>JARQOD010000001.1:8584578-8667068 GCA_033576555.1 Oophaga sylvatica | reverse complement strand
CCCTTAAATGTTCTCGGAGTGTTACCACAGGTAAACACTATTCTTTTTTTTTTTTTTTTTTTCTTCTCCTTTCCACACTTCTCCTAAAAAATCTGGAAGTGGAGGCCCGCATAAAGGAGCTTTGCGGAGGCTAATACAATCTTGCAGATTACAGATAAAAGACCCTTTTAACCTACAACCTCACTAATCATAATTTGCAAGTGTTTGGACAAAACCCCAGGAATTAGAGCCGGATTGAGGCTCTTGGGGGCAGTCAGGCTTTCCAAAAACCCCAGTTCTGGGATCCCCAATTACCTCCTTTTTTTTGGGGCGGTGAACGTGAGAAATTAGGGTTTATTAACCAATGCAATTATTTTTCTTGCCATGCTTCACAATTTCCCATGAACATCCAAAGGCTTAATAATCTGTTGCTTACCAAAAGGCTTTGAGTGGGCAAACCCTTGATTGAGAGGGATGTTTTGTTTAATCCCTTGTGCTTTTATTTCAGCCATGGGGCAGGTGTTTGATCCCCAACGAGGTGCAACAGCTGAAGCAGCCATGTTAACTTTGCGCCAAGGTAAGCTTTTTCTAGCCGAATATGCCTTGGATTTAAAGGGTGGGTCTTGAACCACTTGGGACACTTCCGCCAAAAAACATTTTCGGAAAAGGGTTTCTTTCCACTGATTAAGGTGAACTTGCTCCGTTCCGACCCTCCCATGCGTTAGGTCTTTATTAAATTTTCCGTATTGATGCGTCGATGAACGAAAAACAAGAGGATGGTTCGAAAATAAGCACTAACCTTTTCCTACCTCCCTCCTCACTAAGGAACCTTTGAGTAGGATAAACAAGGGAACCAGAAGACCTTTAAGGGGGGGACTCTTTAAAAGACTTAATGATGCAGCAAAGAACATCGATAAAGGAAAATCTTTTTTTTACTGGGTAATCACACTTCATTATAAACTGCCCCCCGTTCTCTAAGACTACGCGCGTCATTCACTGTGGTGTTGCGGGGGAACTCGTCATGTCGGCCTCAATCCAGAGAGATCTGCTGCAAGAATCTTGATTTTTGGACTTAAATCTTTAGTTCTGAACAAGGCGGTTAAAACCGCAATTTTTCAAGTTTCCGCGGTTTCCGTAGTTTAAAAGAAACAATTCCATTGCTTCCTTTCCATCAAACTCGGGTTGACTCAGTTGGGTGCTACTTGCTTGATCACTGGACAAGGGAAATTTTGGATATTCCTTTGCTCGAACGGGATACTTTCAGTGAAAAGGCTACTCCAGTACAGATGGAACGTGGATGCTCCCTGTGCCTTGGACCAGTATCAGGAAACAAGCCTTTGAGGGTCCTTATGGGTAAAGATCACGGAGAAAATTTTTTTGTTATCCTTCTCCCCCTTTCCCATTATTCAGGGCTACCATGGACACCAAATCCCATTAACGGGAGCCAAGGAATTACACTTTCCGGAGAAACAATGATCAAGGGTTTCAGCTTCTCTGTTCCTAAAAGGAACCATGCATCCCGAAACCCGTAACCAGGACTTGTGGATTTATTGACAAAAGAACGTGATCAGCTTCCCCTCACCGTCCATATGATTGTCCAATCAAATTATTGCCTGGAGCCGGAACCTTTTGGTAAATCTACCCCCTAGCGGGGCCCACTAAAAGCTTTGAAGGACTAATAATGAAAATCTACAAAGGTTTTAATACCCCCTCTTATCTCCCGAGGTCACCCATCTTCTTTGTGAAGAAGAAAGATGACTCTGAGCCCTGCATAGACATAGGGAACTCAATAAGGTTTTAAAACCTTTATCCTTTTGCTTTATCCCTGGTTTTGGAGAGAGTGCGGACCCAAAATTTTCTCAAACTGGTCCCGTGGGGCCTATAACTTGGTCCGTATTAACCTGGGGATGAATGGAAACTGCATTCGGTCACGCTATGGACCTTTGAAATATCATTACCTTTTTTGTTAGAACCCCCCCCGCCACTTTCCAACACTGTGAATGCATTTCGGGGTCTCCTGAACATTTGGGGGTGTTTTATCGGGAGATATTCTAATTTTTTCTAACTCCACAAGGAACATCTGGCATGTGAAAGGCTTAGAACGCCTAAGACAAAACCATTCACTCAAACTTGAAAAGGGGGAATTCCATAGGACGAAATTCAATTTTGGGGTATTACTATCTACCAAGGGGATTGTAGGATGGAGCAAACCCGCCATCAAGGATTGGCAATTCCTAGAAAATTTGAAGGGGTGCAGGCTTATTTTCCAACTTCTATAACGTTTCATTAAATTTCTTGAGGTGGGTCCCTATACCCAATTACCCGGAAACAGTCTATTTCCTGGACCCGCAAGCAGGAACATTTTCCTGTTTAAAATAAATTTCCACCGCACCATCTTTACTTTTCCCAACCCCGGCTTGCCTTCATAATAAGGTGGATGCTTCAGACTGTGCCTTGGGCTATACTCTCTCAGAGAACATGAGAAAATGTCCTCATCCCGTGCCTTTTTTCCCACAGTTGTCTTGGCTGAGAGGAACTACGAGGGCAATAGAGAATTGTTGGCCTTTATTGCCGCCTTCAAGGAAGGGAGACCCTTCTTCAGGGATGCAAAAGCAAAATAGTCTCCGACAGCCCGTAAACCTTGAATTTATCATCGGCTAAGTGCCTGTCCTCGCCAGGCTCCTGGAATCTTTTCCAAACCAATTTAATTTTGTCATTTCTTATAGACCAGGATGCGCAATGGGAAAGGGATGCACTCCTAGGATTCATTCAGCAAACCGTCCACTTACTCCTCCTAAATATTCTTCTACTCTAATTCCTGGGAGTGATTCAAAATAAAAACCACTTAGGAATCAAGGGGGATACCAGGGATTTTGTTGGCCAACCCCCAAGGGACGTAATCTTGTTTTTTAAGAATTGTTGGTTCAAAAAACGTCTTATTTACCTGAAACTCAATTGAATATTGAACTCATCCACGATTCCAAAAGCCATGGGGATTCTAAAACACAAAATTTCTTTCTGTTTCTTTTGGTGGCCCACTTACAGGAAGATGTTTTAAACTATTCACTTCATGTGAATCGTGCAAGATGCAAAACACCTCCCCTCACCAAGGTGGGTTTCAAAACCTCTTCCCACCCCCGTCCGCCCGTGGGGACCATTTCTTGGCTCATTGTGGAGTTACCAACCTCTCAAGGGAGAACCCACTAGGGTGGTTGATGTCTAACAAGGCACTCTTTTATCCCCTTTGTCGGTTTACCCACGCAAAAACAGACATAACTTAATGATTAAGAAGTGTTTCGCTTCCATGGGTCCGGATGAGGTCATTTCGGTCGAGGGTGCAATTCACTTCAAGGTTTTGGCAAAATTTTGTTCCGCATTGGACATTAAAGTAAACCTTTCTTTCTTTTCACCCCAGATAATGATAAAAACGAACCAATAGACCCGGGCAGTATCTCCGTCTTTATCTGCCACCTACAAGATGTTGGGTGGATTACTTCCATGGCGATTTCTTATAACAACCCAAGGCGCCTCATAAGCGTCTCCTTTTTACTCCAATCTGGTTATCATCCTAAATTCTTCCTCGATTTCCCATAATACGCCCTTGCCGGCAGTGGCTGAAAGAATCATTCTTTACAAAAAATATGGATTTCAAAGGGAAATTAAATTGGTCGGGGAAATACAAGAAAGCAGAGATAAATTTCGAAAACCGCACCACTTTCAAGGTAGGAATTTTCCTTGTAACCAAATCTTAAAATAAAAGTTCCATGCTAAATTGGGACATAAGTACATTGGCCTTATAAGATCATAAGATTTAATGCTGTTGCTTGTGTCTTCAATGCCCAGAACTATGAGAATCCACCCTGTTTTCATTTCCCTACTAAAGGTGAACACCCAATCTTTCCTGGACGCTCTTCTCCTTGCCCGACCCTGTGGCGATGGTCAGGAAGAATTTATGGTGGAAATTTGATTCCAGGTTGTAAAAATCAGCTGCAATATTTATTAAATGGCGGGTACCAGTAGGACAATCATGGAGCCATCAATAATGTAAATCCCTCGCCGTCCGCCATTTCTCAGGGACCCTGACAAACTGGTTAGGTCATCGGAGGTGTCCCTAAGGGGGGAGTAATGTAAGGTTTTTTGTCTCTTTTGACTGTTCCTTGAAATCAGTTTTCCGTCGGCCATTTTGCTTTCTGTTTCTGAGCTATCTTGCCCTCAGTTTATGGAGGTTCCCTTTATGTTCCCGCCCTGATTCTCCCTCTTGCTTCTTAAAGCCCAGTGAACAATCATGCTCCGAAACAAGTTCATCGCCTGGACCTACTCCGGAACCAGGATTTTGGACTCACTATTTTTCCCCTGAGGAACTTTGGAACACTTTTGGACTCTGAAAACCTCTGTCTGGGAATCCTTTTTGCAGGGAATTACGGGGACAAAAAGATCCTACCTGCTTTGGAAGGTATTGTAGACTTGAAGTTACTTCCTGCTGTATTCTGCCTCTGTTCCTGCAAACTGTTGCCTTTTCTGATGCTTTATGAATAATAAAATCATTTCAATCAACCGGTCCAGTGTTTTTCCCCGCACCAAGAAAGAGCATAGGAATGTTACACTAACAGACACGTATTCTTTTTCCTGCTTTTGAAATTTCTTGTTCAATGTCTGAATCTTCTTCAGAATCCACTTGTGGTACATAGTTTTCATCATCAGATGCAACATATGGTTCTTCCTCATGCTCAGAATCAGATTCTTCTAGCATTCGCATTATTTCGTCAGACGTAAATCTGTAAATATGAAAAAATGAAAAAAAATAATTTTCAGAAATACTACACAATACTACATTATTGGCTTTTCACAAAATGATACTAACCTGCAAACACGTTTTCTTGGATTATGGTGGAAACTAGATTCAGCATCACTATCACTCATGATGACATGGTAGATGAATTTTGGCTTCGTAATTTAGTTCAGTAACGCGTGGCAAGTAGAATGAAACTCGATTCTAAAGTGCAGATAAAAAAGTAAATTATTTCTAGTGATAATTATTTATAAATGTCATTTATATATTATGTAAACCGTATACGGTTTCAGAATTTTCATTCCATCTTCGACTGTTTTTTCGACCAATAGGAAAATTGTAACAGAGCCACCATCTTTATTTTGTGCTGAATATAAGTAAAGCATTGTAAAACAATATGTAGATACTAATTAGTATCCATTTTTCGTATAAAAATCATACCTATAGTGATGTTTCATACAAAATACATGTAAGCCAAGTCCAGGCTCAGACAATTTCTTTCTGTTCTGTCCCCACATAAGGCGGATGAAGGTATAACTGGCTGTTAGATGTTGTGAGACTTTCCTACCTTCGTATCCAAGAAATTGAAGACTTCACAGGCCTAGAAATGTGTGTGCTCACAGCAATGAGATGAACAGCAAAATGGCTACTGAGAGGAGGGAGGCAGGAAGAGAAGTAGAAGCCACTCCCAGTTTGAATCAACTTAATTGACAGCAACATAAGTGAGCAGTAACAACACTGGCCAATAGATATCAGCATAACATTTGTAGCTGAATGAACTTTAGTTTCTGAAACCAAGTAAAGGAGAAAGTCTTCCCACAGTGGAGGTATATATGAAGGTACAGTTGTACCTCTGCAGCCTGTTAACGTTGTAAAATTATGCAGCCTCACGAAGGTTAAAAAGGGCATTTGACAATGTGACCATATGTAATGAGGTTGCTCAAAGAGATGGGGGTTGACACCAGATTCCCACACTTTGAAGTCAATGGCGATTTATTGTATCGGGTTACCAAACTTAGGTGAGGTGAGGTAGTAGAGAAACTTATGGTTACAGGACACTACCGGCAGAAGGTTTTAGAGATGGCCCATTCACATGTTTTGGGGGCACATCTGGGGTAGAGAAAACGCAGGAGAGAATAATGTGGAGGTGCTATTGGCTGAGATAATACTGGGAGATCCTAAATTATTGTAGGCCCTGCCCTACCTGCCAGATAACCGCTACCTCTTCTCACTTCCGGAGTCCCTAGTCCCATTACCTGTAATAGAGGTCCCATTTGAGAGAATTGCCATGGACCTAGTAGGTCCGCTAGTTAAGTCTGCATGGGGTCATCAGTACATCATGGACTATGCAACCCTGTACCCTGAAGCGGTACCAGTAAGGAACTCTTCGGCCAAGAGTATCGCACGTGAGCATTGTCCATATTTTTACTAGGATGGGCCTGCAAAAGGAGATTTTGATGGACCAGGGATCCCCTTCATGAGCAAGTTGATGAGGGAGCTGTGTAAGGTCCTCCAGATTGCCAGTTATAAACCTCAGATTAACATCCGCAGACATACGGCCTGGTAGAGAGTTTCAATAAAACCTTTAAAGCCATGTGTTATGCACTGGCGGGATCCAAACCTGGATCTGAGGAGTCTGTGATCTCCCATCTAGGCTCAGCCGAGGCAGATGCTGCTCAGCTTCGCCATTCATCCCAACGCCTAGCTAATAACCAAAACACACAAGTTGTTACGAGAGTCTTTGTTCATAGTAGCCTTAAACCTAGGTTACAGAACAGGAAAAGGCTGTTGTAAGCCTAAGTCCAGAAATGCCTGCACTGAGCATGTCCGTGACATGGCGAGCCATGATTGGTGGTTAATGTCAGCTGATCCTCTGACCTGGCATTGCCTGATTGGTCGCGAGTGATGTCATTGGTGATGCGATTGATGAGATGGCTGGGGGCGGAGCTTAGCCCTTAAATAGCTTGCCTGTCCGCGGCGCGGTCAGATCATACTAAATAGGTAGTGCTCATGTGTGACGTACCAGAATCTGGGCTCCACATGCTCTCTAGCTTTCGCTCTCTGGGACCTGCCGATGCCAGAGTTAGTTCGGCTATTTAGCCCAGGTCCTTCAGGCAGGTTAATGAATGCTATGCAGGCAGCGATCATAGTGCAGTCTGTCTCTGTCAAAGGGGTAGCTATACACCCCGAGCAGACTGTGGGGCGCGTATCCCGTGCATCGCCTGCTAACTAAAGGAGAGTTGCTCAGTCTGGTGGCACACCGGCTGGCAGCACGTACGCCTGGCATGAGTCGCATGCACTTCCTAATATCTGGCAAGTGGCTTCTGTGCTATTAACAGGGCTACTTCTACGCCAGCCTGCAGCACATGGTGTAGGTCTAATATCTGGCAAGTAGCATCTGTGCTGTTAACAGGGCTACGTCTACGCCAGTCTTCAGCACATCTCCTGTGAAGTTAACGGAGATAGTGCCAATTCAATATCTCTCCTTGTGTGAAGTAACACAGGCGAGATCTAATATTATCCTTTTGTTGTAAGTTGTTACCCTGATACCCAAAGGGTGTTCGGCAGCAGTGACATAAACTGCATCGCAGACTACGGGTTCAGTTGCAATCTATTATATAATAAAGTTGTTGCAATCGAGCTCATAACACCATGCTAGAGAAGGTAATTGAGAATGACAGTTGAGACTGGGACTATCTGCTTCTGTTTCTGCTCTTCTACATCAGAGAAGTTCCTCAAGCCTCCACTGGCTTTTCGCCTTTCAAGCTCCTGTACGATTGACATCCACGAAGGCTACTGGACATCGCCAAGGAAACCTGGGAAGCCGAGGTCACGCCACACTGGAGCATCATAGAGCATGTCGCCCAGTTGCAGGAGAGGATGGCGAAAGTAATGCCTATAGTGAAGGAGCATCTTCTACAGGAACAGGGGACACAGGCAAGGATGTATAACCAATCATCAAGACTGAGGCAGTTCCAGCCTGGGGACCGTGTGCTAGTGCTTATCCCCACAATGGAAAGCAAGTTCCTAGCCAAGTTTCAAGGCCCAAACAAGGTGGTGGAAAAACTGGGTGAGGTGAATTACAAGGTACACCAGCCAGATTGAAGGAAGCCGCACCATGTATATCATGTGAACTTGCTAAGTCATGGTGAGATTGGGAATTGCTGGAAGCTCGTTGCCTGAGAGCCCATCTCAAAGCCAAAGTGGAGGATATCACAATTGTAGAGAATCTAATGTCAGCCCAGAGGCAACAGTGTCAAAAACTGCTGCAGCCGAACTGTGACCTGTTCTCAGAGTTGCCAGGGCATATACAGGTGGTGGAGCATGACGTGTTAACACAGCCGCATTTAAGGGTAAACTTCAAGCCCTATAGAATTCCTGAAGCACGTTGAGAGATGATATCAAATGAGGTAAAGAGAATGCTACACCCCAGTGTGAGTCAAAAAGTGGATGGCCGAGTCCTGATGATGAGTGGCGGTTTAGTAATTACTATCGTAGACTGAATGAGGTGTCTAATTTGATGCAAATCTGATGCCCCGCATGGACGAACTCATTGAGAGACTTGGACCCGCGAGGTACATTACAACCCTAGACCTGATGAAGGGCTACTGGTAGATCCTCATGTCCCAGAGTGTCAAGGAGAAGATGACCTTCTCGATGCCTGATGGGTGTGTCCAATACACCAGAATGCCCTTCGGACTGCAGGGGCCCCAGCTACCTTTCAGAGGGACATGGATTAGATCTTGGCTCAACATAAGAAATATGCCGCAGCCTACCTTGATGATATTGTGGTCTTCAGCCATGACTGGAGTAATCATCCACCCAAGGTACAGGCGATCCTGGATGCACTGAGAAAAGCTGGGTTCACTATAAATCTGAAAAAGTGTGCCATAGAGAAGTACTTAGGCTACATCATCAGGAGAGGCGAATTCAAGCCACAGATAAGCAAGGTTGAGGCTATTCAGAAGTGGCCGCAACCGCTTTACAAGAAGCAAGTGAGGGCGTTTCTTGGAACTGTGGAATTTTACCCGCGGTTATCCAAAGGTTTGCCATATTTGCTGCACCCTTAACAGATCTCCTTAAGGACACCAAGTCCACAATGGTGAAATGGACTGCTGACACAGATGGCATTTCGGGAACTTAAGTAGTCTATGTGTAAACATCTGGTTCTGGTTGTACTGGACTTTAGCAAAGAATTTGTGGTCCAAACAGATGCTTCAGAAGTTGCGTTGGGAGCCATGCTGTCTCAGGAAATAAATGAGGAAGATCATCCCATCCAGTATGTGAGCCAGAACCTCTCTTCCTGCAAGAAAAACTATTGTCAAGAAGGAGTGCTTAGCCATAAAATGGGCAGTGGATATGCTGAAATATTTCCTACTAGGCCAAAGGCTCAAATTAGACTCAGACCATGCCCTCTTGAGATGGTTAAGGGAAAAGAAGGGTAAGAATGCCTGGGTGACTAGGTGGTTCTTAGCCCTCCAAGATTTCAGCTTCCATATAGAGCATAGACCCCGGAAGCTACATGGTTATGCAGATGCTCTCTCCAGAATTCCCTGTTTGGTGTCTAAAAATGCCAAAACCCCTATCTTTTGGCAAAGGAGGGGGATATGTGACAGGGTCACTGGCGCTGTATGTGAGGGAGATATGCGTCATGAAGATTGCTTTCTTCCATGATTTGAAATTCATATGTTTCTCTCCAGAATGCTATGTGCTAAAGAGGTTAACCAACCAATACAAGGGTTGGGTTTTTGGTGAGTAGGTGAGAGATGGGCGAGATGCCTACTCACCATATCTCCACCTCAAGGGTGTGGCTGAGGAAATTAAATGTGTAGCCACTGTTTCTTTTCTGTGTTGTGTGTTTGGAAAGGAAGGTCTTCAGATGGTGGCTCCAGGTGTAGCTGAAGACTTGTGTGGTGTTCATGAGCGCTTCAGAGGTGACAGGCTATCATCTTGCGTCAGGCCTCAGAAGGTCTGAGAGCCTGTCCATACAGACTGCTCACTGAACCATCTGCCTCTAGAACCCAGCGTCGACCTCCTCCTGCTCCGAGAAGTTTGGATCTATTTAGTTAGTGGCTCAGCTGTGACCCAGTGCTGGTAATAGCTCATTTCCACTTGTGCATGCTAGAGTGTTGGACCTTTTCAGAGTTCTCCAGTTTGGTGTCTGGAATCCCTCATCTGGTATCCATATCTGGCGATTCAGCTAAGTGTTCCCCTGTTTGTCTCACCTTACTGTCTTTAGTTTAGTGGAGACTGCCTAGCGCGCATCTCCCTCCCGTTCCCTATTCAGGACTTAGGCATCAGGGAGATTCAGGCCCTGAGGTTCCTGCTCGGTGATTGGTGAGGAACAAATATAGGGACTCGGTAGGAGTTCTAGGGAGAGATTAGATGTAGCCTAGTGGTCTCCAAATCCCTTCCCTAGTGTCTGGGCCCCCTTCCCCATTTCCCTTTATGTTACACTTAGTTTTCACACACTGTGCGTGACATATACAGTATCTTTTTGTTTTGCCATTATGCCAGAAAGGCCATGTTTATTTTGTGAAACTCTGCCATGGTTTATGCTGTCCCATAGTAAATCAGCAGGTGACTTACCTAAGAAGCGGTCCTGTGTCTATTTCTGAAAGCAGCTGAGTGAGTCAACTCCTCACAGTGCGTTATCCATTATTTTTATGAATAGATTGCAGACTCATTACAATCAATGTGCCTCTTCACTTATCCTTTTTTGTAGAGCTATTGTTGGCAAAATAAAAAAAAAAATAGGTTCAACAAGAATTATAAAAATTGACCAAAATGTATCCAGCAATCGGCAAAAAACACAGATTATTTTCTTACATATGAGACGAAAAACAACTTGTGTATTTTTTCAACTCTAGGTGTATAACTATAATATCTGTCTAAGCATGCTCAGGTGGTCTACGATTTGGTATTTGGGCGTGCTCGGAGATTTAGTTTCTGTCCCAGCAGCTGCATGATTTGTGGCTCCTAGACAGCCTGAATACATGTGGGGATTGCCTGTCCCCACATGTATTCAGGCTGTCTAGCAGTCACAAATCATGCAGCTGCGGTGACATAAACTAAATCTTTGAGCACTTCCAAATACTCGGAGATCACCCGAGCGTGCCCGGGAAAACCCGATCAACGAGCATACTCGCTCATCACTATTTACTACATGATTTATTATATATCATTCACAGAACCATATCTGAGAATTTACAGCAGTTTCCTTATCATCAGAGGCAGGGTTATAATGACTGATACCTCATTTCTAAAGGATTGATAACACAGGATCTACCAATCGCAGTAGGTAATGTCACAGCTCACCTGCTCCTCCTTCCTTCACAACTACCTTCGCACACAATTATTATACACTTCAATACAAAAGATAGGGTCAGAGTCTGTCATGGCTGCTAATGTACATGTGATCTTCCTGAAACAAGAGGAAGAAAGAGTCTAAAAAAAGCCCCAGTTCCCAGTGTGAAAACTGCACTATTTCTATTTTTTTGTTCTTTTATCAATACGGATTGTTATATGAAGGAAAAAAATTGCCACAATTAAAACAAATAACTAGAAGTAACACAAAAATTGCTTTAAACAATTGGCCTTTTCTGATGACACATTCCACTTCAAGCAATAGAGATTGCATGACCAATCTGTAATCTGGGCCTCCACTATCTTGCACGCTGAAAAGTTAAAATTGGGAGTTGTTTATTGGTGAACACTGGAAGCTTTCTTAATCTTTATTACATGTTTCTTCAAAATCATCATGCGTTGTTTTCATGTTCAGCCCTTTAGAGGTTATTCCAAGTATACAGTCATGGCCAAAAGTTTTGAGAATGACACAAATATTAATTTTTACAAAGTCTACTGCTTCACTTTTTCTAATGGCAATTTGCATATACTCAAGAATGTTATAAAGAGTGATCAGCTTAACACCAATTACTTGCAAAGTCAATATTTGGCTAGAAAATGAACTTTATCCCCCAAAACACATTTCAACATCATTGCAGCCCTGCCTTAAAAGGACCAGCTAACCTCTTTTCAGTGATTGCTCCATTAACACAGGTGTGGGTGTTGATGAGGACATGACTGGAGATCAATCTGTCATGATTAAGTAAGAATGACACCACTGGACACTTTAAAAGGAGGCTGGTGCTTGGCATCATTGTTTCTCTTCTGTTAACCATGGTTATCTCTAAAGAAACACGTGCAGTCATCATTGCAATGCACAAAAATGGCCTAACAGGGAAGAGTATCGCAGCTAGAAAGATTGCACCTCAGTCAACAATCTATCGCATCATCAAGAACTTCAAGGAGAGAGGTTCCATTGTTGCCAAAAAGGCTCCAGGGCGCCCAAGAAAGACCAGCAAGCGCCAGGACCATCTCTTAAAAGTGTTTCAGCTGCGGGATCGGGCTACCAGCAGTGCAGAGCTTGCTCAGGAATGGCAGCAGGCAGGTGTGAGTGCATCTGCACGCACTGTGAGGCGGAGACTCTTGGAGCAAGGCCTGGTCTCAAGGAGGGCAGCAAAGAAGCCACTTCTCTCCAGAAAAAACATCATGGACATACTGATATTCTGCAAAAGGTACAGGCAGTGGACTGCTGAGGACTGGGGTAAAGTTATTTTCTCTGATGAATCCTCTTTTCGATTGTTTGGGACATCAGGAAAACGTCTCATTCGGAGAAGACAAGGTGAGCGCTACCACCAGTCTTGTCTCATGCCAACTGTTAAGCATCCTGAAACCATTCATGTGTGGGGTTGCTTCTCAGCCAAGGGAATCAGCTCTCTCACAGTCTTGCCTAAAAACACAGCCATGAATAAAGAATGGTACCAGAATGTCCTCCAAGAGCAACTTCTCCCAACCCTCCAAGAGCAGTTTGGCGATCAACAATGCCTTTTCCAGCATGATGGAGCACCTTGCCATAAAGCAAAGGTGATAACTAAATGGCTCAGGGAACAAAACATAGAGATTTTGGGTCCATGGCCTGGAAACTCCCCAGATCTTAATCCCATTGAGAACTTGTGGTCAATCATCAAGAGACGGGTGGACAAACAAAAACCTAAACATTCTGACAAAATGAAAGCATTGATTGTGCAAGAATGGACTGCTATCAGTCAGGATTTGGTCCAGAAGTTGATTGAGAGCATGCCAGGGAGAATTGCAGAGGTCCTGAAGAAGAAGGGTCAACACTGCAAATATTGACTTGCTGCATTAACTCATTCTAACTGTCAATATAAGCTTTTGTTACTCATATGTTTGCAATTATTATATTTCTGTCTGTGATAAAAACATCTGTCAAACACACATAAAAACCAGAGGGCAGCAGATCATGTGAAAATATAATATTTGTGTCATTCTCAAAACTTTTGGCCATGACTGTAGGGTAAAAAAAATAATTACCATCTGATGTCAGCAGCAACGAAGCTTAGCGGCGCAGTCACTGTCACCGGGATGGCACAACTCTGCACAGACATTTACAAAAGCTGATATTGGCAATTACTTATCCGCTTGTCTTAGGTAGTTATTTTCTACAAAGGCGAGCTGACAGATAAAGCCGTGAACGACCGCTTCCCAACGTCTTCCTCTAAAGAACTGTAGTGGAACTTGCTGGAGTCTTTTTATATTTCTTTGTTCATTTACAGGGGACTTTTAACCTGCTTTTGTTTCTGTAGACTGCGAGCCATTTCGATCAAGATATTGATGCAGAAGCTGTTACAGGAGTATTGAGAGGAGAGTTATTACTGGGGCATCGATTGCAAAGATGAAGACGACAATTCTGTAACAGGAGAAATTGATTGTTTGCAATGTTTCATTTGTGGTTACAAGCTGCACATTTTTATCTCATGTATATACAGTACAGACCAAAAGTTTGGACACATCTTCTCATTTAAAGATGTTTCTGTATTTTCATGACAATGAAAATTGTAAATTCACACTGAAGGCATCAAAACTATGAATTAACACATGTGGAAGTACTGTATATACTTAACAAAAAAATGTGAAACTACTGAAAATATTTTTTATAGTCTAGGTTCTTCAAAGTAGCCACCCTTTGCTTTGATGACTGCTTTGCACACTCTTGGCATTCTCTTGATGAGCTTCAAGAGGTAGTCACCGGAAGTGAAAACCCATAGAGTGGAGTCATAAGGGAGAGTCAGAGTCTGTGGGTGGCTCCCATTGTCTTAGTCTGGAAAAAGGACGGAACCTTGCGCTTTTGTGTTGATTACAGACAACTGAAAGTTTGTACGGTGTGGGACTCTTATCCACTGCCCAAAATCAAGGAGTTGTTCTCTGTCTTGGGAAAGGCAAAGTATTTTTCATCCCTGGATCTGGCTAGTGGGTACTGGCTGAACACAATCGGCCGAAGACAGAGTTCTTACTGCCCATGGATTGTTTGAATTTAATCGGATGCCCTTCGGCCTGACTAACGTTCCCGGGATGTTTCAGCAGTTGATGGAAAGATGCCTGAGGTACCTGAATTTAGAAGCAACCCTCATCTATTATTATTATTAATTAATTATTATTATTAATCTTTATTTTTATATAGCGCTAACATATTCCGCAGCGCTTTACAGTTTGCACACATTATCGTCACTGTCCCCGATGGGGCTCACAATCTAGATTCCCTATCAGTATGTTTTTGGGGTATGCAAACTTCTGATCACAACTGTATATTAGAACACCCCATCTATCACTCCCACATATATTAGACCGCTATTTCTAGCATTCTCGCATATATTAGAGCGCTCTCTCTAGTACTCTCGATGATATTAGAGCAGTGATCACACATGCACACTACATCTACATTCACACAGGGGGCTTTGGGACCCTCGGTCTTGTAATCAGTGCCATAGCGTAGATACAACCAGCTGTGTGTGAAATACTACACACGTCAGTGTCTCCCGGTACGTGTGGTGACAGTTTTCCCATTTTCAAATGAATGGGTCTATGTACGTCAGCGTGTTTTCATGGACCGTGTGTCCGTGTGCAAAACACGCAGACATGTCCGTTTTCACCTGGACACACGGGCTGCAAAATGTGCCACACACGAAGAACAGTGCACACTGTCCTCCGTGTGCATGGACGGCCACCAGGAAAGAAGCGGCCACTGGACGATATCATTGTCTATGCAGCCACCTTCAAAGAACATCTTCGGCAGCTGTAGCAAGTGTTGAGTCAGATGCAGAAACATGAAGGTGAAGCCCCAAAAATGTCACCTCTTCCGTAAACAAATCGAATACCTGGGACACATCGTATCGGCTGAAGGAGTGAGACCTACTAGTGAGAAGATAGCGGCGACCCAGGACTGACCTGCCCTGAAGACAGTGAAGGATGTTCGGGCATTTCTGGGGCTTACCTGGTACTACCGAAGTTTCTTGAAGAATTTCACCCATATCGCTAATCCGCTGCTGGAACTACTGAAGGGAGTGCCGTCCAGCTCAATGAATCTGACTATCCAATGGGGAATTAGCCAGGAAGCAGCCTTCAGAGCCTTGAAGATGGCCTTAACTGAAGCCTCAATACTCGCATATAAGGATTTCTTGCAGCCCTTCATCCTTCACATTGATGGAAGCCTACATGGCCTCTATCGCAGATGCAGAAAGGAAAAGAATGAGCAATTGCCTATGCGAGTCGGTCTCTTCATGACTTGGAATGGAACCCAGACAACTTCAGCTCCTTCAAGTTGGAATTGCTGGTCTTGGTGTGGGCGATGACCAAAAAGTTTGCAGAATACTTGTCAGGGTCAGAAGTCCTAGTGCGCACTGATAACAATCCCCTAGCCCACCTGGAAAGTGTAAAATTGGGGGCCTTGGAACAGCGATGGGTGGCCCACATGGCGAAGAATCAGTGCAAGATCGCTTATTGGGCCGGAGCCGAAAATACACATGCTGATGCTCTTTCGAGAGTGACCCATGAGCGGCCTAAACACGACCAAGATGAGGAATTAGAGGCAGAAGAGATTCCTGGTTTTTGGGACCTTGCTAGGTCATTGATAGTGATGCAGGGACAGATCAGAGAGGCGTCTGGAGAACAGGTGCTGGGACGCCCCCGGAATGACTTGGTGCAACTCCAGCAAGCAGATAAGGAACTTGCCCAGTTGAGACAGTGGGTGGCTCTGAAGTGACTTCCCAGCCGGCGTGAGAGAGATGCTCTATCCACGTGGGCTCTGCAGATTCTGAGACAGTGGGAGAGACTCCAGTTAAAGGACGGCTTGCTGTATAGAAGAGCGCAGCTGGTGCGGGAGTTGGGGTCACCTGGCACGTGGTGCTCCTCGAGAAGTTGATATGTGTAGTGGCTACGGAGGCCCATGAGAGAGGGGCTCCCTTTGGTCAGGAGAAGACGTTCCAGTGGTTACAGAGGCTGGTATATCACCCCCAACTGAAAGCTGCCGTAGAAGAGGCCTGTCAACGATGCCTTTGCTGTGAAATAGCCAAACCTCCAGAGGAGAGAACCCTGATTCAGACCATCAAGACTTCTGCCCCCTTAGAGTTATTGATGATTGATTACTTAACCATGGGCCCAGCCCATCTCGGGTAAGAACATTGCCTGGTGATGACTGACCACTTCACTTTACTTCACTTCGCTTTGGTGACTCCAACTCGGTGTTAGACTGCTAAGTCAGTGGCACAGGCAATTTGCCGAGACTTCATCCGGGTGTACGGTTGCCCGAAGATGATCCACTCTGACCAGGGTGCTTGCTTCCAAGGCCGAGTGATGGAAGAGTTACATCGTCTGTACAGGATTGAGAAGTCCATGACAACGCCCTATCATCCTCAGGGTTATGGAGCCTGTGAACACTTCAACCGGACATTAATTCAGATGCTCCGAACATTGGAGGAAGAGTGGAAAATACGCTGGCCTGAGTACATGGCTGAATTTGTCTGGGTATACAATTATCGAGTGCACAGTATAACAGGATACACTCCGTATACCCTGATGTTCGGGCAAAAAGCATGAGAAATTACAGAGCTGGAGTTGGATCCGGAAGAAGACAATACGTGGACGGGGGTGTCTTCCTGGGTCTGAGAACATCGACATCGGCTACAGACTCTTCACCAGCTGGTGCAGATGAACTTCAGAGAACTCCAACACCATGAAGTGACACCTATTCGAGAGACAGCTCTAAAGGCAGGAGACTGAGTGTTGATCTTAGACAAGCGGCCCCAGGGCAAGTTAGAGCATCGATGGGAGAAAACCCCATATCGAGTGAAATGCCGAGTTGGTTTGACGGGCCGGTGTATGAAGTTCAACCCGAACAGGAAGAAGGAGCAGGTACCCAAATAGTCCACCGAAGCATGTTGCGTCCTTGCTTGTCCCAGGGTCCTGAGGAAGGAGAGTGCCGGACATCACCAAAACGCTCACCCTAGCGATTCTTGACTGTCATGAGGAAGAGACACTCGCCTCATTCTCAGACTTGGATAATCCACCTTCCGCAAGTCCCAGGGAAGTGTATAGGCCTGAAACCACAGAGCCGGCCGATCAAGACATGCCCCTGTCTTCTACAACTGGACCTGAATTACGCCGATTGGAGCGGATGACAGCTGGCATACCTCCCACTCGTTATGAACAAGACCATTTTATTTGGCAGCGAATTATTCAAGAAATGGAAGAGTGTCAACATCTGAAGGACCTCTCGCCCATGGAATGGCGATGTTATAGGAGGTCGGGAGTGTAAGGAGGAAGACCGGTCTGCGGGTACCTGCGCTATTCCGGGTCCAGAACTGTCAAGGCTGCATCCAGTGTTGCTGGGGGAAGGAATGGGGAACCGGAGAGGTCCCATGACCTGGTGAGAGGGGGCGTGGATAGGCCGGGCAGTGAACAGAAAGCGTGGGAAAGAGACAGAAGTTTCCCTGCAGAGCAAGCAGAGCAGAGGCAGGTGTGCGGCACGCTCCGCAGCATGAGAGATTGCACGGAGCCGTGCCCCAGCAGAGCCTGGAGCACTCAGCTAGGCAGAGGGCTATCCTCGTGCGGAGGAGCAGGTGCCAGGTGCAGGACCCCGAGGTGCATTCCCCATTGCTGATAGACACGCAGCAGCAGCACACGTGTTGGACAGACTCCTGCCGTGCTCCCCACTTTGGCTGCACAGTTTTATGGACTAGGGGCTCAACAAGTAAAACCAGTCACCGCCGTTGCCGACAGAAGTTGGACCGTGATTTACTAGAATTCATCTGAGGACACCACGCCGGCCGTTGCCGGCACTACAACCTCCTTCAGGCTGTATTTGGATGAGGACCAGAGAAGACCACAATAAGTGCCATCTTTTTTGTTAACCCATTAAACAACCTTGTTATACAGCCTTGTTCTGCAATCCCTGCGTTACTGCATTCCTGCACTGCTTACACAGACACCACTGGAACGGAGCTGGCACAGGAGGTGAGTATAGGTCTATTTATTTTATCGGGGCCAAAAAATTAGGTTAAAAAGGAGTATTACTAGAAGTGGATAACCCCTTTCAAATGCGTGACGGACAAAAAGTTGAGGTAATGACTGCATCGGGGCCAAAAGGTGAATGGAGAAAATCTCACATAAACTCCATGGCTGGGAGCAATCGCAATATTATGAACCTTGCTGCTTTGAAAATATTTATAGACATATCAGTTATCCCATGGGGACACAAGGGGTCTTCTTTTTGGGCTGACTGCCTCTCTGGTGCCTTACTTTCTCATAGGTATGTTCAGATTTTAACTTTTACTACCAGTGTAGTGTTACTTAACAAGGTGGCACATTTTCACCATTACCTTCTATGAGATTTTCAACATACTCATGCTTAGGACCAACATGTGCTCATGCTTCTTTGTAAAACTCACCATTATAAATTGTTCATGCATTTCCCCTAAAAGGATAACTGCTATGCCTATGTCTATAGATATTTTTCATGCAGCAAGGTTCAAATTATTGAGATTGCTCCCAACCATGGACTTTATGTGAGATTTTTTCCATTCACCTTTTGACCCCGATGCAGTCATTAGCTCAACTTTTTGTCTGTCATGCATTTTAAGTGTTCACTGTGTATTATATGTGTTTTTTAACATTTATATTTAATAAAGATTGTTATATTTGAAGAATTTTAAGACTCCAAATATCCTCTTTTATACAATATGTAGCTATACAGAGTTGCTTCATGGTTCATCTAGGACACTGGTCTCTAGTTGATTCCACCAACATGTTTTTGTTGCACCTTATGGGTTTTTGTTTAATTAATATATATATATATATATATATATATATATATATATATATATACAGTCATGACCGAAAGTGTTGGCACCCTTTAAATTGTTCCAGAAAATGAAGTATTTTTCCCAGAAAATTATTGTAATTATGCATGTTTTCTGATACACGTTGTGACGTTCCACACTGTGTGTGGACGGGGATCACTCGCTTTGCTGGTCTTAGAGGTAAACACTGGCACGCTCAGGGTTAAAACAATAGTCCATTTTGTTTATTACAGCAAACTTGACACAAAAATACAACCTTTCACTCACGAATACTTCTCACTGATCCCGATCAGCATACCACGGTTTTCAAGATCGTTACCTGTTGGCATCGGCCAGACAGGTTCCCGGAGACCTCTTCACCTCAGAGGTATCCAGCAAACATCAAACAGTCTCTTTCTTACCAATACTTCTCACGACTTGAACACATTCGTCATAACCCCGGTCATCTCACCACAGACTCCTGTCTGCCACCTGTTGGCCACGCAGGTTCCCGGATCTCTCAATCTCAGGGATCCAATCCACACTTCTCACTTCACTCTGACCCCAGTCAGTGTCACCACATTTTTCAAGACTGTCCACTCTGCTGGCTCAAGCTCACCAGCATTACTTCCTCAGTCTGTGCAACATCCAGGCTGACAGACTACCAGCACACTCACAGACTCTTCACAGTCTGAGACTACACTGTCTCACCATGTGCCAAACACTCCCTTACATACCTATAGCCACTCCCACAGGTGAGGTAAGGAGCACATGGTCTGGTCACATGTTCATGACCTCATCTCAGGTCCTTAACAAACTCACAACCATCAGTGGGCAGTGTATGTGTGGTTAGCCAGTCCCACCCAGCTCTCCGGCCAACCCTGTAAGCCACCCTAAAAAATAAACACAACTCTTGTAGGACTACAAGTCCCAGAACAACATTACTTTGGCTTACAGTGCAGAGGAGCTCTGCGACACAAACCTGCCATTCACAACAATGCCGGGGCCTGTTTTACCATCCAAATCACGCCTCCATACATACCTTGAGGAGCATATACAGCGCCCCCTAGCTGCAGCATGGGTCACTACACCACAACGTTTATTTCCTTTGTGTGTATTGCAACAACACAAAGAAACAGAGAAAAAAAAGGTAAATTGGACATAATTTCACACAAAATCCCAAGAATGGGCAGGACAAAATTGTTGACACCTTTCCAAAATTGTGGGTAAACAACTTTGTTTCAAGCATGTTTCAAACTTACATGTGGCAAGTAACAGGTGTGGGCAATAAGAAAATCACACCTGAAACCATATAAAAAGGGGAGAAGTTGACTCAATCTTTGCATTGTGTGTCTGTGTGCAATACTAAGCATGGAAAACAGAAAGAGGAGAACTGTCTAAGGACTTCAAAACCAAATTTGTTAAAAAATATCAACAATCTCAAGGTTACAAGTCCATCTCTAGAGATCTTGATGTTCCTTTGTCCATCGTGCACTACGTAATCAAGAAGGTTACAACCCATGGCACTGTAGCTAATCTCACTGGGTGCACACGGCAGAGAAAAATTGATGAAATGTTGCAATGTAGGACAATCCGAGTGGTGGATAAGCAGCCCCAATCAAGTTCCAAAGAAATTCAAGCTATCCTGCAGGTTCAGGGTGCTTTATTGTCAGCACACACTATCCATCCACATGTGAATGAAATAAAACGCTATGGCAGGAGACTCACAGACATAAAAAAGCTAGACTGCAGTTTTCTAAAATATATACATAAGCCAGAATCCTTATGAAAAAGCGTCTTGTGGACAGATGAGACCAAGATAAAGCTTTTTGGGAAAGCACATCATTCTAGTGTTTACCGAAAACAGAATGAAACCTACAAAGAAAACAGTACAATACCTACAGTCAAATATGGTGGAGGTTAAAAGATGTTTTGGGGTTGGTTTGCTGCCTCTTGCACTGTGTGCCTTGACTTTGTGCAAGGTATCATGAAATGTGAAGATTACCAAATGATTTTGGGTTGCAATGTAGTGCCAGTGTCAGAAAGCTGGGTTTCTGTCCTAGGTCATGGTTCTTCAAGCAGAGCAATGACCCCAAACATACTTCAAGAAGCACCCAGAAATGGATGGAAACAAAGCACTAGAGAGTTATGCAGTGGCAGCAATGAGTCTGGATTTAAATCCCATTGAACACCTGTGGAGAGATCTTAAAACTGCCGTTGGGAGAAGGTACCCTTCAAATATAAAAGATCTGGAGTAGTTTGCAAAGAAGAGTTGTCAACAATTCCAGTTGAGAGTTGTGAGAAGCTTGTTAATGTTTATAGAAAGTGATTGTAGTTATTTGTTCCAAAGGGTGCAACCATATATTAAGTTAAGGGTGCCAACAATTTTGTCTGGCCCATTTTGGGGGTTTTGTGTGAAATTATGTCCAATTTACCTTTTTTTCCTCTGTTTTCTTTGTGTTGTTTCAATATACACAGAGGAAATAAACATGTGTATAACAAAATGTGTGTAATTGCAATAATTTTCTGAGAAAAAATACTTCATTTTCTGGAACAATTTAAAGGATGCCAACACTGTTGGCCATGACTGTGAATATATATTTTGTGTGTATATATATATATATATATATATATATATATATATATACAGTACAGACCAAAAGTTTGAACAACCTTCTCATTTAAAGATTTTTCTGTATTTTCATGACTATGAAAATTGTACATTCACACTGAAGGCATCAAAACTATGAATTAACACATGTGGAATTATACATTACACTTAACAAAAAAGTGTGAAACAACTGAAAATATGTCTTATATTCTAGGTTCTTCATTAACTTCAAGAGGTAGTCACCAGGAATGGTCTTCCAACAATCTTGAAGGAGTTCCCAGAGATGCTTAGCACTTGTAGGCCCTTTTGCCTTCACTCTGCGGTCCAGCTCACCCCAAACCATCTCGATTGGGTTCAGGTCTGGTGACTGTGGAGGCCAGGTCATCTGGCGTAGCACCCCATCACTCTCCTTCTTGGTCAAATAGCCCTTACACAGTCTGGAGGTGTGTTTGGGGTCATTGTCCTGTTGAAAAAATAAATGATGGTCCAACTAAATGCAAACCGGATGGAATAGCATGCTGCTGCAAGATGCTGTGGTAGCAATGTTGGTTCAGTATGCCTTCAATTTTGAATAAATCCCCAACAGTGTCACCAGAAAAGCATCCCCACACCATCAAACCTCCTCCTCCATGCTTCACGGTGGGAACCAGGCATGTAAAGTCCATCCATTCACCTTTTCTGCGTCGCACAAAGACACGGTGGTTGGAACCAAAGATCTCAAATTTGGACTCATCAGACCAAAGCACAGATTTCCACTAGTCTAATGTCCATTCCTTGTGTTCTTTAGCCCAAACAAGTCTCTTCTGCTTGTTGCCTGTCCTTAGCAGTGGTTTCCTAGCAGCTATTTTACCATGAAGGCCTGCTGCACAAAGTCTCCTCTTAACAGTTGTTGTAGAGATGTGTCTGCTTCTAGAACTCTGTGTGGCATTGACCTGGTCTCTAATCTGAGCTGCTGTAAACCTGCGATTTCTGAGGCTGGTGACTCGGATAAACTTATCCTCAGAAGCAGAGTTGACTCTTGGTCTTCCTTTCCTGGGGAGGTCTCATGTGAGCCAGTTTTTTTTGTAGCGCTTGATGGTTTTTGCAACTGTACTTGGGGACACTTTCAAAGTTTTCCCAATTTTTCGGACTGACTGACCTTCATTTCTTAAAGTAATGATGTCCACTCGTTTTTCTTTACTTAGCTGCTTTTCTCTTGCCATAATACAAATTCTAGCAGTCTATTCAGTAAGACTATCAACTGTGTATCCACCAGACTTCTGCACAACACAACTGATAGTCCCAACCCCATTTATAAGGCCAGAAATCTCACTTATTAAACCTGACAGGGCACACCTGTGGAGTGAAAATCATTTCCGGTGACTACCTTTTGAAGCTCATCAAGAGAATGCCAAGAGTGTGCAAAGCAGTCATCAAAGCAAAAGGTGGCTACTTTGAAGAACCTAGAATATAAGACATAATTTCAGTTGTTACACACTTTTTTGTTAAGTATATAATTCCACATGTGTTAATTCATAGTTTTGATGCCTTCAGTGTGAATTTACAATTTTCATAGTCATGAAAATACAGAAAAATCTTTAAATGAGGTGTGTCAAAACTTTTGGTCTGTACTGTATTATATATATATATATATATATATATATATATATATATATAAATATATAATATATATATATATATTTGGTAAAAATGACACATATATTGTAATGTACAAGTTTTCAGTACAATAAATTACCTGTAAGACCTGATGTTCACAGTAGATTATATATTGAGTTATATATTACAGAGCTCTGAGGTCTTCCAAGCTTTCCACTTACAGATTTTAATGTTTTCAATGATGTGAGGGTTTAAAGTAAGATTTATGGAGATTTTGAAATAGAAAAACCAAGCGTTTGTGATGCTGTCACGACCGCAGATACTTACCAGGTGTTTCCGCCCCCCCCGAGCGTCCCCGACATGTGCCCACGCCGCTCCCCGCCTGTCTTCTCGGGGTCTCGGCACGTGGTGGGTCCGCGCATGCGCGCTCACACTTCCTCTACCGCAGGGCCTCATGGGAGGTTGTGACCCGGTTGTCCCGCCCCATCATGGCGGCGCCCACCAGGTATTTCTTCTTGACACCGCTGCAGGTAAGATGCCTGTTTGTCTTACGTGGTGGCGCTAGCATTACCTGCCTAGCGTCACTGTCTTTCCTTCAGACCCCTGTATCTCTGCGTCGCAGCTGTGCCTGCCAGCCCTGCGTCTCAGCCGTGCCTACCTACCCTGTGTCTTAGCTGTGCCTACCCTACCCTGCGGCGCAGCTGTGCCTGCCAGCCCTGTGTCTTAGTCTGTGCCTGCAACCTGTGTTTCAGCGTGCCTACCTACCCTGCGTCGCAGCTGTGCCTGCCACCCTGTGTCTAAGCCGTGCCTGCTAACCCTGTGTCTTTGCCTACCAGGCTGTCCTGTGGTTCCCTCATTTTCATCATGGCTTTTTCTCTTTCAGCATCTGGTCCCTGCCAGCCCTGGTTCTTCCGGTTCTTACTGCCTCTCGTCACCCTCTGTTTTCGTTTCTACAGGCTCGTACCTTCACTTCGTCCATGCCCTCGGCCTTCCCTTCTATCTCTCTGGTATTAGCCCTAAGTTGCCCCAGAAGGAGCTGGTCTACTTCCGGGAGAACCAAACGCGTATAATGGCCTTCATAAAATCTATGGACTCTCGTCTCTCCTCGCTCCAGACCTCCGATCCGGGGAACGCTTCCCAGCTGGCCGGTCTGCAGCAGGAGCTGGCTCAGCAGCAAGACACCCAGGCCCGTATTTTAAGTTATATGGCATCAGTGGACGACCGCCTGCTCTCCTTGCAGTCGGCCGCTTCTGCTTCCAGTCCAGCTTTGGCTCCCCACCCTCCACCCCGTTTGGCTAAGCCTGCTCGGTACAACTGTGACCCCAAACTGTGTCGGGGTTTCCTGAACCAATGTCGCCTCCACTTTGAACTCCTGCCTCTGCAATACCCCACTGATCGAGCCAAGATGGCCTTCATAGTCTCCCACCTGGTGGGGGACGCGTTGGCATGAGTTAACCCTCTCTGGGAGCATGACAATCCTATGGTCTCCCAGCTGTCAACCTTCTTGGAGACTTTTCGACGAGTTTTTGATGAGCCACGTCTTCTGGCCTCTATCACGGAATCTCTGTTTAATCTCCACCAGGGCTCCCTAACGGTGGGTCAGTACGCCATCGATTTCGTACCCTTTCCTCTGACCTGGGCTGAAATAACGAGGCTTAACAGTTGCTCAACCTGTAGTTTATAGAATTCTTTACATAAAAATATTTTTAAAAAATTCTAAAGATTTTTCATTTGAGTTACTGTCTTTAGGATGAGCCATCCACAATTTATTAGCTGGGATCTGATCGATCTGTTGGTGAGGGTTCGGTACAGACATCAACATAGTCTCAATAGGAGTCTAATGCTGGATGTGGAGGTGTACCTGCTGATGGTTGTGTGTCAAGTTACAGTGCTATTGGGAGGAGCAGTAAAAAGAGCAGGGTGCGATAGTCCGCGAGTGGAGATTTTGGAAACAATGGTTGGCCTATAAGACATTTAGGTCTTATGCACAGGAATATTTTTTTTTGAGCTAATGGATACTTCGTCATTGAGACGCAGTGGTGGACTAGAAATTAGGAAGACTGCCAATTTTTGAGATGCATCATCTAAGCCCCAAATCCAGGTTGCAGACCAAATCCCAAGCACTGAGGCAGCAGCAAGAAGGCACTTGTTGAGCAAGGACTTGGAACACTGGAGGCCTCAAGGCGACAGGATGCAGGAAAAATCTAAAATAATGCAATCTGATAGAAGTTAACAGCAAAACAAACATGATTAAGAGTCTTAATACCAAGACAAAGGTGTGTGTCTTATTGGGCCTTAAATAAACCTAGGTAGATGATGTCATGGGAGCTCTTATAAAACCCAAAGTGGAGCACAGCAGAAAGCAGCCGCCATAGGGGAAGGTAATGATGCCATGGCAGATGCGAAACACTATAAGAGTCAGGCAGTGAAAAAAGGTGGCGGTGGTACTCTGTATAGGTCACTACTTAAGCAGTATAGGCTGAATGTATTGTCAGATTAAGTAGGGTAACTTCTTGCAGAGTCTCCAGAAGCTGTAGTAGGAATGTCATGCTGACGGAAACGAGAGAAGGTTAGCAGTTTTAAAAAGCCACAACTGGAGAGGCTGCCTGGGAATGTCTACAACTGAGTCCATTTGTGAGCTGTGGGAAAGATTAACCCAGTGGATACAAGTAGTGTGGTTTATATATTTGGAAGCACAAGGTGTTGCCTGAATCTGGGAGTCCGGAGCATAGATGAGTGAATGTTTCAATATTCTGTTCTGCTCACATTCGCCAAATTTGCAATATTCGCCGACTTAATCGACAAATATAGCTGAACATACACAGCACAAAAAACGGTGTTTCCCACGCTGTTTGACAGCATGGGAAACACTGGCATTGGGTTTCTGATCGGCGGTAATGTCTCCTAGAAAAAATAAAAATTATAAACCACCATATACTCACCTGTCTGCCTTAGTCCACATAATCCCGAGTGTCCCATAATGCTCGCACGTGTAGAACTGTCACATTGGGAGAAGTGGTGCAATGAACACTGTTGCAGGAGCGCAGAAGACCAGGACAAGGAAGTTTTTTCTATAACCTCAACACGTTTCGACGGTAACCCGTCTTCATAAGGTGGAAATTTTTTTACATTGGGAGAAGTGACTGCTCTACCTGGCCGCCAGATATACACTGACAGTAGGTAATTGCTTCCTCAGTGTAAAGCGCTGAGCTGCTATGACAGAGGTCACACGGGTTCATGATGAACTCTGGTGAACTTTCTCACGCAGCAGTGGTGCCGTAAGTGAGATCACAGGAGCTTATTAGCTGATGAATTTGTGTGACCTCTCTCACGGCATCTTAGTGCTATTCACTACAGGAACGATTACCTCGGTGTATAGCGGGCTGTCTTTGAGACTCTCAAAGTCATCAAGATTGTCGTGAGATATTGTGGATTATTATCTTCTCGGCGGACTGGTGAGGAATACTATGTTTTTTGTTTTTTTTGTTGCAGGAGATGTTGGTGTCAGTGGATTAGGTGTTTGGTGAGTATGGTTTAATTTAGATTCAATAAAGGAGTCTGTCATTATTTCAAATAATGGACTTTATTCTGGGTGTATGTTTTTTATAATATCACTATGGGGTTAGTAATGGGGGCGTCTTATAGATGCCTCTTCATTATTAACCTGTGGGCTTGATGTCACCTGACAATATAAAGGTGAAATCAACCACCCCAACCATTACCCCACTTGCCACCACAACAGGGCCACTGGGAAAAGCCGGGCAAAGCACCATAATTGGCGATCTAATAGATGCACATTTTCAGGACTGCTGTGGGCTGCTATTTTTAGGTTATTGGGGTCAATATCCATGGCCCCTTACCAGCCTGGAGGGTGCCCAATTACCATGTCAAGGTGTCCTTCGTAAATTGGGTGATTTTAAACAGATTAGCTGGTCTATTCCTGTCCATAAATTGTAGGCGTTTTTGCCTAAGAGAGGTGATATTACAGGACAGAGACCCAATTTTAGGAAGTACACCTTGACATGGTAATTGGGTGCACATATATTGGCATATCTATGCCCTAAGAACCTTGCTTTTTTCATAGCAATTATTGCAGATGCAAATTTCATGCATACACTATATAGTCCCAACCCACCTCCTCCCCAACCTCACCACCACTATTATTCCATCCCTAACCCACCTCTTCAACCTATCACTAACTTCCGGTACCTTCCCTTCTGCTTTCAAGCATGCCACAATCACGCCTATCCTTAAAAAGCCAACCCTCGACCCAACCGCTATGTCCAGCTATCGCCCAATATCGCTGCTCCCATTCGCTTCCAAACTCCTGGAGCTGCATGTCCACGCTGAGCTTTCCTACCACTTCTCTTCTAACTTGCTCTTTGACACTCTACAATCTGGTTTCCGCCCCCATCACTCCACTGAGACAGCCCTGACCAAAATTACTAATGACCTACTTACAGCCAAAGCAAACGGACAATACTCTATACTCCTGCTTCTTGACCTGTCCTCTGCTTTTGACACAGTTGACCACTGCCTTCTACTACAGATTCTTTCCTCCTTTGGCGTCAAAGACCTCGCCCTATCTTGGATCTCCTCATACCTTTCCAACCGCACATTCAGCGTCTCCCACTCCCACACTACCTCCTCGTCCCACCCTCTCTCTGTTGGAGTTCCCCAAGGCTCTGTTCTAGGACCCCTACTCTTCTCAATCTATACACTTGGCCTGGGGCAACTCATAAAGTCCCACGGATTCCAGTACCACCTTTACGCTGATGACACTCAGATCTACCTCTCTGGCCCAGACATCACTTCTCTGCTATCCAGAATCCCGGAGTGTCTATCAGCCATATCCTCCTTCTTCTCCTCCCGCTTCCTCAAACTCAATGTGGACAAATCTGAACTCATAATCTTTCCCCCATCCCACAGATCTTCCTTACCTGACCTATCTACCACAATTAACGACATCACGCTTTCCCCCGTACCAGAAGTCCGCTGCCTCGGAGTAACCCTTGACTCTGCCTGTCCTTCAAACCGCACATCCAAGCTCTTTCTACCTCCTGTCGCCTTCAGCTCAAAAATATTTCAAGAATCCGTCCTTTCCTCAACCCTCAATCTACTAAAATGATTGTGCACGCCCTCATCATCTCCCGCCTCGACTACTGCAACACCCTTTTCTCTGGCCTCCCTGCTAACACCCTCGCACCTCTCCAGTCCATCCTTAACTCTGCTGCACGACTAATTCACCTCTCTCCTCGCTACTCCTCCGCTTCTCCCCTCTGCAAATCTCTTCACTGGCTCCCATTCCCTCAGCGTATCCAGTTCAAATTACTAATACTGACCTACAAGGCCATTATAATCTGTCTCCTCCATATATCTCTGAACTAATCTCCCGATATCTTCCCTCACGTAATTCCGATCCTCCCAAGACATCCTTCTCTCCTCCACACTTATTCGCTCCTCACCCAACCGCCTCCAAGACTTCTCCTGAATATCCCCCATCCTCTGGAATTCTTTGCCCCAACACATCCGACTATCAAACTCATTCAGATCCTTCAGACGGAACCTGAAAACCCATCTCTTCAGGAAAGCCTACAGCCTGCAATGACCCTGCTGCCTCCTCACCACTACCGGAGTTATTGCCTCAACCAACACCGGAACTGCTGCAACCCCCGACCTACTGTCTCCTGCCTCACAATCCTGTAGAATGTAAGCCCGAAAGGGCAGGGTCCTCTCCCCTCTGTATCAGTCTGTCATTGTTAGTTTGTTTACTGTAAGTGATACCTGTAATTTGTATGTAACCCCTTCTCATGTACAGCACCATGGAATCAATGGTGCTTAGAAATAAATATTAATAATAATAATAATAATAGTGCTTTTTTCATTTTTTTTCTCCCATTTTCTATGGCAGCAATGCAGTTCCTATGCTCTAGAGCAGGGTTCCCCAACTCCAGTCCTCAAGGCCCACCAACAGGTCATGTTTTCAGGATTTCCTTAGTATTGCCCAGGTGATAATTGCATCACCTGTGCAGTACAAAGGAAATCCTGAAAACATGACCTGTTGGTGGGACTTGAGGACTGGAGTTGGGGAACCCTGCTCTAGAGTAATCATTCTTGGTAAGTTATGGTGCAAACCTTTATCTTTTTGACTTTTTCTCTTTTTAAATCATAATGACTAGAGTTGAGCGATACTTTCCGATATCCAAAAATATCGGATCGGAATGGTATCGACGATATCCACAAAATATCGGCGATACCCGATACCGATACCGGAAATCCAATGTAAGTCTATGGGAACAAAATATCGTAATTAAAAAAAACCCATTCTTGGCTTGTTGGATAATTGTACATGAAGGAAAACAACAAAGCGTAATGTAGAATGTATTGGGGAAGGTTGAGGAGACATTAAAGGCATAGATGTTTAACCCAATCCAATGGAATAGCATTAATAATTTTTTTTTTTAAAGACGTTCGGATTGACGAAGAAATTGACAATGTTGTTAACCTTTTTTCTATTTTGGCAAATATGTATGTTTCACAACTTCCATGCTCTTCACCTTTTTAACTTTTGCCACACTTTCACCTTCATAATCTTCAGCAGCATCATCTTTGTCATCTAATTATTCTTCATCTTCACCTTCTTTATCTTCTTCTTAAACTTCTTGCTATTCACTTTTTGTTTACATTACTCATATTCTTCTTATTAAACTAATTAATCTTCTTCATATTCTACTTCTTCATCTTCTTCCTCTTCATCTTCATCATATTCTTATTTGTGACAGAGATTCCTGTACTTGTAATCTGTAAAAGTATGAATTTTTCTTCCTTCCGTTCTTGCTGTCGCAAAAGATTTAAATTACAACAGTATTTGTCCGTGTTCAGTTTAGCCTGCAGCAGCAGGCAGTTTCCAGGGGCACCACGAGGAGGAACGGACTCACCCCCATACACTGCTTAGTCTTCTTCTGCTTATAATTTACAGCATATATTTTGCTCTTCATTTTGGTCTTATTTTTCATGTTCTTCTGCTTTTTGATCTTCTGCTTATTGTTCTTCTGTCTCTTGTTCTGTATCTTGTAGTTTGTCTTAACCTTCTTTGTCCTGTTGGTGATCTTCTTCTGGGTAATCTTTTATTTCCTCTTTGTGATGGTGTTCAGGCTGGTTGGCTTCATGCTCGTCGTCCTTGGGGTTGTCATCTTCTTCGGGGTGGTCTTTACGGTTGTCTAACTTCCGAGAACCAGCTGATGTTACTGGAACCCGGACGGGTATCAGATGGTACAAGAGACAATGGAAGTAACTAGGACCAGCTGACTGTGCTGGAACCCGGAGGGGCAGCAGAAGGAAAAGAGCCAATGGCACAACCGAGGACCAGCTGACGTTACTGGGACACGGTTACTAAGCAGGAGGTACCTGTGCTCCAAAGCACTACCAAGGACCAGCAGATGTTGCTGGAACTCGGATACCGACATGGAGGCACCGAGGCCAAAGGCACTGCGGAGAACCAGCTGACGGTACTGGAACCCGGACGGGTACCATAAGGCACCCATGAAAATGTAAGTTGACAGGCCGCAAGCTGTCCGCAGTTACCGAATCACACAGTCCTACAGTGGGTGCTTGTCCTATTGTCACAACGGAAACAGACTTTATTTAGATATCCAACAGCACACATAGGAATCACCTAAACTGCAGGCACCATAGAGTCGGCTAACCCGAATGCAACATGACAGGACAACTTATTGGAGGCTAATTAACGTTGACTAGAGTTGAGCGATACTTTCCGATATCCAAAAGTATCGGATCGGAATGGTATCGCCGATACACACAAAATATCGGCGATACCCGATACCGATACCGGAAATCCAATGTAAGTCTATGGGAACAAATATCGGAATTAAAAAAAAACCATTCTTGCCTTGTTGGATAATTGTACATGAAGGAAAACAACAAAGAGTAATGTAGAATGTATTGGGGGAGGTTGAGGAGACATTAGAGGCATAGATGTTTAACCCAATCCAATGGAATAGCATTAATATATATTTTTTTTAAATACGTTCGGATTGACGAAGAAATTGACAATGTTGTTAACCTTTTTTCTATTTTGGCAAATATGTATGTTTCACAACTTCCATGCTCTTCACCTTTTTAACTTTTGCCACAATTTTTCCTTCATAATCTTCAGCAGCATCATCTTTGTCATCAAATTATTCTTCATCTTCACCTTCTTTATCTTCTTCTTAAACTTTTTGCTATTCATCTTTTTGTTAACATTACTCAGATTGTTCTTATTAAACTATTATTCTTCTTCATATTAACCCATAAAGTGTAAAGTATAACCTCTTTCTATGAATTTAATTTCCCTGAATTTAATTTCCATTTAATTTCATTTAATTTCTTAAATAATTCAGGGATGAGAAGAGAACAGGGTGGAGGCAGCATGACTTTTTGCCGTACACACAGCAAGGGAACAGCTGACATTAGTGAACCCCAGTAACACAGGAGCAAGTGTTGACTGTGCTAACAGAACTTCCGAGCAACAACTGACGGTGTTGGAGCCCAGGGTCAAGGAGGGTGTAGGCAGACGCCTAATATGAGATGTTTGAAGTTAAATTTGGAGTTAGCAGCAAAAATTTTTGCCAGACACCCAGCAGGGGAACAGCAGGCGTTACTGATCCCCACAAACACATCAGCGATTGTTTTGATCTGTGCATCCAACACTTCTGATCAGCAACTGGCGTTGTTGAAGCCCAGGGTCAAGAAGGGTTTTAAATTTAAATATTGAGTTATTGCCTTGTTACGTGGCCATTGCAAATGTATGTATTTCAAACTATAAAAAATGAAGTTTTACTAGGACAATAAAATGATGAATTTCAATTCCAAGAATAAAAATAAACACCCTTAAAATATAAATGCATATAAGCACATGGCAACAAGAAATGGAACAACACACCACCCAAAATTATTTTTACAAAATATAGTGATATAAATTTATGAATAAAAGTCCATTTTTGTATTTAGGAATGATGCGTAAGGAACACTATGTTAAACCATAACATAGTGAAGACAATGGATTTTGTAATAGTCACTCATCATCATCATTACAAGAAATCTGTGACAGTCACACAGATTTCAATTATTTCACTCACGAAAATTGTTATTTCGGACAGCATTTATTACATGTCCAGCATGGACTCATCAAAGTGATGAGATGACGCACTAATGTACGATAAGAAAAAAAAAAAAAAAATTTTATAAAAAAAAACATTGTCACAATTTAAGTGGGTGCCTGCAAGTGGAGGTGAAACAAAGGCTACGGATAGCAAAGGTATATACTATGTCTGTTGTAGACAGTGGACAGTCTCTGATGGGTAATGTCGATGTTATACTGTACGTCAATAAAGGCTGCGGCTGCAATCATGCATTTTTGGCTTGTAGAATGTTGAAGAGGGTAAAAGCATGTCTGGTTGCGCAAGGCTTTATCCTGTAACAATACCTTCCTTGTGTGACGGGTAGGGTAGCGTGTGTCTATTATATGAGTGTCTGTAAAATGTGACTTTACGCAGCCTTATTCTGCCCTAGGGACGCAAAAAATAAGACAGCAGTAATCATTTACTGTATAAAACTCCACCTATGAGCAACAAAACAAGCACGTTCCCTCTTCCGGTTCCTGCGCTGACATGTGAGGAGGGAGTTTGGAGACGCTCCTGAATTTCTCCCAGGTGTCCAAGCATATCGGGCCGATAGGAGAGCATTAAAACCACCCCCGGTCGTGACTTAAATACGGTGAATCGAACCAGTGAAGAACTGTAGGTCGATGCGAACAAATGTGCGATCACATGACACACGTTTATAACCCTTGCTAGACACGAATAACTTTGTAGAATTTTGGAGACACCTGAACCCAGATGGCAGTGAATATTCCTTCTATTCGGCGCCACATGACTCTTGGTCCAGAAGAGATAATATATTGCTATCACAGGAGCTAGTAAGGGGAGTGGAAGAGGCAGATGTGCACAACGTAGCTATATCTGACCACGCGCCCGTATCAGTGACCCTGCCAGATATGGTTCAGATGGGGCCAGACCAAACTTGACGCTTCCCTACCTATTTGTTAATGGATGAGAAGTTTCGACATCAGGTGAAGCAATGGTGTTTGGAATATGTAAGGTATAATGGAGATAGTAGGGATAGGCCGGAACTTTTATGGGCAGCAGGGAAGGCATTAATGCGCGTGAAACTAATAGGTTATCAGACAACGCTAAAAAAGAAGATAGCGACAAACTACTCGCAGGCTAGCAGGATATTACCCGATAGCTACACGGCAAACAAGACAACTTCATCAACACAGGATAAAAATAGATGTAAGCAGGCTAAGGTTGCCTTACACGTATGGGTATATCGACGCGAGAGAAGCAGTAATATGAATTATAGAGCCGATGTATATCGTTATGGTAGCAAATCAGGGAGACTATTAGCACGACTAGCGAAAGGAAATCACATTCGTCATCAACATATTACTGCGTTAACGAATAAACATGGGATCATGAACACAGACCCTCGAAGCATAATCACGATTCTACAAGAATACTACTCAGACTTATATAAGGTGGAATATACGGATAGTGCGGAGGGTCAGACCTTTCTAGATGGAATACGGTTACCATCCTTCACAAACTATCAGCTTCTCCTTTTGAAAAAAACAATTGAGGTGACGGAAGTGACAGCGGCGATAAGTGACTTTAAATCCGGGAAAGCTCCAGGACCTGACGGGTTTACAGCCAAATTATTAAAATTATTGAGTGAGGATATCCCGTCCACATTGGTAGGCACCTTCAATCATATATTGGAGACAGGAGGGTTGCCATCCATTCAAACATGGCACACATGAAGGTGCTACTAAAACCCAACAAACCTTCACATCTGGCTGGATCCTATCGTCCAATCTCACTCATTGACCAGGATATCAAGCTTTTGTCCAGGATCATGGCAGATGTTTGAGTAGCATTCTTCCTACGCTGATAGGGCCATCACAAGTGGCTTTTGTTCGACCAAGATCGCCCATGAATAACATTAGGAAAGTAATAGCAGTTGTAGATAAATATCATTGTCTGACAACATCGAGTCCTGTCATGCTATCCTTAGATGGCAATAAGGCATTTGATAGGGTGAGCTGAAGTTGGTTGCCAATGGTCCTGGACAAAATTGCCATGAGAGGCACGTTTATGACTTTCCTATCAGGTGTCTACGCCAACCCACAGGCACAAATACACAACACAGGTCACCTTTTGGCTACTTTCACAATACAGAGGGGAACTCCTCAGGGATGTCCATTATCACCTTTGCTCTTTGATATAGCCCTTGAGCCATTAGTTACACACGTGGAGGATAACACAGTATATGACGGTATAAAGGTAGGGGGTCGGCAGATCAAACTCACATTGTTTGCAGACGATATACTCATTTATATGGCACATCCCCAAGACCATCTCAAAGGGCTATTAGACTGGATAAAAAATTTTTAACTAATTCTGTGGTTTCGCTTCAAAGACTACAAGAGTGAAATTTTTCAATTGTTAAAGCCTAATCCTCGTGAGCTTTGGTGTGCTTACTGATGGGGGACAGAAGTAATTAAAACATTTATTTATAACATATCTGTGAATCAAAATAGGACGAGATTCTAGTTCTCAATACAAACTTAACTATGAACCCTAATTGGACAAGGTTGTACGTCAATTGGAGCGGTGGCATGATTTGCCCCTGTCTCTTCTGGGCCGTTGTCACCTTCTTAAGATGATTATTTTTGGAAGGCTATTATACCTGCTTCAGACTATTCCAATCCTGTTAGTAAAGATGATGTTTCACGGATAAAAAAAGCATTGACCAGATTCATCTTGAGGGGAAAACGGCCCAGAATAGCAATACGAAAAATTATGCGTGCAGTAAAAGATGGGGGCCTTGCCGTGCCAAACGTTAGGAGTTATAACTTTTCGTGCTTGATCAGAGTGGGGAGAGATTGGTTTAAGGGGACTTAGTCCTACTCAGATGTATTGCTGGAATCTGGACTGACAGAGGGTTGTATTTTGGCCTCATGTGTTGACACTGTGATTTGTAATATTCAGAGCCATTCGTCTGCACAGACGTTGTCTGCACAGGCTTACTATTTCAAATTCCATATTGCAAATTACAGATTTCTAATTACTATACTATGAATTAGACTAGAATTCTAGAATGCATTTGCCCACTCATCGCTCCTGCAATGTCATCTGTACCACTCTAATCAAGCTGTTTCTCCTCTTTCTCCTCTTCCTACAGGTATGAAGCAAATATTCTCCACTTTTGCCAAAATTGCTGTGTCTTGTTTTTTAAACTGCTTAATTTTGCATGGTATGTAGCAATATGCAGCTTTGCCAAATTGCTGTGTCTGTGTTTTTTTGAACTGCTTAATTTTGGGCTGTTAGAAGCAAATACTCCAGCTTTGCCATAATGTGCTTGTCGTGTTTTTTGAACTGCTTTAATTTTGCATGGTATGAAGCAAATATCTCACTTGCAAATTGCTGTGTCTGTAGTTATTTGAACTGCTTTCAATTTGCATGGTATGAGTTAAATATCTCAGCTTTGCCAAATGCTGTGTGTGGTTTTGAACTGCTTTTAATTTTGCAATGGTATGAGCAATTTCCAGCTTTGCCATTGCTGTGTCTGTGTTTTTTGAACATGCTTTAATTTTGCATGGTATGAATCAAATTCCACTTTGCCAAATGCTGGCTGTGTTTTTGAACTGCTTTAATTTGCATGTTAGAACATAATCTCCACTTTGCCAAATTGCTGTGTCTGTGTTTTTTGAACTATGCTTTTACTTTTTGCTGTTAGTATGAAGCAAATATATCCAGCTTTGCCAAATTGCTGTGTCTGTGTTTTTTGAACTGCTTTAATTTTGCATGGTATGAAGCAAATATCTCCAGCTTTGCCAAATTGCTGTGTCTGTGTTTTTTGAACTGCTTTAATTTTGCATGGTTATGAAGCAAATATCTCCAGCTTTGCCAAATTGCTGTGTCTGTGTTTTTTGAACTGCTTTAATTTTGCATGGTAGAAGCAAATATCTCCAGCTTTGCCAAATTGCTGTGTCTGTGTTTTTTGAACTGCTTTAATTTTGCATGGTATGAAGCAAATATCTCCAGCTTTGCCAAATTGCTGTGTCTGTGTTTTTTGAACTGCTTTAATTTTGCATGGTATGAAGCAAATATCTCCAGCTTTGCCAAATTGCTGTGTCTGTGTTTTTGAACTGCTTTAATTTTGCATGGTATGAAGCAAATATCTCCAGCTTTGCCAAATTGCTGTGTCTGTGTTTTTTGAACTGCTTTAATTTTGCATGGAATGAAGCAAATATCTCCAGCTTTGCCAAATTGCTGTGTCTGTGTTTTTTGAACTGCTTTAATTTTGCATGGTATGAAGTAAATATCTCCAGCTTTGCCAAATTGCTGTGTCTGTGTTTTTTGAACTGCTTTAATTTTGCATGGTATGAAGCAAATATCTCCAGCTTTGCCAAATTGCTGTGTCTGTGTTTTTTGAACTGCTTTAATTTTGCATGGTATGAAGCAAATATCTCCAGCTTTGCCAAATTGCTGTGTCTGTGTTTTTTGAACTGCTTTAATTTTGCAGGGTTTATGAAGCAAATATCTCCAGCTTTGCCAAATTGCTGTGTCTGTGTTTTTTGAACTGCTTTAATTTTGCATGGTATGAAGCAAATATATCCAGCTTTGCCAAATTGCTGTGTCTGTGTTTTTTGAACTGCTTTAATTTTGCATGGTATGAAGCAAATATCTCCAGCTTTGCCAAATTGCTGTGTCTGTGTTTTTTGAACTGCTTTAATTTTGCATGGTATGAAGCAAATATCTCCAGCTTTGCCAAATTGCTGTGTCTGTGTTTTTTGAACTGCTTTAATTTTGCATGGTATGAAGCAAATATCTCCAGCTTTGCCAAATTGCTGTGTCTGTGTTTTTTGAACTGCTTTAATTTTGCATGGTATGAAGCAAATATCTCCAGCTTTGCCAAATTGCTGTGTCTGTGTTTTTTGAACTGCTTTAATTTTGCATGGTATGAAGCAAATATCTCCAGCTTTGCCAAATTGCTGTGTCTGTGTTTTTTGAACTGCTTTAATTTTGCATGGTATGCAATATCTAGCAGCTTTTTGCTGTTTTGTGTTTAATATCATTAATATCCTGCTTTCACTTTCCTGCCCTGTATTGCAATGCATTCTTTCCCTTGTGTCTCGCCATCAATACTGAGCTGCCAGTCCCTTCCCCCTTTTTATTGACTTGCTTATTTGACTTGGTCTGGTATACACGCCAACATTCCCCCTCACAGCTGTCCAATGCATGTCCTAGATATATTTCGACCATTCGCTTCACAGACTTGTCTGCACAGGTTACTATCAAATTCCATTTTTCAAATTACAGATTTCTAATTATTATATGAATGCTGAATTTAGAATGATATGCCACATCACGCTCTGAAAATGTCATCTGTACCACTTAATCAAGCTGTTTCTCCTCTTTTCTCCTTATTCTACAGGTATGAAGCAAATATCTCCAGCTTTGCCAAATTGCTGTGTCTGTGTTTTTTGAACTGCTTTAATTTTGCATGGTATGAAGCAAATATCTCCAGCTTTGCCAAATTGCTGTGTCTGTGTTTTTTGAACTGCTTTAATTTTGCATGGTATGAAGCAAATATCTCCAGCTTTGCCAAATTGCTGTGTCTGTGTTTTTTGAACTGCTTTAATTTTGCATGGTATGCAATCATCTATGCAGCTTTTTCTCTGTTTTTGACTGTTTAATAAGTGCATATAATATCCCTGGCATTTCACTTACCCATCCTCCTGTATTCACAATGCATTCTTTCCCCTTGTGTCTCCCATGCATTACCTGAGCTGCCAGTCCCTTCCCCCCTCTTTTATTAGCTTTGCTTATCTGTGACCATGTGGTCTGGGTAATCACGCCCACATCCCCCCTCACAGCTGATCCACCTCAGTCCCAGATATATTCAGAGCCATTCGTCTGCACAGACGTTGTCTGCACAGGCTTACTATTTCAAATTCCATATTTCAAATTACAGATTTCTAATTACTATACTATGAATTAGACTAGAATTGGACTGGAATTTGACTGTAAGTTGACCAATATATTAATCAGGACTGGAATCAGGTACCCCACACTTTGCTTCTTTTTAATTATGTATTTTATCCCTATCCTCCTGTGTTCCCTTGCCATCCACATTCACCGCCCCATCCCCCCTCCATCACGACTCATACACATCAGCCCCTCTATCCTTCCCTCTCCCATGTACAGCTCCCATGCACTCCTCACCTTCCTGAAAAACCTCAGCCCATCTTGCCCAAACACATCACAGAAAAAACCTACTTACAATTCCAAAAACTACCTGCTCTTTATCTTCCTACTCCTACTGATTTCAGGGGACATCTCCCCCAACCCTGGTCCACCATCCCCCAACCTCAATCCCTACCCTACCTCATACCGAAACCATAATAATCTTATTAATATTACTTGCACTCCCTCATCTCCTTCTTTCAATTGTGCCCTCTGGAATCCACGGTCTGCATGCAACAAGCTACCCTTCCTGCACAACTACTTTCTGAACCACTCTCTTAATCTGTTGGCACTCACTGAAACCTGGATTCAGGATTCTGACACGGTCTCCCCTGCTGCCATTTCCTATGGTGGTTTACAGTTCTCCCATTCCCCGAGACCCACAAACAGACATGGTGGTGGAGTTGGCATACTCCTGTCCCCACAATGCACTTTCCAGGTCATCCCCCCAATTCCATCACTCTCATTCCCTTCTTTTGAGGTCCACACCATCAGGCTCTTCCATCCCCTCTCCCTCAGAGTAGCGGTCATATATCGGCCCCCAGGCTCGCCCACCCAGTTCCTTGACCACTTCTCAGCCTGGCTGCCGCACTTCATGTCCTCAGAACTACCAACCCTTATCCTTGGAGACTTCAACATCCCCATTAACAGCCCTACTTCCACATCTGCATCTCAGCTTCTATCACTAACCACTTCTCTAGGCCTCTCACAGCTTTCAACCTCTGAGACACACAAGGATGGCAACACCCTTGACCTGGTCTTTGTCCGCCTCTGTTCAATCTCCCACCTAAATAACTCACCGCTTCCACTCTCTGACCACAACATTCTCTCCTTCACGCTCACAAATCCTCCACCACCCCAGCGCACTCCCACCTACCACACATTCAGAAATCTACAAGCCATTAACCCTCAGACACTTTCAGACTCCCTACACTTATCGCTGTCCCCAATCTCCTCTTTTTCCTGTACTGATCTGGCTGTTCATCACTACAATGACACTCTTAGAAACACCCTTGACCAAGTAGCACCGCTCACCCTCAGAACCTCCAAACACACAGTAAAAAGCCTGCCACATGACTCGACTTCTTCAGCGATGCTCTAGGAGTGCTGAACGCCTCTGGAGAAAAACCTGCACACCAGAAGACTTCATCCACTTTAAATTCATGTTAAGAACTTATAATGCTGCCCTTCACCTCGCCAAACAGACCTACTTCACCACACTGATCTCCTCACTAGCCAACAACCCAAGAAACTCTTTGACACTTTTCACTCCCTCCTCAGGCCAAAAGCACAAGCCCCTATCACAGACATTTGTGCTGACGACCTGGCCTCCCACTTTATAGAAAAAATAGATACTATCCGTCAGGAAATCTGCTCTCAACCACCAAGTGCTGTGACCCCCATCCCACCCTGCATTTCCCCTGGCTCACTTTCCACATTTGATACCATCACAGAAGAAGAAGTCTCCAGACTCCTCTCCTCCTCTCGTCCGACTACATGCACTACCGACCCCATCCCCTCACATCTCCTCCAGTCTCTCTCTCCAGTTGTCACAACTCACCTAACTACAATCTTTAATCTCTCCCTCTCCTCTGGCATTTTCCCATCCTCCTTCAAACACTCCATCATTACTCCTCTACTAAAGAAACCCGCTCTCGACCCTTCCTGCACAAACAACTACAGACCGGTCTCCAATCTCCCCTTCATCTCTAAACTTTTGGAGCGCCTAGTATACTCCCGCCTCACCCGTTACCTCTCCACTCACTCCCTCCTAGACCCTTCACAGTCCGGCTTCCGACCCCTACATTCGACTGAAACTGCACTCATCAAAGTGACCAATGACCTTCTTACAGCAAAACGTAACGGTGACCACTCTCTGCTCATTCTACTCGACCTTTCTGCAGCTTTTGACACGGTTGACCACCGTCTCCTACTGTCTAGGCTCCAGTCAATAGGTATTAAGGACACTGTTCTCTCCTGGTTCTCCTCCTATCTTTCTGACCGCTCCTTCAGTGTCTCGTTCTCTGGCTCCACGTCATCTCCTCTTCCTCTCACTGTCGGTGTACCCCAGGGCTCAGTCCTTGGCCCCCTTCTCTTCTCTCTCTACACTGCCCAATTGGACAGACCATCAGCAGATTTGGCTTTCAGTACCATCTTTATGCCGATGACACACAACTATACACGTCATCCCCCGACCTTACCCCCGCTGTTCTACAGAACACCACCGACTGTCTGTCCGCAGTCTCCAACATCATGTCCGCTCATCTGAAACTTAACCTCTCCAAGACTGAACTGCTTCTGCTCCCGCCGTCTAATAACCTCCCTAAATCTGACATTTCCCTCTCTGTGGGCGGCACCATAATAACACCCCGGCAGCAGGCTCGCTGTCTGGGTGTTATGTTTGACACCAATTTCTCCTTCACCTCCCATATACAATCTCTTGCCCGCTCTTGCCGTCTACACCTAAAGAACATCTCTAGAATCCGCCCTTTCCTCACAATGGAAACAACAAAAACCCTCACTGTAGCATTGATACACTCCCGCCTGGACTACTGCAACGCACTATTACTTGGCCTCCCCATTACTCGACTATCCCCTCTCCAGTCCATCCTTAATGCAGCAGCCAGGGTAATCCATCTGGCTAATCGGTACTCGGACGCGTCCGCTCTTCGCCAGTCCTTACACTGGCTGCCCATTCATTATAGGATCCAATTCAAAGTACTGGTTCTCACCGACAAATCTCTCCACAGTGCAGCACCCCCCTACATCTCCTCCCTCATTTCTATCTATCGGCCCAACCGACTGCTGCGCTCTGCAAACGACGTTCGACTAACCTCTGCACTAATCCGTACCTCCCACTCCCGACTCCAAGACTTCTCCCGTGCTGCGCCAATCCTCTGGAATGCTCTACCCCAAGAAATTAGGACTATCCACAATTTGCATGGTTTCAGGCGCTCCCTCAAAACACATTTGTTCAGAGCGGCCTATCACATTCACTAACCAAAATCATTCTATGTGTAAGTGTGTGTGTGTAGCCCATTCACTATCTCCATCCATCCCCCACTCCCTCAAGATGGCTGGACCATCATTGTAAATGCACCATTGTATATATACACCTGTACTTTGTATCTCCCCCACCTCATTGTAGATTGTAAGCTCTCACGAGCAGGGTCGGCTTATTTTGCTTTAATTATTGTATTGTTAACGTTGTTACCTAAGACTTGTGTTTTGAAATTGTTAAACTGTAAAGCGCTGCGGAATATGTTGGCGCTATATAAATAAAGATTATTATTATTATTATTATTATTGTAAACTCCCGGTCATAGTGATCAGCGCTACTACGCGATACAGTAATTGCCTGTAAGGCAACCAGACGAGCGCATGGGTTGTCTTCTCAGTTATCTAAACACATGCCTTTATGGGCTCACCCAGAATTCCCAGTGGAGTGACAGACCGCGTTTTTGAGACGTGGCATACTAAAGGTATACATACAGTATTCCATCTCATGCACCTAAAAGAGTGTAGGTGGCTGACATCCAAGGAGATTATGGAAAAATTCAATTAGCCCCCTTCTCACTTTATTGAAACTCTACAAGTGCATTATTTCTACAGAAATCGCCTGCGTAATATTATAGAAGAGGTGGTAGACAATTGATTTGACAAGATGGGAGATATATTTCTTCACCAGACTGAAGTTTGCTCATGATTTTCCATGATTACTAGACCTGTGATGAGGTCATAGTCACGTGATCTGGTCAGCTGATGTGTACGTCACCTGATGGTGTTTCGTAGGCCTATAAAACAAGGAGCTGTTGTAGTTGTTGTGTGGAAGGAAGGAGTTTGGCTGGAGTCAGCCTGGAACATTGTTTTGTTACTGTGTGGCAGTGTGCACCAGGAAGCGAGTAACAGACCACCCGGAATGTGACCTGGCGGTCTCAGCTGACCTGCAGCTGCTTAGTTAAGCCCGTCACAAGCAAGGGTGAGTCTGTGACCAGTGGTTCTCCAAACTGGAGTGATTTATGTTGTGTTTTCATTTTGTTATATGGACTTTTTGTTGAACTCATGATTAAAATCACTGAACTTTGAAATAAAAGGCTGTGTGTTTGCCTCATTACTGCGGCCCAGCCCTGCCTACCACAGCGGTTCCCTACAATTGGTGGAGAATGCGGGCAACGCAGTGAGGTCAGGCTGTTTTTCATGCATGACAGTAAATGTCCTGGTTTTAGAAAGTGCACCAAAACCGGCTGGATAACTGTCCGAAGATGGAGAACAAAGTAAAAATGCTAGTGGAGGCCATGCGACAGCAACAGCAGGCTACACAGCAGCAACAGCAGGCTATGCAACAGCAGCAGGCTATACAACAGCAGGCTATGTAGCGGCAGCAGGCTATACAGCAGCAGGCTATGTAGCAGCAGATATTTAATCGACAGCAACAGGAAACCAATAGTTTACTGATGCAGCACATCACAGCGCCGCAGACAGTAAGAGCTGCCCGGGGATGCCATGATGTCCGGAAAGCGGTGCATAGAGCGATCCGAAAGATGGAGCAATCAGATGACGTTGAGGTGTAGCTGGAGATGTTTGAAGGCGTGGCTAAAAGGGAGAGACTGCCCCGGGACCAGTGGGCCGAGATCGTGGCTCCGTTTTTGACTTCAGGACCCGCTAAAGCCTATAGGGACCTACCCCCCCAGCAACAGGAGGACTATGAGAGCGTGAATGGTGAGATACTTGCACGTCTTGGGGTAAATGTTTTTTCCTGGCCCAGCGTGTACAACAATGGAAGTTTTCCCCTTCCGAGCCAGCTCGGTCCCAGTATTATGACTTGATACACCTGATAGAAAAGTGCTTTCAGCCTGAGGTGTTGTCACCCCACGATATGCTGGATCGTATAGTGACTGATAAATTCAGGCGAACTTTGCCCCACACCCTTCAAACATGGGTTGGATAGGCAGCCCCTACTGATGGTCTCCAAATGGTAGACCTCATTGAAAGATATGGGCCTACCAAGGAGATACAGGGAGAGACTACCCGGAAGCTACCAATTAAATTCACCAAACCTTCACCCACAGCTCGGCGAGCAGAGACTCTGAGGGCCGCCCAGGAAGGGTCGGGGAATGAAAGGGGCCTCATAATCTGTTGGCGGTGCCAAGAACCATGACATGTGAGAGCTGATTGCCCCCACCTGACTGAGCCCATGGACAACAACTTTGGCTACTATCAGTCTCACTATACATAACACATGTGTGCAGTGGTCAGTATTACCTTTGCCTTCGGTGGAGGAGGAAAACACCTCTCCTATAGAAGTGTTAGTTGGGGAGATGGAAGATTTGCCACCGGGAACAGAATTGTAATACTTAAATGTGTCAGGTGACAATTTTGGTACGGCGCAACTCCGTGACCCTACGTTGAGTCTATTTGTTGGGGATAACATTTTGTTTTGTAACTGATCATTCCCCTGTGGCTGGCAGTGTTGTAGCCCAGGCAGTAGAGTTCAGGTGGTAGAAAGATGAACATAACAGGAGACATGGAAAACGTTGGCAAACAGTTATTTAATCTGAAAACGGGCAGGCAAATTCAGGTGAGATCCATGCCTTGTTCATTTTCAGAAAAGTAAGCCGGTCTACATTCTCTGAGGATAGTCGCATGCGACGGTCTGTTAGTACACCACCTGCAGCACTAAAGACGCGCTCAGATAATACACTGGCAGCAGGGCAAGCCAGCACCTCCAATGCATACTGGCTAAGCTCTGGCCATGTATCCAGCTTAGAGACCCAAAACTTGAAAGGGGAAGAGCCATCTGGGAGTACACTGAGAGGGAAAGACATGTAGTCTGTCACCATCTTACGTAAACGTTGCCTCATGGTGAGTGGAGTCGTCTCGGATGGTGTAGACATTGGTGGCGCTGACACAAAACTTCGACACATTTGTAACATACTGCTCTTGCCCTGTGCAGAGGCGCTGCTTGTGCTCCCTCTTGTTGCAGAGGTGTCTCCACTGCCTCGACGCACAGAGATTCTTTGTAAAGCAGTAGCAGCAGCAGTGCTCTCGGCTGGAATGGAGAATATTATGGATTGCACCAGTCTGTCTTGGTACTCCCGCATTTTACGCTCCCGGTTCAACGGTGTGATTAGGCTTTGTAAGTTGTCCCGGTAGCGAGGGTCTAGGAGGGTGTACACCCAATAATCTGATGTGGTGAGAATGTGGGCGATGCGGCGGTCGTTTCTCAGGCACTGCAGCATGAAATCAACCATGTGCTGCAGACTCCCAACTGCCCAACAAACGCTGTCCTCTGGAAGAGGCGTCATCTCTGCCTGCTCTGCATCGCCCCACCCTCGCTCTGCATACTGACTAGAGCGTTGTGTACCTCCCTCTGTAGGGATTTCTTCCTCCTCCATTGACTCCTCCTCATCCTCCTCACAAAGTGAGCCCTGCCCAGCCCTTTGTGAGGAACCAAGTTGCGCTGACTGTCCAGAAGGTGAGTGAATTTGTGACTCCTCATCCACCTCTTCCAAAACCTCATCCTTTAGTGCTTGCAGTGATTTTTGAAGCAGGCAGATAAGGGGGACAGTCATGCTGACTAGTGCATCATCTGCACTCGCCATCCGCGTTGAGTCATCAAACGCACGCAAAACGTGGCAGATGTCCTTCATAGAGGCCCACTCAGTAGTGGTGAAGTGTGAACGGCGCAAATTGCGAGTTGATTGCGCCTGATGCAGCTGATACTCCATTACTGCTGGCTGTTGATCACACAACCGCTCCAACATATGTAAGGTGGAATTCCACCTGGTGGGTACGTCACATATGATGCGATGTTCAGGAAGGCGAAATCTGCGTTGCAGAGCAGCAATGCGCGATCTGGCTATGCTGGAACGTCGCAAGTGAGCGCACTCTAGGCGGACCTTCTGCAGCAGTTCAGCAAGATCCGGATACTCCCTCAAAAAACTCTGCACGACCAAGTTGAGAACATGTGCCAGACATGGTATGTGAGTGAGGTTGCCAAGGCCCAGAGTTGCCACCAGATTTCGGCCATTGTCACACACTACCAAGCCTGGCTGGAGATTCGCTGGCAAAAACCACACGTCGCTCTCCTGCTTGATGGCATTCCAGACCTCCTGCGCTGTGTGGCTTCGATTCCCCATGGAAATTAATTTCAGGACGGCCTGTTGACGTTTGGCCATGGCTGTGCTCATATCGGTCGCAACAGGTAAGCGTTCACGGGTCCATGTGGAGGTAGACCGTGACGGCTCCTGCAGCGATTATTCTGAGGAACTGGAGTAGGAGGAGGAGTCAATGTGTACAGACTGGATTCCTGCAATCCTTGGAGTTGGCAGAACACGTTCAGCGCCACTCGCAAGATCTGTACCCGGCTCCACAACATTGACCCAATGGGCAGTGAGGGAAAGGTATCGTCCCTGGCCATGGGTACTGGTCCACGCATCGGTGGTCAGGTGGACCTTGCCACAGACGGCGTTTAGTAGCGTATGTTTAATGTTTCCCTCGACATGTTTTTGCAGACCAGGGACGGCTTGCCTGCTGAAATAAAATCGGCTTGGCACATTGTATTGTGGGACTGCCAATGCCATTAAGTTACGGAAACTGTCAGTCTCCACCAGCCTGAATGACAGCATTTCAAGGGACAGGAGTTTTGCAATGCCAGCATTCAGAGCCTGTGCTCGTGGATGGTTTGCTGAGTATGGCCGTCTTTTATCCCATGCCTGTGGTACCGATGGCTGTTTTGTGGACTGGGAGTGTGAAGATGACAGGGAACTTGCTGCTGTGGGTGGAATAACACTTTGTCTCTGGACAACAGTGACCGAGGTTCTTCCATGGCGATCCTGTGAGGAAGCAGAACCAGCTGTGTGTGAGCTGGAGGTAGAGGCTCCAACACGACCTGAAGATGTAGGTGCTGCTGTAGGTTGGCCTACATCTCCAGTGTGTCTTTGTAACTCAACTACGTGCTTTGTCCGCACATGTTTCCACATATTTGTGGTATTGAGGTTACTGCAATTTTTACCTTTTTACTTTTTGCTTACACAGCTTGCATTTAACATAGCAAATATCATCTGCAAGTCTGTCAAAAAAGGACCACGCAGTGCAAGTCCTGGGAGCGCCCATTTTGACTTTTGGAAGAGAACTGCTCCCAACAGGTGCCAAACTGGAGGCTAGAGGCAACCGAGTCTGCAGCCTACCTCTCCCTCCTGTTTGTACCGTTGGGACAATCTCATCCTCAGAGCTGCTCCCACCACCTTCCTGTCCCTCACGCCATGTTGGGTCTTGGACCTCATCATCTCCACTACCCTCTTCCAAAACCTGCTGCTGTTGGGTGGTCTGGCCAGCACCATGCTCAACAGAAACTGGCACCCGAGTCTCATCATCATCAGATGCGTTCTGCGGTGTGCTGACCATCGGCACTGGCTCACCCGCCTCTTCTGATTCAGAGAGACACAGCTGTTGCGCTTCACTGCATACTCCCTCTTCTTCACATTCCAGAATGCTGCTTGGCTGGGCCCCTGTTTGCAAGCCAACAGATTCTGAGAACAGAAGCAGAGACTCAGCTGGCTCCAGTTCAGAACTCTCTGACTGCCTGGGCAATTTGACAGGCGGTGAACAGACAGATGGTTGCTCAACAGTGTTGTGGTCCTGAGAGGAGGTGGAAGCAATTGAAGTCGATGCATTGGCTGCCATCCAACCAACAACGGCTTCAATTTGTTCTTCCCGCAGCAGGGGGGTACGCCGAGCTCCTACAAAACTGCACATAAAGGAACGCTCACGGGGAAAACTGGTGGATGCTGTGTCACTGGGGGCGGCAGCAGCCACAGAATCCCCACATCCTCTCCCTGCTGAAACTCCACGGCCACGACCACGTGCCTTACTCCCTGCCTTCTTCATCTTGGTAGATTGATAAAGAAAGTCAGAAAAGTTAAAAGGCCTAAGTGTTGTTATTCCGCAGAGACTGCAGTGAACACTGCAGACAACTGTTCACTAGCTGTGAAAGGCCCCTTTGTGTACTTCTATAGTGTTTGCAACCAATGTATTGTATACGGATGGAAGCGCGTCACACTAATAGATTTGAGTTATTTGAAATAGAATGGAGCAGCAACAATTCTAGAAAAATGACAAGGATGAGGCAGTGACACACGTTCAGCAGACTATAACCAGCAGTGGTTTAAGAACTAACTGGAGCGTGATCTGCACTCAGCAAAAAAAATATATATCACAGACTAGAGTGAACACTGCAGTGCACACAACTGGTCACTATCTGTGAAAGGCTCCTTTGTGGACTTTTATAGTGTTTGCAACTAATGTATTGGATACGGATGGAAGCGCGTCACACTAATAGATTGGAGTTATTTTAAATAGAATGGAGCAGCAACAATTCTAGAAAAATCACAAGGATGAGGCAGTGACACACGTTCAGCAGACTATAACCAGCAGTGGTTTAAGAACTAACTGGAGCGTGATCTGCACTCAACAAAAAAAAATATATCACAGACTAGAGTGAACACTGCAGTGCACACAACTGGTCACTATCTGTGAAAGGCTCCTTTGTGGACTTCTATAGTGTTTGCAACCAATGTATTGGATACGGATGGAAGCACGTCACACTATAATTTCAATTGAATGGAGCTGCAAGAATTACACTAAAGAAAAAAAAAAAAGAGTCTGTGAGTGACACGTGCAGATGCCTACAAACAGCGTTGGATGCAGAGCAAACTGCAGCGTCACCTGCACTCACACACAGACCTTGCAGAGCTGTGAAAATAACACTGCAAGGCTAAAGGAAGCTTTACACAGCGGTTGTTAAACTAGCCTGCCTAAAAGCACAGTACACAAAATCGCAATCTCTAACTGTCCCTCAGAGTCAGCAGAGCAGCGTTCTGTCCCTAACTGAATTCACAGCACAGTGACGCTAAAATGGCGGCGGCGCCTTTTATAGTGCATTCTGACATAATTTCAGCATCCAATCACAGCCATGCCATTAGTTAACATGACCGCAGCAGTACAGGATGTGCCCACACTTCTTAGGATTACTCATTGGCTGACTAAAATCACATTGCCTCTCAAAGAATTATGGGAACTTCCGATTCCGGTATACGATATATGGAAAATATCAGAACTAAGTATCTGAAGTCCGATACAGCAAATATCGGCCGATACCCGATACTTGCGGTATCGGAATGCTCAACTCTAACGTTGACACTGCCAGTAAACAGCTGTCGTGCTGTAACCAGGCTGGGCAGGAGTCAGTACCCGTGCCAATTACTTCCGAGCAACAACTGGCGGTGTTGGAGCCCAGGGATGAGAGGAGGACAGGGTGGAGGAAGCATGACTTTTTGGCGTACACACAGCAGGGGAACAGCTGACATTACTGAACCCCAGTAACACAGGAGCAAGTGTTGACTGTGCTAACAGCACTTCCGAGCGTTCCTTTATGTGCACTTTAGTAGGAGGTCGGCGTACCCCCCTGCTGCGGGAAGAACAAATTGAAGCCGTTGTTGCTTGGATGGCAGCCAATGCATCGACTTCAATTGCTTCCACCTCCTCTCAGGAACACAGCACTGTTGAGCAACCATCTGTCTCTTCACCGCCTGCCAAATTGCCCAGGCAGTCAGCCAGTTCTGTACAGGATCCAGCTGAGTCTCTGCTTCTGTTCTCAGAATCTGTTGGCTTGCAAACAGGGGCCCAACCAAGCAGCATTCTGGAATGTGAAGAAGAGGGAGTATGCAGTGATGCGCAACAGCTGTGTCTCTCAGAATCTGAAGAGGCGGGTGAGCCAGTGCCGATGCTCAGCACACCGCAGAACGCATCTGATGATGATGAGACTCAGGTGCCAGTTTCTGTTGAGCATGGTGCTGGCCAGACCACCCAACAGCAGCAGGTTTTGGAAGAGGGTAGTGGAGATGATGAGGTCCAAGTCCCAACATGGCGTGAGGAACAGGAAGGTGGTGGGAGCAGCTCTGAGGAAGAGATTGCCCCAACGGTACAAACAGGAGGGAGAGTTAGGCTGCAGACTCGGTTGACTGTAGCCTCCAGTTTGGAACCTGTTCGGAGCAGTTCTCTTCCAAAAGTCAAAACGGGCGCTCCCAGGACTTGCACTGCGTGGTCCTTTTTTGACACACTTGCAGATGATATTTGCTATGTGAAATGCAAGCTGTGTAATCTAAAAGTAAAAACAGGTAAAAGTGTCAGTAACGTCAATACCAGTAATATTATTATTATTATAGATTTTAATAGCGCCATTTATTCCATGGCGCTTTACATGTGAAGAGGGGCAAATATAGACAATTACAGTAAACATGAGCAATACAAGGCACACACAAGTACAGAAGGAGAGAGGACCCAGCCCGCGAGGGCTCACAATCTACAGGGGTGGTTGAGGATACACTAGGAGAGGGAAGAGCTGATCGTGTGGTGGTTCAGTAGACTGATGATCATTGCAGGTTGTAGGCTTGTCGGAAGAGGTGGGAAATATGTGCAAACATGTGGGTACAAAGCACGTAGTTGAGTTACAAAGACACACTGTAGATGTAGGCCAACCTACAGCAGCACCTACATCTTCAGGTCGTGTCGGAGCCTCTTCCTCCAGCTGACACACAGCTTTCTCACAGGATCGCCATGGAAGAACCTCGGTCAATGTTGTCCAGAGACAAAGTGTTATTCCACCCACAGCAGCAAGTTCCCTGTCATCCTCACACACCCAGGCCACAAAACAGCCATCGGTACCACAGGCATGGGATAAAAGACGGCCATACTCGGCAAACCATCCACGAGCACAGGCTCTGAATGCTGGCATTGCAAAACTCCTGTCCCTTGAAATGCTGTCATTCAGGCTGGTGGAGACTGACAGTTTCCGTAACTTAATGGCATTGGCAGTCCCACAATACAATGTGCCAAGCCGATTTTATTTCAGCAGGCAAGCCGTCCCTGGTCTGCAAAAGCATGTTGCGTGAAAAATTAAACATGCGCTACTAAACTTCGTCAGTAGCAATGTCCACCTGACCACCGCTGCGTGGACCAGTACCCATGGCCAGGGACGATACCTTTCCCTCACTGCCCATTGGGTCAATGTTGTGTAGCCGGGTACAGATCTTGCGAGTGGCGCTGTATGTGTTCAGCCAACTCCAAGGATTGCAGGAATCAAGTCTGTACACATTGACTCCTCCTCCTACTCCAGTTCCTCAGAAACATTGCTGCAGGAGCCGTCACGGTCTACCTCCACATGGACCAGTGAACGCTTAATAATAATAATAATCTTTATTTATATAGCGCAAACAGATTCCGCTGCGCTTTACAGTTTAACAGTTTCAGAACACAAGTAATAAGTAACAACGTTAACAATAAAATAATTAAAGCAATAGAAGCCGCCCCTGCTCTTGAGAGCTTACAATTTACAATGAGGTGGGGGAGCTACAAAGTACAGGTGTTTATATACAATGGTCTATTTACAATGATGGTCCAGCCATTTTGAGGGAGTGAGGGATGGATGGAGATAGTGAATGGGCTACACACACACACTTACACATAGAATGACTTTGGGCCTGGGTCCGATATATGACCGCTACTCTGAGGGAGAGGGGACGAAAGAGCATGATGGTGTGGACCTCAAAAGAAGGGAATGAGAGTGATGGAATTGGGGGGATGACCTGGAAAGTGCATTGTGTGGACAGGAGTATGCCGACTCCACCACCATGTCTGTTTGAGGGTCTCGGGGAATGTGAGAACTATAAGCCACCATAGGAAATGGCAGGAGGGGAAACCGTGTCAGAATCCTGAATCCAGGTTTCAGTCAGGGCCAACAGATGAAGAGAGTTGTTCAGAAAGTAGTTGTGCAGGAAGGTTAGCTTGTTGCATGCACACCGTGGATTCCAGAGGGCACAGTTAAACGAAGGAGATGAGGGAGTGCAATTAATATTAATAAGATTATTATGGTTTCGATATGAGGTAGGGTAGGGATTGAGGTTGGGGGATGGTGGACCAGGGTTGGGGGAGATGTCCCCTGAAATCAATAGGAGTAGGAAGATAAAGAGCAGGTAGTTGTTGGTGTTGTAAGTTGTTTTTTTCAGTGATGTGTTTCGGCTAGATGGGCTGAGGTTTCTCAGGAAGGTGATGAGTGCATGGGAACTGTACATGGGAGAGGGAAGTATGGAGGGGCTCATGTGTATGAGTCGTGATGAAGGGGGGATGGGGCGGTGTTTGTGGAAGGCAAGGGAACACAGGAGGATACAGTTAATGTACATAATTAAAAACATAACAAAAAACAAGAAACAAATATCCTAAAATAAAATTTAAAATATATTGCAAAACATGCATGAGGTGTAATAATAATAATAAGGGTATTTGATAAACATAATATTTATGAAAATGTTTTGTTCAGGATTAAAAATATAGCAAAGTGTGGACTACCTTATTCCAGCCCTGATTAACTGCCATGAATAACTGCCGTTTACTCAATGCTTGTCTTCTATGATGCTTTGCTTTCTGTGATGCGTGCACCCCACACATGCACCACACAACGCTTAGCTGTTGCGACCGATATGAGCACTGCCGTGGGCAAACGTCAACAGGTCGTCCTGAAATTAATTTCCATGGGGAATCGAAGCCACACAGCGCAGGAGCTCTGGAATGCCATGAAGCAGGAGAGCGACGTGTGGTTTTTGACAGCGAATCTCCAGCTAGGCTTGGTAGTGTGTGACAATGGCCGAAATCTGGTGGCAGCTCTGGGCCTTGTCAACCTCACTCACATACCATGTCTGGCACATGTGCTCAACTTGGTCGTGCAGAGTTTTTTGAGGGACTATACGGATTTGATTCACTGCTGCACAAGGTCCGCCTACAGTGCGCTCACTTGCGACATTCCAGCATGGTCAGATCGCGCATTGCAGCTCTGCAACGCAGATTTCGCCTTCCTGAACATCGCATCATATGTGACGTACCCACCAGGTGGAATTCCACGTTACATATGTTGGAGCGGTTGTGTGAGCAGCAGCCAGCAGTAATGGAGTATCAGCTGCATCAGGCGCAATCAACTCGCAATTTGCGCGTTCACACTTCACCACTACTGAGTGGGCCTCTATAATAAAATAATAATAATCTTTATTTATATAACGCCAACAGATTCCGCAGCGCTTTACAGTTTAACAGTTTCAGAACAAAAGTCATAAGTAACAAAGTTAACAATACAATAATTAAAGCAATATAAGCCGGCCCTGCTCGTGAGAGCTTACAATCTACAATGAGGAGGGGGAGCTACAAAGTACAGGTGTTTATATACAATGGTGTATTTACAATGATGGTCCAGCCATTTTGAGGGAGTGAGGGATGGATGGATGGAGATAGTGAATGGGCTACACACACACACACACATAGAATGACTTTGATTAGTGAATGTGATAGGCCGCTCTGAACAAATGTGTTTAGAGGGAGCGCCTGAAACCATGCAAATTGCGGATAGTCCTAATTTCTTGGGGTACAGCATTTCAGAGGATTGGCGCAGCGTGGGAGAAGTCTTGGAGTCGGGAGTGGGAGGTACGGATTAGTGCAGAGGTTAGTCCAAAGTCGTTTGCAGAGCGCAGCAGTCGGTTAGGCCGATAGATAGAAATGAGGGAGGAGATGTAGGGGGGTGCTGCACTGTGGAGAGCTTTGTGGGTGAGAACAAGTACTTTGAATTGGATCCTATAATGGATGGGCAGCCAGTGTAAGGACTGGCGAAGGAATCTATGAAGGACATCTGCCACGTTTTGCGTGCGTTTGATGAGTCAACGCGGATGGCGAGTGCAGATGATGCACTAGTCAGCCTGACTGTCCCCCTTATCTGCCTGCTTGAAAAAACACTGCAAGCACTAAGGGATGAGGTTTTGGAAGAGGTGGAGGATGAGGAGTCACAAATTCCATCACCTTATGTACAGTCAGCGCAACGTGGTTCCTCACAAAGGGCTGGGCAGGGCTCACTTTGTGAGGAGATGAGGAGGAGTCAATGGAGGAGGAAGACATCGCTCCAGAGGGAGGTACACAACGCTCTAGTCAGTATGTAGAGCGAGGGTGGGGTGATGCAGAGCAGGCAGAGATGACGCCTCTTGCAGGGCACAGCGTTTCTTGGCCAGTTGGAAGTCTGCAGCACATGGTTGATTTCATGCTGCAGTGCCTGAGAAACGACCGCCACATCACCCACATTCTCACCACGTCTGATTATTGGGTGTACACCCTCCTAGACCCTCGCTACCGGGACAACTTTCAAAGCCTCATCAGACCGTTGAACCAGGAGCGTAAAATGCGGGAGTAACAAGACACACTGCTGCAATTATTATTATTATTATACATTTATATAGCGCCATTTATTCCATGGCGCTTTACATATGACAAGGGAAAAATATAGACAGGTACAATAAAGATGTGCTGGACAAGGGACACACAAGTACAGAAGGAGAGAGGACCCTGCCCGCGAGGGCTCACAGTCTGCAGGGATGGGTGAGAATGCAATAGGAAAGGGTAGAGCTGGTGTACGATGGTTGAGTACACTGAGGATCATTGCAGGTTGTAAGCTTGTCGGAATCCATAATGTTCTCCATTCCAGCCGAGAGCACTGCTGCTGCTACTGCTTTACAAAGCAGCTCTGTGCGTCGAGGCAGTGGAGACAGCTCTGCAACAAGAGGGAGCACAAGCAGCGCCTCTGCACAGGGCAAGACCAGTATGTTCCAAATTGGCGAAGTTTTGTGGCAGCGCCACCAATGTCTACACCATCAGAACGGCTCCAGTCAGCAGGAGGCAACGTTTCCGTAAGATGGTGACAGACGACATGTCTTGCCCTCTCAGTGTACTCCCAGATGGCTCTTCCCCATTCAAGTTTTGAGTCTCTAAGTTGGATACATGGCCAGAGCTTAGCCAGTATGCATTGGAGGTGCTGGCTTGCCCTGCTGCCAGTGTATTATCGGAGCGGTCTTTTGTGCTTCAGGTGGTGTACTAACAGACCGTCGCATGCGACTATCCTCCGATAATGTAGACCGCTTACTTTGCTGAAAATGAACAAGGCATCGATCACGCATGAATTTGCTTGTCCTGTTTCCGATTAAATAACTGGTTGGCAACGTTATACATGTATCCTGTTATGTTCATCTTTCTACACTGAACTGTACTCTGGCCAAAAGTTTTGATAATGACACAAATATGATATTTTCACATGATCTGCTGCCCTCTGGTTTTATGTGTGTTTGACAGATATTTTCATCACAGACAGAAATATAATTGCAAACATATGAGTAACAAAAGCTTATATTGACAGTTAGAATGAGTTAATGCAGCAAGTCTAATTTTGCAGTGTTGACCCTTCTTCTTCAGGACCTCTGCAATTCTCCCTGGCATGCTCTCAATCAACTTCTGGACCAAATCCTGGCTGATAGCAGTCCATTCTTGCACAATCAATGCTTTCATTTTGTCAGAATTTTTAAGTTTTTGTTTGTCCACCCGTCTCTTGATGATTGACCACAAGTTCTCAATGGGATTAAGATCTGGGGAGTTTCCAGCCCATGGACCCAAAATCTCTATGTTTTGTTCCCTGAGCCATTTTGTCACTCCATAACTTAGGCAAATCAAACTCACATCATGCCTCAAAAGCTGCAATGTTGGAAGTGCATAATGTGGGTTGAACTTTGACAACAGCTGCAGTGCGAATGTTTGCCTTCATTGTTCTTGGCTTTTAAATAAAAGCATACAAGTAAATATAATAATACCTGAAAACCTCAGACTACAGTGAACACTTCACACAACTGTTCAATAGCTGTGAAAGCCCTCTTTGTGTAATTCTATATTCTTTGCAACCAATGTATTGGATGGATGCAGCATGTCACAAACAGTTTGAATTAATTTTGAAATGAATGTAGCACATCAATTTAGAAAATGACAATGGATGAGCCAGGGTGACAGACAACCAGCAGAGTCACCAGCGGTGGTTTGAAGTAAAGAGCGGATCAACTCTACCAAAAATTTAAACCTCAGACTAGAGTGAACACTGCACACAACTGTTCACATAGCTGTGAAAGCCTTTTGTGTACTTCTATTATTTTGCAAGCAATGTATTGTATTTTGATGGAAGCAGGTCACACTAATAGATTTAATATATTTAAAATGAATTAAGCAGACCAATTTTAGAAAAATGACAAGGATGAGCCAGTGACAGACACTCAGCAGAGTTCACGCAGCGGTGGTTGAAGTAAGTGGAGCGTGATCTACACTCCTACCAAAAATTTAAACCTCAGACTAGAGTGAACACTGAACACAACTGTTCACTTGCTGTGAAAGGCCTTTTTGTGGACTTCTATTATGTTTGCAAGCAATGTATTGTATTTTTATGGAAGAGCGTCACACTAATAGATTTTAGTAAATTTAAAATAGAATAAAGCAGCACCAATTTTAGAAAAATGACAAGGATGAGCCAGTGACAGACGCTCAGCAGAGTACACGCAGCATTAGTTGAAGAAGTAACTGGAGCGTGATCTGCACTCAAAAAAAAAAAAAAAACTCACAGACTGCAGTGAACACTGAAACACAACTGTTCACTATCTGTGAAAGGCTCCTTTGGGTACTTCTATAGTGTTTGCAAGCAATGTATTGTATCAGGATGGAAGCACGTCACACTCATAGATTTTAGTTTTTTTCAATAGAATGGAGCAGCAACAATTTTAGAAAAATGACAAGGATGAGGCAGTGACACGCTCAGCAGAGTACACGCAGCATTAGTTTAAGAAGTAACTGGAGCGTGATCTGCATTTAAAAAAAAAAAATACCTCACAGACTGCAGTGAACACTGAAACACAACTGTTCACTATCTGTGAAAGGCTCCTTTGTGTACTTCTATAGTGTTTGCAACCAATGTATTGGATACGGATGGAAGCACGTCACACTATAATTTCAATTGAATGGAGCAGCAAGAATTACACTAAAGAAAAAAATAAGTCTGTGAGTGACACGTGCAGATGCCTACAAACAGCGTTGGATGCAGAGCAAACTGCAGCGTCACCTGCACGCACACACACACACCTTGCAGAGCTGTGAAAACAACACTGCAAGGCAAAAGGAAGCTTTACACAGCGGTTGGTAAACTAGCCTGCCTAAAGCAGAGTACACAAAATCGCAATCTCTAACTGTCCCTCAGAGTCAGCAGAGCAGCGTTCTGTCCCTATCTGAATTCACAGCACAGTGACGCTAAAATGGCGGCGGCGCCTTTTATAGTGCATTCTGACATCATTTCAGCATCCAATCACAGCCATGCCATTAGTTAACATGACTGCAGCAGTACAGGATGTGCCCACACTTCTTAGGATTCCTCATTGGCTGACTAAAATCACATTGCCTCTCAAAGAATTATGGGAACTTCCGATTCCGGTATACGATATTGAAAATATCGGAATAAGTATCTTAAGTCCAATACAGCGAATATCGGCCGATACCCGATACTTGCGGTATCGGAATGCTCAACTCTAATAATGACAGCCAAAAACATCCAAAAGACCCTGATCAAATTTACCCCATTTCGTAATACCATGTATTGCCCCCTCTTACATCAATGACAGCTTGAAGTCTTTGGTGGTAGTTGTGGATGAGGTTCTTTATCTTCTCAGATAGTAACGCTGCCCACTCTTCTTGGCAAAAAGTCTCTAGTTCCTGTAAATTCCTTGACTGTCTAGCATGAACTGCGTGCTTGAGTTCTCCCCTGTCAGGAAACTGAGATGGCCACTCCAGAACCTACACTTTATTATGCTGTAGCCAATGACAGGTTGACTTGGTCTTGTCATTGCCATGCTGGAACGTCCAAGTATGTCCCATGCATAGCTTCCAGGCTGATGATTGCAAATTTGCCTCCAGTATTTGAAGATAACGTACTGCATTCATCTTTCATTCAACTTTGACCAAGTTTCCTGTGTCTTAGTAAGTCGCACATCCCCAAAAAATCATCGATCCACCTCCATGATTTACAGTAGGAATGGTGTTCCTTTCATCATAGGCCTTGTTGACCGCTCTCCTAATGTAATGTTTATGGTTATGGCCAAAAAGTTAAATTTTGGTCTCATCACTCCAAATTACCTTGTTCCAGAAGTTTTGAGGCTTGTCTCTGTGCTGTTTTGCATATTGTAGGTGAGATACTTTGTGGCATTTTCGCAGTAGTGTCTTTCTTCTGGTGACTCAACCATGTAGCACATTTTTCTTCAAGTGCCTCCTTATTGTACATCTTGAAACAGCCATATTGCTAATTTTCAGAGAGTCCCGTATTTCAGTTGATGTTATTTGTGGGTGTTTCTTTATATCCTGAACAATTTTCCTGGCAGTTGTGGATGAATTTTTGTTGGTCTACCTGACAGTGGTTTTATTTTTACAGAGCCCCTGATTTTCTATTTGTTAATCACAGTTTGAACACTGCTGACTGGCATTATCAATTCCTTGGATATCTTTTTGTATCCCTTTCCTGTTTTACACAGTTCAACTGCCTTTTCCCATAGATCCATTGACAATTCTTTTGCTTTCCCCATGACTCACAATCCAGAAACATCAGTGGCTGGATGAGAGATGCAAGAGTCTGTCTGGATCCCAGAAACTCATCAGCTTTTATGCACACAAACTGATTACAAGCAAACAGGTCACAGGTGAGGATGTTACCTTTAGTAGCCAGTAAAACCCATTTGTGTCAACTTCTGTGTATGTTATCAGGCCAAAATCACCAGGGTATGTTAACTTTTGATCAAGGTCATTTGGATGTTTTGGGTTGTCATTATGATTTAAAAAGTGAAAACACAGTACTTTACAATAAATGGCTTCACCCAACCACTGACCATGAGTGGAGAAAAAGTTTTGGTGTTATCATTCATATTCTCTGAAAAAAGGCCAAGAAAGCAAAAATTTTGCAAAGGTATGTAAACTTTTGAGGGCAACTGTATGTGTCTACTGACATCTATATACAGTATCTATCTATTCTATGTGTATATGTCTATTCTATCTATTCTAACCTGTCACTGTGATTTTACTGTACCCGGCAGATGAATTGCTGGCTTTTTATCTATCTATCTATTTATTATCTTCTTTAAGATACTTTAGTAGAACACAATTATTTTCCCTCAGTTTTACAGAATTTTACCGACTTTTTCCGGTTTTTAAGAAAAATGCTCATGTTACCGATCACGAATCCGATTGTGCCATTTTCGTGCCAAATTTATGTTTAGCGATCGTTTTCCAAACATATTTGCTCATCTCTAGTCCTGAGGTGCAGCGGACCAAGCAGCAATGTTAGTTTAAGGGTTGGTGTGTGACGGCCATTGAGAACGGCGTAAGTTAGGAAGGAGCATCCACTTGATGCACGGTGGTAAGTATTTCCTAAGTGAAGTCCTGTGTAAGTTAAGTCCTAGTGCTAAAGTGCTCAGACCCCAGGGGGAAGAGAGAGCATCTGTGCTGAAACTAGCAAGATGTAGTGCCTCATCTGTGTGATACAACCATCATGTTTTCTGTGCTACAGTATGTGAAGAAAAGTAACCCAATTACTCATTGAAGGCATAAGCTACGAAGAAGCCATTTTTGTAGCTTCTGGAAAATCACATTTAATGGGATTTTCTCATCTGGACAAGTCCCATTTGAAAAAGGCAGACTGGCAAGTGAAGCTATCAGTCTACTGGATATGAAGCAATGTGCATCCATTAATCTTATATACTGTAATATTGTGTGGGGCCAATCCTAAATAATGAGCAGTCATGCAAAACATCGCTGCATCGGCTCCTTCGGAGTGGAAATCCCTCTTTGCGCTAGCTCCCTCCATTTTCGCTCAAAGATAGTGGGTCCTAAGCAGGGGGAACCCTTAATTATAGCTATATGTCCTAGTTAAGCATATGGAAAGGAGATATCCTGATGAAACAAGCACTTTAAGGCAATATCCCGACCAAAAAAAAAAGTAAATTTTGTCTTTTTATCATTTTTGTACAGTTAGCATCCATTGAGCTGATAGTGAAATGCGCAGTACCGCTCATCCAGATGGAGATGCATTCAAAATAACTGGATCTGAGAAAAATAAAAGTCATTTGTGTGCACTCCTCGGCGATGATAGTCTCTGTGTATTCAGTCGTTGCCTTTGCTTCATCCAGCAATTTCCAGATGATGTTACTTAAGGGAATACGGCTCCCCTGTTCTGACTCATCAAAACTTGCGGAATGATATGCCTTAAATGCAAACAATATAAAATCCCATTTCTACAGTCGATGAGGTTTCTAAAGTAAAATAATGGAAGAAGAAAAATAGAAAATGTACAAAAAATAAGGTGATCGTGGAAGAAAACGAAGACGATAGCAGCAGCTAAGACTGTCTTTGGACGAGGATAAGGACAGTCATTTGTATTGGTCATTAATATCAGATTAGTGGGGATGTGACTCCCTTCAATTTTAACGATCAGATGATTGATGGGTACTAAAAGTGGCTTTGTGTAGTGGTCATGTATGGTGCTACAATCTTTTTCCCATTCATCTGTATGAGAGAATGATTACAGTACCATTCACAACTACTAAATTAATGGACTTTTGTTGACCTAATCTGGGAATAAGTCATTAATAGAAATGAGTGAAACTCACCGCCATCATTGAATTTTTGCCAAAAATTTGATTTGCCATGTATTGCTACATTGCAAAGCCTCTGATTGGCTGGGAAAGACATGTGTAACACTCTGAGGTCTACTAGGACTGTATTAAGCTCCTTTCAGCTACATTCCCACAATGAGTTTGTGGTCAGTATTTTATACTGCGTATTTTCAAAAAAAATTCAAGTAACATTTTCAATTAATGGGTGCAGAAATGGTACAGAAAATCTGCAACATCAAAAATCCACCAAAATCTTATAGTGGAAACGTTGCCTTAACTCGGTACTGAAAACACAGTAGAACCCAACAATCAGTACTTTGTAAAAGTCGGGAGCAGGTGTTGAAGAAACCCTGCAAAGTCTAAATGCCTTAAAAAATAGTGTTAATGGTTTATTTCTACCAATAAAAAAAAATATAAAATGAAAAAGAGAAATCTAAATCAAATCAATATTTTGTATGACTGCCCTACGCCTTCAAAACAGCCATTGTTCTTCTAGTACACTCACACAAAGTCGGGACTTTGTAGGATTATAATAAGGTGTAGGAGTAACCAATATTACTAAATAGGTGACAATGCTCATCATTTTTACATGTACAGTAGGTTAAAATGCACTCATTACCTGAAACAGAAACTGTTGTATAGGAGGCCTAAAAGTTTGTGAAAAATGTATGCTACAATTGTCATGTGTTATGTTACGGTAGCTGAGGAGTGCAGGCAAAAACGGCAATACACCAGAGCAGTTGGAATCTATGAGATTGCAGTACCCTGACTAACCACCACAACTAAAGGCAGCCGTGGAGCGTACCTACGTTGGTCCTAAACGCCTCGTCACAGCCTGAGAGGCTAACTACACCTAAAGATAGAAATAGGAAAGCTATCTGCCCCGGAGCAGATCCCCAAAGAACATAGGAAGCCCCCAAACATGTAATGGCGGTTAGACAAGAGGAAATACAGACACAGACAGAAAATAGTATGAGCAAACGCTGGGGCCCAATCTGCCTAGACAGAAAAGGATAGGAAGGACACTTACTGCAATCCAAAAAACCCTAAAAAAATACCAATACACTAATTGCAAAACACCTGAGATCACACGACCTCTACCACCTAAATTAGTTCTCTGGTGTAACAAAACTAAGCCGCAGCCACAGAAAAAACTGGAAAAGGCAAATGAACAAACAACAGTGACTCCAGAGGAACCGAGAGGAGACCAAGCCCCCCAGGGAGGGGAACCTGGCCAACCTCACAGAAATGCAGGAAAAAAAATGCAAATGGCAAGCACAAAAACAAAAAACAGAAAATATCTTATCTGAGAGCAGGAGAAGAGGCAAGACTCAGCAAGCTTCCAAGTGAACCAGGAAACAACACTGAGACAAGAACAATTGATCACCGCAACCATGATGGGGGAACCTCACTTATATCCAGCCAGTCTGTACTTCCTGATTGCCAATCCTCATTGAATGGTTCAGTACTGTTTGTAACCACCAGAGGGAGCTTCTGCTCAGAATTCATTTCTAAAACATTCATAACAGTCATGTTGTGGAAGATTTTATGTCACAGACCATATACTATAGCAAGATGGAGCACAACAACATGACACAAGGTAGTTCTATTGCATCAGCAAGGTCTCTCTTAGGCAATGATTGAAAAGCAGACTGGAGTTCCAATATATGCCTTTTAAGCTGTTTTGAAGAAATGCCAAGATGATGGCAGTGCCAAGGACCATAGACACAGTGGTAGACCAAGGAATTTTAGAACATCTGAAGAAAAACACATCATGATTACTTTCCTTTGAAATTGGAAGATTTCAGCATTGCCATCAGCTCAAGCCATATCAATCAACTGTTCATAGAAGTCTGTCCAGAAGTGGTCTTCATGGAAGAATTGTGAGCAAAAACTATACCTTTGACATGGAAAAAGGCCATGAGACTCAACAATGCATACAAATTTAGGAGCTGTGTACGGAAATATGAAAGCAGATGCTCTGGACTGGTTAGTGAAACTAAATATTTGGATATACAGTATAGATACTTATATAACATGTAATACTATAAAGGAGGAGTCTCATGGTCTCCAAATTTGTTCTGCAGCAGGAAAATGACCCTAAACATCCAGCCAATGTCAACAGCTGGTAAAAGTCTCAAGGACTGGACAAGATCCGTGTCAAGAGCTGGTAAAAGTCTCAAGGACTGGACAAGATCCGTGTCAAGAGCTGGTAAAAGTCTCAAGGACTGGACAAGATCCGTGTCAAGAGCTGGTAAAAGTCTCAAGGACTGGACAAGATCTGTGTCAAGAGCTGGTAAAAGTCTCAAGGACTGGCAAAGATCCGAGTCAAGAACTGGTAAAAGTCTCAAGGACTGGACAAGATCCATGTCAAGAGCTGGTAAAAGTCTCAAGGACTGGACAAGATCCGTGTCAAGAGCTGGTAAAAGTCTCAAGGACTGGACAAGATCCGTGTCAAGAGCTGGTAAAAGTCTCAAGGACTGGACAAGATCTGTGTCAAGAGCTGGTAAAAGTCTCAAGGACTGGACAAGATCCATGTCAAGAGCTGGTAAAAGTGTCAAGAACTGGACAAGATCCATGTCAACAGCTGGTAAAAGTCTCAAGGACTGGCAAAGATCCGAGTCAAGAACTGGTAAAAGTCTCAAGGACTGGACAAGATCCATGTTTATTTCTATCTGAATAAGGGAGATGCTACCTGCTGTGGAAACTATCTGACTGTTGTGCTCATACCTCATGCCAGCAAAATACTACTGACGATCCTACAAAGAAGGCTGTACAGCCTTACTTTGACAAAGAGCTGTCAGAGGAACAAGCTGAATTTAGAAAAAGGCAGAGGAACAAGATATATGTTTGCTAACATTATATGGATAATGGAAAAAGACAGAGAACACAACAAGGAGATTTGTTTTTGCTTTATTGACTACAGTAAAGCCTTCGACTGTGATGATCACCAAAAATGTTGGAATATTATGGAGGATATGGGTCTGCCGAACCATCGACCGAGAAGCTAAAGTCCGAAAAGAATACGACAACACGGCATGGTTCAAAGTATAGCGAGGCATCAGACTTGGCTGCATCCTGTCACCATTTCTCTTTAATTTATATGCAGAAGATATTTTCAGGGAGGCTAAGCTTGCTGAAAAAGAGGAAGGAATGAAAATTGCAGGATGAATGATCAATAATTTTAACCCCTTAATGACAGAGGTATTTTTGGTTTTGCATTTTTATTTTTTGCTCCCCTTCTGCCCAGAGCCATAACTTTTTTTATTTTTTGGTCAAAATGGCCATGTGAGGCTTTGTTTTTTGTGGAACGAGTTGTAATTTTGAGCGAAGCATGGTTGAAAAGCAATGTCTGGCTTTCATTTGTTCATTTTCATAGATTTCTTTATTTATTATTACTTTTGTCAGATTCAAGCTATTTCTGTCACCATTGTAGGTTTTTCTGTCATTAAACGAGGGTACCAACAATTTTGACCATGTGTGTATAGTTTTTTATTTTTGTAATGTTTGTAATAACGTTTTTTTTTTTCTTTAGGCATGCTTCAATAGTCTACATGGGAGCTGCCTTAAACCAATCGGCTCTGCTACATACAGGCGATGATCAGATAGCCTGTATGTAGCAGAAATGCTTACTTGCTATGAGCACCGACCATCAGGCGGCGCTCATAGCAATCCAGAAGTGACAACCATAGAGGTCTACTGGAGACCTCTAGTTGTCATGCCAACCCATCGGTGACCTGGATCATGTGATGGGGTTACCAGTGGGCGGGACTTCCAGCACATTTGTCGGAATTACAAGTTAAATGCCGCTGTCAGAGATTGACAGTGACATTTAACTAGGTAACAGCCATGGGTGGATCGCGATTCCACCCGCGTCTGTTGCGGGCACATGACAGCTGTATATATCAGTTGACATGTGCCCGGAAAGGTGTGAACTCAACGCCGGAGCCCGCACCAAATAGGGTGAGTCCAACATTGGCAAACTATTACTCCCGATGTTGGTAAGGGGTTAAATACGTCTCCAACTGGACTTAATAAGAAATTAAGTTTTGCTCCCCTCCTGTGACCTGTTCCTGCTATATGTAGTTTTTTTTACTTATAATTATAATAAAAAATAAAAATTATCTGGCCCTATTTTAGTTTTATTATGTCTTGGGAAGATGATTTGTATTGCTCCGACTATTGTCCACCTGTTGGAAGCTCACGCTGGCTGTCCTTTACCTATGGGACTAATCTTAATGTTTTATTTCCTCCTTTTTTCTATTATTTTCTATACATTTTTTTTCAAATTGTTATTTGTTTTTTATTTTTAAATATTTAGACTTGATACCTTTTAATGGCTAAATGTTTCAGAAGTGGCTTTAGTTCCATAGATGCGGTATATTCTGGTATCCTTCATTTTGATACAGGAAAGATTGTACCGTGTTAGCAAGTAGATAGAAAAATATTTAGACTTGAGAGTCCTCAGTGGTTTATACCTTTTAATGTCTGACTGAGGTATCAATCACTGAGGACTCTGAAAGTCCAAATATTTTTCTATCTACCGGCTAACACGGTACAAAGATATATATCTTTCCTGTATTTGTTTTTTACTATTTTTTGCATTTTACACCATATTGTATACTATTTATCCTATTATATATTATTTATTAATATTGTCACTTATTTCTTTTTCTGATTTTTCCTCTTTTCATTCTATAATTTGTATTTCTTTGACTAGCCTTTTTTCCTTTTTTGTCACTTTTTGAATCTTTCACATTTAGCATGTGTATTTGTTATGGGATAGCATTACGCCATGTGCGCGAGCTGCACCTTTAAATGCGAGGTAGCACGTACTAGGCACTCCATATGGAACTGTGGCGTGCACACAGGCCAGGAAGCAGGAGCACGCAAAGAACCACACCGAGGTCGGGGTGGTAAGTGTGCTTGCATACCCCATCGAGGAAGGAGAGGAAACATGCGGAGGCGCCAGCAGACACCACAATACCACTCTTTAAACTCCCTCTTCTTCAAGCCTCCGAGGACTCCTTGCAGAGAAGATGAAGCCAAATTCTTCTTCCTTAACTTCCACAGCCAACATCAGGACCATGTTTTCTCTCTGGAAAAAAGGTTTATATCTCACCTTCTTCTTTGCAATGATGCTGCTCACTGACTGGACATCCTCGGAGCAGTACAAAGCAGATTTGAAAATAAGGACCTTAACTTGCAGTGTCTCTTTTAATCAGGCAGGAAAAGCTGTCCCCTTGAAAGAAAGGAAGATGGACTGGGACTCCTCTTCTTGGTCGGTGGCCAGAAGAGACTCGGAAGATGCCTCTGTCTTGACGCTGTCAGCCTGCGACCTCCTGGAACTAAAAGATACTTTCACAGGATCAATCTTTACATTGGTCTCACCCAGGATACATCATTCATGCGGAAGGTTTACAGGAAATAAAACATTGGACCCATCGCTTGTCGAAGAGAATGGCAACACCGGTGACTCAGCTGGAAGCACTGGAACTAGACACCCCTTGTGACATGACTCTCCCCATTCAGTATTTTTGACAAGTAGAGAACATTTTTTAAAGATAGTCAAGTAATATCTGGCTGACAAAACCAGCGTTCTCCCTAATTCATCTGAAACCTTCAGCTATTAGGTCTCAAAGCTAAACACCTGGCATGAGCTTTCCCTCTATGCCTTGGAAGTGTTGAGCTGCCCTGCCAGCTAGCGTCTTGTCTGTGTGGGTTTTAGTGCCGCTGGGAGGGTCATAACAACCGGTGCTTTTGCCTGTCAACAGAATTTGCTGGCAGGCTCATTTTGATAAAAGTGAACAAAGCCTGGATTACCCCCGACTTTTCCACACCACCAGATGACAGCAGTACGTAAACTGTTTCTAATCTTAAATATTTGAATGAGGCCAATCTGAGTTATTGCCTTCAAGGGTCTATGGATAACCCTACTTAATTTTTTTCCTGGCTTTGCACGTTTCAGAAAGCCTTTGAGTGTAGGAGTACATGAACTACCTTTTCAAAATATTTTAATAAGGCCCACCAGTTCAAGGGTCTATAGATGACTGGATCACCCTCCTTATAATTGTTTCCTGGTTTTGCACTGTGTGCAGAGTTTTTAGGAGTGTAGGAGTACCACTACACTTTATTAAAATTTCAATGAGGTACTACAGTTGGTGCATTGAAGGGTGTATGGATGACTCTACTGGTAATTTTTGGCAAGCTTTGCACTTAGTGCATGGCCTTTATAAGCCTAGAAGTACTGCTACATGACAATTTGAACAGAATGTGTATGAGTCCTCCCTTTATGTCTAATACAGGGTGTATCTGAGTCCTAAATTTTTGGCAATTCTTGCTCCATCCATAAATTACACTGTGCAAAATGTGCAATATTTTTAATGAAAAATTAACTTTTGGTTTACTTAAACTATTATTATTTTTTTAAAATCTATTTTAACTTTGCCTTATATACAAGTCATTATACTGGGAAGAATGCTTCTTAACATTTTTTCCTGTAAACTCCAAGTTCTCTTTGATTTTGAATGTTTTATTGTCAGTCTTTAACCCCTCTCTGACATTAGACGTACTATCCTGTCCATAAAACCCGTACCATTCTGCCATGGACGGGATAGTACGTCATAGGCGATCAGCTGCGCTCCTGAGGGGAGCGCAGCTAATCGCCGCCGGGTGTCAGCTGATTATCACAGCTGACACCCGTGACTGTGTGTCAGGAGCGGTCACGGACCGCTCCCGGCACATTAACCCCTAGCACACCGCGATCAAACATGATCACGGTGTACTGGGGGCACAGGGGAGGATCGCGCAGGGTTGGGCTCCCTGCGCGCCCCTGAGACCCTCAGACCAGCGCGATGTGATCGCGCTGTTCTGAGGGCTTCCTCCCTCCCAGGACCCGGATCCAAGATGGCGCCGGGGTCCTGGAAGGAGGCGGCTTCCTCAGTGCCTGCTGAGAGCAGGCACTGAGAAGCCTGCTGCACTGCCTGAGCGATCGCTGGTGTGACAGAGTGCTGTGCACACTGTCACACCAGCGATTTGATAAAATACAGTGATGTCCCACCCTGGGACAAAGTAAAAAAGTTAAAAATAATAAAAATAAACATGTTATAAAAAAAATCCAAAATAAATAAAAAAAAAAAAAAATATTCCCCAATAAATTCATTTCTTCCTGTAAATAAAAAAAACAAAACAATAAAAGTACACATATTTGGTATCGCCGCGTCCGTAACGACCCCCCCTATAAAACTGTCCCACTAGTTAACCCCTTTAGTGAACCCCTTAAAAAAAAAAAAAAAAAAAACGAAGCAAAAAATCAATGCTTTATCATCATACCGCCGAACAAAAAGTGGAATAACGCGCGATCAAAAAGACCGATATAAATAAACATGGTACCGCTGAAAACGTCATCTTGTCTCGCAAAAAATGAGCTGCCATACAGCATCATCAGCGAAAAAATAAAAAAGTTATAGCTCGCAGAATAAAGCGATGCAAAAATAATTATTTTTTATATAAAATTGTTTTTATTCTATAAAAGCGCCAAAACATAAAAAAATGATATAAATGAGGTATTGCCATAATCGTACTGACCCGAAGAATAAAACTGCTTTATCAATTTTACCACACGCGGAACGGTATAAACGCCTCCCCCAAAAGAAATTCATGAATTGCTGATTTTTGTTCATTCTAACCTCCCAAAAATCGAAATAAAAAGCGATCAAAAAATGTCACCTGCTCAAAAATGGTACAAATAAAAACGTCAACTCGTACCGCAAAAAATAAGACCTAACATGACTCTGTGGGCCAAAATATGCAAAAATGATAGCTCTCAGAATGTTCCCTTCCGAGCCCCAACGTGTACCCATACAGTAGTTTTCTCCCACATATTGGGTATCAGCGTACTCAGGACAAATTGGACAACAACTTTTGGGGTCCAATTTCTCCTGTTACCCTTGTAAAAATAAAATATTGGGGGCGAAAAAATCATTTTTGTAAAAGAAAAAGAGATTTTTTATTTTTACGGCTGTGCGTTATAAACTTCTGTGAAGCACTTCGGGGTTCAAAGTGCTCACCACACATCTAGATAAGTTCCTTGTGGGGTCTATTTGCCAAAATGGGGTCACTTGTGGGGGGTTTCCACTGTTTAGGTGTATCAGGGGCTCTCCAAATGTGACATGACGCCCCCAGACCATTCCATCAAAGTCTGCAATCCAAAACGTCACTACTTCCCTTCCGAGCCCCGACGTGTGCCCATACAGTAGTTTTAGCCCACATATTGGGTATCAGTGTACTCAGGACAAATTGGACAACAACTTTTGGGTTCCAATTTCTTCTGTTACCCTTGTGAAAATAAAATATTGGGGGTGAAAAAATCATTTTTGTAAAAAAAAAAAAAGATTTTTTATTTTACGGCTGTACGTTATAAACTTTAGTGAAACACCTGGGGGTTCAAAGTTCTCACCACACATCTAGATAAGTTCCCTGAGGGGTCTAGTTTCCAAAATGGTGTCATTTATGGGGGTTTCCACTGTTTAGGCAGATCAGGAGCTCTCCAAACACGACATGGCGTCCAGCCAATTCTGCGTTGAAAAAGTCAGACGGCGCTCCTTCCCTTCCAAACTCTGCCATGCACCCAAACAGTGGTTTACCCCCACATATGGGGTATCAGCGCACTCAGGACAAATTGCACAATAACTTTTGGAGTCTTGTTACCCTTGGAAAAATAAAAATTGGGGTGAAAAGATCATTTTTGTGGAAAAAATATGATTTTTAAATTTTACGGCTCTACGTTATAAACTTGTGTGAAGCACTTGGGGTTCAAATTGCTCATCAAAAATCTAGATAAGTTCCTTAGGGGGTCTAGTTTCCCAAATGGGGTCATTTGTGGGGGGTTTCCACTGTTTAGGCACATCAGGGGCTCTCCAAATGCAACATGGCATCCAAACTCAATTCCAGCCAATTTTGGTTGGAAAAAGTCAAATGGTGCTCCTTCCATTCCGAGCTCTGCCGTGCGCCCAAACAGTGGTTCCCCCCCACATATGGGGTATCAGCGTACTCAGGACAAATTGTACAACAACATATGTGGTCCAATTTCTCCTGTTACCCTTGGGAAAATAAAAAATTAGTGACTAAAAGATAATTTTTGTGGGAAAAAAATAGGATTTTTTATTTTCATGCCCGGGCATTATAAACTTGTGTGAAGCACTTGGGGTTCAAAGTGCTCACCAAAGATCTAGATAAGTTCCTTAGGGGGTCTAGTTTCCAAAATGGTGTCATTTATGGGGTTTCCACTGTTTAGGCAGATCAGGAGCTCTCCAAACACGACATGGCGTCCAGCCAATTCTGCGTTGAAAAAGTCAGACGGCGCTCCTTCCCTTCCAAACTCTGCCATGCACCCAAACAGTGGTTTACCCCCACATATGGGGTATCAGCGCACTCAGGACAAATTGCACAATAACTTTTGGAGTCTTGTTACCCTTGGAAAAATAAAAATTGGGGTGAAAAGATCATTTTTGTGGAAAAAATATGATTTTTAAATTTTACGGCTCTACGTTATAAACTTGTGTGAAGCACTTGGGGGTTCAAATTGCTCATCAAAAATCTAGATAAGTTCCTTAGGGGGTCTAGTTTCCCAAATGGGGTCATTTGTGGGGGGTTTCCACTGTTTAGGCACATTAGGGGCTCTCCAAATGCAACATGGCATCCAAACTCAATTCCAGCCAATTTTGGTTGGAAAAAGTCAAATGGTGCTCCTTCCATTCCGAGCTCTGCCGTGCGCCCAAACAGTGGTTCCCCCCCACATATGGGGTATCAGCGTACTCAGGACAAATTGTACAACAACTTATGTGGTCCAATTTCTCCTGTTACCCTTGGGAAAATAAAAAATTAGTGACTAAAAGATAATTTTTGTGGGAAAAAAATAGGATTTTTTATTTTCATGCCCGGGCATTATAAACTTGTGTGAAGCACTTGGGGTTCAAAGTGCTCACCAAAGATCTAGATAAGTTCCTTAGGGGGTCTAGTTTCCAAAATGGTGTCATTTATGGGGGTTTCCACTGTTTAGGCAGATCAGGAGCTCTCCAAACACGACATGGCGTCCAGCCAATTCTGCGTTGAAAAAGTCAGACGGCGCTCCTTCCCTTCCAAACTCTGCCATGCACCCAAACAGTGGTTTACCCCCACATATGGGGTATCAGCGCACTCAGGACAAATTGCACAATAACTTTTGGAGTCTTGTTACCCTTGGAAAAATAAAAATTGGGGTGAAAAGATCATTTTTGTGGAAAAAATATGATTTTTAAATTTTACGGCTCTACGTTATAAACTTGTGTGAAGCACTTGGGGGTTCAAATTGCTCATCAAAAATCTAGATAAGTTCCTTAGGGGGTCTAGTTTCCCAAATGGGGTCATTTGTGGGGGGTTTCCACTGTTTAGGCACATCAGGGGCTCTCCAAATGCAACATGGCATCCAAACTCAATTCCAGCCAATTTTGGTTGGAAAAAGTCAAATGGTGCTCCTTCCATTCCGAGCTCTGCTGTGCGCCCAAACAGTGGTTCCCCCCCACATATGGGGTATCAGCGTACTCAGGACAAATTGTACAACAACATATGTGGTCCAATTTCTCCTGTTACCCTTGGGAAAATAAAAAATTAGTGACTAAAAGATAATTTTTGTGGGAAAAAAATAGGATTTTTTATTTTCATGCCCGGGCATTATAAACTTGTGTGAAGCACTTGGGGGTTCAAAGTGCTCACCAAAGATCTAGATAAGTTCCTTAGGGGTCTAGTTTCCAAAATGGGGTCACTTGTGGGGGGTTTCCACTGTTTAGGCTCATCTGGGGCACTGCAAACGGAACATGACCCCCATTAACGTCTGCATTCCAAAACGTTACTACTTCCTTTCCAAGCCCTGCCGTGCGCCCAAACAGTTTCCCCCCACATATGGGGTATCAGTGTACTCAGGACAAATTGGACAACAACTATTGGGGTCCAATTTCCTTGGGAAAATTCAAAAATTTGGGACTAAAAAATCATTTTTGTGGAAATTTTTTTTTTTTTTTCACACCCAGGCTTTATAAACTTTTGTGAAACACTTGAGGGTTCAAAGTGTTCACAACAGATCTAGATAAGTACCTTAGGGGGTCTAGTTTCCAAAATGGTGTCACTTGTGGGGGGTTTCCACTGTTTAGGCGCATCAGGGGCTCTCCAAACGCGACATGGCATCCAATCTAAATTCCAGCCAATTTTAGTTTGAAAAAGTCAAACGTCGCTCCTTCCCTTACGAGCTCTGCCGTGTGCCCAAACAGTGGTTTTCCCCCACATATGGGGTATTGGCGTACTCAGGAGAAATTGCATAACAACCTTATCTGTCCATTTTCTCCTTTTACCCTTGTGAAAATAAAAAAAAAGTTTGTAAAAGATAATTTTTGTGGCTAAAAAGTAAAATATTCATTTTTTCCTTCCACGTTGCTTTAGTTACTGTGAAGCACCTGAAGGGTTAATAAACTTCTTGAATGTGGTTTTGAGTACCTTGAGGGGTGCAGTTTTTAGAATGGTGTCACTTTTGGGTATTTTCTGCCATATAGACCCCTCAAAGTGACTTCAAATGTGAGGTGGTCCCTAAAAAAAATGGCTTTGTAAATTTTGCTGTAAAAATGAGAAATCGCTGGTCAACTTTTAACCCTTATAACTTCCTAACAAAAAAAAATTTTGGTTCCAAAATTGTGCTGATGTAAAGTAGACATGTGGGAAACGTTATTTCTTAACTATTTTGTGTGACATATTTCTCTGTTTTAAGAGAATAAAAATTCAAAGTTTGAAAATTGCAAAATTTTAAAAATTTTCGCCATATTTGCGTTTTTTTTCAAAAATAAACGCAAGTTATATCGAAGAAATTTTACCACTAACATGAAGTACAATATGTCACGAGAAAACAATCTCAGAATCGCCAAGATTCGTTGAAGCGTTCCAGAGTTATAACCTCATAAAGAGACAGTGGTCAGAATTGTAAAAATTGGCCCGGTCATTAACGTGCAAACCACCCTTGGGGTGAAGGGGTTAAAATGGAGTAAAAGTGACGCCATTGTTGTCAGCAGCAATCTAGGAGTCAGCGATGCTTCCAAGGGTCTTCACCATACGGTTCTCCTTTCATTCAGCTCTTTTTCCATCCATTTCAACATTTTCACTGCCCCCCAGACCTCCATGTAGGTTCTGCCGGAAAAATGCTTTGATTCCGCATTGACTTCCATTAAAGACATTACTCAAAACGAGCATCCGAGAATTAGGAACTGCTCGGTTCAAGTGACGGGCATCTGAGCATTTTAGTGCTCGCTGATCCCTACTGATAGAATGCAGAAACGTTTTTATACCAGGGAGTGAAAAGTCAATAACTGAAGGAATGAACACTTCTAAATAGGCCAAAATAACAATTGCATTGTCCTGACCTCATCATTTGATGTTTTCACAAATACAACAATAATTCCGGAGACTTAATCCTCAATTAAATGAGTTTGATTTTAGAATTGGGCAATCAGACTCTAGCAATAATTTCTGTTACTAAACTAGGTCACTAAGTCAGCCACAATAAGGAGCCCGGACCATATAATTAAGTATTAGTGTATTTAAAGTCAATTACTATTTAATTAACTTTTTCATATTTCTTCCTGAAGTGATTATTGATATATGGAAGGTCAAAGAATTTCTTCCATCGCTTTGAGGACAGTTTTAGTTCTGCTTTCTGCTTAATTAGAAATTATTTTCTTTTCCATAAAAATAATTTTTATGCTTGAACAACTTTTAAAATGATCTTGTGATTCCTCGAAAAGTGTAGAATAGAACATAAGCTTGGACTGATCGGCAACAGTGATGAGCGAACATGCTCGGATAACATCTTATCAAAGCATCTGGGCGTGCTCGTACATTACGTTCAAGTCCCTGCGGCTGCATGATTTGTGGTAGTTAGACAGCCTGAACACATATGGTGATTCCTAACAAACAGGCAATCCCTGAGGCGCCAAAATCCCCACCAGCATGTTGGTCAGACATATGGGCCCTTATAGAATTCTAGATCCTATACAGACAATCATGTTCACCCCCATGTACTAATTTCTCGAATCCGGACCCCTTCCTGTACCAATGTCTCCCATCTTGGGCTCCTTCCAGGAATAATGTCTCCCAGCTTGGGCCCATTCTAGTAATGACGTCTCCGTTCTTGACCCTTCCAGCAATAATCTCCCCATCCTGGGCCTCGTTTTATAACAATGTCCCCCATCCAGGGCTCCTTCCAGGAATAATGTCTCCCAGCTTGGGCTCCTTCCAGGAATAATGTCTCCCAGCTTGGGCCCATTCTAGTAATAACGTCTCCGTTCTTGACCCTTCCAGCAACTATCTCCCCATCCTGGGCCTCGTTTTATAACAAAGTCCCACATCCAGGGCTCCTTCTTGGAATAATGTCTCCCAGCCTGGGCCCATTCTAGTAATGATGTCTCCGTTCTTGACTCTTCCAGTAATAATCTCTCCATCCTGGGCCCTGTTTTATAACAATGTCCACCATCCTGCTGGACTCCTTCCTGGTATAATGTTCCCCACCATGCAATGATGTCCACTGTTCAAGGCTCTTTATTTAAAAATGTCAATCATCCTGGACCCCTTCCTATAATAATATCCCTTGTCCTAGGAAACTTTCAATAATAATGTCCCCAATCCTGGACCATTCAAATAATAATTCCCATCATCCTACAAAAATGTCCCCCTTCCTGGTATAATGTCCCCATCCTGGATCCCTTTTGTTGCTCTTCAGCACATTTTAAAAATAAACAAATGATTCTTCTTACCTTCCTCTGCTTCCACAACGTGTGTGTCCTCTTCTATAGGAAGAGTTTATGCTTAAAACATACAACTCTGCCTTTTACCTCTCCAAATAAACCTATTTCAACACCCTCATCACCTCACTATCCAATAACCCTAAATGTCTCTTTGACACTTTTCATTCCCTACTCAACCCAAAAGTGCAGGCCCCAACCACAGATCTCCACGGTGACGATCTGGCCAATTATTTCAAAGAAAAAATTGACCACATCGGACAGGAAATTATCTCCCAATCCCCTCATACCATGCACTGTCCTCCCTCCCTCACTGTATCCAGCTCATTCTCTGACTTTGAACCAGTCACAGAAGAAGAAGTAATCAGGCTCCTTGCATCTTCCCGCCCTACCACTTGCATCAGTGACCCCATTCCATCACATCTCCTCCAGTCTCTTTCCCCTTCTGTCACCTCTCACCTAACAAAAATATTCAACCTTTTCTCTCTCTTCCGGTATCTTTCGCTCCTCATTTAATCATGCCATCATACATCCATTACTTAAAAAATCATCCGTCGACCAAAACTGTGCCGCTAACTATAGACCTGTCTCTAATCTTCCCTTCATCTCTAAACTCCTGGAACGCCTGGTCCACACCCATCTTATTCGCTATCTCTCAGATAACTCTCTTCTCGACCCTCTACAATCTGGTTTTTGCTCTTTACACTCTACTGAAACTGCCCTCACTAAAGTCTCTAAGGATCTTCTAACAGCTAAATCTAATGGTCACTACTCCATGCTGATCTCCTGGATCTCTCCGCAGCATTCAACACTGGACCATCAGCTCCTCCTCACTATGCTCCGCTCTATCGGCCTCAAGGACACCGTTCTCTCCTGGTTCTCCTCCTATCTCTCTGACCGCTCCTTCACTGTATCTTTTGCTGGTTCCTCCTCCTCTCATCTTCCCCTTACTGTTAGGGTTCCTCAAGGATCAGTCCTAGGCCCCATCCTCTTCTCCTTGTATACTGCCCCTATTGGACAAACAATCAGTAGATTTGGTTTCCAGTACCATCTCTATGCTGATGACACCCAATTATACACTTCTTCACCCGTTATCACGCCTGCCTTTTCAGAAAACACCAGTGATTGTCTTACCGCTGTCTCCAACATCATGTCATCCCTCTATCTGAAATTGAACCTGTCAAAAACGGAGCTCCTCGTGTTTCCTCCCTCTACTAACCTACCTTTGCCTGACATTGCCATCTCCGTGTGTGGTTCCACCATTACTCATCAGCAACATGCCAGCTGTCTTGGGGTTATACTTGATTCCAAGCTTTCATTCACCCCCACATCCAATCACTTGCTCGCTCTTGTTATCGCCACCTCAAAAACATATCTAGAATTCAACCTTTTCTTACTTTCCACTCTGCAAGAACCCTCAGTGTCTCTTATTCATTCTCGTCTGGACTATTGTAACTCTCTACTAATCAGTCTCCCTCTTACCAAACTCTCCCTTCTCCAATCTTTCTTGAATGCTGCCTCCAGGATTATATTCCTCATCAATCGTTATACCGATGCCTCTACCTTGTGCCAGTCATTACACTGGTTACCCATCCACTACAGAATCCAGTACAAACTTATTACCCTCACTCACAAAAACACTCCATGGCTCAGCACCACCCTACATCTCCTCCCTCGTCTCAGTCTACCATCCTACCCGTGCCCTCAGTTCTGCTAATGACCTGAGGTTAGCATCCTCAATAATCAGAACCTCCCACTCCCGTCTCCAAAACTTTTCACATGCTGCGCCAATTGTTTGGAATGCACTACCCAGGTTAATACAAATAATCCCCAATCCCCACATTTCTCTTGGTATCTACTTTGATCTGTGTTTATTGTTATGCTGTAATGTCTATTGTCTGTACAAGTCCCCTCTATAATGTAAAGTGCTGCGGAATATGTTGGCGCTATAGAAATAAAACTATTATTATTATTATAGCTGGCGCAGAAGCCAGCAGCTGACTTCGATGTGCCATCAAGGACAGCACATGGTGTCACTGCCATGCACTAAAAATCATGGCCATCTGCCATCCTGGTCAAAGTGCCTTTACATCACTAATCCGTATTGTCAATCCATATTTCATAGACATAGTGTTCCAATGAATCTATGGGCTTCAGTACCTATGGGTCATATTATAAAGCCATATTTTACTGTACATTGTTATCTATAAACCATTTTGCAAATCCATATACATCGAAGGGAGAATATTTTACTTAACAGAATTCCCACATTGCAGCACATAGTAGAAAGCCATCCTTATTTTATGCGCCATGTCACAAGCTTTGCCGTGTGCATGAGCCCTAAGGGCATTACTAGACAAAGACTTTCGATTGGCAATATCGTCTAATGTGATGCTTGTGCTTTTTCAGTCTTGTAACTTAATTTTTTACTACAGAGAAGTAGAGGATATTCTAAATGTCTTTTCGTCACATGTAAGAGGGCTCAATAATGCTCCATCCCTCTCTTGACAAGATTTGTTGAAACATTATATGGTTTCTGCTGTTATCTTTCAATGAGTTTTTGAATTTTGGAAAACCCTTGTCCCCTGCCTGCAGTGTGCCTTCAAAATCAATCCGTGCTCTAATTACTATCCTTGGGTGCAGTGCTGAGTCTCCACCGCTGCTCCCGGTAATTGTTATCGACCGTAGCATTGATGTCATGTCAACAGCATGGCATCCAAAGAGTGACCTTACTGACTGGCTGCCCCAACAGTTCTCCACATAGTGCAATGACCCAACAGTGTCTTCCTTAAAGGGAATCTGTCACCCCATTTTTTACTTTAAGCTGCGGCCTCCACCATCAGGGGCTTATCTACAGCATTCTTTAATGCTGTAGATAAGCCCCCAATGTAACCTGAAAGAGAAGAAAAACGAGTAAGATTATACTCACCCAGGGGCGGTCTGGGGTCCGGTCCGATGGGTGTCGCGTCAGGTCCGGCGCCTCCCATCTTATAGCGAAGCCGTCCTCTTCTTTGCTTCCCGTCGCAGCTTCCGCGCAGGCGCACTGATCTGCCCTGTTGAGGGCAGAGTAAAGTACAGCGGTGCGCAGATGCCGGACCTCTCTGACCTTTCCCGATGCCTGCGCCCTGCAGTACTCTGCTCTGCCTCAATAGGGCAGATCAGTGCGCCTGCGCCGGAGCCGCAACGGGAAGCAAAGAAGAGTCTGGCTTCTCTAGAAGATGGGAGGCGCCGGACCGGACCGGACGCCCATCGGACCGAACCGGATCCCGGACCGCCCCAGAGTGTGTATAATCTAACTCGTTTTTCTTCTGTTTTAGGTTACATCGGGTGCTTATCTACAGCATTACAGATGCTGTAGATATGCCCCTGATGGCGGTGGCTGCAGCTTAAAATCGAAAAATGGGGTGACAGATTCCCTTTAAACATTATGAAGCCCCAACACAAAGTTTCTCCCATAGTTCCTCAACATACAACTATTATCCCCCACAGTGTCCACAACACAGTGTATGATTCCCCACAGTGCCTCAAACGTTATAAAACCACAACAAAATCATGCTCCCACAGTACCCCTACACATAACTATAATCCCCCACAATGTCCACAACACAGTATGATGCCCCCAGAGTTAGCACAACACAGTAGGTTGCTACCACCTAAAATTATGCCCCAAAAAGTATATGTCCCATATGATAAAGTATTATTCCCCTATGAATGTACCACGTATTGTCCCATAATGCCCACACAGTATTTGCCTATAGATCTGTCCCAAGTGTACCCAAATAATGCACCCACACAGTATTATGCCCTTTATGATACCCTCATACAGTATTATGCCCCTCACACTATGATGCCCCCATTTTATATACCCACAGAGTGCCATGTACTCATATGATGCCCCACATAGTATTATGCTTCCACATGACACCCTCACACTGCATTAAGTCTCATTATAATACTCCTATCATTATTAAGCCAACATTTGATGCCCCCTCACAAAATTTTGCCCCCATATGATTCCCCCACATATTATTACGCTCCCACTGTGCCACCTCCCTCAACTGGCAAATGATAGTATAAAATACCCTCACCTAGCCCATTTTCTAAAATGAGCCAAGCAAATGTCCACTCTCTACTGTGGATGTTCTACCTGAGATGTGATTGTGCCTCCTGCTCTGAGCCTCAGCAGTCACAGGTGAGTGGAGGAGCGCCGGGGAGTTAATCTTCCCTTCACTACAATTACACTCAACTATATCTGCTTACAAAGACCGAAATGGGGCATGCCAGTGACCTCCCAATACAGTCCGGTACTGATGGTAGGCATGCTGTGACTGTGGAGCGGTGGCACAACCTGTTTGCAAAGTGACACAGTTGCTACTGAATTTGCAAACTGTCACAAGAGTCAGAAACTGTCCACGTCAACCCGTTGACAAATGTAGGTATAGGTAGCCCTTCAGTCAGACCGGTTTGTGTCAAAGCAGATGATCCCACTCAATATTTATTTTATTTTACTCACTTATATAGCACCATTAATTCCACAGCACTTTACAGACATCATCATCACTGTCCCGATCGGGATCACAATCTACATTCCCTATCAGTATGTCTTTGGAGTGTGGGAGGAAACCGGAGAACCCGGAGGAAACTCACGCAAACACAGGGAGAAGATACAAACTCCTTGCAGATGTTGTCCTTGGTGGGATTTGAACTCAAGACCCCATCGCTGCAAGGTTGCATTGTTAACCACTGAGCCACCATGCTGTTCAGTATTAAATGCTTAGTTATATATATGAACATCTGTTTACCATTTCTTAACCATAGCGCATAATCATGGCTAACCATAATCATGCAGTATTTTCTCCTCTACCCCCCCTGATATGTGAGCCAGCATTTTATCACTTATGCTGTTCTGGCATCTACCGGCATGTAAAGAAGGAATCAGTTTCTAAAACATAGAGAACTTTTGGAGAATCATTGAAGTATACTGATAAATGTTTTTTTTAATGGTCTTTTATATTCACAACATTTCACAGTTTTGTCCTTGGATTCTCTGTTATTGAGTTTTTTTTCTGCCACAATAGAGGTCAAAACGCCACAGCTCTATATGAATAGCTGCTGATGTTCTGTATGTACTGAGCTGTTAGCAGTGAAATAAATGGGAAATGAATCAATCCAGGTCATCACATTGGAGGGCATAAGAGTCTTAATTTTAGCTCTTAGTGAGATTGGAGACAATGATGTTGATCAAGGTGTTAATAATGGTTTTTCAGACCTGTCTATACAATACCTTGAGATTCTAAAAATGGCCTGAGCTTTGCTTTTTGGTTTTAAAAACTTCTAGATGCATCTGTTTTCAAAGGGTTTTTCTCAGCCTCTATCTTCAGGAACTCACCCGTCTACTTCCTCACAGCTTTCTCTGTGCCGGGGGGCGGTAAACTCCTGATTGATTCACAGTTCAGACCATTGGCATTGTCGCAAACAAAAAAATGGTTTCTAATCCAGGATAACCCCTTTAAAGGGAATCTGTCACCCCATTTTTCGACCATCAGCTGTAGCCACCACTATCAGGGGCTTATCTACAGCATTCTGTAATGCTGTAGATAAGCCCCCGATGTAACCTGAAAGAGAAGAAAAACGAGTTAGATTATACTCACCCAGGGGCGGTCCGCCATCCAGTCCGGTCCGATGGGCGTCGCGGTGGTGAGGGCCATGTGCAGGCGCCGGGAAAGGTCAGAGAGTTCCGGCGCCTGCGCACTGCAGTACTCTGCTCTGACCTCACCAGGGCAGAGCAGTGTGCCTGTGCCTGAGCCGCGACGGGAAGCCAAGAAGAGGAGGGCTTCGCTAGAAGAAGGAAGGCGCCAGACCGGACCGCGACGCCCATCTGACCGGACCGGACGGCGGACCTCCCTTGGGTGAGTATAATCTAACTCGTTTTTCTTCTCTTTCAGGTAACATCGGGCGCTTATCTACAGCATTATAGAATGCTGTAGATAAGTCCCTGATGGCGGTGGCTACAGTTGATCGTCGAAAAATGGGGTGACAGATTCCCTTTAAGAACTCATAATGTTTCACTGAACAAAGATTCCATTGTAGTCTGAACCCCCGCCCCAAATAATTTAGAAAATCTGAATTCCTAACATGGAAAAGCACTGGGTCATCAGTATAATTATTTGTGCTCTCGGATTCCTAAACTTCGAAGTTCTGCAAAGGACGACCCAAGGATAGATCATAAGATGCCTAAACAAACTCATATCATATTTCTATAGGTATTATTAACAACCTTGGGGACCTTTGCATTGCTCCATCAGATGTAAGGGAATAGCTTTATAATATTACAGAGGGAACTGTAACTAATTTGAGGCATTGTGACGGCCAGCTAGCGTGATGGCATGATGACCACAAATAGAGAACTTGTCATCTACAGTATTAGCCTCTTGACTTAGTTCTGGCTTATTCTGTGACAAAATACAAAAAATGAACCAGATCATATGTTGGTATAAGTTCAGTGCATGGTTGTGCATTCACACTGTGACCATTTAACAGACAGAACCTAAGATAATAACAAAATTATCAAATACGCTGTAATAAGTAAGTGAATAGTAATAGTGCATGTAAATAACATGGGGGACGTAGACAACACTATTTTTGTAAAAGCCATCGCACCGCGACAAGGTGTATCCAAACTGGATGGTACTTAATTCTTGCACTTCACCTCACCATGTGTATTGACTTATTTGGGGGCATAGTGGTAATAATTCACTATTAGTAAAGAGGGAATTTGCCAAATTTCAAATTTTGCAGATTTGCTCGAATTTGGCAAGGAAATAAGCATCAAATTTATCCGATGCAAATTAAATTTGTCTTGAGCTCAGTTCTCTCCAGACCCCAAATTATTATAAGCATATGCAAATTAAAAAAAAAAAAAATTATATTCACCCGGCCCTCACCTTCCCAGCTGCAAAGCCCCACTCCATTCCTGTCACGTTCTTTGACCAAGTGGACTCCACTAGGTCATCTTCAGCATCTTTTGGCATCTTTGGCCACTATTGGCGCTCAGCATGTTAAGCGTCTCCTGCATTGACTTTGCTGTAAAGTTATGATGTTGCGCTTTACTTGCCATGATGTCATAATGTACGTAGGGCAGAGAAGGAGACACCAAAGATGCCAGGAACCAAAAAATGCCAAACGCAGCTCTACGAAGACCACACCAGTGACCAGACTGAAGAAGATAGGTGAGTGCCAACTAGTGTTAGCGATACCGCAAGTATCGGGTATCGGCCGATATTAGCTCTATCGGACTTTCGATACTTAGTTCCGATATTTTCGTTTATCGGATACCGGAATCGGATTTGTCACTGTCACTGTCAGTGTCCGTCGGTCGGGTCTGTCAGGAGTCAGCGGCACTTACCTGGCAGAAGATCTCCGGCGGTCACGGCTGGACTGCTTGATGGCCGCCATCATCTTTCCCCGGCGGTCACATGCAGTTTCTCGCGATAACTGCAGTGACTGCTGGGTAAAGCAGTCAGTCCATGACGTCACCGCCGGGGAAGCAGGTAATCAGCTGTGCTGCATTTGCATGACAGGCTCTGCCTGTCATTGCGATGTAGCAGAGCTGGATTGTCGTGGGACACTCATTACTATGGACTGCTCGGACAGGTGGTATACTGTTGGTTTTTTTTCTTTTTTTACAGGAGATCGATGGCGTCGCAGGAATGAGAGTATAATAAAATTAATGAAAACTGTGTTGTCTCTTTTATTTCATTAAAATACTTTTTTCTTGCTGTGTCTTTTTTTTATACATTTAAAAACTTTGGGATTAATAATGGATCGGTGTCTTATTGACACCTCTCCGTTATTAACCGGGCTTATTCTCACCGTGCAATCAACGGTGACATTAACCCCTTATTACCCCACTTGCCACCACTACAGGGCAGTGGGAAGAGCCGGGTAAAGTGCCACAATTGGCACATTTTTTGATGCGCCAAATGTGGGGCTGCTGTAGCCTGGTATTATCAGGCTGTTGAGGGCCAAAATCCATGGGCCTTGACAGTCTTTTAATACCAGGCCGCAGCAGTCTGCATTTTACTTGGCTGGTTAACAAAAATAGGGGGACCCCTACGCCGTTTTTTTTTTTGAGGGGATCCCCTATTTTTGTTAACCAGCCAAGCTAAGCAGACTGCTGTGGCCTGGTATTATCAGACTGGCAAGGTCCATGGATATTGGATCCTTACCAGCCTGAAAAACCAGGCCTCAGCAGTCTGCTTCATCTGGCTGGTTAACAAAAATAGGGGGACCCCACGCCAAATTTTTTTCGAGGGGATCCCCTATTTTTGTTAACCAGCCAAGATATGCAGACTGCTGTGGCCTGGTATTATCAGGCTGGCAAGCAGGGTCGGACTGAGGCACCGGACACCGGAGAAACCTACGGTGGGCCCCAGCTCCTGCGTGGTGGGCCCTGAATTTGAAAGGATAGGTCGCGGGGCAGAGGGGGCGGTGGCCCCGGGGCCCGCGCTCTGAGGGGGCCCACCCGGAGCTA
>JARQOD010000001.1:8479259-8584478 GCA_033576555.1 Oophaga sylvatica | reverse complement strand
AAGCATCCACCAACTCCTGGACAGTCTGTGGTGCAACGTGGCATGGCCTAAAATTTGCTGCAGCAGGCACAGCGTGCCACAGCCTTTGTCCCTCTTTCCCTTCTTCAAAGGTTGGGAAGTATGATGTGGGCCGCAAGAATAATTTTTCTCTGGTGGGCCCAAGGTACTCCAGTCCGACGCTGCTGGCAAGGTCCATGGATATTGGCTCCTTAACAGCCTTAAATACCATGCCTCAGCAGCAGGGGCGTACATATAAATCATGGGGCCCCATAGCAAAAGTCAGAATGTTCCCCACCCACCCAAAAAAAAAACCCAGAGGCATTGTAAATGTAAAGTGCCAGCACAGTGAGGGAAGTTGAGTCGCACAGAGACAGGGGTTTTGGTGGTACTCGGCACCGATCACGTCGACTTCTATGGGGGATGTCACGAGTAGCACAGCTCGGTCCGTGACCTGGGCGATCACTGGAATGTGGGATATTTCCAGGGGATGATAGAATGTTCGTGTAGTTTGTCGTGACGCCACCTGTAGTACCTGGTCAGGGTGTCCAGCGCTGCTGTGCAGGTCCTCTGGAAGGGATGGTGTAGTGCAGGTAGGTGAAAAGTCTTCTACAGTTGACACGCTATCCTTCCAGGGCAGATAGATGTGAGATAGAGCAATGGTGTAAAGTGATGTAGCAGAGTGACTATGCGACGTAGTAAGAAAGCAGGAAACACTTCAAGTTAAAGTTGCATAATAAATTTTTAATAATAACATTACAAAAGTGCAAATGGCTTATATTATGTGACATGTTTTGTTACTGTTCATACCCTTGATATGTGTTATACATGTGTGTTAATAAATACATATTCAACAAAAGTGCAAATAGCATTAGTGCCGAAGTTCGTGGAGACTTCTTAGGACTACCCCCACCGGGGTAACTTCACAGTGTCCTTTACTTGTGCTTGTGGAGGACCCGCTCCAAACCTCCAACTGTGGTCTTGGGTGGGCTGCAAGACTTTCCTTGAGCAGACCTCACTTTCGGCCACACCAAACGGGTTTTTAGTTTCTGAGGTAGTTGAAAATAGTGCACAGTAAAGTTTTTTGTAAAACCAAGATGGAGCACCGAAGTGCCAACTATTTACAGAAAAGTTTGTGAGCCAGTACAGTTCATGGCTTCAAAGTTCAACATTTTCATTACAGTGAAACACCATTACCCAACCTGGGTATATTAAGGCAACAATAAACTTGTTCTTCTGAACATTCACCCGTCCGGGTACATCAAACCATTACCCAACCTGGGTATATTAAGGCAACAATAAACTTTTTATGAACATTCACCCGTCCGGGTACATCAATAATTTAACTATTTACATACAGAGACCCTGTCCGGGTTATTTAGACTTCTTTGGCTGGCCTCTTCCAGGTACCACCTGGTACTGTTCTGGAGCTTGCCAAACATCCGTGACAGGAGGGTCCACCCAGACCTGATGACGTCGTGTGGCCTGTACAGTGACGTCGTGACCCGCTATCTGGGTCTGTGTGGCCACCTCTTTCGTCTCCCTCCGGGTCTGGAACCCTATGTCCCGGACTGTACGAACCCCAGGGGGCCTAACAGGCGCCGGGTACGGGCCAGCTATCATTATCATGTCCATAGCTGGGGCTGCTGAGGAGACCACTGAGGGAGGCTGGGGAGATTTACGGCGTGGGGTGGGCACTTGTGCAGAGGCCTGGTTGGGGGAGGCTGAAGGCTCGTAGGGTCTGTCAGTTTCCTGACACTCTGGGGAGTAGGGGTCGCACCTGGTAACATTTAGGGCGTACCATCCATTGTAACCCCAGTGTCGGGTGTAAGTCACCAAGTCTCCTGGCAACAGGTCCCTCCCCGGGTGTCCTTCTGGGAGGTGAGCCTCCACGTCCCGCCGGGTTACAAAAACTTCTAAATAAAGTCCAGGCTCCTGGATGAAGCCCCAACCACCTTTTAACTTAAAGTTCGTACTGCACCCTTACGCCGCGGCTCCCTCACCGTACTTTTATCCTTTCTCATACGTGCCTTCTCTGCCAGGTCCTTCTCCAGGTGACGTTGCCGAAGCTTTTGGGATTCTCGCTGCTCCCTTTGTCGCTCTGCTTCCCGCTCCCGACGTCTCCACTCTTCCTCCTGACGCCGGTTGTAATTCTCCTCCACCAGCAGCTCCATGTCTCCAACATCAAACGCCAGCTTACGATGTCCGGTTTGCGGCAGCTCTCCTGGCGCCCGCCAGTCCTGGCGGCGCTCACCTGTGGCGGAAGCAGCCGGCTCTGGAACAGATGACGGTCGGGGCTCCGGTACAGGCAGGTAGAGCTCTGGTGCCTGCGCGGCCTCCTCCATGAGGACGGGTGTCGCTTCTTCTGCCTCAGCGACGGGGGCAGACAGCGGGATCTGGGGTGCTGGTGCGGCGTTTTCAGCAGGAACGGGTGCCTCCACTGTGATACTGGCAACCGGTTCAGATTGCAAGGGCTGGGATGCCCGCACGGCCTCCTCTACTGGAACGGGTGCCTCCACTGAGATACTGGCAACCGGTTCAGATTGCAAGGGCTGGGATGCCCGCACGGCCTCCTCTACTGGAACGGGTGCCTCCACTGAGATACTGGCAACCGGTTAGATTGCAAGGGCTGGGATGCCCGCACGGCCTCCTCTACTGGAACGGGTGCCTCACCTTCCGGTACAGACACTTCAGGGGGTAAGAGGGATTGGCACGCTCCAATTGTAGTTTTAGGGCCCGCCAGCTCGCTTCCATCCTGGCGACCTCCTCCCGGTGCCGGGCCAGGTCTCTCAGGGTATCCTCCGCTTCTTCCAGCGTAGGAGGGTTTCCAGGCCGGGTGCCAAACGGTGGCTCCGTGGCGATCGGGTCGCTTCCGTGGGGGGAGAGCTCTGACTCCTCCATCCCTTCCCACTTCTGCTCTCGTCCATTCGCCATCTCTGCCAAGTCACATGTGTCATTAGCATCAGGAGAGGCGCATCTTTTGTAGGGAGGCGGGACCTTCGCGTTCGTTTCCGCCCACTGAGGAGGATGAGGAGGCGGAACTCCAGAGCTGTGGGGCACGATCTTACATTGCAGTAACATTTAGAGTGTGCGGACATCGTTTTCGCGCCACGGAGTGAGTGTACGCCCACGAGAGCACGCCCTTATTCTTCACCTGTGCCTCGTGGCGCAGATATGACGGAAAAATGGCAAATACAGTCTATGATGATTTTTGCAATTCTCAAGCAAAAAAACAGTTCAATTAAGGCACACAAGACTCGTTATAGCGAGCTTCTGAATCCTGTTCATGACGCCAAAGTTGAGTCGCACAGAGCCACAGGTTTTGGGGGTACTCGGCACCAAGCCCGTCGACTTCTATGGGGGATGTGAGGGTAGCACAGCTATGTCCGTGCCCTGGTCGCTCACTGGAATGTGGGATATTTCCAGGGGATGATAGAATGTTTGTGTAGTTTGTCGTGACGCCACCTGTAGTACCTGGTCAGGGTGACCAGCGCTGCTGTGCAGGTCCTCTGGCAGGGATGGTGTAGTGCAGGTAGGTGATAAGTCTTGTACAGGTAAGACAGTATCCTTCCAGGGCAGATAGATGTGAGATAGAGCAATGGTGCAGAGTGATGTAGCAGAGTGGAGTATGCGACGTAGTAAGAAAGCAGGAAAGGAAACAATTCTTACTACAAAGACATGCAGCATAAGGCTGCCTCAACCCCTCCCATCCAACTAGCTACACCCTGTTCTAACCAGCCTGAGCTAGACCATCCCATTGGGTCCGCCTACACTCAGCTGGCATAGTGTACTGTTGAATGCAGTGGTTGGAGTCAATGGGGTGTTTCCTCCTTACCTGACAGTAAGTTGTCACACCGCTGGGTGCGATGCAACATCTCTGTGGCGACTGGACCCTCGGGTGCTTCTGTCTTTTCACAAATGCCGGCTTTACCCGGCAATTGAATCAGAGGCTATTTTACTATGTAGAAGTGAATAAACTATAAATATATGTATATATATATGTCACAATGACATGTATATATATATATATATATATATATATATATGTATTCTAAGTGTGTATATTTTGTACTTACAAGGAAAGAAAGTGTTTTTTTAGTTGCGATATTTTGTTCCCATAGACTTACATGGGACTTCCGGTATCGGAATCGGATATCGCCGATATTTAGTGATATCGGCGATGCCATTCCGATCCGATATTTTTAGATATCGAGCAGCATCGCTCAACACTAGTGCCAACCCCTTCCTGCCCAATTGATTCCAAGAGAATGACTAATTGAAACGTAAAAAATTTGGATTTCAATCCTTTTGCCCATGATATGGTGATAAATTTATATTATTCATATATAGTAGAATGGTGAAGTGTCTTTATTATGGACAAATGGGATGCATTTTGCCTGGCGCTATGTAGTATTTCCCAGACACACAAAAGACAATCATACAGACAACATTCATCATTTATGCATAGGTCAGAATGGACACCTCCTCCTGGACGCAACCCTCATTTGGATAAATATATAGACTCATTCAGACATTTGATAAATCCACCATCATAGACGCTAACAGAAGACAAACATCCAACATCAGTGTCCAGGAGAGAAAAGCCATACAGTCTTTGAAAACCAACAAAGAAATCATCATTAAACCTGCTGAAAAGGGAGGTGCAATAATCATGATGAATATGTGAGACTATATGAAGGAAGCAAACAGACAACTTACGGACACACGAAACTCCAGAAAATTGGAGTCGGATCCTACTCAGGACTATTACAAGGAACTAAACAAGTTGGTATCTTGTCTGCCTGAAGAATCCATAAGACCCGATGACCTGATACCAGAGAGTCCAAGAGTAGGGACATTCTACATGCTTCCGAAAATCCACAAATCTGAAAATCCAGGAAGACCAATTATTTCATGTGTGGGGACCCTTACTGAGCAGGTATCTGGATGGGTAGAGGGTATTCTTAAACCCCTGGTAAAGGATACACCCAGCTACATTCAGGACACAACTGACCTATTGAATAAACTAGCAGCAATAGGTCCTCTACCAGAAGGAACCATCCTGGCCACCATGGATGTGGAAAATTTGCACTCTAATATCCCACACCAGGATGGATTAAATGCCTGCAAAGTCTTCATGGAAAACACAGGGACCGATGCTGATTCTGTGGTGAAACTCACAAAATTCATCCTCACCCACAATTACTTTGAATTTGACAACAAGATCTATTTACAGGAGACTGGCACAGCGATGGAAGTAAAATGGCTCCTCAGTATGCAAATCTTTTCATGGCCAAGCTTGAAAGCGACTTTTTGTCCTCATGTCTCATTAGGCCTCTGGCCTACTACCGCTACATTGATGATATTTTGATCATCTGGACGGAGTCTGAGCCACAGCTAAAGACGTTCCACGAACAGTTTAATCAGTTTCATCCCACCATCAACTTAAGTATGTAAGCAAAGGAAAAAGGGAAAAATAGGAGGATAAGGTTAGCTCACCAGTCTCTGCAGCAGTCCATAATCTTCACACGCACGGAGCCACCTTGATCAGAGGCGTTGGCTGAAGCAAAAACATGAGGAAAGAATCTCCAGCTCAGAAATAAATAAAAAATCAATATTTATTAGAAAATATTAAAATCCATCTTGGGTAGAAAAAACAGACAAATTGCAGGTGGGGTCCTTGGTGAGTCTGAAACCGACGCGTTTCGACCTAGCAGGTCTTATTCATGGTTTAAAGCATGACCTATACTGAAAACTTCAGTTTTAAACCATGAATAAGACCTGCTAGGTCGAAACAAGTCGGTTTCAGACCACCAAGGACCCCACCTGCAATTTGTCTGTTTTTTCTACCAAGATGGATTTTAATATTTTCTAATAAATATTGATTTTTATTTATTTCAGCGCTGGAGATTCTTTCCTCACCATCAACTTAACACTCAATTACTCCAGCACTGAGATTAACTTTTTGGACACCATCATTAAGCTAAAGAACAATGAAATAGAGACAATCGACCGTCCAGCATACCTTAAATGGGACAGTTTCCATCCAAAACACATAAAAAGCTATTATCTACAGCCAAGCCATCAGATACAACCGTATATGTTCCAACCCCATGGATAGAGATGAATACATTGGACACCTCAAAAAGACCTTTTTGAATCAGGGCTACCATCCAAGAACAATTCAACACCAAATTTCAAGAGCCACCAGAATATCATCTGCTACATTACAAATCTAAAGAAGAAAATAATCGGGTGCCTCTAGTAGTCACCTACAATCCAAATCTGGAAGCACTAAGGGGAGCTGCACGGAAACTACAACCTTTACAACAAAAAGATGCCCGATTACAATCTATCTTTCCAAACCCCCCACTACTGTGTTTTAGGCAGCCCCCAAATCTAAGAAGCATCATTAATTGAAGAAAATTCACCGCACACTCTAGCCGTAAAGTGATGCCAAAAAGAAATGTATTTATATGTTCACATATAGTGTTCGTGGAGCAGAGAAGAAAGGAACGTAATAAAGCGACTCTGACGTTTCGACTGTTCACCGGTCTTATTCAATATGCCGCCTTGTGATGTGTAATGCCTGCGTGGTCTTGTAGAGTAGGTAATCTGGGTAGCGCTCCCGCGCTTTGTCCCCTTTAAGTAGTATGCCACAGCAGCATCTGCTCACACTGGCTGGTGCATCATTGTCAGAAGCTCCCTGTCCTCCCAACAGCGGCAGGAACCTTTCCTTGCAACAAGAAAAAATGTAAAACCTGTCCATTTATAATGACCATGGGCAAGATAAACATCCCCAATTCACAACACGACTACAAGATCCCAGGTACTTTCAGCTGCATCACATCTAATGTGGTGTACCTAATCATTTGTACTAAATGTCCAACTAGGGGTCTGTATGTGGGGGAGACTGGGCAAAAACTGAGAACAAGGATGAATTCCCATCGCCACACAATAGGAGAAAAAAGAATGGATCTACCTGTGGCAAACATTTTTGTATGTCTGATCACAGCACCACACACATGAAATTAGTTGTATTGAAAGGTAACTTCACATCTCAGAAAGACAGAAAGGTCTAGGAGTATAAACTCATGACGACCTTTGACACAATTAGCGCAGGAATGAATGTGTCGCATGGATTTATGTCTTTTTACATCAATTAAGGAATTTGCTCTTCAGACCTTGTGGAGGCATCACACAACACATTACCATACCCCAATCAGAGGGCAATAAACTTTCACTCCTTATCTATGAACTATTCCAATATTTATGGCCATAACTGTCCATCACTCTCCCATAATGATAGTTCTGCTTCATGTCACTTGTCTCATCTATTGCTTTGTTTCTGTGCTGTGTTGTGCATAAATATGTGATTCTTCAAATTTTGTATTAGTCAACGCCTGATGAAGAGACCTGAGTAGTCTGGAAAGCTGCAATTTGTTACCATCTTTTCAGTTAGTCATTAAAAGGTATCAACCACTGAGGACTCTCAATTCTAAATAGTTTTCTATCTACTGGCTAACACGGTACAAAGATATATATCTTTCCTGTAGGACAAATGATTACTGCATGATTGTCAATCACCCGAAAGCTGAGTCCCCTATAGATCTGAAGAATTTGGGTCCCAGAGCCACACTATCTGATAAGCAAGTCCCATCTCCACTCCTATAGACAGTGACGAGAGCGATGATTGCGTATGCTCACTAAGGCTCCATCCACGCAAGCGTCTTTGGGAATCATCATCTTTGCGATCGGTGAGAGACAAACCCTTTAACCCTCTTGGCCACAACGCTAGTAGAAGGGACAGAACTAAAATTTAAGCTAGGTATACCACTATATATGCATATGTCGAGTTAATAAATCGTTCTGGGGTCTTCTTTCTCTCTCATTCCTATATAAATACTTAATAGGCGGAAAGATGTCTATAGTGGTCAAACTGGTGGAACAAAAAGAATGATGATCGGATTCATTACGTCTAACGGCAGAATGTGTCCAATTGTAAAAGTCTTTTAACATAAGCAAAGGGCTCCGGTGTATACGAGATGGAGTCATTCTTCTTCCTTTCAATGTAACTTCTAACAGCTGTTTTATATTTTTAATGGGGACATGTTCTCCCTGTGGCATTAATTTAAGAGGAAATGTATTTCAAACAGTGTGACTTCTAAATGTTTGAACAGAGCAAGTATCCATGCGGCTTCTTCGCTTGTGGGGATTTCTAAAAATACAATGAAATTGACGGTATGAAATTTCACCGTTTCAAATGTTTTATGAACTTCGCTACTGGGCTTTTAATTTTTTTTTTTAGAGGAGGGTCAACTTATTTACAGAATAGTAAAATAGGAGGACAAGTTCAGCCCGAGAATATAGGAGGGAATTCATTATGAACGAGTCCCTTTTTCTTGTGACTGCAATGCCGCCATTTGCACCAAATATTGCATGATGTTGGGGTTTTTTTGCCTTCCTCTGGATCAACATGTTAGGGCAGGTTAGGATAGGATATGGGTTGAACTAGATGGACTTAAAGTCTTCCTTCAACCTTAATAACTATGTTACTATGTTACTATGTTTGATAGAAAACTTATCAAAAATGAATTTTTTTTCGATTTTCATGTCACATTCTTGCTAAAGTGAGTTTGGAACATTTTTGTAACTTTTTAACATTCTGATTTAAAAGGAAGCGGTCTACTGAATTATGCACTGAAACCACAGGCAGCATGTATCAAACACTACATCCGGTACAGAAGACAAAATGCTGCTGCTTTTCAGAGAGTTTATAATGCTCTCTGGGGATGGGATGACATGGGTGACTAGTCACAGAGGAATAGTACTGTGCAAAAGTTTTAGGCAAGCGAGGAAATAGCACTGCAAAGTAAGAATGTTTTCAGAAATAGAATTGTTAATAGTTTATTTTTATCAACTAAAAATGCAAAGTAAATAACCGAAAGAAAAATCTAAATCAAACCAATATTCGGTGATCGGCCTTTAAAATAGAATCGAAGTATCAATTGTTCTAGGTGCAGTTTTTGAAGAAACTCGGCAGTGTGGCTGTTATAGCTCAGAATGGACAGACATTGTGGTAGTTCTAGGTAATAAGAGCAGATGGTGTGGTGGTTACAGCTAAATAGCTAATAAGGGTGGACATTGCAGTAGTCATACAGAGGCTTGAGAAAATATTCACCCCTCTTGGCTTTTTTTGTGTTTTGCTACCTCACAACCTGGAATTTCACTGTTATTTTTTAAGGGTTTGCATCAGTTCAAGTTAAAAGCATGCCTACAACTGTGAACATTTGGTTTTCTTTTTATTGTGAAGCAAATAACAAGTTGGACAAAAAAAGCTTGAAAACTTCAGTGTGCAGAACTATTCCCCCCCCATAAAGTCAGTACTTTGTAGAGCCTCCTTTTGTAGCAATTACAGATGCAAGTCGCTTTGGATAAGTCTCTATGAGCTTTCCACATGTTGCCACTGAGACTTTTGCCCACTCTTCAAGGCAAAACTGCTTCAGCTACTTCAAGTTTCCCATGTCTTTTGGCAAACTCAAAATGAGCCTTATAATTTTTGTGTGTTAGTAAAGGCTTTTTTTCTGCCCACTCTTCCATGAAGGCCACCTCTATGGAGTGTATGGCTTATTGTGGTTGTATGAATGGATACTCCTGTCTCTGCTTGGGAACTCTGCACCTCATTCAGGGTCACTTTTGGTCTCTGTGCTGCCTCTCTGATTAATGCCATCCTTGTCCAAGCTGAGAGATTTGGTGGCCGACTCTCTCTTGGCAGGTTTGTTATGGTACCATGTTCTTTCCATTTGATGATAATGGTCATGATAGTGTTCCGGGGGATCATCAGAGATTGGGATATTTTTTTATAACCCAACCCTGACTTGTACTTCTCAACAACTTTGTCCCTGACTTGTTTGGAGATCTCCTTGGTCTTTGTAGTGTTGTTTGGAGATCTCCGTGGTCTTCGTGGTGTTGTTTGGAGATCTCTTTGGTCTTCCTGATATTGTTTGGAGATCTCTTTGGTCTTCGTCGTGTTTGGTTACTGGTGTATCTTGCTTATTGGTGTTGCAGCCTCTGTGGCCTTTCAGAAAAGATGAGTATATACTGACAGACCATGTGACACTTAGATGGCACAAAGGTGGACATCTTTTCACTAAGCATGAGACTTATGAAGGTAATTGCCTGCACCAGGAATTTTTAGGGGCTTCATAGCAAAAGGGGTGAATATTTATGCACATGCCAATTTTTTTTTATCTCATAATTTTAATTTATGCCTACAATTTTCTCACATCACTTCACAAACTTAGACTATTTAGTAGTAATGCATGACACGCAAATTGTATTACAAAATTATTTAAGCACAGGTTGCAGTATAACAAAATACCGTATATACTCATGTATAAGCCGACCCGTGTATAAGCCGACCCCCTAATTTTGCCATAAAAAACTGGGAAAACTTATTGACTCGCGTATAAGACTAGGGTGAAAAATGATTATGCCCCCATATGCTCCATAGATTAGGCCCCCATAAACTGCACAGATTATGCCCCGTATGATCCACAGATTATGCCCAATATGCTCCACAGATTAGGCCCCCATATGCTCCACAGATTATGCCCCCATATGCTGCACAGATTATGCCCAATATGCTCCACAGATTAGGCCCCCATATGCTCCACAGATTATGCCCCCATATGTTCCACAGATTAGGCCCCCATATGCTCCACAGATTAGGCCCCCATATGCTGCACAGATTATGCCCCCATATGTTCCACAGATTAGGCCCCATATGTTCCACAGATTAGGCCCCCATATGTTCCACAGATTAAGCCCCCATATGTTCCACAGATTAGGCCCCCATATGCTCCTCAGATTATGCCCCCATATGTTCCACAGATTATGCCCCCATATGCTCCTCAGATTATGCCACCATATGTTCCACAGATTAGGCCCCCATATGCTCCACAGATTAATCCCCCATATGTTCCACAGATTATGCCCCTGAATGCTCCACAGATTATGCCCCATAGTATGTCAATTATGCTGCCGCGCTGCTGCAAAAAAATGACATACTCACCTCTTGTCGCTGGGGGCCAGGTGCCGGTGTCCTGAGCAGGCGATGACACCGGTGCGCTATGGGAGACAGGTGCCGGTATCACCGCTCGCTCAGGACCCCGGCACCTGAGATATTTACCTGTCAACAGACCGCTCCACCGCTGCGCTGCTCCTCGGCAGTGAATGATCAGGCTGGGGGCGCGGCGCGCACTAATGACAACATCGCGCCCTCTGCCTGAACATTCAGAGTCGGACGAGGAGGTCAGAGCAACGCACAGTGGTGGAACGGGACAGGTGACTATCGCTATACTCACCCCTCCGCCGGCGCGTCTCTCTCTGCAGCGTCTCCTCTTCTCCCAGCGGTCTCCGCAGCTCTTCCTTCCTACAGCGGTCACACCGCTCATTAAAGTCATGAATATGTGCATATTCATAACTTTAATGAGCGGTGCCATGTGACCGCTGCAGGAAGGAGGCGGAGATCATGGGAAGCAGGGGGGCTGCAGAGACCGCGCCGGCAGAGGGGTGAGTATGATCTGACACCCCCGCTCCCCCTCCCTCGCCGACCCTGTATATGACCCGCGTATAAGCCGAGCGGGGGACTTTCAGCCCTAAAAAATGGGCTGAAAATCTCAGCTTATATACGAGTATATATGGTAGGTAAAAAGCCAAGGGGAGGGAAGGGTGAGCGAATGTGCTTAGTTATACTAGGTTATCACTTAAGTATCATGGTGCTCGGGTGTGCTCATTGCTTGCGAGTAATGGGCAGTGCTCGATGTAAAGCTCGAATCTCCGCCCTGCATCTTTGACGTCTGTTATGCAGCCAATGAGCATGCAGGAATTGCCTGTGAGTCACTGTAATGCGATAGCCATCTTGGTTTTATTTATTTATTTTACTCATTTATATAGCGCCATTAATTCCACAGCACTTTCCAGACATTATCATCACTGTCCCCATTGGGGCTCACAATCTAAATTCCCTATCAGTAAAAGTGAACAAAAGCTTTTAAAAATTTTGTAGGCTTCTGTTTCTCAGACCTACAGTGTTACATGGTCTGTGAACATTTCTGTGATCTTTAAAACTGCATAAAAGCTTTTAAAAATGTTGTAGGCTTCCATTTCTAAGACATACAGTGTTACGTGGTCTGTTAATATTTCTGAAATCTCTAAAAGTGAAAAAAATTGTTTAAAAAATTTGTAGGCCTCCATGTCTCAGACATATAGTCTTACTTTGTGAATATTTCTGTGATCTCTAAAAGTGAACAAAAGCTTTTAAAAATTTAGTAGGCTACTATGTCTCTGACATACCATGTTATGTGGCCTGTGAACATTTCTTTGATTTGTAAAAATGCTAAAAAGATTTTTAAAATTTTGTAGTTCTCCATTTCTCAGTTATTACAGTGTTATGTGATATGTAAACATTTTTGTGATCTCTAAAAGTGAACAAAAGCTTTAAAAAATTTTTATTCTTCCATTTTTCAGACATAGGCCGGCGTCACACTTAACGTATAAAAAAATCCGTCCGATTTTGATGGCCGAGAATCGCACAAATGTTCCCCGAACAGCGATCCGTGTGTAATCTGTTTACAATGCGAGGATGCGATTTCCTCGCATCTAAGTATCCTTATGACATCCGTATGGCATCTGTATGGCTTTTCATTTCTCACTGATTTTCCCCATTAAATGGCACAATGGGCTGTAATGAGGAAAATGTGTGTGTATTTCTCGCAAGTCACACTGATGATCTGTGTGGTGTTTGTTTTTTTCTCGCATCCATAGACTTGCATTGGCGAGACTCGGCCGATATACGGTGTAAATAGCAGCATGCTGTGATTTCACTCGCACGTATAATACAGACGAGAAAAAACGGATGATGGGAGCTGACCCATAGATTAACAGCGGTCCAGAAGAAAATCGCATAGCCCTTATCCATATTCCTCTCTAGTGTGACACCGGCCATACAGTGATACATAGTCTGTGAACATTTCTGTGATTTCTAAAACTGAGAAAAGGATTGAAATTATTTCTGTTATGTTACGGTAGCTGAGGAGTGCAGGTAAAAAAGGCAATACACCAGAGCAGTTGGAATCTATGAGATTGCAGTACCCTGACTAACCACCACAACTAGAGGCAGCCGTGGAGCGTTCCTACGATGGTCCTAGACGCCTCGTCACAGCCTGAGAAACTAACTACACCTAAAGATAGAAATAGGAAAGCTATCTGCCCCGGAGCAGAACCCCAAAGATAATAGAAAGCCCCCAAACATATAATGGCGGTTAGACAAGAGGAAATACTGACACAGAAAGAAAATAGTATGAGCAAACGCTGGGGCCCAAACTATCTAAATAGAAAAGGACAGGAAGGGTACTTACTGCAATCCCAGAAAACCCTGAAAAACACCAACATACTAATTTCAAAATCACCTGAGATCACACGACCTCTACCACCTAAATTAGTTCTCTGGTGTAACAAAAACAGCAGCCACTGAAAAAACTGCAAAAAGCAAAAGTACAAAACACAGTGGCTGGACTAAACTGAGAGGGCAAAAAGCCCCGGAGGGGACCCAGAAGGCCCCCACAGAAGTGCAGGACAAAATGCAAAAATATAGCAAAAACACAAAATAAGAAATTGTCTTATCTGATAGCAGGAGATGCAGACACGACACAGCAGGCTACAAGGGAAACTGGAAAGAAGGATTCAGACCAGAACAATTGATCACCGGCAACCCTGATGGGAAAATGATTCCCTTAAATAAGACCAATCAGTAACACCTGATTCCCAATCCTCACTAGCACCGCTTGTAACCACCAGAGGGAGCCTCTGCTCAGAACTCATCTCAAACCCATTCACAACAGTACCCCCCCCTTGAGGAGGGGTCACCGAACCCTCATTTGAGCAACCAGGTCGGTCAGGATGAGTTCTATGATACGCACGGATAAGTCTCCTAGCATGGATGTCCGAAGCAAACACCCAAGAATTATCTTCCTGACCATAACCTCTCCATTTAACCAAATACTGGAGTCTTCGTCTAGAAAAACGAGAATCCAATATTTTCTCAACCACATACTCCAGATTGCCCTCAACCAAAACAGGGTCAGGAGGCACAGCAGCAGGAACCACTGGCTCAACAAACCTCTTCAACAAGGACTTGTGGAACACGTTATGGATCTTAAATGTCCCTGGAAGAAGCAAACGAAAAGAAACAGGATTAATAATCTCCATGATCTTATAAGGTCCAATGAACCTAGGCTTAAATTTAGGAGATGCTACTCTCATAGGAATATTCTTTGAGGACAACCAGACCAAGTCCCCCACTTTAAACCGAGGACCATCAGTCCTATGCCGGTTAGCAAACCGCTGGGCCTTCTCCTGAGAGAGGGACAACCTCTCCACTACCTGGTCCCAAATCTGCTGCATACGCTCAACAACAGAGTCAACACCTGGACAGACAGAAGCCTCCGTCTGTCCTGAAGAAAATCGAGGGTGAAACCCAGAATTACAGAAAAACGGAGACATCAAAGTGGCAGAGCTAGCCCTATTATTAAGAGCAAACTCAGCCAAAGGCAAAAAAGAGACCCAGTCATCCTGATCAGCAGACACAAAGCATCTTAGATAAGTCTCCAATGTCTGGTTTGTTCTCTCAGTTTGACCATTGGTCTGAGGATGAAATGCCGAGGAGAAAGACAATTGAACACCCAGTTTAGAACAAAAAGTCCTCCAAAATCTGGAAACAAACTGGACTCCTCTGTCAGACACAATGTTCTCAGGAATGCCGTGTAAACGAACCACGTGCTGAAGGAACAACGGCACCAATTCAGAGGAGGAAGGCAACTTAGGTAATGGCACAAGATGTATCATTTTGGAAAACCTATCACAAATTACCCAGATGGTGGTCATTCTCTGAGAAACAGGAAGATCGGAAATGAAATCCATAGAGATATGGGTCCATGGTCTCTTGGGCACAGGCAATGGCATCAACAAACCACTAGAGCGAGAGCAAGGCTTGGAGCGAGAGCAAGTCCCGCAGGACTGCACAAATTCCCTGACATCGCGAGACAAGGTAGGCCACCAAAAGGACCGACTAACCAAGTCTCTGGTACCAAAAATTCCGGGATGCCCAGCCAATGCGGAACAATGAATCTCAGACATCACACTCTTTTTCCATTGGTCCGGGACAAACAATTTTCCAACAGGGCAGCGCTCGGGCCTATCCTCCTGACACCCCTCCAGAGCAAGTCTCAAATTAGGCGAGATGGCGGAAAGAACTACACCCTCCTTCAAAATAACAGAGGGATCAGATAGCTCAGGAGAGTCCGCAAGGAAACTCCTCGAGAGGGCATCCGCCTTAACATTCTTAGTGCCAGGAAGAAAGGAAACCATAAAATTAAAACGTGTGAAAAACAAGGCCCCCCTGGCCTGTCTAGGATTGAGTCGCTTGGCAGATTCCAGATAGACCAGATTCTTATGGTCCGTAAGGACCACCACCTGATGTTTGGCTCCCTCCAGCCAATGTCTCCACTCTTCAAAAGCCCACTTCATGGCCAATAACTCCCGATTACCCACGTCATAATTACGTTCAGTAGGAGAAAATTTTCGAGAGAAAAAGGCACAAGGGTTACTTTTAGAGGTCTCTGGATCTTTTTGGGACAAAACGGCACCTGCCCCAATTTCAGAGGCATCAACCTCCACCTGAAATGGCAGAGAAACATCAGGCTGCCGTAGAACAGGAGCAGAAGTGAATCTCTGCTTAAGTTCCTGAAACGCAGAGACTGCCTCAGGAGGCCAATTCACCACATCAGAACCCTTTCTGGTCAAATCAGTTAATGGTTTAACAATAACAGAGAAATTACCAATAAATTTACGATAAAAATTGGCAAAACCCAAAAATCTCTGAAGAGCCTTTAATGAAGTAGGTTGGACCAATTTTCTGGCCATGCGCTGTTGATGAGCTCCAGGGAAGCTCCCATCGCATCTGTTAGCCTGCACATAGCCACATATATACAATATGAGTCAGCTCTTAGCCTCCTATATATAGTATGAGCCACTACATAGCCTCCTGTATACAGTATGAGCCACTACATAGCCTCCTGTATACAGTATGAGCCACTACATAGCCTCCTGTATACAGTATGAGCCACTACATAGCCTCCTGTATACAGTATGAGCCTGTTCATAGCCTCTTATATACAGTAGGAGCCAGCATATAGCCTTCTGTATACAGTGTGAGCTCCCACATTGCCTCCTATATACAGTATAAGCCCCCATATAGGTTTCTGCATACAGTATGAGCCCCCATAGCCTTCTATATACAGTATGAGCCCCCACTTGGCCTCATATGTACAGTATGAGGCCACACATAGCCTTCTATATACAGTATGAGCCCCCACATGGCCTCATATGTACAGTATGAGGCCACACATTGCCTCCTATATACAGTATAAGCCCCCATATAGGTTTCTGCATACAGTATGAGCCCCATAGCCTTCTATATACAGTATGAGCCCCCACTTGGCCTCATATGTACAGTATGAGGCCACACATAGCCTTCTATATACAGTATGAGCCCCCACATGGCTTCATATGTACAGTATGAGGCCCTACATTGCCTCCTATATACAGTAGGCGTACGCACAAAGCCTCCGACATACAGCATGAGCCCCATATAGCCTCCTATATACAGTATGAGCCTGCACATAGCCTCCTATATACAGTATGAGCCCCCAAATAGCCTCCTTTATACAAAATGAGCCCTCACATAGCCTCCTAAATACACCATGAGCCCGTACATAACCTCCTATATACGGTATGAGCCTACACATAGCCTCCTGTATACAGTTGTTGCCCACATATAGCCTTCTATACACATTATGAGCCCCCACATAACCTCCCATATAAAGTATGACACCTCTCATAGCCTCCTATATACAGTATGAGCCACACGTCCACTCATACATATATACCGTATATGGGGGAACGGACTTTGACCTTAAAATATAGTTTCCAAACCAGATGAAATTGTATGAAATGGAAAATGGCATTGCCATGTAATGCTTTGAAAAGAAATAAAAAGGTTCACCTTGTGTGACTATGAATCTCTCGATATATCAAAACATTAGAGAGTAGCATGAAAAGATGGAGTTATGGGAGGAGATGGAAGTTACGTATGGACATTTGGAGGTTGCATATGAACACACTGACTGGCTGGATCCTTGGAAATTGAATCCTGAAAAATTCAGATTTTTGGTGAATCCATATTTTCCAGTAATTCATAATAAATTTAATTTCTTACAAAGCAATTTGCTTATGTCAAATAGTAATATACTGGAAGATTTGGGGCTGGTGTTTGCTGAGCAGTGACAGTAATTGAGAATTCACACTTGTGAGCCAGTAATATGGTTCTGCTCTCAGATAACAGAGACAATAGCTGCTAAAACGTCTATTCTAATTCTTCTTTAAAGCCAAACAGGAAATTGTTCAAACACTGTTTATTGACCTCCTTGTAATTTCAATACTAATGACATAAAACGTCTACAGGGACAAAGAGCAAACAGAGATATTAATGTCAATAATCCACATGCAGAACTTTTATTGACTCCTACATGAAATTTGAATTCAGAAGCAAAGGAGAGAAAAACAGTCAGGTGATGTGGAAAATATTGGATATTTTTAGTTTCAAAATTAGTGTGCAACTTAAGATGAGAAATGAACATCAAGGATATTCACAAGGAGGACTACATGTAACAAAGAGGTGTAATAACTCTCCTTCAAGAAGATACAGTGGGTTCGGAAAGTATTCAGACCCCTTTAAATTTTTCACTCTGTTTCATTGCAGCCATTTGGTAAATTCAAAAAAGTTCATTTTTTCTCACTCTGCACCCCATCTTTACTTAAAAAAACAGTAATGAAGAAATTTTTGCAAATTTATAAAAAAAGAAAAAACGAAATATCACACGGTCATAAGCATTCAGACCCTTTGCTCAGACACTCATATTTAAGTCACATGCTGTCCATTTCCTTGTGATCCTCCTTAAGATGGTTCTACTCCTTCATTGGAGTCCAGCTGGGTTTAGTTAAACTGATAGGACTTGATTTGTAAAGGCGCACACCTGTCTATATAAGACATCACAGCTCACAGTGCATGTCAGACCAAATGAGAATCATGAGGTCAAAGGAACTGGCCAAGGAGCTCAGAGATAGAATTGTGGCAAGGCACAGATCTGGCCAAGGTTACAAAAGAATTTCTGCAGTACTCAAGGTTCCTAAGAGCACAGTGGCCTCCATAATCCTTAAATGGAAGAAGTTTGGGACCACCAGAAGTCTTTCTAGACCTGGCTGTCCAGCCAATCTGAGCAATCTTGGGAGAAGAGCCTTGGTGAGAGAGGTAAAGAAGAACCCCAAGATCACTGTGACTGAGCTCCACAGATGCAGTAGGGAGATGGGAGAAAGTTCCACAAAGTCAAATGGCAGAGGATCCCCAAATCAAGGTGTGAAAAACTTGATGCATCATTCCCAAGAAGACTCATGGCTGTACTAGCTCAAAAGGGCGCTTCTACTCAATACTGAGCAAAGGGTTTGAATACTTATGACCATGTGATATTTCAGTTTTTCTTTTTTAATAAATTTACAAAAATTTCTACATTTCTGTTTTTTTCAGTCAAGATGGGGTGCAGAGTGTACATTAATGAGAAAAAAATTAACTTTTTAGAATTTACCAAATGGATGTAATGAAACAAAGAGTGAAAAATTTAAAGGGTCTGAATACTTTCCGTACCCACTGTAGATGACGCTCTAGTGACACCTAGGTGAAATATTGACTTATAAGATAGCCATCTCTGAGTTGCACAAGAGATTCAGAGTCCACATCATAGCACAGTAGGGTCAATGATCAAGCAGAGCTGGGTTTGCAGTCCTCAATTACTGAAATGGTAAGAGGTGTATCAGAATTGAACCAGCTATATAACAAAGTTGGGTTTGCAACATCAAATGACCCATTTTCATGCCTCAAATATTCCTTGTCGGTATGAACATCATGTTGTATGTATGTCGCAATTGGCATAATGATCGCGGTCATAGAGGTCTTAACTAGACCCGTGCAGGTAGGGATCCTGCTGATGCCAGTGCAAATTTCAACTGGATTTGCCTCCTTGGACGCGCATTCAGCTGAAGTGTAGTGTGGTGCACAGACCCGTTGGGTCAGTGAGCAGCATTACATGCTGCCGGTCAATGAGAGGCCAAGTATGATGTCGGCATGCAAGTGACTGGGGCGCAAGGCAGCTGTCATGGACATGGTTAATGTCCTGTTCTCTCAGGGTTAACTTTTGCTGGCCTCCCTTTGGATCTGGGAGGGGTATTTATACTCACTTCAGACTAGGATTCTCTGTCAGCTATACTGTTGTTTTAACTGTGTGTCTGACCCCCCTGGTTTGCTTGTATACTGCTTTGCTTGTTTTATTCCGGTGTATGACCTGGTCTGTCCACTCACTCTGTTCTCTGTCTCACGTCTTGGTACTATCGTCTTCTCCGGTTCTGACCTCCTGGCTTGGCTATTGTTACTCCGCTACAGTTTGTCCCTTTTGTACCATCTATTGCCTGTTCTGGTTTACTGATGTCTTACTACGTCCTGACTATCCATTCTATCTAATCCTTTGGTACTGTCGTGCTATCTCGTGCTTTGACCCGGCCTGATCTGGTTTACGTCCCTGTCTATGCCCCTCGGTAACTTTGTCCCGTAGTTACCTTTCTAGAAGTTTTCCCTCAGCTCCTAACTCTCTGGAGCTTAGGCCACGCCCACAGCAGTCACATGCTTCAGGTCTTGTTTGTCTGAAGTACTCATTGTTCACCGCTGATGCCCCGCTCTACAGGTATCTTTGAGCACAGTTTGTTTTACTCAGGACAAGCGCACTTTGGTGGTTCTGTTGGAGCATCACATGGTTCTCCTGACGAAGGCATACAGGTTAAATGCGCGTCGAGGCTTTTGCACAATCCCTCCTGTGCTCCTGAACTAACTGTCATCATGTCCAAAGGTATTTTTTGCCATTTATTGGAGTTGATTTCCTGGCTTTGACTGCCATATGATCAACCCGTTATTTACAGGATTTAGACTTACCTAAGTTTACTTATTATCTATAACCTGTGTTATATAATCTATGGAGGGTCTTTCCCTGACCTTTTCTGCCAGAGAGGGTTTATCAGGTCCTAAAAAAGCACTGGGGGATACTTTTGACAGACCGAGTATCAATAAATCCATTTAGCCCAAACCGAGTGTGACATACAGGAGGGGCCGATCCATTGGGGATCGTCTGGTCCATAGTCTCTATCAGACACCTGTCAGGACTGGCACCTGGCTCGATAGAAGTGGAAACTGCTTGATAGATGTGGAAACTGCTCCAGATGTAGCATGATGTGTCAGGGAAAGACCTTCTATAGTGCGGCCAGTGTCAGGGTTTTTTCTGTTAGAGACTTTGGTAATTGCAGGTCCACAGGGATGGTATATAAGGCTACCTGTACCTGTCCCTTGGACTATATTGGAAAAACGAAGAGGGAATTGAGGGTGAGGGTGGGTGAACATCGAAATGATATTAAGAACAAGAGAGATGCACCAGTAGATCGGCATATCAAAGAGATCCATGCAGGCCGTATATCAGATATATCCTTTACTATGGTGGAACTGGTTAAGCCTAAAATCAGAGGAGGAGATCTGGATAGGCTAATTTTGAGACGTTAGGCTGAGTGGATATTAAGGATGCCATCTCTTTCTCCGAAGGGTTTAAATGAATGTCTATCTTATGCATGCTTTATTTGAAAAAATACATACCTATTTGCTCTTTTTAGTCCACAACAATGTAGGTTTGGTATGATCCAAATACTATATGCATGTTTTTGCATGCTCCTATTATGGCTTTCTTATCACTATAGTGTTGTTTCTATGGTATCTTTATTTTAGTTTAACATATTGCTAATTATGCCGTTTTTCTTATCCCTGAGATAATTTTGACTATTTGGTAGCTCTGTCTAATAGCGCTGCGTAGCGCACTATATTATTGATGTCCGTTTCACAACCCATCTCCACCTATGATATGATATTGCTGTGAGGAAGGAGATGACGTTTGCGTTCCACTATCTGGAACGCAGTAGGATTCCGGTTGGATGGGCGGATGTGATGTGTGCGCTTCACACACTCTGGAACCCAAGGCACTTCCGGTGAAGTGGGAGTGACGTCTTAACGATGCTGAGCTGAGCGTGTTATCGTGCTCACCGGAAATGAGGCGGCGTCCTTTACTCAGGAGGTGTGCTGTATTTTGATTGCGGCATAATACAGGACCCGGTTTTTTAAGCCCGCGATAGGGTGGACGGAGCACATTGTGGTCGTGTATACCGTGGGTGGTTAGTTAAGTCCACTCTTTGTGGGGCTGTAGCATGTCATCATCCATTATGGCATCCAGCATCCACATCAATATAACCTCCTGATGAACCGTACCATTTACGGGGAAACGCGTCGGGGTGCACCTGAGTCATATAAGTCCTACCCTGTGGGGAACTTTTATGGCATATTTATTGTGTACCTTATGTATATGAACTTGGTGTCAATGTTTGGATCCTATATGAATTTGGACAGCATTGGATTTGGTTTATTTATGAATTTAAAAGTCCTTGCTATATATTCATCATTTATCAACAATGCTTAGGACCAACATTGAAAGAGTTTGTGATATTTATGTCTCGTTTAAACATCGGTTTGACTACTAGGCATGGATGCTCAATAGCCCTGTCTTTTCTGTGCTATTTTTTACTGTGATTGAGCAGTCCCCTGTAATTCTATGGGGTAAAAATATTAGGATACTACCATGAGCTTGGGTTTTGTTGTTTTTTACCTATTGGCTACCGTTATAGTTTAACCCCTTAGTGACAGAGCCATTTTGCAGCTTAATGACAGGGCCAATTTTTACAATTCTGACCACTGTCACTTTATGAGGTTATAACTCTGGAACGCTTTAACGAATCCCGCTGATTCTGAGATTGGTTTTTCGTGACATATTGTACTTCACGTTAGTGGTAAAATTTCTTTGATATGACTTGTGTTTATTTATGAAAAAAACGGAAATATGGCGAAAATTTTGAAAATTTAACAATTTTCAAACTTAACATTTTTATGCCCTTAAATCAGAGAGATATGTCACACAAATTTCTTAATAAATAACATTTCCCACATGTCTACTTTACATCAGCACAATTTTGGGACCAAAATTTTTTTTTGTTACGAAGTTATAAGGGTTAAAAGTTGACCAGCGATTTCTCATTTTTACAACACCATTTTTATTTTAGGGACCACCTCACATTTGAAGTCACTTTGAGGGGTCTATATGATAGAAAATAGCCAAAAGTGACACCATTCTAAAAACTGCACCCTCAAGGTGCTCAAAACCACATTCAAGAAGTTTATTAACCCTTTACATGCTTCACAGGAACTGAAGCAATGTGGAAGGAAAAAATTAACATTTAACTTTTTTTGCAAAAACTTTACTTCGGAACCTATTTTTTTTTATTTTCACAACTGTTAAAAGAAAAAATTAACCACAAAATTTGTTGTGCAATTTCTCCTGATTAAGCCGATACCCCATATGTGGGGGTAAACCACTTTTTGGGCGCATAGCAGAGGTTGCAAGGGAAGGAGCGACATTTGACTTTTTCAACGCAGAATTTGCTGGACGCCATGTCGCGTTTGTAGAGGCCCTGATGTGTCTAAACAGTGGAAACACATCACAAGTGACCCCATTTTGGAAATTAGACCCCCTAAGGAACTTATCTAGATGTGTGGTGAGCACTTTGAACCTCCAAGTGCTTCACAGAAGTTTATAACATAGAACCGTGAAAATAAAAAATCATATTTTTTCCACAAAAACGATCTGTTTACCCCAATTTTTATTTTCCCAAGGGTAACAAGACCCCAAAAGTTTTTGTGCAATTTGTCCTGAGCATGCCGATACCCCATATGTGGGGGTAAACCACTGTTTGGGCGCACGGCAGGGCTTGGAAGTGAAGGAGCGCCGTTTGACTGTTTCAAACCAAAATTGGCTGGAATTGAAATTGGACGCCATGTCGCGTTTGGAGAGCCCCTGATACGCCTAAACAGTCAAAACCCCCCACAAATCACACCATTTTGGAAACTAGACCCTTAAGGAACTTATCTAGATATGTGGTGAGCACTTTGAACCCCCAAGTGCTTCACAGAAATTAATAAACGTAGAGCCGTGAAAATAAAAAATCATTTTTTTCCTCAAAAATGATTCTTTAGCCCGCTATTTTTTTTATTTTCCCAAGGGTAACAGGAGAAATTGGACCCAAAAAGTTGTTGTGCAATTTTTCCTGAGTACGCTGATACCCCATATGTGGGGTGAAACCACTGTTTGGGCGCATGGGAGTGCTTGGAAGGAAGGAGCGCCATTTTGTAATGCAGACTTTGATGGAATGTTCTGCGGACGTCATGTTGTGTTTGCAGAGCCCTTGATGTACCTAAACAGTAGAAACCCCCTGCAAGTGACACCATTTTGGAAACTAGACCCCCAAGGAGCTTATCTAGATGTGTGGTGAGCACTTTGAACCCCAAGTGCTTCGCAGAAATTATAAACGCAGAGCCGTGAAAATGAAAAATCATTTTTTTTCTCAAAAATGTTTTTTTTAGCCAGCTATTTTTTATTTTCCCAAGGGTAACAGGAAAAATTAGAACCCAAAATTGGTGTGCAATTTGTCCAGAGTACGCTGATACCCCATATGTTGGGGTAAACCACTGTTTGGGCGCACGGCAGGGCTCGGAAGGGAGGGAGCGACATTTGACTTTTTGAAAGCCACGTCGTGTTTGGAGACCCCCTGATGTGTCTAAACAGTGGAAACCCCCCACAAGTGACCCCATTTTGGAAACTGACCCCTTAAGGAACTTATCTAGATGTGTGGTGAGCACTTTGAACCCCCAAGTGTTTCACAGAAATTTATAAACGCAGAGCTGTGAAAAAAAAAATCATTTTTTTCTCAAAAATGATTGTTTTAGCCAGCTATTTTTTATTTTCCCAAGGGTAACAGGAGAAATTATAACCCCAAAATTGGTGTGCAATTTGTCCTGGGTACGCTGATACCCCATATGTTGGGGTAAACCACTGTTTGGGCGCACGGCAGGGCTCGGAAGGGAGGGAGCGACATTTGACTTTTTGAAAGCCACGTCGTGTTTGGAGACCCCCTGATGTGTCTAAACAGTGGAAACCCCCCACAAGTGACCCCATTTTGGAAACTAGACCCCTTAAGGAACTTATCTAGATGTGTGGTGAGCACTTTGAACCCCCAAGTGTTTCACAGAAAATTATAAACGCAGAGCTGTGAAAATAAAAAATGATTTTTTTTCTCAAAAATGATTTTTTTAGCCAGCTATTTTTTATTTTCCCAAGGGTAACAGGAGAAATTAGAACCCCAAAATTGGTGTGCAATTTGTCCTGAGTACGCTGATACCACATATGTTGGGGTAAACCACTGTTTGGGGGCACGGCAGGGCTCGGAAGGGAGGGAGCGCCATTTGACTTTTTGAACGCCACGTTGTGTTTGGAGACCCCCTGATGTGCCTAAATAGTGGAAATCCCTCAATTCTAGCTCCAACCCTAACCCCAACACACCCCTAACCCTAATCCCAACCCTAATCCTAACCTAAATCCCAACCCTAATTCCAACCCTAATTGTAACCCTAACCTTAATTGTAACCCTAACTCTAATTGTAACCCTAACCCTAATTTTAACCCTAACCCTAATTGTAACCCTAACCCTAATTATAACCCTAATTATAACCCTAACCCTAAGGCTAGGTTCATTTTGCATTTTACCAGCCCGTTCAACACATAGCGTTGACGGGCTGGTAACGGTATAGCATAACGCGATCGCGTTATGCTATACCCGCTAGCGCAGAGGAATCAGCAGATGATTCATCTGCGCTAGCGGTGACGAAGCCAAGACGCTGCAGCCCGCGTCCGAGGCTCCGTCACTGAATGATGGCACGTCGCAAACGCATGCCGCTTTACGGCATGCGTCGCGATGCGCCCTCAAATGGGGGTGAATGGCAGCGTTAACGGACTGCGTTACACCGCGTTATACCGCGGTGTAGCGCAGTCCGTCTAACGGACTGCCATAACGCAGTATGAACCCAGCTTAACCCTAACGCTAATTATAACCCTAACCCTAATGCTAACCCTAACCCTAATGCTAACCCTAACCCTAATTATAACCCTAACCCTAATGGAAAAATGAAAATATAATTTCTGTATTTTATTATATGTCCCTAACTAAGGGGGTGATAAATGGGGGGGTTATGTACTGTTTTTTTTATTTTGATCACTGTGATAGTTTATCACAGTGATCAAAATGCACTTTTATGAGAATGAATGAAAAAATTTTTGAATCTGCCGCCAAACAGATCGGCGGGCGCACTGCGCATGCGCCCGCCATTTTATTTTTGCAGGAAGAAGACGCCGGGATCCTGGGGCCTGCGGGAGGACAGAGGACACCGGTAAGTATACGGGGGGGCGATCGGGGGACCCATTTTCTCCCCTCTGATGTGCGATCACATCAGAGGGGAGAGAAATCTTTTTTTTTTTTTTTTTTTGCGATCGCATCTATGCTTGCATAGACGCGATCGCAACACCGGGATCGGTGAATACCGACCCGGATCATGTTCTCTGGGGTCTCGGCTACCCCGGTAGCCGAGACCCCAGAGAATATTTGCCCATCCCCCCCAGGACACAGTGGCACATAGCGGCGGGCGCACTGAGCATGCGCCCGCCATGTTCTTCATCGCGCCGGCCCCGGGGGACACCGGAGGGCCCTGGGGCCACATACAGGACATCGGGGGCCACATGGGGGTCCCGGGGACCCTTTTTCTCTGTCCTCTGATGTCCGATGACATCAGGGGACAGAGAAATTAAATGACACAACTTTTTTTTTTTGTTGCGGTCGCCGTTATAGGGTTAATAACGGCGATCGCAACATCGGTGTCGGTAAAAACCGACCCGATTCATGTTCTCTGAGAACCCGGAGAAAATGCGCCTCTGGGGGGCGCTATTCACTTTTTCCACAGCGCCGTTAATTAACGGCGCTGTGGTTTAAGTACCCTTAATGACCGCCGTTAAAAGGCGTATCGGCGGTCATTAAGGGGTTAAAGACTCACTTGACCTCTGCCCTATCTGAACATTGTTCTCTCACCTTTCATCCTAGGGTGATATAGGGGAGTGAGGGGCAGCCTACGCTAAGTGGGGGCGGCAAAATCGTCCTTTTAGGGTGTCAACCTCCACAGTCAGGTAGGAAAAAGGTACAGGCCTATTGTAGGGTATCCGATAGGTTAGGTTCTATCGTTTGGTATATCTGGATATATACCCTATTTTTTCTCTGGGTTGGTGTTTTTTAATATATTCTAATAAATTTAGTTTTTATAAGGAAATATTTGTTAACTCCCTGTTTTACTATTTCCTAGTTACATTTGTCTTGTAAAAGGACATTCAATTGCTAATGTTCTACTAATTTTCAATTTAAGGGAATATACAATCGCTCATTTTGCCTTTCTACCCAGTTAATTTGTCTCTTTTCTTTGCACTATGTAAATTCAGGATATCTCTTTTCCTGCATTTTATCTTCTCTCTCTTCAATTCCTGACCCATCTGCTCCCTCCTCTCCCTGCCAGGAACTTTGCAATGATGTAAAATTGCAGTTCTAATGATGACTCATGTAGGGTAAAGAGATTTCCTGTTTCTATATAAAACTTAGAAGGATTCAGCCAGGCAAGTCTGTAAAGATGTCTTCGACCTCATGGAAAACAGATGAATTATCAGGTAGAAAGGCAAACTGAGCAATTGTAAGTACACAGTGCTGTATAACATGATGATTGCGATATATTAACAGGATAACAATTATGATAGGGTGCTTCTTTAATAATTTGTCCACGTGCATATAAGTTGATCAAAGTTTCCCTGGTCATCCGGAGGTATGCCGGAAACCTCTGAGTCTAAATTTGGAAATCTTTTGCTTTGATCAGCCTTCGTTTGTCCTATAGAGGATTGTGCTAGGGGCACCCATGTATATTAACTGGACTTATTTATGATCATGCTCTACAATGAAGACATTTCCATGTTTTATGCTTTCTACCAATTATATCCTATCATTATTTTAGGAAATCCGATCTATGTATATAAAGATGTAGGCATACTTAAGCTACTGAACAAGAATGATATGTTGCACGATTCTTGCCTTTTACCTAAAAATCCATTGACTTTGCATTATTTGGGGTTGGGTTACATTGTTCTGCCCCAGAGTGTTTTTTCTACTTGTGTTTTCCTACAGGACTAAGTATTTCAAGCCTTTGCAGTGGTAAAACAAAGCCATATATATATGTATATATATATATATATATATATATATATATATATACATATATATATATGTCTTATGTACAAACAGGAGTCAAGAGAGAGTTCTTTTTTAGAACTATCATGGTGCCATTTGTCATTTGTCTCTTGAAGAGATCAGTCCTTGGAACATATAAGTGGAGAGTTGGCGGATTGTGGAGCAGGGTAGTAGTTAATGTATCAAGCTGCGTTATGTGAAGTACGATGAGGGGGTAGAGACACAATTATGGATTACTGGGTTGCACTTAAGGAACCAAAGAGCTAGGAAGATGCAAACACCAGTGGATCCATAGTGGCGAGTTAAAAGTTTGAGAAGAACATTACTTACACTAAAAGGCTGACCATAACCACAACAGTGTCCCGTGGCCACAAAATGTAGAGTCATTGCAACCACTACAGTTGGGTATTCTGTATTTCTCTTACATAATTTTCACTATTAAGACATTTGATTAAGGGTTGTCTAAACTAGATAACTCCTTAATGTACGGTAATCTTCATGACTGATGCATCCTTAGTGACCTGTAGGTTGCATCTCTTGCCACAAAAATATCTCTTGAGCTGTAATGCAAATGTCACAACCTTAGTATCCAAGAGATGTCATCAATACCATTAACCATGGCTTGAAGATATACCAGAGAAAATATCCTAGGATTCCACCACTTTAAGCATCTAGAGACCCTCCGTCAGCCAACATTTAAAAAAATAAAAAACAGTCTATATCCTACTAGGACCACCACCTATTTAGAAAGCTGGAACCTCCTGATGGCGATCAGGTGATTCTTTCCAGCCGTAAAGAAGCAGGAAACTCTCTCTTATGAAATCTAGGTGAGTTGACCTCAGTGGAAAGGGCCACCTCCAATACGTAGTTACGGCAGAGGAACAAGAAAGATGAAATAATGGCAATTTTTTTGACTCAAGACTTGCAACTTCTTATTTTTAACAACCTTCTGGTTGATCTTGAGCCATGGTGACTGGATGGATGAATGCTCTGTAGGAAAATCGATCTTGTGCAAGCCTAGATAGGTCCACCAGGGTCTTCTCTGTCGTTATCTTGATAGTATCAAGCTGGTCTTATTCTTCATCCTATTCCTTTCTACAACCACTTCTTTTTTGGTGGCAAGAGCGTCTGTCATGACTCTGGAGAAGGCGTCTCCTCTATTAATTTTCATGTATTATTGTTTGTGGATACTTAGTCTATAGAATAAACAGTAGACTCCCGCAATCTTCTTATGTGAACGGTTCCCCTCCATTTTTCTAATTGCTCATTTTCACAATTCGCTGGAAGAGATTTAATTACTGTTATGTTGAATGAAAATTATAATATGCAATTTAAACACATTTCCTGTTCTTACTAATTGTTATGTTGGTAATTGTTCTGCATGTTTGTCAGATATTCGGTTGCTAGGCAGCTGTAACGCAGGATTCTATTCTCCTATTCTCATCGGAATTACCGGCCCTTAGTTTCATATAAAATAAATGGCATTTTATTTTTTTTATTTTACTTCCAAAATGCAAAAAACATTCATAAAGAATCATAATAAATACATAGGAATGTGACGCACAATGCATTGCCTTAAATCTAGGGTATTATAAATCTCTACCTCTGCTGTTTAGACCAAATGATAGGATATTATGCAACTATAATGCATTTTTGTATGTAATTTACCTTATTTTTTCCTACTTTTTGTTGAAATCTGTGAACCCATCAATTTCAGTAGGAGGGAAAAGAAGGAAAAAATGTATTCAAAAAGCATTTGCAGGTAATAAATAGGCTCAAAATGTCAGATATAATTTGCTCGTTATCTGGTAATTTTTGTATCTAATTTTGCCTCTAATTATTGGACGAATTTAGTACTTGACGCACATCTTTTACTGGAGCAGAAAGACGAACAAATTCTCTAACCAATTTCAGGAATTACATTGATAATATGTAATTTTTGGGAAAAAAAAGAGTTCTTTGACAATTTATTTTTTGGATACTTATTTTGGTTGCTTTTTTTGTATAGTTTTTGTATAAAAACAGAGTTACTCAAGGTGAACCGGCCCTGGTGGGTTTTGATCTGTTTACGGCCGAGGTCAAGCATGCGAGAAACTCGCACGTGTCTCACAAGTCAATACCCGGCAGCACTGCAGCCGGCACTCGGACAGGAGTGTGCGGCTGCATGTATTTCTATGCAGCCGCACCCTCCGGTCTCAAGTGGCGGCAGCAGTGCGGCTATTGACATGCGAGACCCGTGCGAGTTTCTCGCATGTCTGACCCCGGCCTACTACTGAGAGGCAAACACAAATGCATCCTTCACTCATGCAAACTTGTATTTATCTTCCGTGCAGGCTGCAAATTGAGCAAAAATTGCAGCGCAAACCGCTCACCCCCAGACACACAAGAAGCTGCCGCCATTTACTAGACGAATCTGGTGATGAGTCCCCAATTGTTCACACTGCTCTTGGGGAACACTGTCTTGTAAAAACAATGGATAATTTTGATTATCCAAAGAAAAAAAAATTAAAGTTTTCAGCTTTAACTCCTTCATGACCGGGTGATTTTCCATTTTTGCACTTTTGCTTTCTCCTGCCCCTCTTCCAAGAGTCATAATATTTTTATTTCTCTTTCAACAAAGCGCCACGATGGATTGATTGTAGGGGGACCTAATTGTCGTTTTGAATGTCATTTTACCATATAATAGAAAATGGGAGAAATATGTAAGTGTGGTGAAATGGTAAGAAAAAATCATTATTTTTTGGGGTTCTGTTTTATCAGCTTTCATTTTTTTGCTGTAAATGACAATGTGATCCTATAGTTGTATAAAAAATGATCTTTTTTTGTTTTTATTTTCTTGATATTTTTAGCTTAAATTCTCCTGTGTTAAAGAGAATCTGTCAGCAGGTTTTTGCTATGTAATCTGAGGACTGTGTTAGGTAGGGGTTAAAACACTGAATTCAAGGATTTGTCACATATCAGGCTGTGTGCGCTGACCTCCTATTACTATGCTGTAAAATCCTACAATGGCAGCTGCTTCTCCTGCCCTCATCTTTTATACTGGCTCTCAAATGGTCTTCAGAACACAGTGGGCAGTACAGACTGAGAGCACAGCTTGCCGATAGATGCTACTGAGCATGCGCTGCTGCCAGCGTCATTTTGTTGAAGCAAAATGTTTTTTATTGAAGACCACAGCATTATATGCGCAGGCACAGAATTTAAATTAGGAGGCAGGTCACTGAAGGTTCAATGACCTGTCATTTATGCCCAGAATGATGACAAGGCCAGATCACCAAATAAAGACCCGCCCAGAGGCCCGCCCCAGGGCATGAGCATCTCATTAACTCAAAACTACAAACATAGACTAAACAAGAACCACAAGACGTATTTCTTGAACCCAGGTATCATTTTAATCAGTGTAGCAGTGCCAGACCCACAATGCCTGTAGGTTTATGTGGAGATACAGGGGATCAACGTGTGCCCTAATCCCCTAGCCAAAATTGTATGGACCAGGGTTCATCTCACCGAACTCCTGCTCTCCTATTATCATGGGCATAATACTACTCAGACAACACCTGGTGAGGGTAATAATTTATTGAACCACAAAACAGACAAATAACACATTGCTGAGTCCAAGCAAAATACCCAAGATGATGCAAAATTACACAGTCTCATCCTTCCGCTGACTCGCTTGGATATGAGCAGCTGTGACTTCAAAGCTTCCAGGGCTGACTTCCCCCAACTGTGGCATACAAAGAGTAATGACAAGCTTAAGCAGCTGACAGTCCATTAAGGTACACAGCCAGGTGACCAGAGGGTCACAACTTGGTTTCTCTGAACATCTCCATGGAGCCAGGTGACCGGTGGGTCCCAATCCTAGCCTTCACAAACATATCCATGGGGCTCTGGTGACCGGTGGGACCAAATACTGACTACCTCAAACGTATCCATGGATTCAGTGATGGTCAATGGAGAAGATCTGTATTTTTTCAGCAGGGTCCATGGTCCCCTAAGCTGGCATCCTGTTGAATGTCAAATCTGTGTCCTTTGTGACGGAGTCATGATCTGGCAGCTATCCTGTAAAATGTTCCTGACTATGATTTTGGAAAGAATCCCGGGTTCTTTGGATTTCTGGATTTCTTGGATGTCCGGATATATAGTATTAAAGAGGCATATCCCTTTTTATAGTTCACAAATGTTCTTTAAGCCATTATTCACGGGTCAAAAGGAAGGGATGATGAGATTTACTCACATTGTTTGATCATTTAGTGTATTCTTTAATGTTTACAAGTCAACAAACTGCATGGCCTGGTATAATGTGTAATGAATATATCAGCAAATATCATTGTTCAGTGACCCTGCATCCCTGTTTTGCAAAGATAACAGTGCAATTAACTGTAGTAGCTGATATAAGAGGTAAATAACAACCATTAATCAATTTACAAATATCAATTCAACCTACAAGTAGAGTCAACATAAAGATAAAAGTCTATGCCTCCTGGCTTACTGAAAATAGACATCTGGATAATTTAAGATTAAATGCTGTGTCATCACAGTTTGCTTTAAGAGTCTTTAGAAAATAAACAACATAACTTTTTTCATTACAAAGACCATCCAAATAGCATAATCTGGAACAATAATAGGGGAATCATTTTGATTTTTTTCTGTACCCCATCACACCTAGAATATAAATGGCACTATTTATAAGCTCTTTTTTTATAGAATTTGGTTATAAAGAAAATTAGCATTTTCCCATGACTGTAAAATACCCTTCCTTTTCTGACATTCTTTTATCACTAGTAATACATAGAAAATTTTTGTTTTCCAAACTTTCTGAGCATAATATCTCTGACTACAAACAAATTGCAAGGATGTTGAACAAAAAGGGAAAAACAATATAAAACATAAAAAAAAATGTATCTGATGCATCAAGGGGATATTATTTCTTTTCCATACCATCAGCAGAAAGAAAACAGATTGAGTTTATTGTGCTTTCAACATCTTCGTACTTTTTGCATTTATGCATGCTTTGGTGAAAACTGCCATACTGGGCTCGTCAAAGGCACACATGAAAGCTTTTCTTAAGTAGTAACATATTTTTTTTTACTCTGGAGTTCACTTTGCACAGCAAGCAAAGCCGAGATTGGTATATTCTTATTTCAAAGTATTTTATTGTTTTTTTTCTTCTTTTTTCTGTTGTTTCTTATCCTAAATGTCTTTTTAAGTCAGTTCTGTGATGTACCCACAGCTACACATGAATATCATTTTCATGCTGCAAATTAATGCACAAAAATATGCCTTCTGTTATCCTACACTATTTTTTTAATACCATGACTTACAAAGCAGTAATTAAAAAAAATTATAAAAGTATTTAGGGTTTATTAACCCCTTTAAGGCCACAAAGTTTGGAGCCTATATATATAGAAATCAAAATAAGATATTTTTTTTTTTTATAAATCATAATTTTTTGGTGGAATTTTGTTTTTACAATTGCAATATTTTTTTGATGCATAGGTTTTCCCAAATGAGGCTGCAGAAGCAAAGCTGACTCTGGTAGGAGCCAGAAAAAGTTTGGTTTGAAAGGTCAATCTTTAGGATTGCACCGCCACTCAGCCAGCATGGAGCTGGGAGGCAGAGGAGCAGTGCGCTCATGAAGACATGTGATGACAATAACAAGTAAAGTTTTATGTAGAGAAAATGGGCAGTAATGGTAAAATAGTCAATTTTTCAGTTTTTTTTTTCACATTTGTAATTCAGTGCATTGTTATTACAAAAATTATCTTCCACATTTGCATATATTAATGCCAAATCCGTATTCTTGGCCTCAGCTACAGCACTGTGCAAAAGTTAGTAAAGTAAAGATAAAAGTATGTAAAGTAAAAATGAACAAAAAAGAATTATGAATTACATCATCATTTGGTCACTGTGCTTTGCCTCAATGCATCGATGCATTAATTTAATTATTTACACCTGCAAAAAATTTTTTAAGGAACTTTGCAGGAGGTTGTTCCAAACATCTTTGAGATTTGACCCAGATCTTCTGTGTATGAGGCTTGTGTAGACCCAGTTTTGGGCACCACATTTTAAAAAAGACATCAACAAACTGGAGCAAGTTCAGAGAAGAGCCACCAGAATGGTGACCGGTCTGCAAACCATGTCCTATGAGGAACGGTTACAGGATTTGGGAATGTTTAGCTTGCAAAAAAGAAGACTGAGAGGAGACTTAATAGCTGTCTACAAATATCTCAAGGGCTGTCACATTGTAGAAGGATCATCTTTATTCTCATTTGCACAAGGAAAGACTAGAAGCAATGGGATGAAACTGAATGGGAGGAGACACAGATTAGATATTAGAAAAAACTTTATGACAGTGAGGGTGATCAGTGACTGGAACAGGCTGCCACGAGAGGTGGTGAGTTCTCCTTCAATGGAAGTCTTCAAACAGAGGCTGGACAGACATCTGTCTGGGATGATTTAGAGAATCCTGCTTTGAGCAGGGGGTTGGACCAGAAGGCCCAGGAGGTCCCTTCCAACTCTACTATTCTATGATTCTATGATTCTATGACCCATCTGTCTCTTCACGTGATCCCAGTCAGACTGGGTGATGTGAGATCCGGGCTGTGCGGGGGCCAGATCATTACTTCTAAGACTCCTTTTTTCTAATGACATTGAATAACTTTGGATCCATACCCTGATATTATACCTTGCTTGCTTCCTATTCAGCATAGCCCATTGCACATGTCCACACTCTCAGTCCATCTTTTCACCCTGACATACAACTTAGTGGGTCCATCTCATCCGTTGAGTCCTATTGAACAAAGTGTTTTTTGGGAGATTTTCGATGAGTTTTTCATTTCCAGATGTAGTTTTGAAATGTTTTTTTTAAGTGCTTTGTAACAGTTTTTAACCTGATGTGTTTTTTTGCAACATTTTATTAAACTGTATAAAATATAAGTAAAAAATGGGCTTTCAAAAGTAATACCAAGGATTTTGGGAGAGTTTTCATTTCTAATTAAAATTATTTTTATTGAGCTACGCGGTATGGAGCCAGTCGAGCTCCTTCATCAGGCTATACCTGCAAAATCAAAAACTCACCAAAAGCAAATCGTGGGAAAGTAATCTTAACCCTGTTACCCCCGAGGGTGGTTTGCATGTTAATGACCAGGCCAATTTTTACAATTTTGGCCACTGTCCTTTTGTGAGATAATAACTCTGGAACGCTTCAATGGATCCTGGTGATTCTGAGACTGTTTTCTTGAGATATATTGTACTTCATGTTAGTGGTAAAATTTCTTTGTTATGACTTGAGTTTATTTTTGAAAAAAACAGAAATTTGGCAAAAATTTTGAAAATTTCGCAATTTTCCAACTTTGAATTTTCATGCCCTTAAATCACAGTGATATGTCACAAATACAAAATACATAATAAGTAACATTTACCACATGTCTACTTTACATCAGCACAATTTTGGAGCCAAATTTTTTTTAAATTAGGAAGTTATAAGGGTTAAATTTGACCAGCGATTTCTATCACAACACCATTTTTTTTTAGGGACCACATCACATTTGAAGACACTTTGAGTGGTCTATGTAATAGAAAATACTCCAAAGTGACACCTTTCTAAAAACTGCACCCCTCAAGGTGCTCAAAACCACATTCAAGAAGTTTATTACCCCTTCAGGTGCTTCACAGGAATTTTTGGAATGTTTAAAAATTAACATTTAACTTTTTTTCACAAAAAATTTACTCGAGATCCAAAATTTTTTTATTTTCCAAAGGGTAACAGGAGAAATTGGACCCCAAAAGTTGTTGTGCAATGTGTCCTGAGTACGCTGATACCCCATATGTGGAGGTAAACCATTGTTTGGGCGCATGGCAGAGCTCGGAAGGGAAGGAGCGCCGTTTCACTTTTTCAGCACAAAATTGGCTGGAATTGAGATTGGATGCCATTTCACGTTTGGAGAGCCCTGATGCGCCTAAACAGTGGAAACCCTCTATAAGTAACCCTTTTTGGAAAGTAGACCCCCCTAAGGAACTTATCTACATGTGTGTTGAACACTTTGTACACCTAGGTGCTTAACAGAAGTTTATAACGTTGAGCCATGAAAATAATAAAATCACATTTTCCTCCCAAAAATTTTATTTTAGCCACAAATTTTGCATTTTCACCATACAATTTTTTGTGCAATTTCTCTTTGAGTACACCGATACCCTATATGTAGGGGAATACTACTTTTGAGGCACAGTGCAAAGCTCAGAAGGGAAGAGGCACCATATTGGAGTCCAGATTTTGCTGGAATGGTTTGAAGGTGCCATGTCACATTGGCAGAGCTCCTGAAGTGCCAGAACAATAGAGACCCCCTAATATGTGAATTCATTTTAAAAACTACACTCTAGGGGTGCAGTGATCATATTGAGACCACATATGCCTCACAGAATATTATACCACTGAGTCGTGAAGAATAAATTACATTTTACCACTATAATGTTGTTTTAGCCCCAAGTTTTCTAATTTTTCTAAGGGCTAATAAGACATTTTTTTACAACAAACTGAGGTCCATTTTTTCCTGAGTGTGCCAATACCCTACATGTAATTGGGAAATATTTTTCAGGCACAGTGCAAAGCTCAGAAGGAAAGGAGCGCCAGATTTTACTGTTACGGCTTGCAGGTGCCATGACCTAATGGGAGAGACCATGAAGTACCAGAACATCATAACCCCCCATAAATGACCCCATTTTACAAACTAAACCTCTCAATAAATTCATCTAGGGGTGCAGTGATCATACTGACACCATGGGTGTGTCACAGAGTTTTACACCTTTGGGCAGTGAAGACAAAATAACATTTTTACCACCAAAATTTTGTTTTAGCCAAATATTTTACATTTTCACACAAGAAGTTAGTGAAAATATCCCCAAAATTTGTCCCACAATTTCTACTGAATGTGGCAATACCCTATATGTGGCTGAACAGTACTACTTAGCCATATGGAGAGACTAGGGAGCAACTGAGCGCTATTTGACTCCTGGAGCGCAGATTTTCCTAGAACATTTTGCGGACTAAATACACAGAGCCCCTCATTGCTAGAAGAGCATAATGCCCCCTCAAGTGACCCCATTTGGGAAACTATACCCCATTGGGAATTTATCTATAGGTGTAGTGATGAATTTGAGTTCATGGATATTATCCAGAAACAAGCAGCAGTGAACGTTGCCGAGTGAAAATTGCAAACTGTCGTTGTAGTGACCAGTGCGCTCTAGTGACCAGTGCGTTGTAGTCACCAGTACGTTATGCCCAGCCCGTGCTTCTGGAGGCATGCACCTGTAAGTTAGGCCGGCTCTCATGCTTCAGAAATGCCAAATGTGGATGCATTATGTGGTTTAGGTACACTGTGGGGCTCAGAAGGGAGGGGGGAATTTGGATTTGGGAGTGGAGAATTTGCTGAATTTCTTTTGGTGGGTGATGAGCTATTTTGCTTTTCTAGAGCATTTGTGCTACTAGTAACGTGGAAGCCCCCTATATTTTCGTTAACAAATGACAGACCTGTGTGAGGGCTTGCTTTTCTTGTGGATTGAGTTGAAGCTGTTATTGGGAACATTTTACATAATATTTGGATCAAAGTATCAAATTTATACTTTCTGGTTTCCATCTATATCTCAAAGTGACGTGATTCAGATGAAACCCGTGAGGGATCCATTCACTATAGCGAGGAAGCAGAGTTACTTTGGACTCCATCTGGCCTCTGTTCAGCGGTGTCCTTCTTTACAGAAGTGCACAAAACTGTGGTGGACGGCACTTTTATGCAATCCCAAAAAGACGGACACCGCTGGATCACAGGTCAGACGGCATCCACAGTGCCTCCATCTGCCTCATTACAGGGAATCTTCTACCAGGGGTTCCATATACATCACATATTTCAGAGACTTACACGGAAACTCCCTGTGCAAGTGCTCAGTGCATGATAAATGTGCGCCGAGCCTTCCTGCGATCTTTGGGAGCCAGAATGAAAAAATAAACAGCATGTGAAGAATTGGTTTTATTTATTTATTTACGCCGTTCTTCATGCAGTATAAGAGATTAGGCAATTTTATTCTTTGGGTCGGTGCGATTACAGCGATACCAGATTTAGGCGTCTTTCACATGTCCATGTCTCTGGTACATGTGGTGACAGTTTTCACATGTGCTGGAGACACGTACACACGTAGACCCATTCAAGTGAATGGGTCGGTGCACATGTAAGTATGTTTCCACAGACCGTGTGTCCGTGGGCAAAACACGCTGACATGTCTGTTTTTTAATGTCAGCATGGGCTGCAAAACATCCTGCAGACGTGCACATGGATAACACACATGGAATTCATGAGGGTCCCCATGCTTTGTATTAAATTATTAAATAAATAATTTTAAAAAATGGTGTGGGGTCCCCCTCATTTTTGACAACCAGCCTTGCTAAAGCTGACAATTAGGGGTTGCTATTTTCAGGCTGGTAAGGGGCCATGGATATTGACCCCCCAGCCTAAAAATAGCAGCCCGCAGCTGCCCAAAAAAGGCAGATCTATTAGATGCGTCAATTCTAACGCTTTGCTCGGCTCTTCCCACTTGCCCTGTAGCAGTGGCAAATGGGGTTAATATTTGTGGGGCTGATGTCACCTTGTATTGTAAGGTGACATCATGCCCAGGTAATGTAGAGGCGTCTCTAAGACACCTATCCATTACTGATCCTATAGTTGTATGGTAAATAAAGACACAGCCAAAATAAAGTCTATTATTAGAAATAAAAAAAACACAGTTTTCCATTTTTATTTAAAAATAACAAACAGTTATACTCGCCTAACACCTAATTTCACCGAAGCCCTCGTTTTCCTAAAACAAAAATAAAAAGCAATATCCCTCACCTTTCAGTTGTTCTGTCCCATACCATAATCTATGTTTGGGGGAGAAATAGTTTTCAACCTGGATGGTGCCAAGATGCAACCGTCCAGGCTGAGAACCACTGGGGAATGAACTGCTGTGTGCGCAGCATCAGTGACCGGCAGTGATGTCATCGAGGTTACCGCCTGTCAGTGAGGCTGCGTTCCCCACCGTGCTGAACGGCTGTAACATCGGTGAGATCCACACTAGCGCTGTGCCTTTTCTGGGCAGCTTCGGGCTGCTATTTTTAGCCTGGTAGAGGTCAATATCCATGGTGTCATGAGGTGACTGTCACAGTGTGACACGACCCAACGGATGGTTGGTCAGCTAATGGCACAAAACACACACAATGGAGATGGAATAGGGAGAGGAAGGCCCTACCAATAGGGAATGAGGGATGGTCACCACCGGAGCTCCAACCTGAGCCTGTCCAAGCACTCTTCTAACGCCCTATACGGGTCCTTCCCCCGCAGCCATCAGGATACCTTGTCCCTCGCGGTCACCTAACACTGCCCTTGGCTAGTGCACTGACCAGTCTAGGGCGCTTGCCTAGCCACTACAGATAATGAAATACAGGGGACAGTGACAAACACGAAAGGGTCGGGGAAATAAACACAGGTTTCTCTGCTGCAAAGCACCGAATAGCAGAATAAAGGCACTGAAAAATCGAACTCAGCAGAAGCAAAGCAAAAGCCTAAAATATAACTTACAGGCTTCCTTAAACACAACAAACTTATCTCTCCCTCCAGAGAACTCGTCACTTATCTTTCTCTGCTGCAAAGCACCACACAGCAGAGTAAAGGCACCAGTTAAGCGAACTCAGCAGAAGCACCACTGCACCCAGAGAGCTCCTTAGTCTGGCAAGGTCACTGTAGATTGCTCCGACAGTCAGCTGATGCATCAGGTGACTATTTAAAGGATGGTGGGAGTGGTCACCACCCACATCAGCTGACCCAGCAGCACTGCAGTTACACCAGACTGCCAGTGTGGAAAAACTGATATTAACCCCCCTGCAGGCCTGAAAGGAAAAAAAATTTAATTGAGTGGAACCAGAGCTACTACAAATCCAAAAATGGATCATGGCAATACCACCATTTCAAGGAGGGGCCTCTGTACCCTCAACACTGCACCTTACCAGAAAACGACATAAGGTGAGGACTAGAGTTGAGCGAAACAGGTCGGTCAGATTCATAAGTCGCTGACTTTCGCCAAAGTCAGGTTTCGCCGAGCATAACCAGACCATAGCGTGAAGTCGGCCATGCGTTCGGCAAAACAAGCGCCAAAGTCTGTTTTCCCATAATGCTTGCAGGCGCCTTTTTTTAGCCAATGAGCAAGGACGTACATTGTGGGCAAAGAGATGACATGGGCAGCATCCACCACCATCTTAGAGAAGGGCATTGCAGTGATTTGCTTGCTTTGGGGGGGCGTCATAGTGTCTATAAAAGCCCTGACCGCCGACCGCCATTTTACTTGTGCCGATCTTAACAGTAGGTTGAGGTTGCCGACGCTGTTTATCAGTAGGGAGAGAGTTACGGCTGGAAAGAGAAGTTCTTATGTGCTTGTGCTGATAGCAATTGTACTGTACAGTTAGTGTGCAGTGATGGGAGGATTTTCTTTTGTGCAGCAGCGCTGGTTATTAGGCTGCCTGCTAGCTGTATTGCTGTGTGTACACTGCTGTGCAGACTGCTTTTTACACAGCACTAATACTTTTATTCTTTTTTTCTGCACAGTTACCGAGCGTTCATTTTTTCCCACACCGTATAGAGCTGTACGATCCTGACACACTACCGTGTACCGGCTGGTATCACGGACAAATACATGCTGACTATCTGTGTGTGACTCCGGAAATATATACGGAGATTTAAATTTTCCCCTACACTATTATACACCTGGTATCTTCTGATACAGTATCTTTTTTCTGCCTTTTGCATTACGGTCAAATCCATACTGAGAGAGCGTCTGTGTGTGACTCCGGAAATATATACAGAGATTTAAATTTTCCCCTTCACCTTATACAGCTGGTATCTTCTGATACAGTACCTTTTTTCTGCCTTTTGTATTATGGTCAAATCCATAATGAGAGAGCGTCTGTGTGTGACTCCGGAAATATATACGGAAATTTAAATGTTCCCCTACACTTTATACAGCTGTACGCTTCTGATACAGTACCATATATCTGCTGGTATTTTTGGTACATTTTCCCAAACATGAGGAAGTATGGTGGAAGCGGGTACTGATGGTGGTGGTGGTGCATGTGCTGGTAGTACCAAAAGCACAATAGCACAAAAAGCAGGAGGTGTTGAGCCTGCGTCATCATCTGGCTCCAGAAGGCCTGGAAGGCTCCCTTTTCTAGGAGTAGGTAAACCGCTTTTAAAGCCGGAGCATCAGGAACAGGTTTTGGCTTACATTGCCGAAACAGCCTCCAGCTCTATCGCCTCCTCTTCTGAAGTTTCAAAAACTGCAAGCACTGAGTCGTTAGTGCAGGCTCCTGGTCAGGAAACAACACCTTTCCTTGTGTCCTTCACCCCCAACAAAAGTGAAGGATGCGGCAGGCCACACTTGAGATTACTCCCTGGAGTGCCGCTGGCAATATCTCAGAAGAGGAGGAGGATCCGCAGCAGGCATCGACATCTCAGCTTTGGTTATCTGGCAACCCCGCAGCTATCCAAAAACGTCTTAAAAAAACTAAATTAGCACAGCGTGCAAGCCCTGAAAATTTATCCCATAGTAGGAAGAGTGAAGTGTGGCACTTTTTTGACCAAAATCCTATTGATGAGGCAAAGGTTATCTGTAAGAAGTGCGGAAGGACCTTTAGCCGAGGGAAAAATCTCCGAAATTTGAATACCAGTTGCATGCTTAGACATTTAATCAACATGCACTTGCAAGCGTGGACGGACTACAAAACCTCAGGTAGCACATGTGCACCTGCTCTGACTGAAGGTAGCCAGCAACGCTCCATCGCTTCCCCCACTGTAAGCCCACCGGTTAGCACACCACCAGCAAGAAATGTTGAGGTGTCGTCGCAAGGCCAAAGCAGTCAGGAAATCACAATGTTTTTCCAACGAAAGACTGAATCTAGTCCATCACCACCACCACCACCATCACCATCACCAACCCCCTCTCAGTCCGCCATGTCCACCGCTAGTTCCCCCATATGCAGCTCTCAAGTCCAGCTCACCCTAGCAGACACTCTGAGTAGGACAAGAAAGTACTCATCCTCTCATTCGCGTACACTGGCTTTGAATGCCTACATTGCCAAACTGATCTCATTAGAGATGATGCCCTTCCGTTTGGTTGAAAGTGCAGCGTTCCTGAGAGCTCATAACCTACCTGTCCTATGCTATGACCTACCCAGTCGGCACTTCTTTTCTAGAAAAGCCATCCCTGCCCTTCACCTGCATGTGAAAGACCGCATTGTCCATGCACTCAAACAATCAGTAAGTGGAAAGGTGCACCTCACAACAGATGCATGGGCCAGTAGGCATGGCCAGGGCAGTTACGTGTCCATCACTGCGCACTGGGTTAATGTGGAGGATGCAGGGTCCACAGAGGACAGCGGCGGTGGGACAGTGCTGCCGAGCCCACGGTATAGGCAACAGTTGGATATAGGCGTTCGACGCTCCTCCTCCGCCTCCTGAAGCGAAAGCTCGTCGACAGAGCGCAGTCGCACGAGCACTCCATCTGCAGCTGCCAGTGTTGCTCATGACGTGTCCCACTATCGAACAGCTAGTGGTAAGCGTCAGCAGGCTGTTTTAAAGATGATGTCTTTGGGCGACCACAGGCACACCGCGGAGGTACTGGCCGACTACTTGCAGCGAGAAACTGAGTCATGGCTGGGCAGTCTACATCTTGAGACAGGCAAGGTAGTCAGTGATAACGGCCGTAATTTTGTGGCGGCCATAGCCCTGGCAAAACTCAGACACATACCTTGCCTGGCTCGCACCTTGAACCTGGTGGTGCAGTGCTTCATAAATAATTATCCAGAGTTACCAGCCCTGCTCCATAAGGTGCGAAGACTGTGCTCGTACATCCGTTGCTCGCCCGTAGACTCCAGTCGTATGCAGAGGCTGCAGCGATTGCTCCACCTCCCCAAGCACCGCCTAATCATAGACGTTGCAACAAGGTGGAACTCCACCATGCACATGGTTGAGAGGCTGTGCGAACAGAGGCAGGCTGTAATGCATTTGTGGGAGGATACACGGGCAGGCAGTTTGAGGGCAGACATCGAGTTGTCGGGTGTGCAGTGATCAAAGCTGAAAGACCTCTGTAAAGTACTTCAGTGTTTTGAGGAATGCACAAGGCTGGTAAGCGCAGGTGACGGCATCATAAGCATGAGCATCCCACTTATACGTCTGCTCATGCAAACTTTGACGCACATTAAGGATCAGGCGTCTGCAGCGGAGGAGGAAGAGGAGAAAAGCCTTGATGACAGTCAGCCATTGTCTGCTCAGGGAACTGTCTTGGAAGAGGTGGAGGAAGAAGAGGAAGAGGAGGAGGGTGAGGGGGATGATTATTTTGGGGAGGTGGATGCTTCTCAGGGGCAAGAGAAAATGTTAGCTTGCCAAGCTCAGGTACAGGGTTTGTGCATGACTGGAGTGATGTGGATTTGGTAGAAAGTTCTCCTCCACCCACCACTGGCAGTGCATCATTGACACCTGGAACACTGGCCGACATGTGTGATTATGTCTTGCGGATCCTAAAAAGGGACCCCCGCATTGCCAAAATTATGAAGGATGACGACTACTGGTTGGCCAGCATCCTTGATCCACGCTATAAAGGCAAATTACAGAACATCATGCCACAGGAGAACCTAGAGCTAATATTGGCGAACAAGCAACTCTGGTAAACCGTTTGTTAGAGGCATTCCCAGCACACTGCAGCGGTGCAGGTTCTACCACGAGCCGTACTGGGCCAAATGGAAGAGGTGTTCGTGGTGCACACAGCCGAAGTGGCGTTGGAGACAGGGGTTTCATGACCATGTTGTGGACTGATTTCTCGAGTACCACTCACACGACTGGTAATACTGAATCGATTGCAACAGACAGGAGACAGCAGTTGTCAACTATGGTTCAAAATTACCTCTCCTCCCCTATCGATGTTCTCCCTGACAGTTCATTCCCCTTTGACTACTGGGCCTGTAAACTGGACACCTGGCCTGAATTGGCACAATATGCCTTACAGGAGCTCGCTTGCCCTGCTGATAGTGTGCTATTAGAAAGAGTCTTCAGTGCAGCTGGATCAATCCTGACAGAAAGAAGGGCCCTGCTGTCGACCCAAAATGTTGGTGATCTCACCTTCATTAAAATGAACCTTGCTTGAGTTTCAAAGTATTTTGTACCACATTCCCCTGAAGACACATAGGTTGCCAGCAAAATGGCTCGCTTTGTCCTCCTCTTCCTCCGACTTCTCCAATTCCTCCATTTGCAGCTGCTGAACGTCCAGCCTACACCTCAACATATGCCAGCTTTTCCACCTCCCTAACTGGGCTGTACCCCCCCAGGGCCGGCGTCAGCACCTGGCGCACCTGGGCAAGTGCCGTGCCCTGAGCAAGTGGGAGGGCCCACTCGCCATCAGAGTCACCGGCGTACTATGAGGGGCCCTGTGCCAGTGCCGGCGCCCATGAGTGAGCCCCCCCTGCTTGATCAGGGCCCCAGCACTTGCAATACTTACCTCTCCCTGCTCCACCGCTGTGACATCTTCCGCGTTTCCTGACAGTGACATTCAGGTCAGAGAGCGCGATGATGTCACGTCAGTATGCCCTCTGCCTGAACAATCACAGTGCAGAGAGCTGGAAGATGGTGACGCTGAGGAGTCCAAAGTAGAGCAGTGCCCTGCGAGGAGAGGTATTTCATTTTTTTAATGCTTGGAGCAATATATGGGGAGCATTGTACACTGGAGAATTATATATGGGGCCCATCATACACTTGAGCATCATAGATAGGGCCCATTATACACTGGAAAATTATATGGGGCCTATTATATATGGAGCATTATATAGGCCCATAATACACTGGAGCATCATCCATGGGGCCCATCATATACTGGAGCATCACATGGGGCCCATTATATCTGGAGCTTTATATAGGCCCATCATACACTGGAGCATCATCCATGGGCCCATCATATACTGGAGCATCATATGGGGCCCATTATATATGGAGCATTATATAGGCCCATCATACACTGGAGCATCATCCTTGGGGTCCATCATATACTGGAGCATCATATGGGCCCATTATATATGAAGCATTATATAGGCCCATCATACACTGGAGCATCATCCATGGGGCCCATCATATACTGGAGCATCATATGGGGCCCATTATATATGGAGCATTATATAGGCCCATCATACACTGGAGCATCATCCATGGGGCCCATCATATACTGGAGCATCATAGCAGGCCCATTATATATGGAGCATTATATAGGCCCATCTTACACTGGATCATCATCCATGGGGCCCATCATATACTGGAGCATCATATGGGGCCCATTATATATGGAGCATTATATAGGCCCATCATACACTGGAGCATCATCCATGGGGCCCATCATATACTAGAGCATCATATGGGGCCCATTATATATGGAGCATTATATAGGCCCATCATACACTGGAGCATCATCCATGGGGCCCATCATATACTGGAGCATCATATGGGGTCCATTATATATGGAGCATTATATTGGCCCATCATACACTGGAGCATCATTCATGGGGCCCATCATATACTAGAGCATCATATGGGGTTCATTATTTATGGGGCATCATATAGGGCCCTTTATATATGGAGCATCATATGGAGCATATATGGGGCCTATTCTGTATGGAGCATTATATGGAGCCCATTCTGTATGGAGCAATATATGGGGCCCATCATATACTGTATGGAGCTTTATATGCAACTCATTATACTGTATGGAACAATATGTGGGGCTCAATATACTCTATGGGACCGTCCTATACTGTATGGCACATTATATGTGGACCATCATATACTGTAGCATTATGTAGAGCTCATCATATACTGTATGGAACATTATTTGGGACCAATTATGTATGGAGCAATATATGGGGCTCATTATTCTGTATGGCGCACTATGTGGTGCCCATAATACTGTATGGAGGAATATACTGTCCAGTTTTTGAGCTATTGTAGAATTTACAATAGATATCACTCATGTCATGTAAGAAGTGAAGTATTTGGCATTGTACTATACCTATATTTCTCTGCCGTATCGGAGTATCATGAATTGTGGTATGTGTTAAAGGGGCCCACTGAGACTCTTTGGCCCGGGGCACACGAAAACCTGGAGCCAGTCCTGCCCCCCCAACAACTTTAGCCAAATAACCCCCAGTTTTCATTGCGTTACTATTATTATAAAGTAAATTAAGGTTGACAAGCTTAAGTTATAAGAATTGATGTCGTTGGCATTGAAATGGGCACTGTAGGTGTGTTTACTGTCCTCCATTCCCTGCCGACTTTTCTTCCCCATTGACTTGCTTTGGGGTCGGTTCGAGCTTCAGTCGGATCTTCGACTTTTTCTGATAGTCGGCCGATTTCGTTCGACTCGACTTTTGGGAAAGTCGGGTGGTCCGAAACTCGACTTGACCCTCCCGGAGGCAAAGTCGCTCATCTCTAGTGAGGACGCCTCAATCCACCAGAGTTCACCTCTGCCATCACCTAATCCTCAGGTTAACAACGAACGTAGTCCGATGGAGATGACAATAACGTGGGCTCCGGAGGCACCACAAATCTCCAGAGCGCCGACCTGTGGAATGAGTTGTGCACGTGAATTACTGGGGGTAAATCCAGCCGGAAAGTAACCTTGTCGAGAATGGTCGGCAACCGATATGGCCCGATCACCCTAGAACTCCAGGTCCCAGTTGCACTGTTGCTCCTGATGTTTTTGGTGGACACACACACGTACTCATTCACACACTGGTCTGGACCTGAACATTTATTTCCATGCACGCGCTTGCCACAAGATGGTGAACTCTTAAAGGAAACGACAACAGGGGCGTTCCCCTGTGTCACAAAACTCATACCCCCACTATGCAGAGAGGGAGCCACCACCCTCCCCTGACCCCACCTCCTAAGATGACTCCGACACTCTGGGTTAACTTGTGGTGAGGATTGAGTCTTGCCCCTACTCCCTGGCATCACCTCTGCTGCCCCCCCTGGAGAAGAAGGAGTAGGTTGCAGAAAGACAGCAGAGATCGTAGCTCCCTGGCAGCAGTCCTTACAAGAAAGGTCACAGCTGACTATTTCCCTGGACCACCAATAAATGACCGGGTTGTGTTTTTTCAACCAATGGAGGCCTAAAATGACGGGAGTTGGCATACCCTTCAAGACGTAGCACGACAGGGACTCTTTATGATGACTCCTTATACACAGGTGTATATTATCTATGACTTGGGTCACCCTTCCCTTGCTGAGTGGAACAGAGTCAATGGCCTGAATGCTCAGAGGTCTCGCTAGCATCCTACATACCAGACCATGGGTTTGAACAAAATGAGCATGCATCAAACTGACTCCCGCTCCTCAGTCCACCAGCACCAGTATAGTCTCAGTTACCCCGCCAACCACCACTTCAGCAGGGATGGTACACTGAGATGAAAAAATGGAGGAAATTAACACACTCTGGTCGCCTCCCTTCACATGACCAGGGGACACGGCTTTTGAGTTGGTGATGGTACTTTGGCACGAGCTGGGCAGACACTGATGAAATGATCAGTCTGCCAACAGTAAAAACATAAACATTCCCCCATTCCATGACGAACCTGGGCAACCCCGTTTGAGATGAAAATCCTCCCACCTGCATGGTTTCGTCCGTCTGCACCAGTGTGTCCTCCTCCCTAGAAAGGATAACAGGGAGCAGATTTGGTGTATGCATCTCCCTGAGGCGTCTAACCACCCAAATAGCAAGGGAAATGGCAGCTTCCAACGACCTGAGAGCAGCGTACTGCACCAGAGTATCCTGCAGCCTAGGAGACAGACCCTGACAAAAATGGCTCTTAAGGGCAGGATCATTCCACTTCATGTCAGTGGCCCACCTCCTAAACTCTGAGCAGTATGTTTGACACCGCACCACAATTGTGGTTTACCAGGGCTATGGGGTACTCGGAGCCGAGCCTGTAGATTTCTATAGGGAATGTCACTGGTAGCGTGGCTCGGTCCGTGACCCTGGCGGTCAGGCGTTAGAGGGTTTATTTACAGGGGATTTGGTAGATAACAGTTCGTGACGCCACCTGTAGTTTTCTAGTCACTAAAGACCAGCGCTGCTGAATAGAACTCTGAGGGGATGTTATAGCAGCTAGGTGTTGGGTCCCCCACAGGTGGGACTGTCCCTCGGAGTCTATGGTTATAATGATGTAGGGTGCAGATAAATGAATCAGTCTCACACCATCCAGCGTCTTTCCATACCTTTTACTTTCAAGATGTTAGGCAGGTCCCGGGGAGCTGGTCGGGGTGGAGAATGCACGTCCAGGTAACAGTGAGCAGGTTAGAGGCCTCCTTAACTTCCAGATTGTAGAAGAGTCCAACTTGCATAAAGCGTAGTTAACTCCGAATACTCCAGCTAACTCTATAGCTGTACTGCCCGGCCGGCTTTGTGACGGAGCCTTCTAAATGGTGAAACTAAGTCCTTACTTTTGTCAAGCGCTTAACTCAAAGTCCTTGTTCCCCTGACTCCGGTTACGTACCGACACTAAGGGCTTGCTCCTGCAACTTATAGTCCAGCGAGACTCTGGTTTTCTCGTTACTATGCCTGAATCAATAGCAACTCCTCGGTCCCCAGTGACCGGATAATTAGTGCAGGTAATTCACTACCTAAGGCACTTTTCTATCTTCTCCACTGTGCCCTTCGCCCTGCTTTCCACTCTTAACATAAGCACTGCACACTTCCTATGGTAGTACAAGTCAATCCTTTCTTACTTCTTCCTTGGAGCTCGCTGACAGATTCTCAGTATTCTCCTAGTTCAGGAACACATCGACTGAACTTCACTGTCCTTGGGACAGGCGACTGAAGTTTCTGCTGCTAACTCTTCTTTCCATCAAACTGTCTCTGTCTTCAGGTTAAGGAACAGCTCTGACTAGGCTAGGATGAACTGGCTCACCCATACTAGCCTCCACTTTCTGAACTGCTGACAGGAACTGACTGACTGACTGTCTTTCACTTCACTTCCTGGAAGACTCAGCACTAGCTGCTGTACATCACTAGCTTATATACCCTGAGGGTGTGTCTAAAGGTGTGTTGGAGTGAATGGATATCAAGCATTAAACCATTACCTTTCCACGCATCCTCCAGGATAATGTGTGCCTTACATACCAGGGCTACACATCCCCCCTTGGTAAAATACAGCACTCCCGGGCTGTGAAATAGAAAATAGAAAGAATTTTGTTTTGCATTTAAACATTTAACATCAAACTCTTCCCAGCAGGGAGGTGAGAAATTCTTAAACGTTGCATTGTATACAATGGTCATTAGTAAAATACAAAAGTATTAAGACATTTTCATATAAATACACATAGTATTCTTGTGAAGGACCCGCACCAAACCTTCAACGTGGGTCCTGGGTGGGCTGCAGGACATCTGACTGCAGACCTCGCTCAGTGCCACACCATACGGGTTTTATGTTCAGAGGTAGTTGTGCTGAGGTTTATTGTAAAACCAAGATAGGGCACAAAGTGCAACTATATACAACTATAAATATACTTTGGGCTAAAAGTGTCCATAGCCAGCAGTTCTTTGGCATAATAAAATATTTCCAAGTAATTTCACATTTTCAATATTCACATCCTCAATAATACAGTAAAACTCTGTAAAGTGCAAAAAATCTTCATCATCACATTCTATTTTTTTCAAACTCTTTATACAGTACCCAGCCGGGTATTCTACTGTAAATTACTTTGGCTATGTAACCTCACATACATAACAAAGGTGCAAATTATTTTAACTTTTATAAACTATTTACATATATCAAATGTGGTAAACCCTGTCTGGGTCCTACCAGTCTTTATCATTTACTAATTTCAATTACATCTTCCGCACCGGGTGCAGGAACAATGCGATGCTCTTTGGAGCGCATGACAAACAGATCATGGGCTTCTATTAGGGTCTGTGTCGCCACAGTTCTTTTGTGAACCACTGGGGGCGCAACGGGTGTCTCTTCATTACAAGACGCCGATTGCGTCGCTGCTGGTGCCGCTATGTCCGGCGGTATAATTTGTGGTTTGAACGGGGTCGCGGGTTGCGATTTGGTGCGAGGCACTGGCAGAGAAGAATATGCAGGGGCCCTTCAAACTGTGATGGACATTCAGGGGACGATGCCGGGCACAGCCTGGTGCAGCGGGAGCTCGGGACTGTGACGCGCTGGCAATGGTGACGTTACCTGCGTCGGGGACGGGTCACGGATGATTTCCACATTAAGGGCATACCATCCCTTCAGGCCCCAGTGACGTGTATAAGTGACAATGTCCCCATTAATCAGGTCCCTTCCCGGATGACCTTGTGGTAGGTGGGACTCTACATCGCGACGGCTCACGAAGACCCCTTGATAAAGTCCTGGCTCGCGGATGAATCCCCAGCCCTTGCGAAGCTGAAACTCCACTACGCACCCCTGACGCCGTGGTTCCCTCCGGGTACCTTTATCACGGCGAACGGTTTCCTTGTCTGCGATGAGCTCTGCATGCTGTCGCTGTCGGTTTCGCTGACTCTCTTGTTCTTCCTCCTGTCGGCGTTGCTGCTCCTCCTGACGTTGCTGCCACGCACTTTCCCATTTTCCGGCATATGCGACGTCATCAAGACGCTCCATCGCGTCCCAGTCGACCTCCGGCAACGACGGACAGGATCCCTCCGGTGTCCCTACCGGGGAACAATCGTCTGCTGCGGCCTCCTGGCCGGGCGGGCGTTCCGGAACGGGCAGGACCTCCTCAACCTCCTTCGCCTCCACCGCTCCATCGGTGGGATCAGGGTCGGTACTTTTGGGGGTAGCCTCCGGTCGTCCTTTAGCCTTTAGCAGCAGGGCCTTTGGAAGGTCGAGCCATGGAGTGAGGTCGGTGGTGTCGGTGGGAGATAACACTGCGTCCCACAGCAGCCGCTGTTTCTGGGTACGCCAGTGTCTCTCGGTTTCCTCCATTTCAGCTTGTCGCATCAGCAATCTCTTTAGTTCGTTATTCTCTTCTTTGACCTCCAGCAACATCATCTGAAGGTCCCGGACTGAGGATAGGTCTGGTTCCGGTAGCAGCTTGGCTGGGGAACGGGGCCTAGGCTCCTCCGCTTCCCCGCACAACTGCTCACATCCTGCCTCCATCTCACTCCAAGTCCGTCTATGGTACTTGTCCAGAACAGTCTGGTCTCTTCCGTGGAGGCGGGGTTTGCGTCTCCTCCTCTTCGCAGGGAAGGTGAAGAGGAGGCGGATTTCTTTTGCTGTGGGGCAGGATCGCATATTGTAATAACACTTGGAGAGGGCGGCCATTTCTTTCGCGCCACAGGGGGGTACACGCCCACCTTCTTCTCCAGCGCCTCAGGGCGCGAATATGGCGGCAAAGATGGCGGTATTTGGCGCCAAAAGTGCAAACAGTCCTTTTTCACTGAAACATTCCACAGGCACACAGGACTTACAATCTTGCAAGTTTTCGCATCCTGTTCGTGACGCCAAGTTTTTGTTTGACACCGCACCACAATTGTGGTTTACCAGGGCTATGGGTACTCGGAGCCGAGCCTGTAGATTTCTATAGGGAATGTCACTGGTAGCGTGGCTCGGTCCGTGACCCTGGCGGTCAGGCGTTAGAGGGTTTATTTACAGGGGATTTGGTAGATAACAGTTCGTGACGCCACCTGTAGTTTTCTAGTCACTAAAGACCAGCGCTGCTGAATAGAACTCTGAGGGGATGTTATAGCAGCTAGGTGTTGGGTCCCCCACAGGTGGGACTGTCCCTCGGAGTCTATGGTTATAATGATGTAGGGTGCAGATAAATGAATCAGTCTCACACCATCCAGCGTCTTTCCATACCTTTTACTTTCAAGATGTTAGGCAGGTCCCGGGGAGCTGGTCGGGGTGGAGAATGCACGTCCAGGTAACAGCTGAGCAGGTTAGAGGCCTCCTTAACTTCCAGATTGTAGAAGAGTCCAACTTGCATAAAGCGTAGTTAACTCCGAATACTCCAGCTAACTCTATAGCTGTACTGCCCGGCCGGCTTTGTGACGGTGCCTTCTAAATGGTGAAACTAAGTCCTTACTTTTGTCAAGCGCTTAACTCAAAGTCCTTGTTCCCCTGACTCCGGTTACGTACCGACACTAAGGGCTTGCTCCTGCGACTTATAGTCCAGCGAGACTCTGGTTTTCTCGTTACTATGCCTGAATCAATAGCAACTCCTCGGTCCCCAGTGACCGGATAATTAGTGCAGGTAATTCACTACCTAAGGCACTTTTCTATCTTCTCCACTGTGCCCTTCGCCCTGCTTTCCACTCTTAACATAAGCACTGCACACTTCCTATGGTAGTACAAGTCAATCCTTTCTTACTTCTTCCTTGGAGCTCGCTGACAGATTCTCAGTATTCTCCTAGTTCAGGAACACATCGACTGAACTTCACTGTCCTTGGGACAGGCGACTGAAGTTTCTGCTGCTAACTCTTCTTTCCATCAAACTGTCTCTGTCTTCAGTTTAAGGAACAGCTCTGACTAGGCTAGGATGAACTGGCTCACCCATACTAGCCTCCACTTTCTGAACTGCTGACAGGAACTGACTGACTGACTGTCTTTCACTTCACTTCCTGGAAGACTCAGCACTAGCTGCTGTACATCACTAGCTTATATACCCTGAGGGTGTGTCTAAAGGTGTGTTGGAGTGAATGGATATCAAGCATTAAACCATTACCTTTCCACGCATCCTCCAGGATAATGTGTGCCTTACATACCAGGGCTACACAAGTACTCCTCAGCTGGCCGGCCCCCCTGCTTCATCTTACGGAGACGAGACTCAGCCAGGGAGATGCCATCAAGATCCCCATACACTAGCGCCAATGCCGCAAAAAACTCATCCACCGACCGCAAAGATGGAGAACCGGTCAGCAAGGAGAAGGCCCAGGATTGGGGATCACCCTTGTGAAGGGAGACAATGACCACCACACGCTGTTCCTCACTTCCTGATGAACGAGGCAAAGCCTAAAATATAACTTACAGGCTTCCTTAAACACAACAAACTTATCTCTCCCTCCAGAGAACTCGTCACTTATCTCTCTCTGCTGCAAAGCACCACACAGCAGAGTAAAGGCATCAGTTAAGCAAACTCAGCAGAAGCACCACTGCACCCAGAGAGCTCCTTACTCCGGCAAGGTCACTGTAAATTGCTCTATCACCGACAGTCAGCTGATGCATCAGGTGACTATTTAAAGGATGGTGGAAGTGGTCACCACCCACATCAGCTGACCCTGCAGCACTGCAGTTACACCAGACTGCCAGTGTGAAAGAACTGACATTAACCCCCGCAGGCCTGAAAGGAAAAAAGTTTTAATTGAGTGGAACCAGAGCACAAATCCAAAAATGGATCGTGACACGCGGCGTTTTACCAGCCTGAGAATACCAGCCCCCAGTTTAGAGCATTAGCAAGGCTGGCTGTCAAAAATGGAAGGACCCACACGGTTTTTAAAATTATTTATATAAATAATTTTAAAAAACAGCGTGGTGACCCCTCTGTTCTTGATAACCAGCCTTGCTGAAGCTGACAACTGAGGGTTGCAGCTCCCAGCTGTGAGTTTTGCCTGGCTGGTTATAGAGGGGAACCCATGAGGTTTTTTACATTTATTTATTTATTCATAGCACAGGCGGCTGATGAATACCCCCATCTGTCGCTCCTGCTGTCACTGTTATTAGCGGCAGCACAGGTAGGCTGATGGGAGTAATAGTCCCATCAGCCACCGCCTGCTGTCTCTTTTATCACTCTCATCATATAACTCTCATCATTCTCACCTGATCACGCCGATCGCTGGCAGAGTAGGGGAGAATGATGAGAGCCGTGTTCAGCACTCAGCGCCGAGGAACAGCGCTTACTGTAATACTTCTTACCTGAAGCCCGACCGTATTGTCCTGATGTAGCACATGGGTGGCACATGGATGCCACGTGTGTGCCACAAGTATTACACACACGGACACTGACATCTCCGGTCCAGAGGCCTTATAGCGGGGTTTTATGTTTGGTCGCTGTCAAACACTAAAAGGTGCTTTTTATTGCAAAAAATAGTCTTTGCATCCCCACATTTTGAGAGCTTAATTTTTCCATATTTTGGTCCACAGAGTCATGTGAGGTCTTTTTTATTGTGGGCCAATGACATTTTTTGATCTCTTTCTATTCCGATTTTTGGTAGGCAGAATGAACAAAAGCCAGCAACTCAGGAATTTCTTTGTGAGGAGTTATGCCGTTCCGTGTGTGGTAAAATTGATAAGGCAGTTTTATTTTTCGGGTCAGTACTATTACAGCGATACCTCATTTATAACTTTCTTTATGTTTTAATACACAGTAATCTCCAGCGATCTCAGGCAAGAAGGTAAGTATAAAAATTATTCCTTTATTTCCTTCATTAAAAGAGCTTGTTGCAGGCAGTGGATACCCCAGTGGATGGTAAAAATCCGACGCGTTTCATGATTTTCATGATTAAGACTCTTCTGAGTTGAAACGCGTCGGATTTTTACCATCCATTGGGGTATCCACTGCCTGTAACATGGTCTTTTAATGAAGGAAATAAAGGAATAATTTTTAGGCAAAGTGCACACGTTGCGGATCCGCAGTGGATTTTCCGCGCGGAATTGCAGCAGATCCGCAAGAGTTTGCCCAAGCAATGTTAATGAATGGAAAAAAAAATTGCTGTGTACATGCTGAGGGAAATGCCACACGGAATCCGCAGCGGTTTATTTTCCACATCATGTAAATTCTTTTTGCGGATCCGCTGCGTTCCTACATCCATTGAATTAATGAAATCCGCAGGGGTAAAACGCATGCCAATCCGCAAATAATATGTACAAAAAACCGCACAAAATCTGCAAAAAAAGCCCGGATTTTTATATGCGTTTTCTGGCAAGAGATGCAGAATCCGCTCAGGAAATTCCTAAACCCAATCCGCAACGTGTGCACATACCCTTATACTTACCTTCCTGCCTGAGATCGCTGGAGATTACTGTGCATTTGGATTTGTATATGCCAGACCAGGGTGGCTCCATGCGGCGGTGTGGATCCTGCTGTCCAAGGACGCCAAAGGGTGAGCTGAATTTCTTTTTTCTTTATGCTTTGGCGCTTTTATACAATAAAAACTATTTTATAGCAAAAATAATTATTTTTGCATCACTTTATTCTGAGAGTTATAACTTTTTTATTTTTCCGCTGATGGAGCTGTATGGTGGCTTGTTTTTTGAGGGACAAGATGACGTTTTCAGTAGGTAACATGTTTATTTATATCTATCTTTTTGATCGTGTGTTATTCTACTTTTGTTCAGCGGTATGATGATAAAGCATTGTTTTTCACTTGTTTTTCATTTATTTCTTCACGGTGTTTACTGAAGGGGTTAACTACTGGGACAGTTTTATAGGTCGGGTTGTTGCGGACGCGTCAATACCAAATATGTGGACTTTTATTGTTTATATTTTTTTCATTCAAATATTTATTTTGAGATACAATATCTTTTGATTTTTCATTGTTATTTTTTTTTAGATTTTTACAGTTATTTAAAGAAAATTTCAAATTTTTCTAACTTTTTTACTTTGGGATACATAGGACAATCATTTTTTGCAGGCTGATCGCTTCTATAGCATGGAGACGTAGCAGCAAACCCAAGCTATAGGAACTGTCAGCTCTGCACTGACAAAAAGACTTGCAGATCATGCACTGCGTATGATCAGCAAGTTCACTAGATCTGGTGACCCGGATGTCGCCATGACGACATTGGGTCACCATGGTAACGATTGGGATGCCGCAGGGTTTCCGATCCAAAGGCACAAGTCTGTGACCTTTCCTGGCACCTAGTGCCGGGTGTCAGCTGCCAGAATCTGCTGACAAATGGCGGGATCGCCAACGTCCCCCACTGTGTGCGCGGGCGATTGCTCTAATGTAATATTCCGTCCCTAGTCCAGGTTACACGGACGTAATATTATGTATGATGTCAGAAAGGGGTTAAAGATATATGTTTTGTAATTTTCAGATATTTTTGGAGGAAATCTTCATGAAAAAAACTCAAAAGCTTTGGGTGAAAATAGCGTAAGGCTTCTTTCACACATGACCTTGATACTTAACCCCTTCATGACCCAGCCTATTTTGACCTTAAAGACCTTGCCATTTTTTGCAATTCTGACCAGTGTCCCTTTATGAGGTAATAACTCAGGAACGCTTCAACGGATCCTAGCGATTCTGAGATTGTTTTTTCGTGACATATTGGGCTTCATGTTAGTGGTAAATTTAGGTCGATAATTTTTGCGTTTATTTGTGAAAAAAATGGAAATTTGGAGAAAATTTAGAAAATTTTGCAATTTTCAAATTTTTAATTTTTATTCTATTAAACCAGAGTGTTATGTGACACAAAACAGTTAATAAATAACATTTCCCACATGTCTACTTTGCATCAGCACAATTTTGGAAACAAAATTTTTTTTGGTTAGGAAGTTATAAGGGTTAAAAGTTGACCAGCGATTTCTCATTTTTACAACAAAATTTACAAAGCCATGTTTTTACGGACCACCTCACATTTGAAGTCACTTTGAGGAGTCTACATGGCAGAAAATACCCAAATGTGACAACATTATAAAAACTGCACCCCTCAAGCTACTCAAAACTACATTCAAGAAGATTATTAACCCTTCAGGTGCTTCACAGGAACTAAAGCAACGTGGAAGGAAAAAATGGACATTTTAATTTTTCCAACAAAAATTTTCTTTTAGCATCAATTTTTTCATTTTTGCATGGGCAACAGTATAAATTGGTTCCTAAAATTTGTTAGGCAATTCTCCTGAGTACACAGATACCTCATATGTGGTCATAAACCACTGTTTGGGCGCACGGCAGGGCTCATAAGGGAAGGAGCGCCATTTGACTTTTTTAATGGAAAATATGCTGGAATATTTAGCGGTTGCCATGTCGCATTTGGAGAGTCCTTTGGTGCCTAAACATTGGAGCTCCCCCACAAGTGACCCCATTTTGGAAACTAGACCCCCAAGCAACTTATCTAGATGCATAGTGAGCACTTTGAACCCCCAGGTGCTTCACAAATTGATCCGTAAAAAAAAGAAAGTACTTTTTTTTCACAAAAATTTTCTTTTAGCCTCAGTTTTTTTCATTTTCACAAGGGCAACAGTATAAAATGGATCCTAAAATTTGTTGGTCAATTTCTCCTGAGTACACTGATAACTCATATGTGGTCATAAACCACTGTTTGGGCTGTAGTGATAGTAAGACTTCACTATACCTTTGTATGTGGTTTGAGGACCTGTGATGAGGTCACAAGAGCACATGACAGGTCATGTGCTCTGTGTTAGCTGAATGTCTGGTGTATATAAGTGAGCCTGCTGCTGACCACAGGTGTGAGTGGCTGGAGGTGTGGAAACCTCCAGTGTGGGAGTTCTGAGGAGACCACCAGTCTGGTTGCTGAAAGAGTGCTCAGTTAGAGTACCAGGACTTTATATCTGTTTTTTGTTACTTTGTGCCAGAGAAGGCTGTTTTCTTTTCTGTTTTAAGGCAAGTTTATGAAGTTGTAATAAACTTGCTTAAAGAACCTGGAAGAGTCGCCCTCCTGCTTACCTCCGGTCGCACACCAGCGAGACCACATCCCTACAATTGGTGGCGTAAATGCGGGCAGCGTTCCCAGCAGAGAAGTGAGACTGGTTACTGCATGTCGTGGGTCAAGGCTATAGCAACCCAGCCAGCATTGCCGGAGAAAATGGAGGACCTGCTGAAACACTTGGTCCAGGCACAGGTACAGCAGCAACAGGCACAGGAACAGCAGCAAGAAGCCAACAGGATGTTCTTGCAGCAGATGCAGCAGGAGCATCGGCAGCAGATGCAGCTTTTGACAACCGCCATCCAGGGCAGGACGAGCGCCCCAACCCCAGGTCTGACTGATGACAACCACGCCAGAAAGGCGGTAAGACGCACATTACAAAAAATGACCCCCGGGGATGATGTGGAAGCCTTCCTGACTGTATTTGAGAGGGTTGCTGAGAGGGAAAGACTTCCCCCAGGGCAGTGGGCAGAGATATTGGCCCCATACCTGACAGGTGAACCCCAGAAGGCGTATTACGATTTGACTGTGCAGGACGCTCAGGAATATCCTAAGCTAAAGGTAGAGATCCTCGCACGTATGGGGGTAACAATGACTGTCAGGGCACAGAGAGTGCACCGCTGGGCTTATCACCGGGACAAACCACCTCGCTCCCAAATGTTTGACTTACTGCACCTGGTCCAGAAATGGCTACAGCCAGAGTCCGCTACGCCGGCACAGATGGTAGAAAGAGTCGTCATGGATCGGTTTGTGCACTCCCTGCCAAAGCCCCTACAGACTTGGGTTGCCCAGGGTGATCCCCGGAATGCTGATGAACTGGTCGGACTGGTTGAGAGGTACCAGGGAATGGAAGGTGCCTTGGGGAAGCAGCCTATTCCGTACTGGCGGGCCCAACAGGGGGCAGAGTCCCAAAAAGGGGTGGGGAGCCCAAGATCAAAATGGCGGGGGGAGGTGGTGCCCAAGGTCACTACGGGTGATATTATTTGTTGGAGGTGCCGCGAGCCAGGACATATAGCTGCCCGGTGTCCGCAGACCACTGAGCAGATGGACTGCAGCATAGGACACCATATTTCATGGTATGCATATCCAGCCTGCAGTGGAAACCCGTTCCCCAATCAGGGTCCTCAAGTATGTTCCGTGAAGGTGAACGGTGAAGCAGTAACGGCGCTGCTAGACTCTGGGAGCTTGGTGACCTTGATTAGGGCCACTTTTCCTCTCAACATACTACCAGGAAAAAAAGTTGGTGTTCAATGCATACATGGTGATGTAAAGGACTACCCTATGGCCAGAGTGGACATTGAAACGACGCATGGCACTGAGTCCCATGAAGTCGGCGTCGTTCGGGACTTGGTGCGTCCTATAATTATAGGCCGGGATTTCTGTCTGTTTTGGGATCTGTGGAGAAAGGGTTCTGGGGTCCCTGGCGAGAATGGGGAACCAGTGGGCCCTGGCCAAATATGGCCACACTCGGAGGGGGCGGAGTCTCAAGCTGAGTCGATGAGGAGAGAAGAGGTGGCGGCGGATGAGCCGAGGAACGGTTGCCGGGTTCGGGGTTTGAACAGTGTATGTCGCGAATGGTGTACTGACTTTACATCTGACCGGGGGGCATTGAACTGTTCTCTAATAGTGAATGGAGAGTGTGTGAGTGGACTTCTAGACTCAGGAAGCCAGGTGACTCTGCTGAGCGACACACTCCCTGTCTATCTGATTCCCGGAAAAAAGATGGAAGTCCCTTGCATTCATGGGGTCACTAGGGAGTATCAGGTAACCAGGGTAATTGTTGAGACGGACACTATTATTTCTACCCATGATGTCCCTATAGTCCCAGACTTACCATATCCTATAATAATAGGCCAGGATTGTAAACGGTTTTGGGAGGTGTGGGACGAAGCACTGGCTGATTGCTCAGAAGGGAACCAGAATGACCCTAAAGGTACTGCCACACTAAACAATCCCGCTAGCGATCACGATAACGACGCATACTAATGCGATCGCTAGCGGGATTGTTTCTATATCGCTAAGTGCGGCCACATTTAGCAATATAGTTAACGACGCTATCGCCGTTAGCGATCTTCTTAACGACTTTAGCGGTACAAAAGTACCGCTAAATCGCTAAGAAAAGGTGCCACACTAGCGATATATACTTACCCAGCGGGAGCGCCGACGAGAAAATAGGGTCCGGAACGATTCCAGCGACGAGCGAGATCACAGCAGGAAGCTCGTCGCTGGCAGCTGCCGCACTGAACAACATCGCTAACGGGATCGCTAAATAGTGACGTTTTTTAGCGATCCCGTTAGCGATATTGTTCAGTGTGGCATACCCTTAAAGAAGGCCCACCCCTGCAGGAGGCTGTAGTGGTTGCTGATAGTGTGGTGGGTAAAACAGAGGTAGCCACCCCTAAAGTCAAAGATACCCAGTGCCTGGTAGCCGTAAGAAAGGGTGGCTCAGACCAAAGTGAGGACTTTGGGGTGACCAAATATAGGTCCGCAGAAAACTGGGTCGCCCCAGGAATAGGGGCCGACACCTGGTTAAGTGGGGACTTGCCGTTCGAAGATGACAGAGGGAGTGGGAATGACTCCTATGCAGACTGTAACTTAACCGCAAGTGAAAGCGAGTGCAGCAAGGTGGAGTCAGGTACAAGTGGCAGACCTTCTCCTCACCGCAGGGGCTGCAGGAAGGCCAGACAGCCTATGCTCTCTAAGAAGAGAAAAAAGGGGAGAAGGATGGTGCCACATGTACTGGATAAAAGAGAGCAGGGCCATGAGATAGAGCTGCTTAAAGAGACAGTATGCGAGAAAAGATACGGGGACAAGAGATTGAGCAACGAATTAAGGACCTGAAGAAAGAACTCTCTAAAGTCCAAGGTCAACTATCAGCGTGCCTGACGGCGAACCAAGTCCTAGTGAAAGATACGGAGATGCTCAGAGAGGCCCAGGAGAAGCATCAGCAGGAACTTCTACGGAGAGAAGAAGAGCACCGATGCTGGGCAGAGGAGCAAGAGAAAATTCTCCAAAAACTCCAGATAGAGAAGGAAGCTAACACACAGCTCAGGAAATCCACGACAGACCAGGAAATCGAACGGTTGCGCTCTCCCGGTCCGTGCGTACGGGAAGAGAGTGAACTGAAGAGGTTGACCAAAGAAGGGGCCTCGACGGTGAAAGAAAGCCAGCAAGGGAACCGCCACCCAGATGGCCACACCCGGAAAGTCACAGTGAAGCGGGAGGCGGACATAAGAGCTATGCCACTACAATACCTCCACGAGAAGCAGAGATGTCGGGAGCCAACAAGAAAACCTCCAAGTCGGAGGGCGTTGGTGGAAAGCCTTGGGAAGATCCGGATGCTCTTGGAGGTGAACCAGGGAAGAATAGAGCAGCTAAAACTTGAGAAGAAGCAGACAACAGACAGCTGCAAGAGTTGAGAAAAAAAAGGCAGTCACCTTCAACCCACAGTATAGAGAGGCGCAGAGGTTCACTGCAGAATGAAGGTCATCGAAGTGAAACTAAGACAGAACATAGATGGCCTGAAATGAGAGCTAGAGGCAGTGACACCTCAATTAGATCAGGACTCAGTGACCTAAGGCAAACTGTGACAGACCGGCTGATTGTGGAGACGACTGAAAGGAGTTTCTAGTCGGTGAATGAAATGTGCCAAGCCCACGGCTTTAGGCAGAGGGGGGAGGTATGTAGTGATAGTAAGACTTCACTATACCTTTGTATGTGGTTTAAGGACCTGTGATGAGGTCACAAGAGCACATGACAGGTCATGTGCTCTGTGTTAGCTGAATGTCTGGTGTATATAAGTGAGCCTGCTGCTGACCACAGGTGTGAGTGGCTGGAGGTGTGGAAACCTCCAGTGTGGGAGTTCTGAGGAGACCACCAGTCTGGTTGCTGAAAGAGTGCTCAGTTAGAGTACCAGGACTTTATATCTGTTTTTTGTTACTTTGTGCCAGAGAAGGCTGTTTTCTTTTCTGTTTTAAGGCAAGTTTATGAAGTTGTAATAAACTTGCTTAAAGAACCTGGAAGAGTCGCCCTCCTGCTTACTTCCGGTCGCACACCAGCGAGACCACATCCCTACAGGGCGTACGGCAGGGCTCAGAAGGGAAGGAGCGCCATTTGACTTTTTGAATGGAAAATATGCTGGAATATTTAGCGGTTGCCATGTCGCATTTGGAGAGTCCCTGTGTGCCTAAACATTGGAGATCCCCCACAAGTGACCCCATTTTGGAAACTAGACCCCACAAGGAATGTATCTAGGTGCATAGTGAGCACTTTGAACCCCCAGGTGCTTCACAAATTGATCCGTAAAAAAAAGAAAGTACTTTTTTTTCACAAAAAATTTCTTTTAGCCTCAGTTTTTTCATTTTCACAAGGGCAACAGGATTAAATGGATCATAAAATTTGTTGGGCAATTTATCCTGAGTACACAGATACCTCATACGTGGTCATAAACCACTGCTTGGGCGCACAGCAGGGCCCAGAAGGGAAGGAGCACCATTTGACTTTTTGAATGGAAAATTATCTCCAATCGTTAGCGGACACCATGACGCGTTTGGAGAGCCCCTGTGTGCCTAAACAGTGAAAAATAACCACATGTGACACATTTTGGAAAATAGACCTCTTATGGAACTTATCTAGATGTGTTGTGAGCATTCTGAACCCCCAAGTGCTTCACAGAAGTTTATAACGCAAAGCAGTGAAAATAAAAAAATCATTTTTTTCCTCAAAAATGATTTTTTAGTCCGCTATTTTTTATTTTCACAAGGGTAACAGGATAAATTGGACCACAAAAGTTGTTGTGCAATTTGTCCTGAGTACACCAATACCCCATATGTGGGGGGGACCCACTGTTTTGGCGCATGGGAGAGCTCAGAAGGGAAGGAGCGCCATTTTGGAATGCAGACTTGATGGAATGTTCTGCGGGCGTCATGTTGCGTTTGCAGAGCTTCTGATGTGCCTAAACAGTAGAAATCCCCACAAGTGACCCCATTTTGGAAACTAGACCCCCCAAGGAGCTTATTTAGATGTGTAGTGAGCACTTTGAACCCCCAAGTGCTTCACAGAAGTTTATAAACGCAGAGCAGTGAAAATTACAAAATCATTTTTGTTCCTCAAAAATCATTTTTTAGCCCGCAATTTTTTATTTTCCCAAGGGTAACAGGATAAATTGGACCCCAAAAGTTGTTGTCCAGTTTTTTTCCCGAGTACGCTGGTGCCCCATATGTGGGGGGAACCACTGTTTGGGCGCATGGCAGGGCTAAGAAGGGAAGGATTTGACTTTTTTAATGGAAAATTAGCTCCAATCGTTGTTTGGAGAGTCCCTGTGTGCCTAAACTTTGTAGCTCCCCCACAAATGACCCCATTTTGGAAACTAGACCCCCTAAGGAACTACCTAGATGCACAGTGAGCACTTTGAACCCTCAGGTGTTTCACAGAAGTTTATAACGCAGAGCCGTGAAAATAAAAAATCATTTATTTTTCTCAAAAATTATTTTTTAGCCCCCTATTTTTTATTTTCGCAATGGTTACAGGAGAAATTGGACCCCAAAGGTTGCTGTCCAGTTTGTCCTGAGTACGCTGGTACCCCATATGTGGGGGGAACCACTGTTTGGGCACACATCAGGGCTCGGAAGGGAAGTAGTGACGTTTTGAAATGCCGACTTGATGGAATGGTCTGCGGGCGTCATGTTACGTTTGCAGAGCCCCTGATGTGCCTAAACAGTAGAAACTCCCCACAAGTGACCCCATTTTGGAAACTAGACCCCACAAAGAACTTATCTAGATGTGTGGTGAGCACTTTGAATCCCCAAGGGCTACACAAGTTTATAACGCCCGGGCATGAAAATAAAAAAAACATATTTTTCCACAAACATGATCTTTTAGTCCCCAATTTTTTTCCCAAGGGTAACAGGAGAAATTAGACCCCAAAAGTTATTGTCCCATTTGTCCTGAGTACGCTGATATCCCATATGTTGGAGAAAACTACTGTATGGGCACACGTCGGGGCTCGGAAAGGAAGTAGTGACGTTTTGAAATGCCGACTTGATGGAATGGTCTGCGGGCATCATGTTACGTTTGCAGAGCTCCTGATGTGCCTAAACTGTGGAAACCCCCCCAAGTGACCCCATTATGGAAACTAGACCACCCAAGGAACTTATCTAGATGTGTAGTGAGCACTTTGAACCCCAAAGTGCTTCACAGAAGTTTATAACCCAGAGCCATGAAAATAAAAAATCATTTTTTTTCCTCAAAAAATGATTTTATAGCCTACAATTTTTTATTTTCACAAGGGTAACAGGACAAATTGGACCCCAAAAGTTGTCCTGTTTGTCCTGAGTACGCTGGTACCCCATATGCGCGGGGGAACCACTGTTTGGGCACTCGTGGGGGCTCGGAAAGGAAGTAGTGACGTTTTGTAATACCGACTTGATGGAATGGTCTGCGGGCGTCATTTTACGCCCATGATGTGCCTAAACAGTAGAAACCCCCCAATTGACCCCATTTTGGAAACTAGATCCCCCAAGGAACTCCTTTAGATGTGTGGTGAGCACTTTGAATCTCCAAGTTCTTCACAGAAGTTTATAACGCAAAGCCGTGAAAATAAAAAATATTTTTTTTCCACAAACATGATCTTTTAGTCCCCAATTTTTTTACCTAGGGTAACAGGAGAAATTAGACCCCTCAAAGATGTTGTGCAATTTTTTTTCCTGAGTATGCTGATACCCCATATGTTGGGGTAAAACCACTGTTTGGGCACACGTCGGGGCTCGGACTAAAGGGAGCACTGTTTGACTTTTTGAACTCAAAATTTGCAGGAATCAATGATGGCGCCATGTCGCGTTTGGAGACCCCCTGATGTACCTAAATAGTGTAAACCCCTCAATTCTAACTCCAACCCTAACCCCAACACACCCCTAACCACAACCCTAACCCCTACACACCCTAACCCTAATCCAAACCCTAACCATAACCCTAACCCCAACACACCCCTAACCATAATCCCAACCCTAACCATAACCCTAACCACAAGCCTAACCCCAACCCTAACTCTAATTCCAGCCCTAATTCTAACTGTAACCCTAATTCCAACCCTAACCCAAATTCCAACCCTAACCCTAATTCTAACCGTAACCCTAATTCTAACCCTAATGCTAAAGGCTAGGTTCACATTACGTTTTACCAGCCCGTTCAACACATAGCGCTGACGGGCTGGTAACAGTATAGTATAACGCGATCGCGTTATGCTATACCCGCTAGCGCAGAGGAATCAGCACATGATTCATCTTCGCTAGCGGTGACAGAGCCCAGACGCTGCAGGCCGCGTCCGAGGCTCCATCACTGATTGACGGCACGTCGCGAATGCATGCCGCTTTACAGCATGCGTCGCGATGCGCCTGCAAATGGGGGTGAATGGCAGCGTTAACGGACTGCGTTACACCGCGTTATACCGTGGTGTAACGCAGTCCATCTAACGGACTGCCATAACGCGATATGAATCCAGCCTAACCCTAACCCTAATTATAACCCTAACGCTAACCCTAGTCCTAACCCTAACCTAACCCTAAGGCTATGTTAACATTACGTTTTACCAGCCCGTTCAACACATAGCGTTGACGGGCTGGTAACGGTACAGCATAACGCGATCGCGTTATGCTATACCCGCTAGCGCAGAGGAATCAGCAGATGATTCATCTGCGCTAGCGGTGACGGAGCCCAGATGCTGCAGCCCGCGTCCGAGGCTCCGTCACTGAATGACGGCACGTCGCGAACGCATGCTGCTTTATGGCATGTGTTGCGATGCGCCCGCAAATGGGGGTGAATGGTAATGTTAATGCACTGCGTTACACCGCGTTATACCGCGGTGTAATGCAGTCCGTCTAACGGACTGCCATAATGCAATATAAATCCAGCATAATCCTAATGCTAACCCTAACCCTAGTGCTAACCCTAACCCTAACTGTAATTCTAACCCTAATAGAAAAAAAAAATTATTTTATTTTTTGTCCCTACCTAAGTGGGTGATAAATGGGGCGTTTATTTACATTTTTTTATTTTGATCACTATGAGAGTTTATCACAGTGATCAAAATACATTTTTGGACTTTAGAAGGCGCACTGCGCATGCGCCGGCCGGCGGGCGCACTGCGCATGCGCCCGCAATTTTCCAAGATGGCGGTGTCCATAAAGAGTCCCGGACGGACACCGGGACGGATCCACGGGCGCCAGAAGACCGGGGGAGGTGAGATGATACTGGGGGGGATCGGAAGGCGGGGGGCAGCAGACCGGAGGGGAGAGGACCGGAGCGCCGGGCAGCAGTAACGGCGGTGACCGATCGCTGCCATGAAATCGGTGGCGGTGGCTGATCACCGCCGTTACTCGGTGTGGGGAGGGTCGTAACTTGGTGTCCAGCCATGGCATATGCTATTGCAGCATCGGCCATGGCTGGATTGTAATATTTCACCAAATTTCATTGGTGAAATATTACAAATCGGTCTGATTGGCTGTTTCACTTTTAACAGCCAATCAGAGCGATCGTAGCCACGTGGGGGTTAAGCCACCCCCCACTGTGGTGATGCACAAAGGGTCTTGTGCCTGCGGGTCGGGTGACCTTTCAGCGACCCCGGTCACCCGACCCGCAGGAACATGATTTATAGCATGACGCCTACGTTGGCGTCATGGGTCGGGATGCCACTGGTTTTCATGACGCCAACGTAGGCGTCATGGGTCGGGAAGGGGTTAAAGATTGGCATTTTGTGCACCATTCTTGTTGAAACATATGTAGGAGTAAGGAGAGCGCCTCTTAATGAATTTGATGTATCTTTCAGTTACTGTGTAACATCACAATCTTGCGGGGTCTGGAGTCGATTTTTGTAAGAGTTTGCGCCTCTTTTTATGGTGTAAATTCTGATGAAAACATCGGACTTGGCTTTATACCTTCCTAACTAAGGTCTAAACAATTTTCTGCAAGTTGGCAAAGCTCTCCAGAACTGACATCATGTGGCACAAACTACATTTTTGTGCAACCACAAGTGAAACAAAACATTTACGGCATTTCACAGTTTTAAACCACAATTCTGGTAAAACTGTTTAACGAACTGGGACCATAGTTAAACAAACAACCGCTAATGAAAAAATGTTAAACCTAAAGAACTTAATTTTGAAGTTTATTTTAGGACTATTTTCTAAAAGACAACATGGGAAATGAAAATCGCATTAATAAATTAGGAGCTTAAAAACAAAATTACATTTTCAAGAACGATAGTTAGACGCGACATCGCAATAACAAAACCACACTTCCACCTCCTATGAAGAAGAAGTAGCAGCATTGATCTAAATGATGAGTGGCTACATAAAAGACCTCGGTCAGGAAATAGCACTCTTCTGCTTTGTAATGTTTCCAGCCAGCTTGAGCTGCTTTCCATTCATTTGAAACTGCAGCCATTGCTCGGAGCGATGTTTGGATGAGGACAGGAAGTGATCCAGATTGGCAGCTGGTTCTAAAATTAATAAAAAGTGTTTGAAATAAGCAGTAAACAAATTTACATGGCATAAAAAAGGGTTAGATAGTGAAAAAAATCCTTCTAAGTCTTCTAAATACCTCTTACTAGCCAGCTGCCACTATAATACATGTATATTTTTATTTCAAACGTTTTTTCCTAAAATTTTTCAAATTTTATAGACTATTTTATTGATGACCATATCCATAGACAAAACTCCCCAAAAAAACAAAAACGAGCATAAACCCTACAGCAAGTAAATCAGTAAATAGTAATAATATACTTAAATAACTTAGGGTAGACAGCTAATGCTATTTTGATACAAAAAGCATGAAATCCATGCCCCCATGACAAGGTCTACCCATCGGGATAGGGTGTAGTGATGGCACAAAACAATGGCAGGCGCACACTGAAAGTTTGAATTGAGTCAAAACTAAACCTATCCAACTTTAAATATAAACTTGACAATCTGTATTTGGCCTTTTAGCCACAAAAAAGGGGAGACAGGTATAGTCCAAAACACCCTGAGCCATGCTGGATCTAGGGTATACCATATCAAGTGAGTGGAGCTTTAACCTCTTAGCGACCGCCGATACACCTTTTAACTGCAGCAGTAAAGGGTACTTCTGCCTCAGCGCCGCTTTTTAACAGCGCTGAGAAATAAGTGTATAGCACCCCCCAGCGTCGGAAATTCTCCTGGGTCTCGGCTACCGGGGATAGAACATGTTTCGAGTTGTTTTTTACCGACCCCAATGTTGCAATCACCGTTATTTACGGAATAACGGCGACCGCAAAAAAAATAGTCTGATCTCCCATTTAATTTCTCTCTCCTCTGATATGATCTAGCACATCAGAGGAGAGAGAAATGCGGTCCACCGAGCCACCCCAGTACCTCCAATGTCCTTGGACCCTCCTGCATCCCCCGGTCCTGTCCCCGGCCCTCTGCGTCTTCTTCCAGGAACAAAATGGTGGGTGCATACACAGTGCGCCTGCTGAGATCTGCCAGCCGGCACCCGGCAACAATAGATTTTTCCTATTGATTCATTTTGATCACTGTGATAGGCTCAGTGATTAAAATAAAACAAAGAATAAATCAAAACCCCTTTATCATTCCCTTAGTTAGGTAAAAATAATAAAATTAAAAAATGTATTTTTTTCCATTTTTCCACTAGGGTTAGGGATAGGGTCGTGGTTGGGCTTATAGCTGGGATTATAGCTAGGGTTAGGGTTGGGCTGGGGCTAGGTTTAGGAGTGGGGTTAGGGTTGGGGTTAAAGCTAGGGTTAGGACTGGACTAAGGTTAGGGTTGGGGTTGGGTTTAGAGCTAGAATTATGGCTGGGCTATGGTTAGGGTTGGGGGCGGGGCTAGTGTTGGGGTTAGGGTTATGTTGGGATTAGGGTTGTGGTTAGGTTATGGTCGTGGTTATGGTTGGGTTTACGGTTAAGGTTGGGATTAGGGTTAGGGATGTGTTGGGTTTAGGCTTGTGGTTAGGGTTATGGTTAGGGTCGGGATTTTGGTTAGGGGTAGAGTTAGAATTGGGGGGTCATGGTACATCAGGGGTTCTCCAAACGCGACATGGCACCCACTGTTGACTTCAGCCAATTTTGAGTTCAAATAGTCAAACGGTTCTCCCTCGCTTCATAGCCCTGCCATGCACCCAAACAGTGGATTTCCCACACTTACAGGGTTATTTGCATACTCAGGAGAAATTGCACAACAAATTTTGTTCATTTTGTCCATTTCTCCTGATACCCTTGTGAAAATAAAAAAGTTTGGTTCCAAATTAAATTTTTTGTGAAAAAAGTAAAATATTCATTTTTTTTCCTTCCACATTGCTTTAGTTCTCGTGAAGCACCTGAAGGGATAATAAATTTCTTGAATGTGGCTTTGAACACCTTGAGGGGTTCAGTTTTTAGAATGGTGTCACTTTTGGGTATTTTCTGTTATATTGACCCCACAACTCACTTCAAATGTGAGGTGGTCCCTAAAATAATGGTTTTGTAAATTTTTTTGGAAAAATGAGAAATCGCTGATCAACTTTTAACCCTTATAACGTCCTAGCAAAAAAAAATAAATTCTTTCCAAAATTTTGCTGATGTAAAGTAAACATGTGGGAAATGTTAATTATTATCTATTTTGTGTGACACTACTCTCTGATTTAAGGGTACAAAATGAAAAGTTTGAAAATGACAAAATTTTCAAATTTTTTGCCAAATTTCTGTTTTTTGTTTCATAAATAAACGCAAGTTATATCGAAGAAATTTTACCGCTAGCATGAAGTACAATATATCCTGAAAAACTGTTCTCAGTTTCAGTGGGATACGTTGAAGTGTTCCAGAGCTAAAACTTCATAAAATGACAGTAGTCAGATTTGTAAAAATTGGCCCGATCATTAAGTACCAAATTGGCTCTGTCACTAAGTGGTTAATAGATATCTAAAGGAGTTTTGTTTTATTATTGTGATTACATAAATATGCTGTGGCCCCTTAAACATCGGAGTAGATTTGGGTCCAGATCTTGAGACCTCTACCAATTTCTGAAAAAAACAGTTCTTCTATGTTTTCTCATTAACTTAATTCCTTTCTTCCTTTGACTTGATAGTGTAGTATATTAATGTTTAAGTCCTGCCTAAATCTTTACTCGTTAATGCACCCGACTAAAACTGCCCCTGACCAACCAGGAAACATTTCACCTTTCAAGCAGTTTAAATAAACTTTCCACCTCCTTCTCTGACTCAGGATGGTCCAAATATTGTTGGGATTTTATGCAAAAAAAATCCATACTATCATGGCAAATCCGAGACTGTAGGCAACTATGGTAATGTGTATTGTTTTTGTATTGGTGTGCTGCAAATAAGGCAGGTGGCTAAATGAGGAGGCTGTGAAAATAGCTGGAGAAATGTGTACAAGGATTGCCAGGCATTGTGCCACCACGCAGAGACAAGTAGCTGGTGGGAGAAGCACGCAAGAAGAGATATAAGGGAAAATTTGGTGCCTATAGGGTGGAGTGTGAAAGGTCCACATGTGGTGCCTACTGAACATCAGGAGTTGTGGTAGACTGGAGAACTGTTGAAGATTGATAATAGCATGGAAACCAGAAGGCATGATGCAGAGCCTGAGCAGAAGCTGTGTGAAGATTCACTTGGCATACTTGGGAGAGTCTTTGGAAAGAAGAGGTTCTGTGGCTACCAGTGATGAGCGAGCATGCTCAGTAATGCTCGGTGTTCGACCGAGCATCGCAGTCCTCGCGATGCTCAGCGAGCGGCGAGCATTTCCGGGGTTGCTCGGCGGGAGCTCGGGTCCCCGACCTGCATGTATGGCGCTCTTTAGAGGGATTGTCTGCCGCGCACTGTAATGCCGCAGACATTTTGGTTGTGGCATTACAGTGACTGGCTGACCGCACAGCGTCATCAAGTCTATATCAGCCCTGCTCATCACAGTCTGCTCCACAATCACCAGTGTAGGGCGAGCTGCTGCAGAGATAGGGACATAATTGGTGGATTTTAAGTTAGTGTGGGTATACTATAGTTGATTACACAAATCCGGCAAAACCAACAGTCCTTGTAAGGACTAATTACAGGGTATATAGCTATCAGTGCTAGGTAGGCAGGAGTGTATGTGGCTATATATATACAGGGTGGGCCATTTATTTGGATACACCTAAATAAAATGGGAATGGTTGATGATATCAACTTCCTGTTTGTGGCACATTAGTATATGCGAGGGGGAAACTTTTCAAGATGGGTGGTGACCATGGCTGCCATTTTGAAGTCGGACATTTTGGATCCAACTTTATTTTTTTCAATGGGAAGAGGGTCATGTGACACATCAAACTTATTGAGAATTTCACAAGAAAAACAATGGTGTTCTTGGGTTTAGCGTAACTTTACTCTTTCATGAGTTATTTACAAGTTTATGACAATTTATAAAATGTGTTCAAAGTGCTGCCCTGTTGTGAATGGACTTGAAATGAGTTTTGAGCAGAGGCTCCCTCTGGTGGTTACAAGCGGTACTGGACTGTCCAGTGAAGATTGTGAGGATTGGGAATCAGGTGTTACTGACTGGTCTTATTTAAGGGAGTCGCCTTCCCATCAGGGTTGCCGGTGATCAATTGTTCTGGTCTCAATCCTTGATTCCTGTTTCCTTTGTAGCCTGCTGTGTCGTGTCTGCATCTCCTGCTAACAGTATCACCGGCCAAAACTGAAAATTATATGGTACTCACAGAAGGGAAAAAATATTGTGAAAGAAAAAAAAAAAGGTTGTCAGAGTTGTCAGAGATATTTTTCTGTTTGTTGCATTTTTTTTTTTTCCCTCTGTATCTCTGGGTGCTGGGGAGGATTTTTTCTCTCAATGGTGTATTGCCTTTTTTACCTGCACTCCTCAGCTACCAAATCATAACAGTAACATCAGGTGGTGGTCCTTACGGACCATAAGAATCTGGTTTATCTGGAATCTGCCAAGCGACTTAATCCTAGACAGGCCAAGTGGGCCTTGTTTTTCACACGTTTTAATTTTGTGGTTTCCTTTCTTCCTGGCACTAAGAATGTTAAGGCGGATGCCCTCTCGAGGAGTTTCCTTGCGGACTCTCCTGAGGTATCTGATCCTTCTGTTATTTTGAAAGAAGGTGTAGTTCTTTCCGCCATCTCGCCCAATTTGAGACTGGCTCTGGAGGGGTGTCAGGAGGATAGGCCCGAGCGCTGCCCTGTTGGGAAATTGTTTGTCCCGGACCAGTGGAAAAAGAGTGTGATGTCTGAGATTCATTGTTCCGCATTGGCCGGTCATCCCGGAATTTTTGGTAACAGAGACTTGGTTAGTCGGTCCTTTTGGTGGCCTACCTTGTCTCGTGATGTCAGGGAATTTGTGCAGTCCTGCGGGACTTGCTCTCGCTCCAAGCCTTGCTCTCGCTCTAGTGGTTTGTTGATGCCATTGCCTGTGCCCAAGAGACCATGGACCCATATCTCTATGGATTTCATTTCCGACCTCCCTGTTTCTCAGAGAATGACCATCATCTGGGTGATTTGTGATAGGTTTTCCAAGATGATACATCTTGTGCCATTACCTAAGTTGCCTTCCTCCTCTGAATTGGTGCCTTTGTTCCTTCAGCACGTGGTTCGTTTACACGGCATTCCTGAGAACATTGTGTCTGACAGAGGAGTCCAGTTTGTTTCCAGATTTTGGAGGATCTTTTGTTCTAAGCTTGGTGTTCAGTTGTCTTTCTCCTCGGCGTTTCATCCTCAGACCAATGGTCAAACTGAGAGAACAAACCAGACATTGGAGACTTATCTAAGATGCTTTGTGTCTGCTGATCAGGATGACTGGGTCTCTTTTTTGCCTTTGGCTGAGTTTGCTCTTAATAATAGGGCTAGCTCTGCCACTTTGATGTCTCCATTTTTCTGTAATTCTGGGTTTCACCCTCGATTTTCTTCAGGACAGACGGAGGCTTCTGCCTGTCCAGGTGTTGACTCTGTTGTGGAGCGTATGCAACAGATTTGGGACCAGGTAGTGGAGAGGTTGTCCCTCTCTCAGGAGAGGGCCCAGCGGTTTGCTAACCGGCATAGGACTGATGGTCCTCGGTTTAAAGTGGGGGACTTGGTCTGGTTGTCCTCAAAAAATATTCCTATGAGAGTGGCATCTCCTAAATTTAAGCCTAGATTCATTGGACTTTATAAGATCATGGAGATTCTTAATCCTGTTTATTTTCGTTTGCTTCTTCCAGGGATATTTAAGATCCATAACGTGTTCCACAAGTCCTTGTTGAAGAGGTTTGTTGAGCCAGTGGTTCCTACTGCTTTGCCTCCTGACCCTGTTCTGGTTGAGGGCAATATGGAGTTTGTGGTTGAGAAAATATTGAATTCTCATTTTTCTAGACGGAAACTCCAGTATTTGGTTAAGTGGAGAGGTTATGGTCAGGAAGACAATTCTTGGGTGTTTGCTTCGGACATCCATGCTAGGAGACTCATCCGTGCGTATCATAGAACTCATCCTGACCGACCTGGTTGCTCAAGTGAGGGTTCGGTGACCCCTCCTCAAGGGGGGTACTGTTGTGAATGGACTTGAAATGAGTTTTGAGCAGAGGCTCCCTCTGGTGGTTACAAGCGGTACTGGACTGTCCAGTGAAGATTGTGAGGATTGGGAATCAGGTGTTACTGACTGGTCTTATTTAAGGGAGTCGCCTTCCCATCAGGGTTGCCGGTGATCAATTGTTCTGGTCTCAATCCTTGATTCCTGTTTCCTTTGTAGCCTGCTGTGTCGTGTCTGCATCTCCTGCTAACAGTATCACCGGCCAAAACTGAAATTATATGGTACTCACAGAAGGGAAAAATATTGTGAAAGAAAAAAAAAAAAGGTTGTCAGAGTTGTCAGAGATATTTTTCTGTTTGTTGCATTTTTTTTTCCCTCTGTATCTCTGGGTGCTGGGGAGGATTTTTTCTCTCAATGGTGTATTGCCTTTTTTACCTGCACTCCTCAGCTACCAAATCATAACACTGCCCATTTTGTTGGATTGTCAATGCAACCCTCTTCTCCCACTCTTGACACAATGATAGCAACACCACAGAAGAAATGCTAGCACAGGCTTCCAGATGTTTTCAGATGCTGCACATCTCGTATCTGAAGGCAATTGTCTATGCCTGTCCAACTGTTAGCTCTTCCCGTGTCTGGTTGCTTTTCAAAGACGCTGCTGATAACCCCAAAAAGGCCATTTGCACCACCTGCCAGGTCAGCATCAGCAAGGGTAGCAAAACTACCAGCCTCACCACCACCAACATGATCAGTCACATGGCAGCAAAGCACCTGACTTTGTGGGTCGAACTCCAGGGTCCAGAAACAGTGTCTGTGGGTGACACAACTCCTTCTTACACTATTGTGCATGCAAGCCAATCCCCTGTCCAAGATTGGATTCAGGTCTGGACTTTGACTTGGCCATTCTAACACCTGGATACATTTATTTGTGAACTATTCCATTGTAGATTTTTCTTTATGTTTGGGATCATTGTCTTTTTGGAAGACAAATCTCCATCCCAGTATCAGGTCTTTTGCAGACTCCAACAGGTTTTCTTCAAGAATGGTCCTTTATTTGGCTCCATCCATCTTACTATCAATTTTAACCATCTTCCCTGTCCCTGCTGAAGAAAAGCAGGCCCAAACCATGATGCTGCCACCACCATGTTTGACAGTGGGGATGGTGTGTTCAGGGTAATGAGCTGTGTTGCCTTTACGCCAAACATATCATTTGGCATTGTTGTCAAAAAGTTCGATTTTGATTTCATCTGACGAGAGCAAATTTTTCCACATGTCTGGTATGTCTCCTAGGTGGCTTGTTGCAAACTTTACACGACACTTTTTATGGATATCTTTGAGAAATGGCTTTCTTCGTGCCACTCTTCCATAAAGGCCAGTTTTGTGCAGTGTATGACTGATTGTTGTCCTATGGAGAGACTGTCCCACCTCAGCTGTAGATCTCTGCAGTTCATCCAGAGTGATCATGAGCCTCTTAGCTGCATCTCTGATCAGGCTTTTCCTTGTTTGAGATGAAAGTTTAGAGGGACGGCCGGGTAGATTTGCAGTAGTATGAAACTCCTTCCATTTCAATATGATCGCTTGCACAGTGCTCCTTGGGATGTTTAAAGTTTTGGAAATCATTTTGTATCTAAATCCAGCTTTAAACTTCTCGACAACAGTATCATGGAACTGCCTGTTGTGTTCCTTGGTCTTCATGATGCTTTCTGTGCTTCATGCAGAACCCTGAGACTATCACAGAGCAGGTGCATTTATACGGACACTTGATTACACACAGGTGGATTATATTTATCATCATTAGTCATTTAGGACAACATTGGATCATTCAAAGATCCACAGTGAACTTCTGGAGTGAGTTTGCTGCACTGAAAGTAAAGGGGCTGAATAATTTTGCACGCCCCACTTTTCATTTTTTGTATTTCCACAAAAATTTAAAATAACCAATAAATTTCGTTTAACTTCACAATTGTGTCCCACTTGTTGTTGATTCTTCACCAAAAATTTACATTTGATATATTTATGTTTGAAGCATGATATGTGGGAGAAGGTTGAAAAGTTCCAGGGGCCGAATACTTTCACAAGGCACTGTATATATATATTCTGCTATCTATCTATCTAGCTATTCTATCTATCTCTCTATGACATATCAATATATATATATATGTCATTGATATTTCATAGAGAGATAGCAGAATAGCCGTTAATTCATTTGTCGGCATCTGTAAAATCATTGCAGAAGTCGACAGGATAGGAGACATGAACAGGCATTTTATCACGCTGCAGAATTCACCGCCTGTGAGTGAGCGGAGCATCAGTGACGTCAGCGCTAGTCACTGATGCTGCCCCCGGCAGCTTCTCATTCATTCCTCAGTGGTTTACAGCCAGGGCGGTCGCATTAGCACCACTCCCGATTGAAAACTATTTAACCCCCTGAAATGGATTACTGCATGGGACTGACTGTACGCCAGACAGGTATTGTAGATTGTTGTTTTTTTTATTTTTATTTTTAAAGGAGATCGAAGGGCATCGTTTGGATTAGCAGAAGAATAAAGATGGCAAATATGTGTGGTCTGTCATTTCATTAAAATACTTTATTCTATGTGTGTGTGTGTTTATTTAAGCCTTTACAAACTTCATGATTAGTGATGGATATGAGTCTTATTGACAACTCTCCATTACTATGCCAGGCTTAATGTAACCTTACAATACAAAGGTGACATTAACCCCTTATTACCCCATATGCCACCGCTACAGGGCAGCGCGAAGAGAGAGGCTACGTGCCAGAATTGGTGCATCTTACAGATGCGCCTTTTCTGCGGTGGCTGGGGCCAGATGTTTTTAGCCGGGGAGGGGCAATAACCATTGGTCCCTTTCTAGGCTATTAATATCTGCCCTCAGTCACTGGCTTTCCCTCTCTCGTGCAGAAAATTGCACGGGAGCCCATGCCAGTTTTTTCCGTGAATAAAATTCTTTTATTAAATACCTACTGCTCCCAAATTTTGCACACATATACTACTAATAGTAGTAGTCAGTGACATATATGAATTGAACTGTTCTGCAATGGTTTACTGTATGTAAACCATGTCTCCTATCCTGTCGGCTCCTGCAGAGATTCTACAGGAGCCGACAAATGAATTAACGGCTATTCTGCTATCTACCGTATATACTCGAGTATAAGCCGACCCGAGTATAAGCCGACCCCCCTAATTTTGCCACATGCTGCTTATGTATTGTGCCCCATATGTTGCCCATGTATTGTGCCCCATATGCTCCACAGATTATGCCCCATATGTTCCACAGATTATGCCCCATATGCTCCACAGATTATGCCCCATATGTTCCACAGATTATGCCCCATATGTTCCACAGATTATGCCCCATATGTTCCACAGATTATGCCCCATATGTTCCACAGATTATGCCCCATATGTTCCACAGATTATGCCCCATATGTTCCACAGATTATGCCCCATATGCTCCACAGATTATGTCCCATATGTTCCACAGATTATGCCCCATATGTTCTACAGATTATGCCCCATATGCTCCACAGATTATGCCCCATATGTTCCACAGATTATGCCCTATATGTTCCACAGATTATGCCCCATATGCTCCACAGATTATGCCCCATATGTTCCACAGATTATGCCCCATATGTTCCACAGATTATGCCCCATATGTTCCACAGATTATGCCCCATATGCTCCACAGATTATGCCCCATATGTTCCACAGATTATGCCCTATATTTCCACAGATTACACATAGTATAGGACCCTTATGCTGCCGCTGCTGCTACAACTAAAAAAAGAAAATTGCATACTCACCTCTCATCACAGGGGGCCAGGTGCTGGTGTCCTGAGCAGGCGGGGACACCGGCACGCTAAGGGGGACAGGTGCCGGTGTCACCACTGGCTCAGGCCACGGCACCTGCAATATTCACCTGTCCCCGTTCCACCTCTGCGCGCCGCTGTCTTCCGGGTCCTCCAGCAGTGAATGCTCAGGCAGAGGGTGCGGCGCTCACTAACCACGTCACCGCACCCTCTGACCTGAACATTCACAGCTAGAGGACGCGAGGACACAGCAGCTCACAGCGGTGGAACGCGGACAGGTGAATATCGCTTATACTCACCCCTCCTGGTGCGGTCTCTGCAGCCCCTGCTCTTATCCTACGGTCTCCGGCGCCTGTGTTCAGCGGTAACGTGGTACCGCTCATTAAAGTCATGAATATGTATATATTCATGACTTTAATGAGCGGTACCACAGGACCGCTGAACACAGACGCCGAAGAGCAGGGGCTGCAGAGACCGCGCCAGGAGGGGGTGAGTATATAGGACAGCTGCGCTCCCCCTCCCCTGCCGACCCCCTGGTATATGACTCGAGTATAAGCCGAGAGGGGGACTTTCAGCCCTAAATAATGGGCTGAAAATCTCGGCTTATACTCGAGTATATACGGTATCTCTTATGAAATATAAAAATATATATTTACAGCTCTGGCAAAAATTAAGAAACCACCACATCAAAACCCTGACATGGGCACCCCATTGAAAACCTCTGGAATGTGATCAAGAGGATGATGGATAGTCACAAGCCATCAAACAAAGAAGAACTGCTTAAATTTTTGTGCCAGAAGTAGTGTTGAGCGATACTGCTCGATATCTAAAAATATCGTATCGAAATGGTATCGCCGATATCACTAAATATCGTCGATATCCGATTCCGATACCGGAAGTCCAATGTAAGTCTATGGGAACCAAATATCGACATTAAAAAAAACCATTCTTGCCTTGTTGGTTAATTGTACATGAAGGAAAACAACAAAGACTAATGTAGAATGTATTGGGGAAGGTTGAGGAGACAATAAAGGCATACATGTTTAACCCAATGCATTGGAATAGCATTAATATATTTTTTTTTGGAAATACGTTTGGATTGACTAACAAATTGACAATGTTGTTAACCTTTTTTCTATTTTGGCAAATATGTATGTTTCACAACTTCCATGCTCTTCACCTTTTTAACTTTTGCCAGTGCCACACTTTCTCCTTCATAATCTTCAGCAGCATCATCTTTCTCATCAAATTATTCTTCATCTTCACCTTCTTAATCTTCTTCTTAAACTTCTTGCTATTCATGTTTTTGTTTACATTACTCATATTGTTATTATTAAACTAATTAATCTTCTTCATATTCAAATTCTTCATCTTCTTCCTCTTCATCTTCTTCATCATATTCTTATTTGTGACAGAGATTCCTGTACTTGTAATCTGTAAAAGTATGAATTGTTCATCCTTCCGTTCTTGCTGTCACAAAAGATTTAAATTACAACAGTATTTGTCCGTGTTCAGTTTAGCCTGCAGCAGCAGCAGGCATTTTCCAGGGGCACCACGAGGAGGAACGGACTCACCCCCATACACTGCTTAGTCTTCTTCTGCTTAGAATTTAGAGCATATATTTTGCTCTTCATTTTGGTCTTATACTTCATGTTCTTCTGCTTTTTGATCTTTTGCTTATTGTTCTTCTGTCTCTTGTTCTGTATCTTGTAGTTTGTCTTAACCTTCTTTGTCCTGTTGGTGATCTTCTTCTGGGTAATCTTTTATTTTTTCTTTGTGATGGTGTTCAGGCTGGTTGGCTTCATGCTCGTCGTCCTTGTTGTCGTCATCTTCTTCTGGGTGGTCTTTAAGGTCGTCTAATTTCCGAGAAATAGCTGACGTTACTGGAACCCTGACGGGTATCAGATGGAGCAAGAGATAATGGAAGTAACGAGGACCAGCTGACTGTGCTGGAACCCGGACGGGTAGCAGAAGGAAAAGAGGCAATGTCACAACCGAGTACCAGCTGACGTTACTGTGACACGGTTACTAAGCAGGAGGTACCTGTGCTCCAAAGCACTACCAAGGACCAGCAGACGTTGCTGGAACTCGGATACGGAGATGGAGGCACCTAGGCCAAAAGCACTGGGGAGAACCACTTGACGGTACTGGACCCCGGACGGGTAGCAGAAGGAAAAGAGGCAATGTCACAACCGAGTACCAGCTGACGTTACTGTGACACGGTTACTAAGCAGGAGGTACCTGTGCTCCAAAGCACTACCAAGGACCAGCAGACGTTGCTGGAACTCGGATACGGAGATGGAGGCACCTAGGCCAAAAGCACTGGGGAGAACCACTTGACGGTACTGGACCCCGGACGGGTAGAAAAACGCACCCATGAAAATGTAAGTTGACAGGACGCAAGCCGTCCGCAGTTACCGAATCACACAGTCCTACAGTGGGTGCTTATCCTATTGTCACAATGGAAACCGCTTTATTTACATATCCCACAGCACACATAGGAATCACCTAAACTGCAGGCACCATAGAGTCGGCTAACCCGAATGCAACACGACAGCACAACTTATTGGAGGATAATTGACGTTCACACTGCCAGGAAACAGCTGTCGTGCTGTAACCAGGCTGGCCAGGAGTCAGTACCCTGCCAATTACTTACGAGCAACAAATGGCGGTGTTGTAGCCCAGGGAGTAGAGTTCAGGTGGTAGAAAGATGAACATAACAGGAGACATGGAAAACGTTGCCAACCAGTTATTTAATCTGAAAACGGACAGGCAAATTCAGGTGAGATCCATGCCTTGTTCATTTTCAGAAAAGTAAGCCGGTCTACATTCTCTGAGGATAGTCGCATGCGACGGTCTGTTACTACACCACCTGCAGCACTAAAGACACGCTCAGATAATACACTGGCAGCAGGGCAAGCCAGCACCTCCAATGCATACTGGCTAAGCTCTGGCCATGTATCCAACTTAGAGACCCAAAATTTGAAAGGGGAAGAGGCATCTGGGAGTACTCTTAGAGGGAAAGCCAAGTAGTCTGTCACCATCTTACGGAAACGTTTCTTCCTGGTGACTGGAGCCGTCTCGGATGGTGTAGACCTTGCTGGCGCTGTCACAAAACTTTGCCACATTTGTAACATACAGTTCTTGCCCTGTGCAAAGGCGCTGCTTCTGCTCCCTCTTGTTGTAGAGGTGTCTACACTGCCTCGACGCACAGAGCTGCTTTGTAAAGCAGTAGCAGCAGCAGCAGCTCTCTCGGCTGGAATGTACAACAGTATGGATTGCACCAGTGTGTCTTGGTACTCCTGCATTTTACGGTCCCGGTTCACCGCTGTGATGAGGGTTTGTAAGTTGTCCCGGTAGCGAGGGTCTAGGAGGGTGTAAACCCAATAATCTGACGTGCTGAGAATGTGGGCGATGCGGCGGTCGTTTCTCAGGCACTGAAGCATGAAATCAACCATGTGCTGCAGACTCCCAACTGGCCAACAAAGGCTGTCCTCTGGAAGAGGCGTCATCTCTGTCTCCTCTGCATCACCCCACCCTCGCTCTACATACTGACTACAGCGTTGTGTACCTCCCTCTGTAGGGATTTCTTCCTCCTCCATTGACTCCTCCTCCTCCTCATCCTCCTCACAAAGTGAGCCCTGCCCAGCCCTTTGTGAGGAACCACGTTACGCTGACTGTCCTGAAGGTAATTGAATTTGTGACTCCTCATCCTCCACCTCTTCCAAAACCTCTTCCTTTAGTGCTTTCAGTGATTTCTGAAGCAGGCAGATAAGGGGGACAGTCATGCTGACTAGTGCATCATCTGCACTCGCCATCCGCGTTGAGACATCAAACGCACGCAAAACGTCGCAGATGTCCTTCATAGAGGCCCACTCAGTAGTGGTGAAGTGTGAACGGCGCAAATTGCGAGTTGATTGCGCCTGTTGCAGCTGATACTCCATTACTGCTGGCTGCTGCTCACACAACCGCTCCAACATATGTAACGTGGAATACCACCTGGTGGGTACGTCACATATGATGCGATGTTCAGGAAGGCGAAATCTGACTTGCAGAGCTGCAATGCGCGATCTGGCCATGCTGGAACGTCGCAAGTGAGCGCACTCTAGGCGGACCTTGTGCAGCAGTGCATCAAGATCCGGATAGTCCCTCAAAAAACTCTGCACGACCAAGTTGAGCACATGTGCCAGACATGGTATGTGAGTGAGGTTGCCAAGGCCCAGAGCTGCCACCAGATTTTGGCCATTGTCACACACTACCAAGCCTGGCTGGAGATTAGCTGACAAAAACCACACGTCGCTCTCCTGCTTGATGGCATCCCAGAGCTCCTGCGCTGTGTGGCTTCGATTCCCCATGGGAATTAATTTCAGGACGGCCTGTTGACGTTTGGCCACGGCTGTGCTCATATCGGTCGCAACAGGTAAGCGTTCACGGGTCCATGTGGAGGTATACCGTGACGGCTCGTGCAGCGATGATTCTGAGGAACTGGAGTAGGAGGAGGAATCAATGTGCACAGACTGGATTCCTGCAATCCTTGGAGTTGGCAGAACACGTACAGCGCCACTGGCAAGATCTGTACCCGGCTCCACAACATTGACCAAATGGGCAGTGAGGGAAAGGTATCGTCCCTGGCCATGGGTACTGGTCCACGCATCGGTGGTCAGGTGGACCCTGCTACTGACGGCGTTTAGTAGCGCATGTTTAATGTTTCCCTCGACATGTTTTTGCAGAGCAGGGACAGCTTGCCTGCTGAAATAAAATCGGCTTGGCACATTATATTGTGGGACTGCCAATGCCATAAAGTTCCTGAAACTGTCAGTCTCCACCAGCCTGAATGACAGCATTTCAAGGGACAGGAGTTTTGCAAGGCCAGCATTCAGAGCCTGTGCTCGTGGATGGTTTGCCGAGTATGGCCGTCTTTTATCCCATGCCTGTGTTACCGATGGCTGTTTTTGTTCTGGAAGTGTGACGATGCCTGTGAACTTGCTGCAGTGGGTGGAATAACAGTTTGTCTATGGACAACAGTGACCGAGGTTCTTCCATGGAGATCCTGTGAGGAAGCCGAACCAGGTGTGTGAGAGCTGGAGGTAGAGGCTCGAACATGACCTAAAGATGTAGGTGCTGCTGTAGGTTGGCCTACATCTCCAGTGTGTCTTTGTAACTCAGCTACGTGCTTTGTCCGTACATGTTTCCACATATTTGTGGTATTCAGGTTACTGATATTTTTACCTCATTTAACTTTTTGCTTACACAGCTTGCATTGAACATAGCAAATATCAGATACAAGTCTGTCAAAAATGGACCACGCAGTGCAAGTCATGGGAGCGCCAATTTTGACATTTTTAAGAGAACTGCTCCCAACAGGTGCCAAACTGGAGGCTACAGGCAAGCGAGTCTGCAGCCTACCTCTCCCTCCTCTTTGTACCGTTGGGACAATCTCTTCCTCAGAGCTGCTCCCACCACCTTCCTGTTGCTCACACCATGTTGGGTCTCGGACTTCATCATCTCCACTACCCTCTTCCAACACCTGCTGCTGTTGGATGGTCTGGGCAGCACCATGCTCCACAAAACCTGGCACCTGAGTCTCATCATCATCATAAGATGCGTTCTGCGGTGTGCTGTCCATCGGCACTGGCTCACCCGCCTCTTCAGATTGAGAGAGACACAGCTGTTGCGCATCACTGCATACTCCCTCTTCTTCAAATTGCAGAATGCTGCTTGCCTGTGCCCGTGTTTGCGAGCCAACAGATTCTGAGAACAGAAGCAGAGACTCAGCTGGCTCCTGTACAGAACTCTCTGACTGCCTGGGCAATTTGACAGGCGGTGAACAGACAGATGGTTGCTCAACAGTGTTGTGTTCCTGAGAGGAGGTGGAAGGAATTGAAGTCGATGCATTGGCTGCCATCCAACCAACAACGGCTTCAATTTGTTCTTCCCGCAGCAGGGGGGCACGCCGAGCTCCTACCAAAGTGCGCATAAAGGAACGCTCACGGGGAAAACTGGTGGATGCTGTGTCACTGAGGGCGGCAGCAGCCACAGAATCCCCACGTCCTCTCCCTGCTGAAACTCCACGGCCACGACCACGTGCCTTACTCACTGACTTGTTCATCTTGGTAGATTGAGAAAGAAAGTCAGAAAAGTTATAAGGCCTAAGTGTGGTTATTACGCAGAGACTGAAGTGAACACTGAAACACAACTGTTCACAATCTGTGAAAGGCTACTCCTTTGTCTACTTCTATAGTGTTTGCAACCAATGTATTGTATACGGATGGAAGCGCGTCACACTAATAGATTATATTTTAAATGGAATGGAGCAGAACCAATTGGAGATAAATGAAAAGGATGAGCCACTGAGACACGCTCAGCAGAGTATAAGCAGCAGTGCTTGAACAAGTAACTGGAGCGTGATGTGCACTCAAAAAATAAAAAACACAGACTGAAGTGAACACTGAAACACAACTGTTCACAATCTGTGAAAGGCTACTCCTTTGTCTACTTCTATAGTGTTTGCAACCAATGTATTGGATACGGATGGAAGCGCGTCACACTAATAGATTATATTTTAAATGGAATGGAGCAGAACCAATTGGAGATAAATGAAAAGGATGAGCCACTGAGACACGCTCAGCAGAGTACAAGCAGCAGTGCTTGAACAAGTAACTGGAGCGTGATGTGCACTCAAAAAATAAAAAACACAGACTGAAGTGAACACTGAAACACAACTGTTCACAATCTGTGAAAGGCTACTCCTTTGTCTACTTCTATAGTGTTTGCAACCAATGTATTGTATACGGATGGAAGCGCGTCACACTAATAGATTATATTTTAAATGGAATGGAGCAGAACCAATTGGAGATAAATGAAAAGGATGAGCCACTGAGACACGCTCAGCAGAGTACAAGCAGCAGTGCTTGAACAAGTAACTGGAGCGTGATGTGCACTCAAAAAATAAAAAACACAGACTGAAGTGAACACTGAAACACAACTGTTCACAATCTGTGAAAGGCTACTCCTTTGTCTACTTCTATAGTGTTTGCAACCAATGTATTGTATACGGATGGAAGCGCGTCACACTAATAGTTAAATTGCATGGAGCTGCAAGAATTACACTGAAGGAAAAAAAAAAGAGTCTGTGAGTGACATGTGCAGATGCCTACAGACAGCGTTGCATGCAGAGCAAACTGCAGCGTCACCTGCACTCACACACACCTTGCAGAGCTGTTAAAACAACACTGCAGGCAAAAGGAAGCTTTACACAGCGGTTGGTGCTAGCCTGCCTACAGCACAGTACACTAAATCGCAATCTCTAACTGTCCCTCAGAGTCAGCACAGCAGCGTTCTGTCCCTTACTGAATTCACAGCACAGTGACGCTAAAATGGCGGCGGCGCCTTTTATAGTGCATTCTGACATCATTTCAGCATCCAATCACAGCCATGCCATTAGTTAACATGACCGCAGCAGTACAGGATGTGCCCACACTTCTTAGGATTCCTCATTGGCTGACTAAAATCACATTGCCTCGCAAAGAATTATGGGAACTTCCGATTCCGGTATTCGATAAGACGAAAATATCGAAACGAAGTATCGAAAGGCCGATAGAGCTAATATCGGCCGATACCCGATATTTGCAGTATCGTATCGCTCAACACTAGCCAGAAGCAATGCAAAAGACTGGTGGAAAGCATGCCAAGACGCATGAAAGCCGTTTTTAAAAATCATGGTTATTCCACAAAATATTGATTTCTGAACTCTTCCTGAGTTTTAAAACATTAGTATTGTTTCTAAATGATTATGAATTTGCTTTCTTTACATTATTTGAGGTCTGAAAGCACTGGGGTTTTCTTTAATTTTGAACATTTTTCTTTGTCAGAAAAAAATACAAAATTTATTGCTTGCAAATTTGGAGACATGTTGTCAGAAGTTTATAGACTAAAAGAACAATTTACATTTTACTCCAAAATATACCTATAATACAGAGAAAAATCAGACAAACTGTTGAAAGTGGTCTCTTAAGTTTTGCCAGAGCGGCATATGTGTCTCACTGACATTTATATATGTTTTGACGAATATTTCAGCCCATGTATCAGTTAAATCTCCTTTTTGCAAGTCTGCAAGAAAATAACGGTATACACATGCCGTACGGATGTCACACGGATACTTAGATGCGAGGAAATCGTATCCTCGAATTGCATATGGATTACATACGGATCACTGTTCACGAAACATCGATGCGATTCTCGGCCATCAAAATTGGACCGATTTTTTATATGTTAAGTGTGACTCCAGCCTAACCAAAATTTTTATACAGTATATTGATGTATATCCTCCAGGTTGAAATGTTTATCAGGTCATACACTTAGTATATGGGCATTACAAGTGTAGGAGACCGGCTCCTTTTTATATGGTAAGGAACAGATGTTTATTATTATTATATATTTATATAGCGCCATTTATTCCATGGCGCTTTACATATGAAAAGGGGAAAAATATAGACAGATACAATAAACATGTGCTAGACAAGGGACGCATAAGTACAGAAGGAGAGAGGACCCTGCCCGCGAGGGCTCACAGTCTACAGGGATGGGTGAGAATACACTAGGAGAGGGTAGAGCTGGTTGTGCGATGGTTCAGTACACTGAGGATCATTGCAGGTTGTAGGCTTGTCGGAACAGGTGGGTCTTCAGGTTTTTCTTGAAGGTCTCCGTTGTTGGTGAAAGTCTGATGTTTTGCGGCAGAGAGTTCCAGAGTATGGGGTAAGCCCGGGAGAAGTCTTGTATGCGGTTGTGGGAAGAAGAGATGAGGGGGGAGTTTATGAGGTCAACCTTCACGTCTCTTCCAAGGGGTATTGGGGTGCGTCCAAATTTGGGGCAGGCCTTGCATTTACTGCATAAGCAAACAGTATGGGAGACCCACTGCCTAATAAAGGCAACTGTAGGGGTTGGTGAGCTGCAACACTGCAATTTTACACTGCCGGATATTCAGCCTCAACAATGCAATGCTCCAATGCCGGGTCTTCAGCCTCAACACTGCAATGTTCCACTGCTGGGTCTTCAGGCTCAACACTGAAATGCTCCACTGTCGGGTCTTCAGCCTCAAACTGCAATTCTCCATTGCAGTTTCATCCGCCTCAACACAACAATTATTCACTGCATTTTCTTTAGCCTCAACACTGCAATTCTCTACTGCTGGTTCTTCAGGCTCAACACTGCAATGCTCCACTGCCGGGTGTTCAGCCTCAACACTGCAATGCTCCAATGCAGGTTCTTCAGCTTCAACACTGCAATGCTCCACTGCCGGGTGTTCAGCCTCAACACTTAAATACTCCACTGCCGGGTCTTCAGCCTAAACACTGCAATGCTCCAAGGCCGGGTCTTCATCAACACTGCAATGCTCCTATGTAGGTTCTTCAGCTGCAACACTGCAATGCTCCACTACAGGTTCTTGAGGCTCACCACTACTATTCACCAATTCAAGTTCTTCAGCCTCAATACTGCAATTCTCTACTGCTGGTTCTTCAGGCTCAACACTGCAATGCTCCACTGCTGGCCCTTCAGCCTCAACACTGCAATGCTCCAATGCAGGTTCTTAAGCCTCAACACTTGCACTTACTTCATGGGCAAACTGTTGTGAACGTTGGAGACAATTTCTGAGCTGAGACTCCCTCTGGTGGTTGCTGACGGTACTGAGGCAGTATCAAATGACAGGGGCTCCTCACCTGCCAGCGATGACTGGCAATCAGGAGTCACTGACTGGGCTGATATAAGGGAGTTGCCTTCCCATGATCCTCGCAGGTGATCAATTGTTGTTTCCTGGTTCATTTGGAAGTCTGATGGTGTCTTGCCTTCGTCTGCTACCTTCAGATAAGATATTTTCTGCTTGTTTCTATTGTGTTTGCTATTTCCATTTTTGTCTGCACCTTTGTGGAGGTTAGCCGGGTCCCCTCCTGGGGCCTGTGCTACTCTCTTTTTTTCAGTAGCCACTGTTATTTGTTCAATTGCTCTTTCCCTGCTTTTTGAGTGGCAGCGGGTTAGCCTTGTTCACACTGAGATTTGATTTAGTGGGTGGCGAGATCGTGTGATCTCAGCTTTTTTGAAATCAGAAGTGTTGGAAGTTTTGCTAGGGTTTTGCTGGGTTGCAGATAGTACTCTGTCCTGTCCTGTCCTATTTAGGCAGTGTTTGGCCCCGAGCGTTTGCTCACTCTATTTTCTGCCTGAGTTTGTGTTTCGTCTTGTCTAACCGCCATTATATGTTTGGAGGCTGCCTATTCCTTTGGGGCTCTACTCCGGGGCAGTTAGCTTTCCTGTTTCTATCTTTAGGTGTATCTAGCTCTCCGGCTGTGCCGAGGAGTCTAGGACCACCGTAGGTACGCTCCACGGCTGCTTCTAGTTGTGCGGTTAGTTTAGGGATCTGCAACCCATTACTTTCCAACCTCTCAGGTGTTCGGCTGCCTTGCTGTTTTGCTCCTGTCCTCCTCAGTTACCAAATCATAACAGCAAACATTATGGAAGTACCAAATGACTAATAATGGAAACTTTGCTTTCATGTGGCCATCCAGTACGTCGGTTCAAAGGGTTGTTTGGGTGCATTTAACTTTGGGGCCGGGCAGTCCTTCCGTTCAATGCATAGGCAAACAGTGTGGGAGTACCAAATGAATAATGGGAACTTTGCTTTCATGTGGCCATCCAGTATGTCGGTTCAAAGGGTTATTGGTGTGCATCCAAATTTGGAGCAGGCCTTGCATTCACTTCATGAGCAAACATTATGGGAGTACCAAATGAACATTTTTATTTTGGGTTATTTATTTTGCCTTATATAATTCATTACCCAAAAAAAAAAAAATTCTTTCCAAAATTTTGCTGATGTAAAGTAAACATGTGGGAAATGTTAATTATTATCTATTTTGTGTGACACTACTCTCTGATTTAAGGGTACAAAAATGAAAAGTTTGAAAATGACAAAATTTTCAAATTTTTTGCCAAATTTCTGTTTTTTGTTTCATAAATAAACGCAAGTTATATCGAAGAAATTTTACCGCTAGCATGAAGTACAATATATCCTGAAAAACTGTTCTCAGTTTCAGTGGAATACGTTGAAGTGTTCCAGAGCTAAAACTTCATAAAATGACAGTAGTCAGATTTGTAAAAATTGGCCCGATCATTAAGTACCAAATTGGCTCTGTCACTAAGTGGTTAATAGATATCTAAAGGAGTTTTGTTTTATTATTGTGATTACATAAATATGCTGTGGCCCCTTAAACATCGGAGTAGATTTGGGTCCAGATCTTGAGACCTCTACCAATTTCTGAAAAAAACAGTTCTTCTATGTTTTCTCATTAACTTAATTCCTTTCTTCCTTTGACTTGATAGTGTAGTATATTAATGTTTAAGTCCTGCCTAAATCTTTACTCGTTAATGCACCCGACTAAAACTGCCCCTGACCAACCAGGAAACATTTCACCTTTCAAGCAGTTTAAATAAACTTTCCACCTCCTTCTCTGACTCAGGATGGTCCAAATATTGTTGGGATTTTATGCAAAAAAAATCCATACTATCATGGCAAATCCGAGACTGTAGGCAACTATGGTAATGTGTATTGTTTTTGTATTGGTGTGCTGCAAATAAGGCAGGTGGCTAAATGAGGAGGCTGTGAAAATAGCTGGAGAAATGTGTACAAGGATTGCCAGGCATTGTGCCACCACGCAGAGACAAGTAGCTGGTGGGAGAAGCACGCAAGAAGAGATATAAGGGAAAATTTGGTGCCTATAGGGTGGAGTGTGAAAGGTCCACATGTGGTGCCTACTGAACATCAGGAGTTGTGGTAGACTGGAGAACTGTTGAAGATTGATAATAGCATGGAAACCAGAAGGCATGATGCAGAGCCTGAGCAGAAGCTGTGTGAAGATTCACTTGGCATACTTGGGAGAGTCTTTGGAAAGAAGAGGTTCTGTGGCTACCAGTGATGAGCGAGCATGCTCAGTAATGCTCGGTGTTCGACCGAGCATCGCAGTCCTCGCGATGCTCAGCGAGCGGCGAGCATTTCCGGGGTTGCTCGGCGGGAGCTCGGGTCCCCGACCTGCATGTATGGCGCTCTTTAGAGGGATTGTCTGCCGCGCACTGTAATGCCGCAGACATTTTGGTTGTGGCATTACAGTGACTGGCTGACCGCACAGCGTCATCAAGTCTATATCAGCCCTGCTCATCACAGTCTGCTCCACAATCACCAGTGTAGGGCGAGCTGCTGCAGAGATAGGGACATAATTGGTGGATTTTAAGTTAGTGTGGGTATACTATAGTTGATTACACAAATCCGGCAAAACCAACAGTCCTTGTAAGGACTAATTACAGGGTATATAGCTATCAGTGCTAGGTAGGCAGGAGTGTATGTGGCTATATATATACAGGGTGGGCCATTTATTTGGATACACCTAAATAAAATGGGAATGGTTGATGATATCAACTTCCTGTTTGTGGCACATTAGTATATGCGAGGGGGAAACTTTTCAAGATGGGTGGTGACCATGGCTGCCATTTTGAAGTCGGACATTTTGGATCCAACTTTATTTTTTTCAATGGGAAGAGGGTCATGTGACACATCAAACTTATTGAGAATTTCACAAGAAAAACAATGGTGTTCTTGGGTTTAGCGTAACTTTACTCTTTCATGAGTTATTTACAAGTTTATGACAATTTATAAAATGTGTTCAAAGTGCTGCCCTGTTGTGAATGGACTTGAAATGAGTTTTGAGCAGAGGCTCCCTCTGGTGGTTACAAGCGGTACTGGACTGTCCAGTGAAGATTGTGAGGATTGGGAATCAGGTGTTACTGACTGGTCTTATTTAAGGGAGTCGCCTTCCCATCAGGGTTGCCGGTGATCAATTGTTCTGGTCTCAATCCTTGATTCCTGTTTCCTTTGTAGCCTGCTGTGTCGTGTCTGCATCTCCTGCTAACAGTATCACCGGCCAAAACTGAAAATTATATGGTACTCACAGAAGGGAAAAAATATTGTGAAAGAAAAAAAAAAAAGGTTGTCAGAGTTGTCAGAGATATTTTTCTGTTTGTTGCATTTTTTTTTTTCCCTCTGTATCTCTGGGTGCTGGGGAGGATTTTTTCTCTCAATGGTGTATTGCCTTTTTTACCTGCACTCCTCAGCTACCAAATCATAACAGTAACATCAGGTGGTGGTCCTTACGGACCATAAGAATCTGGTTTATCTGGAATCTGCCAAGCGACTTAATCCTAGACAGGCCAAGTGGGCCTTGTTTTTCACACGTTTTAATTTTGTGGTTTCCTTTCTTCCTGGCACTAAGAATGTTAAGGCGGATGCCCTCTCGAGGAGTTTCCTTGCGGACTCTCCTGAGGTATCTGATCCTTCTGTTATTTTGAAAGAAGGTGTAGTTCTTTCCGCCATCTCGCCCAATTTGAGACTGGCTCTGGAGGGGTGTCAGGAGGATAGGCCCGAGCGCTGCCCTGTTGGGAAATTGTTTGTCCCGGACCAGTGGAAAAAGAGTGTGATGTCTGAGATTCATTGTTCCGCATTGGCCGGTCATCCCGGAATTTTTGGTAACAGAGACTTGGTTAGTCGGTCCTTTTGGTGGCCTACCTTGTCTCGTGATGTCAGGGAATTTGTGCAGTCCTGCGGGACTTGCTCTCGCTCCAAGCCTTGCTCTCGCTCTAGTGGTTTGTTGATGCCATTGCCTGTGCCCAAGAGACCATGGACCCATATCTCTATGGATTTCATTTCCGACCTCCCTGTTTCTCAGAGTATGACCATCATCTGGGTGATTTGTGATAGGTTTTCCAAGATGATACATCTTGTGCCATTACCTAAGTTGCCTTCCTCCTCTGAATTGGTGCCTTTGTTCCTTCAGCACGTGGTTCGTTTACACGGCATTCCTGAGAACATTGTGTCTGACAGAGGAGTCCAGTTTGTTTCCAGATTTTGGAGGATCTTTTGTTCTAAGCTTGGTGTTCAGTTGTCTTTCTCCTCGGCGTTTCATCCTCAGACCAATGGTCAAACTGAGAGAGCAAACCAGACATTGGAGACTTATCTAAGATGCTTTGTGTCTGCTGATCAGGATGACTGGGTCTCTTTTTTGCCTTTGGCTGAGTTTGCTCTTAATAATAGGGCTAGCTCTGCCACTTTGATGTCTCCATTTTTCTGTAATTCTGGGTTTCACCCTCGATTTTCTTCAGGACAGACGGAGGCTTCTGCCTGTCCAGGTGTTGACTCTGTTGTGGAGCGTATGCAACAGATTTGGGACCAGGTAGTGGAGAGGTTGTCCCTCTCTCAGGAGAGGGCCCAGCGGTTTGCTAACCGGCATAGGACTGATGGTCCTCGGTTTAAAGTGGGGGACTTGGTCTGGTTGTCCTCAAAAAATATTCCTATGAGAGTGGCATCTCCTAAATTTAAGCCTAGATTCATTGGACTTTATAAGATCATGGAGATTCTTAATCCTGTTTATTTTCGTTTGCTTCTTCCAGGGATATTTAAGATCCATAACGTGTTCCACAAGTCCTTGTTGAAGAGGTTTGTTGAGCCAGTGGTTCCTACTGCTTTGCCTCCTGACCCTGTTCTGGTTGAGGGCAATATGGAGTTTGTGGTTGAGAAAATATTGAATTCTCATTTTTCTAGACGGAAACTCCAGTATTTGGTTAAGTGGAGAGGTTATGGTCAGGAAGACAATTCTTGGGTGTTTGCTTCGGACATCCATGCTAGGAGACTCATCCGTGCGTATCATAGAACTCATCCTGACCGACCTGGTTGCTCAAGTGAGGGTTCGGTGACCCCTCCTCAAGGGGGGTACTGTTGTGAATGGACTTGAAATGAGTTTTGAGCAGAGGCTCCCTCTGGTGGTTACAAGCGGTACTGGACTGTCCAGTGAAGATTGTGAGGATTGGGAATCAGGTGTTACTGACTGGTCTTATTTAAGGGAGTCGCCTTCCCATCAGGGTTGCCGGTGATCAATTGTTCTGGTCTCAATCCTTGATTCCTGTTTCCTTTGTAGCCTGCTGTGTCGTGTCTGCATCTCCTGCTAACAGTATCACCGGCCAAAACTGAAATTATATGGTACTCACAGAAGGGAAAAATATTGTGAAAGAAAAAAAAAAAAGGTTGTCAGAGTTGTCAGAGATATTTTTCTGTTTGTTGCATTTTTTTTTCCCTCTGTATCTCTGGGTGCTGGGGAGGATTTTTTCTCTCAATGGTGTATTGCCTTTTTTACCTGCACTCCTCAGCTACCAAATCATAACACTGCCCATTTTGTTGGATTGTCAATGCAACCCTCTTCTCCCACTCTTGACACAATGATAGCAACACCACAGAAGAAATGCTAGCACAGGCTTCCAGATGTTTTCAGATGCTGCACATCTCGTATCTGAAGGCAATTGTCTATGCCTGTCCAACTGTTAGCTCTTCCCGTGTCTGGTTGCTTTTCAAAGACGCTGCTGATAACCCCAAAAAGGCCATTTGCACCACCTGCCAGGTCAGCATCAGCAAGGGTAGCAAAACTACCAGCCTCACCACCACCAACATGATCAGTCACATGGCAGCAAAGCACCTGACTTTGTGGGTCGAACTCCAGGGTCCAGAAACAGTGTCTGTGGGTGACACAACTCCTTCTTACACTATTGTGCATGCAAGCCAATCCCCTGTCCAAGATTGGATTCAGGTCTGGACTTTGACTTGGCCATTCTAACACCTGGATACATTTATTTGTGAACTATTCCATTGTAGATTTTTCTTTATGTTTGGGATCATTGTCTTTTTGGAAGACAAATCTCCATCCCAGTATCAGGTCTTTTGCAGACTCCAACAGGTTTTCTTCAAGAATGGTCCTTTATTTGGCTCCATCCATCTTACTATCAATTTTAACCATCTTCCCTGTCCCTGCTGAAGAAAAGCAGGCCCAAACCATGATGCTGCCACCACCATGTTTGACAGTGGGGATGGTGTGTTCAGGGTAATGAGCTGTGTTGCCTTTACGCCAAACATATCATTTGGCATTGTTGTCAAAAAGTTCGATTTTGATTTCATCTGACGAGAGCAAATTTTTCCACATGTCTGGTATGTCTCCTAGGTGGCTTGTTGCAAACTTTACACGACACTTTTTATGGATATCTTTGAGAAATGGCTTTCTTCGTGCCACTCTTCCATAAAGGCCAGTTTTGTGCAGTGTATGACTGATTGTTGTCCTATGGAGAGACTGTCCCACCTCAGCTGTAGATCTCTGCAGTTCATCCAGAGTGATCATGAGCCTCTTAGCTGCATCTCTGATCAGGCTTTTCCTTGTTTGAGATGAAAGTTTAGAGGGACGGCCGGGTAGATTTGCAGTAGTATGAAACTCCTTCCATTTCAATATGATCGCTTGCACAGTGCTCCTTGGGATGTTTAAAGTTTTGGAAATCATTTTGTATCTAAATCCAGCTTTAAACTTCTCGACAACAGTATCATGGAACTGCCTGTTGTGTTCCTTGGTCTTCATGATGCTTTCTGTGCTTCATGCAGAACCCTGAGACTATCATAGAGCAGGTGCATTTATACGGACACTTGATTACACACAGGTGGATTATATTTATCATCATTAGTCATTTAGGACAACATTGGATCATTCAAAGATCCACAGTGAACTTCTGGAGTGAGTTTGCTGCACTGAAAGTAAAGGGGCTGAATAATTTTGCACGCCCCACTTTTCATTTTTTGTATTTCCACAAAAATTTAAAATAACCAATAAATTTCGTTTAACTTCACAATTGTGTCCCACTTGTTGTTGATTCTTCACCAAAAATTTACATTTGATATATTTATGTTTGAAGCATGATATGTGGGAAAAGGTTGAAAAGTTCCAGGGGGCCGAATACTTTCACAAGGCACTGTATATATATATTCTGCTATCTATCTATCTAGCTATTCTATCTATCTCTCTATGACATATCAATATATATATATATGTCATTGATATTTCATAGAGAGATAGCAGAATAGCCGTTAATTCATTTGTCGGCATCTGTAAAATCATTGCAGAAGTCGACAGGATAGGAGACATGAACAGGCATTTTATCACGCTGCAGAATTCACCGCCTGTGAGTGAGCGGAGCATCAGTGACGTCAGCGCTAGTCACTGATGCTGCCCCCGGCAGCTTCTCATTCATTCCTCAGTGGTTTACAGCCAGGGCGGTCGCATTAGCACCACTCCCGATTGAAAACTATTTAACCCCCTGAAATGGATTACTGCATGGGACTGACTGTACGCCAGACAGGTATTGTAGATTGTTGTTTTTTTTATTTTTTATTTTTTAAAGGAGATCGAAGGGCATCGTTTGGATTAGCAGAAGAATAAAGATGGCAAATATGTGTGGTCTGTCATTTCATTAAAATACTTTATTCTATGTGTGTGTGTGTTTATTTAAGCCTTTACAAACTTCATGATTAGTGATGGATATGAGTCTTATTGACAACTCTCCATTACTATGCCAGGCTTAATGTAACCTTACAATACAAAGGTGACATTAACCCCTTATTACCCCATATGCCACCGCTACAGGGCAGCGCGAAGAGAGAGGCTACGTGCCAGAATTGGTGCATCTTACAGATGCGCCTTTTCTGCGGTGGCTGGGGCCAGATGTTTTTAGCCGGGGAGGGGCAATAACCATTGGTCCCTTTCTAGGCTATTAATATCTGCCCTCAGTCACTGGCTTTCCCTTCTCGTGCAGAAAATTGCACGGGAGCCCATGCCAGTTTTTTCCGTGAATAAAATTCTTTTATTAAATACCTACTGCTCCCAAATTTTGCACACATATACTACTAATAGTAGTAGTCAGTGACATATATGAATTGAACTGTTCTGCAGTGGTTTACTGTATGTAAACCATGTCTCCTATCCTGTCGGCTCCTGCAGAGATTCTACAGGAGCCGACAAATGAATTAACGGCTATTCTGCTATCTACCGTATATACTCGAGTATAAGCCGACCCGAGTATAAGCCGATCCCCCTAATTTTGCCACATGCTGCTTATGTATTGTGCCCCATATGTTGCCCATGTATTGTGCCCCATATGCTGCCCCATGTATTATGCCCATATGCTCCACAGATTAGCCCATATGTTCCACAGATTATGCCCCATATGCTCCACAGATTATGCCCCATATGTTCCACAGATTATGCCCATATGTTCCACAGATTATGCCCCATATGCTCCACAGATTATGCCCCATATGTTCCACAGATTATGCCCCATATGTTCCACAGAGTATGCCCCATATGTTCCACAGATTATGCCCCATATGCTCCACAGATTATGCCCCATATGTTCCACAGATTATGCCCCATATGTTCTACAGATTATGCCCCATATGCTCCACAGATTATGCCCCATATGTTCCACAGATTATGCCCATATGTTCCACAGATTATGCCCCATATGCTCCACAGATTATGCCCCATATGTTCCACAGATTATGCCCCATATGTTCCACAGATTATGCCCCATATGTTCCACAGATTATGCCCCCATATGCTCCACAGATTATGCCCCATATGTTCCACAGATTATGCCCTATATGTTCCACAGATTACACATAGTATAGGACCCTTATGCTGCCGCTGCTGCTACAACTAAAAAAAGAAAATTGCATACTCACCTCTCATCACAGGGGGCCAGGTGCTGGTGTCCTGAGCAGGCGGGGACACCGGCACGCTAAGGGGGACAGGTGCCGGTGTCACCACTGGCTCAGGCCACGGCACCTGCAATATTCACCTGTCCCCGTTCCACCTCTGCGCGCCGCTGTCTTCCGGGTCCTCCAGCAGTGAATGCTCAGGCAGAGGGTGCGGCGCTCACTAACCACGTCACCGCACCCTCTGACCTGAACATTCACAGCTAGAGGACGCGAGGACACAGCAGCTCACAGCGGTGGAACGCGGACAGGTGAATATCGCTTATACTCACCCCTCCTGGTGCGGTCTCTGCAGCCCCTGCTCTTATCCTACGGTCTCCGGCGCCTGTGTTCAGCGGTAACGTGGTACCGCTCATTAAAGTCATGAATATGTATATATTCATGACTTTAATGAGCGGTACCACAGGACCGCTGAACACAGACGCCGAAGAGCAGGGGCTGCAGAGACCGCGCCAGGAGGGGGTGAGTATATAGGACAGCTGCGCTCCCCCTCCCCTGCCGACCCCCTGGTATATGACTCGAGTATAAGCCGAGAGGGGGACTTTCAGCCCTAAAAATGGGCTGAAAATCTCGGCTTATACTCGAGTATATACGGTATCTCTTATGAAATATAAAAATATATATTTACAGCTCTGGCAAAAATTAAGAAACCACCACATCAAAACCCTGACATGGGCACCCCATTGAAAACCTCTGGAATGTGATCAAGAGGATGATGGATAGTCACAAGCCATCAAACAAGAAGAACTGCTTAAATTTTTGTGCCAGAAAATAGTGTTGAGCGATACTGCCGATATCTAAAATATCGTATCGAAATGGTATCGCCGATATCACTAAATATCGTCGATATCCGATCCGATACCGGAAGTCCAATGTAAGTCTATGGGAACCAAATATCGACATTAAAAAAAACCATTCTTGCCTTGTTGGTTAATTGTACATGAAGGAAAACAACAAAGACTAATGTAGAATGTATTGGGGAGGTTGAGGAGACAATAAAGGCATACATGTTTAACCCAATGCAATTGGAATAGCATTAATATATTTTTTTTTGGAAATACATTTGGATTGACTAACAAATTGACAATGTGTTAATCTTTTTTCTATTTTGGCAAATATGTATGTTCACAACTTCCATGCCTCTTCACCTTTTTAACTTTTGCCAGTGCCACACTTTCTCCTTCATAATCTTCAGCAGCATCATCTTTCTCATCAAATTATTCTTCATCTTCACCTTCTTAATCTTCTTCTTAAACTTCTTGCTATTCATGTTTTTGTTTACATTACTCATATTGTTATTATTAAACTAATTAATCTTCTTCATATTCAAATTCTTCATCTTCTTCCTCTTCATCTTCTTCATCATATTCTTATTTGTGACAGAGATTCCTGTACTTGTAATCTGTAAAAGTATGAATTGTTCATCCTTCCGTTCTTGCTGTCACAAAAGATTTAAATTACAACAGTATTTGTCCGTGTTCAGTTTAGCCTGCAGCAGCAGCAGGCATTTTCCAGGGGCACCACGAGGAGGAACGGACTCACCCCCATACACTGCTTAGTCTTCTTCTGCTTAGAATTTAGAGCATATATTTTGCTCTTCATTTTGGTCTTATACTTCATGTTCTTCTGCTTTTTGATCTTTTGCTTATTGTTCTTCTGTCTCTTGTTCTGTATCTTGTAGTTTGTCTTAACCTTCTTTGTCCTGTTGGTGATCTTCTTCTGGGTAATCTTTTATTTTTTCTTTGTGATGGTGTTCAGGCTGGTTGGCTTCATGCTCGTCGTCCTTGTTGTCGTCATCTTCTTCTGGGTGGTCTTTAAGGTCGTCTAATTTCCGAGAAATAGCTGACGTTACTGGAACCCTGACGGGTATCAGATGGAGCAAGAGACAATGGAAGTAACGAGGACCAGCTGACTGTGCTGGAACCCGGACGGGTAGCAGAAGGAAAAGAGGCAATGTCACAACCGAGTACCAGCTGACGTTACTGTGACACGGTTACTAAGCAGGAGGTACCTGTGCTCCAAAGCACTACCAAGGACCAGCAGACGTTGCTGGAACTCGGATACGGAGATGGAGGCACCTAGGCCAAAAGCACTGGGGAGAACCACTTGATGGTACTGGACCCCGGACGGGTAGCAGAAGGAAAAGAGGCAATGTCACAACCGAGTACCAGCTGACGTTACTGTGACACGGTTACTAAGCAGGAGGTACCTGTGCTCCAAAGCACTACCAAGGACCAGCAGACGTTGCTGGAACTCGGATACGGAGATGGAGGCACCTAGGCCAAAAGCACTGGGAGAACCACTTGACGGTACTGGACCCCGGACGGGTAGAAAAACGCACCCATGAAAATGTAAGTTGACAGGACGCAAGCCGTCCGCAGTTACCGAATCACACAGTCCTACAGTGGGTGCTTATCCTATTGTCACAATGGAAACCGCTTTTATTTACATATCCCACAGCACACATAGGAATCACCTAAACTGCAGGCACCATAGAGTCGGCTAACCGAATGCAACACGACAGCACAACTTATTGGAGGATAATTGACGTTCACACTGCCAGGAAACAGCTGTCGTGCTGTAACCAGGCTGGCCAGGAGTCAGTATCCCTGCCAATTACTTACGAGCAACAAATGGCGGTGTTGTAGCCCAGGGAGTAGAGTTCAGGTGGTAGAAAGATGAACATAACAGGAGACATGGAAAACGTTGCCAACCAGTTATTTAATCTGAAAACGGACAGGCAAATTCAGGTGAGATCCATGCCTTGTTCATTTTCAGAAAAGTAAGCCGGTCTACATTCTCTCAGGATAGTCGCATGCGACGGTCTGTTACTACACCACCTGCCAGCACTAAAGACACGCTCAGATAATACACTGGCAGCAGGGCAAGCCAGCACCTCCAATGCATACTGGCTAAGCTCTGGCCATGTATCCAACTTAGAGACCCAAAATTTGAAAGGGGAAGAGGCATCTGGGAGTACTCTTAGAGGGAAAGCCAAGTAGTCTGTCACCATCTTACGGAAACGTTTCTTCCTGGTGACTGGAGCCGTCTCGGATGGTGTAGACCTTGCTGGCGCTGTCACAAAACTTTGCCACATTTGTAACATACAGTTCTTGCCCTGTGCAAAGGCGCTGCTTCTGCTCCCTCTTGTTGTAGAGGTGTCTACACTGCCTCGACGCACAGAGCTGCTTTGTAAAGCAGTAGCAGCAGCAGCAGCTCTCTCGGCTGGAATGTACAACAGTATGGATTGCACCAGTGTGTCTTGGTACTCCTGCATTTTACGGTCCCGGTTCACCGCTGTGATGAGGGTTTGTAAGTTGTCCCGGTAGCGAGGGTCTAGGAGGGTGTAAACCCAATAATCTGACGTGCTGAGAATGTGGGCGATGCGGCGGTCGTTTCTCAGGCACTGAAGCATGAAATCAACCATGTGCTGCAGACTCCCAACTGGCCAACAAAGGCTGTCCTCTGGAAGAGGCGTCATCTCTGTCTCCTCTGCATCACCCCACCCTCGCTCTACATACTGACTACAGCGTTGTGTACCTCCCTCTGTAGGGATTTCTTCCTCCTCCATTGACTCCTCCTCCTCCTCATCCTCCTCACAAAGTGAGCCCTGCCCAGCCCTTTGTGAGGAACCACGTTACGCTGACTGTCCTGAAGGTAATTGAATTTGTGACTCCTCATCCTCCACCTCTTCCAAAACCTCTTCCTTTAGTGCTTTCAGTGATTTCTGAAGCAGGCAGATAAGGGGGACAGTCATGCTGACTAGTGCATCATCTGCACTCGCCATCCGCGTTGAGACATCAAACGCACGCAAAACGTCGCAGATGTCCTTCATAGAGGCCCACTCAGTAGTGGTGAAGTGTGAACGGCGCAAATTGCGAGTTGATTGCGCCTGTTGCAGCTGATACTCCATTACTGCTGGCTGCTGCTCACACAACCGCTCCAACATATGTAACGTGGAATACCACCTGGTGGGTACGTCACATATGATGCGATGTTCAGGAAGGCGAAATCTGACTTGCAGAGCTGCAATGCGCGATCTGGCATGCTGGAACGTCGCAAGTGAGCGCACTCTAGGCGGACCTTGTGCAGCAGTGCATCAAGATCCGGATAGTCCCTCAAAAAACTCTGCACGACCAAGTTGAGCACATGTGCCAGACATGGTATGTGAGTGAGGTTGCCAAGGCCCAGAGCTGCCACCAGATTTTGGCCATTGTCACACACTACCAAGCCTGGCTGGAGATTAGCTGACAAAAACCACACGTCGCTCTCCTGCTTGATGGCATCCCAGAGCTCCTGCGCTGTGTGGCTTCGATTCCCATGGGAATTAATTTCAGGACGGCCTGTTGACGTTTGGCCACGGCTGTGCTCATATCGGGTCGCAACAGGTAAGCGTTCACGGGTCCATGTGGAGGTATACCGTGACGGCTCGTGCAGCGATGATTCTGAGGAACTGGAGTAGGAGGAGGAATCAATGTGCACAGACTGGATTCCTGCAATCCTTGGAGTTGGCAGAACACGTACAGCGCCACTGGCAAGATCTGTACCCGGCTCCACAACATTGACCAAATGGGCAGTGAGGGAAAGGTATCGTCCCTGGCCATGGGTACTGGTCCACGCATCGGTGGTCAGGTGGACCCTGCTACTGACGGCGTTTAGTAGCGCATGTTTAATGTTTCCTCGACATGTTTTTGCAGAGCAGGGACAGCTTGCCTGCTGAAATAAAATCGGCTTGGCACATTATATTGTGGGACTGCCAATGCCATAAAGTTCCTGAAACTGTCAGTCTCCACCAGCCTGAATGACAGCATTTCAAGGGACAGGAGTTTTGCAAGGCCAGCATTCAGAGCCTGTGCTCGTGGATGGTTTGCCGAGTATGGCCGTCTTTTATCCCATGCCTGTGTTACCGATGGCTGTTTTTTGTTCTGGAAGTGTGACGATGCCTGTGAACTTGCTGCAGTGGTGGAATAACAGTTTGTCTATGGACAACAGTGACCGAGGTTCTTCCATGGAGATCCTGTGAGGAAGCCGAACCAGGTGTGTGAGAGCTGGAGGTAGAGGCTCGAACATGACCTAAAGATGTAGGTGCTGCTGTAGGTTGGCCTACATCTCAGTGTGTCTTTGTAACTCAGCTACGTGCTTTGTCCGTACATGTTTCCACATATTTGTGGTATTCAGGTTACTGATATTTTTACCTCATTTAACTTTTTGCTTACACAGCTTGCATTGAACATAGCAAATATCAGATACAAGTCTGTCAAAAATGGACCACGCAGTGCAAGTCATGGGAGCGCCAATTTTGACATTTTTAAGAGAACTGCTCCAACAGGTGCCAAACTGGAGGCTACAGGCAAGCGAGTCTGCAGCCTACCTCTCCCTCCTCTTTGTACCGTTGGGACAATCTCTTCCTCAGAGCTGCTCCCACCACCTTCCTGTTGCTCACACCATGTTGGGTCTCGGACTTCATCATCTCCACTACCCTCTTCCAACACCTGCTGCTGTTGGATGTCTGGGCAGCACCATGCTCCACAAAACCTGGCACCTGAGTCTCATCATCATCATAAGATGCGTTCTGCGGTGTGCTGTCCATCGGCACTGGCTCACCCGCCTCTTCAGATTGAGAGAGACACAGCTGTTGCGCATCACTGCATACTCCTCTTCTTCAAATTGCAGAATGCTGCTTGCCTGTGCCCGTGTTTGCGAGCCAACAGATTCTGAGAACAGAAGCAGAGACTCAGCTGGCTCCTGTACAGAACTCTCTGACTGCCTGGGCAATTTGACAGGCGGTGAACAGACAGATGGTTGCTCAACAGTGTTGTGTTCCTGAGAGGAGGTGGAAGGAATTGAAGTCGATGCATTGGCTGCCATCCAACAACAACGGCTTCAATTTGTTCTTCCCGCAGCAGGGGGGCACGCCGAGCTCCTACCAAGTGCGCATAAAGGAACGCTCACGGGGAAAACTGGTGGATGCTGTGTCACTGAGGGCGGCAGCAGCCACAGAATCCCCACGTCCTCTCCCTGCTGAAAACTCCCGGCCACGACACGTGCCTTACTCACTGACTTGTTCATCTTGTAGATTGAGAAAGAAAGTCAGAAAGTTATAAGGCCTAAGTGTGGTTATTAGCAGAGACTGAAGTGAACACTGAAACACAACTGTTCACAATCTGTGAAAGGCTACTCTTTGTCTACTTCTATAGTGTTTGCAACCAATGTATTGTATACGGATGGAAGCGCGTCACACTAATAGATTATATTTTAAATGGAATGGAGCAGAACCAATTGGAGATAAATGAAAGGAGAGCCACTGAGACACGCTCAGCAGAGTATAAGCAGCAGTGCTTGAACAAGTAACTGGAGCGTGATGTGCAACTCAAAATAAAAACACAGATTGAAGTGAACACTGAAACACAACTGTTCACAATCTGTGAAAGGCTACTCCTTTGTCTACTTCTATAGTGTTTGCAACCAATGTATGGATACGGATGGAGCGCGTCACACTAATAGATTATATTTTAAATGGAATGGGCAGAACCAATTGGAGATAAATGAAAAGGATGAGCCACAGAGACACGCTCAGCAGAGTACAAGCAGCAGTGCTTGAACAAGTAACTGGAGCGTGATGTGCACTCAAAAAATAAAAAAACAGACTGAAGTGAACACTGAAACACAACTGTTCACAATCTGTGAAAGGCTACTCCTTTGTCTACTTCTATAGTGTTTGCAACCAATGTATTGTATACGGATGGAAGCGCGTCACACTAATAGATTTATTTTAAATGGAATGGAGCAGAACCAATTGGAGTAAATGAAAAGGATTAGCCACTGAGACACGCTCAGCAGAGTACAAGCAGCAGTGCTTGAACAAGTAACTGGAGCGTGATGTGCACTCAAAAAATAAAAAAACACAGGGACTGAAGTGAACACTGAACACAACTGTTCACAATCTGTGAAAGGCTACTCTTTGTCTTACTTCTATAGTGTTTGCAACCAATGTATTGTATACGGTGGAAGCGGTCACACTAATAGTTTAATTGCATGGAGCTGCAAGAATTACACTGAAGGAAAAAAAAAAGAGTCTGTGAGTGACAGGTGCAGATGCTACGACAGCGTTGCAATGCAGAGCAAACTGCAGCGTCACCTGCACTCACACACACCTTGCAGAGCTGTTAAAACAACACTGCAGGCAAAGGAAGCTTTACACAGCGGTTGGTGTAGCCTGCCTACAGACGTACCAAATCGCAATCTCTAACTGTCCTCGAGTCAGCACGCAGCGTTCGTCCCTACTGAATTCAAGCACGTGAGCTAAAATGGCGGCGGCGCCTTTTAAGTGCATTCTGCTATTTCGCATCAATCACAGCCCATGCCATTATTACATGACCGCAGCAGTCAGGATGTGCCCCCCACTTCTTAGGTTCCTCATTGGCTAAAAATCCATTGCCTCGCAAGAATTTATGGGAATTCCCCGATTCGGTATTCGAAAGCGAAAATATCGAAAGAAGTATCGAAAGGCCGATAGGCTAATATGGGCCCCGATACCGTTTTTGCAGATCGTACGTCAAATAGCCGAAGCATGCAAAAAACTGGTGGAAAGCAGCCAAAGCGCATGAAAGCCGTTTTTTAAAAATCATGGTTTTCCACAAAAATATTTTTCTGAACTCTTCCTGGTTTTTAAAAACATTAGTTTGTTTCTAAATGATTTGAATTTGCTTTTTTTAATTATTTGAGGTCTGAAAGCATGGGGTTTTCTTTTTTTGAACATTTTTCTTTGTCAGAAAAAAAAATACAAAATTTTTTTGCTTGCAAATTTGGAGATTTTTGTCGAAGTTTTTGATAAAAGAACAATTACATTTTCTCCAAAATATACCTTGAGAAAAATCAGACAAATGTTGAAAGTGGTCCTTAAGTTTTGCCAGAGCGGATATGTGTCTCACTGAATTTTATTGTTTTGGAATATTTCAGCCCAGTTCAGTTAAATTCCTTTTTGCAATCTGCAAAAAAAATAAGGTTACACATGCCGTAGGTGTCAACGGGTATTAGATGGAGGAAATGTTCTCGAATTGCATATGGATTACATACGGATCAATGTTCACGAAATCGTCGTTCTGGCTCAAAATTGGACGATTTTTTATATGTTAAGTGTGATCCAGCCTAACCAAAATTTTTATACAGTATATTGAGTTAACCTCCAGGTTGAAATTTTTAGGTCATACATTGTTATGGGCATTACAAGTTAGGAGACGGCTCCCCTTTTTTTATGGTAAGGAAACAGAGTTTATTATTATTATTTTATTTTTTAAAAAGCGCATTTATTCCATGGGCTTTACATAGAAAAAGGGGAAAAATAAGACAGATAAATAAACATGTGCTAGACAAGGACGCATAAGTACAGAAGGAGAGAGGCCCTGCCGGAGGGTCACGTTACAGGGATGGTGGAATACACAGGGAGGGGTTGGTGGTTGTGCGATGGTTTCAGTCACTGAGGCATTGCGGTTTTTAGGCTTGTCGGAACGGTGGGTCTTCAGGTTTTTCTTGAAGGTCTGTTTTTTGGTGAAAGTTGATGTTTTGCGGCAGAGAGTTCCAGAGTATGGGGTAAGCCCGGGGAAGTTTGTTGCGGTTGTGGAGAAGGATGGGGGGGAGTTTATGAGGTAACCTTCACGTTCTTCCAAGGGGTATTGGGGTGGTCCAAATTTGGGGCAGGCCTTGCTTTACGCATAAGCAAACGTATGGGGCCCTGCCTAATAAAGGCAACTGTAGGGGTTGGTGAGTGCAACACTGCAATTTTACATGCCGGATATTCAGCCTCAACAATGCAATGCTCAATGCCGGGGTCTTCAGCCAACACTGCAATGTTCCACTGCTGGGTTTCGGCCAACATGAAATGCTCCACTGTCGGGTCTTAGCCTCAACCTGCATTCCCATTGCTTTCATCCCCTCACACAACAATTATTCATGCATTTTCTTTAGCCTCAACACTGCAATTCTCTATGCCTGGTTCTTCAGGCTAACCGCAATGCTCCTCCCCGGGGGTTCGCCTCAACCTGCAATGCTCCAAATGCGGTTCTTCGTTCACACTGCAATGCTCCACTGCGGGTGTTCAGCCTCAACACTTAAATATCCACTGCCGGGTTTCAGCCTAAACACTTGCATTACTTCATGGGCAAATGTTGTGAACGGTGGGACAATTTTGGTGAGACTCCCTTGGTGGTTGTGACGGTTATTTAGGCGTATCAAATGACAGGGGCTCCTCACCTGCAGCGATGATGGCAATAGGGTCACTGACTGGGGATATAAGGGAGTTGCCTTCCCTGATCCTCGCAGGTGATTAATTGTTGTTTCCGGTTCTTTGGAAGTCTGTGGGTTGCCTTGTCGCACCTTCAGAAAGATATTTTCTGCTTGTTTTATTGTGTTTGCTATTTCCATTTTTGTTGACCTTTGTGGAGGTTAGCCGGGGTCCTCCTGGGGCCTGGGTACTTCTTTTTTCAGTAGCCACTTTATTTGTTCAATTGCTCTTTCCCTGCTTTTTGAGTGGCAGCGGGTTGCCTGCACACTGAGATTTGATTTAGTGGGTGGCGGACGTGTGTCTCAGCTTTTTTTGAAACAGAAGTTTGGAAGTTTGTAGGGTTTTGTGGGTTGCAGATAGTACTCTGTCCTGTCCTGCCTATTTAGGGTTTGGCCCCCGAGGTTTTGCTCACTCTATTTTCTGCCTGAGTTTGTGTTTCGTTTGTTACCCGCCCATTATAGTTTGGAGGCTGCCTATTTCTTTGGGGCTCATCGGGGCGTTGCTTTCCTGTTTCTATCTTTAGGTGATTTGGGTCTCGGCTGTGCCGAGGGTCTGGACCACCGTAGGTGCTCCCGGTGCTTCTGTTGTCGGTTGTTTAGGGATCTGCAACCCTTACTTTCCAACCTCCAGGTGTTCGGCTGCCTTGTGTTTTTGCTCCTGTCCTCCTCAGTTACCAAATCAAACAGCAAAATTTGGAAGTACAAATGACTATAATGGGAAATTTGCTTTCAGTGGCCATCCGTTACGTCGGTTCAAAGGGTTGTTTGGGTGCATTTAACTTTGGGGGGGCAGTCTTCC
>JARQOD010000001.1:8415576-8479159 GCA_033576555.1 Oophaga sylvatica | reverse complement strand
CACAGCTGTTGCGCATCACTCATACTCCCTCTCTTCAAATTGCAAATGCTGCTTGCCCTTGCCCGTGTTTGCGAGCCAACAGATTCTGAAACAAAGCAGAGACTCACTGGCTCCGTACAGAACTCCTGACTGCCTGGGCAATTTGACAGGCGGGAACAGACAGAGGTTGCCAACATGTTTGTTTCCTGAGAGGTGGAAGAATTGAAGTCGATGCATTGGCTGCCATCCACCCAAAAAACGGCTTCAATTTGTTCTTCCCGCACAGGGGGCACCCGAGCCCCTACCAAATGCGCATAAAGGAACGCTCACGGGAAAACTGGTGATGCTGTTCACTGAGGGCGGCAGCAGCCAAGAATCCCCACGTCCCTCCCTCTGAAACCCACCCACGACCACTGCCTTACTCACTGACTTGTTCACTTGGAGATTGAAAAGAAAGTCAAAAATTATAAGGCCTAAGTGTGGTTATTAGCAGAACTGAAGGGGACACGAAACACAACTTTTTCACAATCGTGAAAGGCTACTCCTTGTCTACTTCTATGTTTTGCAACCAATGAAATTGTATACGGATGGAACGCGTCACCTAATAGATTATTTTTAAATGGAAGGGAGCAGAACCAATTTGGAGAAAATAAAAAGGATGAGCCCTGAAACACCTAAAGTATAAGCAGCGTCTTGAACAAGTAACTGACGTGATTGCACTCAAAAAATAAAAAACACAGACTGAAGTGAACATGAAACCAACTTCACAATCTGTGAAAGGCTACTCCTTTTCTACTTCTATAGGTTTGAAACCAATGTATTGGATACGGATGAAGCGCGTCACACAATAGATTATATTTTAAATGGAATGGACAAACCCAAATTTGGGAATAAATGAAAAGGATGAGCCACGAACACGCTCAGCAAGTAAAAGCACTGCTTGAACAAGAAGAGCGTGAGTGCACAAAAAAAATAAAAAACACAGACTAAGTGAACACGAAACACAACTGTTCACAATCTGTGAAAGGTTACTCCTTTGCTATTCTATAGTTTTTGAACCCCAATGTTTTTAAAGGGGATGGAAGCGCGTCACACTAATAGATTTTTTTTAAAATGGAATGGAGCAAAACCCAATTGGAGAAAAAAAAGGATGACCACTGAACACGCTCAGCAAGTAAAGCAGCGTGCTTGAACAATAACTGGGACGTGATGTCACCAAAAAATAAAAAAAAAACGACTGAAGTAACACTGAAAACACAACGTTCACAATCTGTGAAAGGCTACTCCTTTTTCTACTTTATAAGGGGTTTGCAACCAATGTATTGTATCGGAGGAAGCGCTCACACTAATTTAAATGCTGGACTGCAAGAAACCGAAGAAAAAAAAAAGATCTGTGAGTGACAGGTCAATGCCACAGACAGCGTTGCATGCAGAGCAAAAATGCAGCGTCACCGCACTCCAAAACACCTTGCAGACTTTAAAACAACACTGCAGCAAAAGGAAGCTTTACACAGCGGTTGGTGCTAGCCTGCCTACAGCACAGTAAAACTAAATCGCAATCCTAATTGCCCTCAGAGTCCACAGCACGTTCTGTCCCTTACTGAATTCAAGCACAGTGACCTAAAATGGCGGGGGGCGCCTTTTTAGTGCTTCTGACATCATTTCAGCATCCAATCACAGCCTTTGCCATAGTTAACAGACCGCCATACAGGATTCCACACTTTCTTAGGATTCCTCTTTGGCTGAAAAAATCACATTGCCTCGCAAAGAATTAATGGGAACTTCCGATTCCGGTATTCGTAAGACGAAAATATCGAAACGAAGTATCGAAAGGCCGATAGAGCTAATATCGCCGATACCCGATATTTGCAGTATCGTATCGCTCAACACTAGCCAAAGCAATGCAAAAGACTGGTGGAAAGCATGCCAAGACGCATGAAAGCCGTTTTTAAAAATCATGGTTATCCACAAAATATTGATTTCTGACTCTTCCTGAGTTTTAAAACATTAGTATTGTTTCTAAATGATTATGAATTTGCTTTCTTTACATTATTTGAGGTCGAAAGCACTGGGGTTTTCTTTAATTTGAACATTTTTCTTTGTCAGAAAAAAATACAAAATTTATTGCTTGCAAATTTGGAGACATGTTGTCAGAAGTTTATAGACTAAAAGAACATTTACATTTTACTCCAAAATATACCTATACAGAGAAAAATCAGACAAACTGTTGAAAGTGGTCTTAATTTGCCAAGCGGCATATGTGTCTCACTGACATTTATATATGTTTTGACGAATATTTCAGCCCATGTATCAGTTAAATCTCCTTTTTGCAAGTCTGCAAGAAAATAACGGTATACACATGCCGTACGGATGTCACACGGATACTTTAGATGCGAGAAATCGTATCCTCGAATTGCATATGGATTACTACGGATCACTGTTCACGAAACATCGATGCGATTCTCGGCCATCAAAATTGGACCGATTTTTTATAATGTTAAGTGTGACTCCCCTAACCAAAATTTTTATACAGTATATTGATGTATATCCTCCAGGTTGAAATGTTTATCAGGTCATACACTTAGTATATGGGCATTACAAGTGTAGGAGACCGGCTCCTTTTTATATGGTAAGGAACAGATGTTTATTATTATTATATATTTTATAAGCGCCAATTTATTCCATGGCGCTTTTACATATGAAAAGGGGAAAAATATAGACAGATACAATAAACATGTGCTAGACAAGGACGCATAAGTACAGAAGGAGAGAGGACCCTGCCCGCGAGGGCTCACAGTCTACAGGGATGGTGAGAATACACTAGGAAGGGGTAGAGCTGGTTGTGCGATGGTTCAGTACACTGAGGATCATTGCAGGTTGTAGGCTTGTCGAACAGGTGGGTCTTCAGGTTTTTCTTGAAGGTCTCCGTTGTTGGTGAAAGTCTGATTTTTGCGGCAGAGAGTTCCAGAGTATGGGGTAAGCCCGGAGAAGTCTGTATCGGTTGTGGGAAGAAGAGATGAGGGGGGAGTTTATGAGGTCAACCTCACGTCTCTTCCAAGGGTATTTGGGTGCGTCCAAATTTGGGGGCAGGCCTTGCATTTACTGCATAAGCAAACAGTATGAGACCCACTGCCTAATAAAGGCAACTGTAGGGGTTGGTGAGCTGCAACACTGCAATTTTACACTGCGGATATTCAGCCTCAACAATGCAATGCTCCAATGCGGGTCTTCAGCCTCAACACTGCAATGTTCCCACTGCTGGTCTTCAGGCTCAACACTGAAATGCTCCACTGTCGGGTCTTCAGCCTCAACACTGCAATTCTTCCATTGCAGTTTCATCCGCTCAACACAACAATTATTCACTGCATTTTCTTTAGCCTCAACCTGCAATTCTCTACTGCTGGTTCTTCAGGCTCAACACTGCAATGCTCCACTACCGGGTGTTCACCTCAACACTGCAATGCTCCAATGCAGTTTTCAGCTTCAACACTGCAATGCTCCACTGCCGGGTTGTCAGCCTCAACACTTAAATACTCACTGCCGGGTCTTCAGCCTAAACACTTGCACTTACTTCATGGGCAAATGTTGTAACGTTGGAGACAATTTCTGAGTGGAACTCCCTCTGGTGGTTGCTGACGGTACTGAGGCGTAATCAAATGACAGGGGCTCCTCACCTGCCAGCGATGACTGCAATCAGGAGCACTGACTGGGCTGATATAAGGGAGTTGTCCTTCCCATGATCCTCGCAGGTGATTAATTGTTGTTTCCTGGTTCATTTGGAAGTCTGATGGTGTCTTGCCTTCGTCTGCTACCTTCAGATAAGATATTTTCTGCTTGTTTCTATTGTGTTTGCTATTTCCATTTTGTCTGCACCTTTGTGGAGGTTAGCCGGGTCCCCCTCCTGGGGCCTGTGCTACTCTCTTTTTTTCAGTAGCCACTGTTATTTGTTCAATTGCCTCTTTCCCTGCTTTTTGAGTGGCAGCGGGTTAGCCTTGTTCCACTGAGATTTGATTTAGTGGGTGGCGAGATCGTGTGATCTCAGCTTTTTGAAATCAGAAGTGTTGGAAGTTTTGCTAGGGTTTTGCGGGTTCAGATAGTACTCTGTCCTGTCCTGTCCTATTTAGGCAGGTTTGGCCCCGACGTTTGCTCACTCTATTTTCTGCCTGAGTTTGTGTTCGTCTTGTCTAACCGCCATTATATGTTTGGAGGCTGCCTATTCCTTTGGGGCTCTACTCCGGGCAGTTAGCTTCCTGTTTCTATTTTAGGTGTATCTAGCTCTCCGCTGTGCCGAGGAGTCTAGGACCACCGTAGGTACGCTTCCACGCTGCTTCTAGTTGTGCGGTTAGTTTAGGGATCTGCAACCCATTACTTTCCAACCTCTCAGGTGTTCGGCTGCCTTGCTGTTTTGCTCCTGTCCTCCTCAGTTACCAAATCATAACAGCAAACATTATGGAAGTACCAAATGACTAATAATGGAAACTTTGCTTTCATGTGGCCATCCAGTACTCGGTTCAAAGGGTTGTTTGGGTGCATTTAACTTTGGGGCCGGGCAGTCCTTCCGTTCAATGCATAGGCAAACAGTGTGGGAGTACCAAATGAATAATGGGAACTTTGCTTTCATGTGGCCATCCAGTATGTCGGTTCAAAGGGTTTTGGGTGTGCATCCAAATTTGGAGCAGGCCTTGCATTCACTTCATGAGCAAACATTATGGGAGTACCAAATGAACATTTTTATTTTGGGTTATTTATTTTGCCTTATATAATTCATTACCCTGGAAAGGATGTTCCTTACCCCTTCATACCCAGCCTATTTGACCTTAAACCCTTGCCATTTTTTGCAATTCTGACCAGTGTCCCTTTATGAGATAATAACTCAGGAACGCTTCAACGGATCCTAGCTATTCTGAGAATGTTTTTTCATGACATATTGGGCTTCATGTTAGTTGTTCATTTAGGTCGATAATTTTTGCGTTTATTTATGAAAAAAATGGAAATTTGGCAAAAATTTTCAAATTTCGCAATTTTCAAATTTGAAATTTTTATTCTGTTAAACCAGAGAGTTATTGTGACACAAAATAGTTAATAAATAACATTTCCCCATGTCTACTTTACTCAGCACAATTTTGGAAATTTTTTTTTTTTTTTGTTAGGAAGTTATAAGGGTTAAAAGTTGACAAGCGATTTCTCATTTTACAGCAAAATTTACAAAACCATTTTTTTTTTAGGGACCACCTCACATTTGAAGTCACTTTGAGGGGTCTATATGGCAGAAAATACCCAAAAGTGACACCATTATAAAAATGCACCCTCAAGCTACTCAAAACTACATTCAAAAAGATTATTAACCCTTCAGGTGCTTCACAAGAACTAAAGCAACGTGGAAGGAAAAAATGGACATTTTAATTTTCCAACAAAAATTTTTATTTTTGCATCAATTTTTTCATTTTTGCATAGATAACAGGACAAAATGGATCCTAAAAATTTTTGGGAAAATTTCTCCTGAGTACAAAGATACCTCATATGTGGTCATAAACCACTGTTTGGGCGCATGGCATGGCTCAGAAGGGAAGGATCGCCATTTGACTTTTTGAATGGAAAATATGCTGGAATATTTAGCGTTTGCCTTGTCGCATTTTGGAGAGTCCCTGTGTGCCTAAACATTGGAGCTCCCCCACAAATGACCCCATTTTGGAAACTAGACCCCCCCAAGGAACTTATCTAGATGCATAGTGAGCACTTTGAACCCCCAGGTGCTTCACAAATTGATCCGTAAAAAAAAGAAAGCATCTTTTTTTCACAAAAATTTTCTTTAAGCCTCAGTTTTTTCATTTTCACAAGGGCAACAGGATAAAATGGATCCTAAAATTTGTTGGGCAGTTTATCCTGAGTACAGAGATACCTCATATGTGGTCATAAACCACTGTTTGGGCGCACGGCAGGGCCCAGAAGGGAAGGAGCGCCATTTGACTTTTTGAATGGAAAATTAGCTCCAATCATTAGCGGACACCATGACGCATTTGGAGAGCCCCTGTGTGCCTAAACAGTGAAAAAAAACCACATGTGACACCATTTTGGAAACTAGAACCTCTTATGGAACTTATCTAGATGTGTTGTGAGCACTCTGAACCCCCAAGTGCTTCACAGAAGTTTATAACGCAGAGCAGTGAAAATAAAAAAAATAAATTTTTTTCCTCAAAAATGATTTTTTAGCCTGCTATTTTTTATTTTCACAAGGGTAACGGGGAGAAATTGGACCACAAAAGTTGTTGTGCAATTTATCCTGAGTACAACAATACTCATAGAACAATATGTGGGGGGGAACCACTCTTTTGGTGCATGGGAGAGCTCAGAAGGGAGGAGCGCCATTTTGGAATGCAGACTTGATGGAATGTTCTGCGGGCGTCATGTTTGCATTTGCAGAGCCCCTGATGTGCCTAAAACAGTAGAAACCCCCCACAAGTGACCCCATTTTGGAAACTAGACCCCCCCAAGGAGCTTATCTAGATGTATAGTGAGCACTTTGAACCCCCAAGTGCTTCACAGAATTTTTATAAACGCAGAGCAGTGAAAATAAAAAAATCATTTTTGTTTCTCAAAAATCATTTTTAGCCCGCTGTTTTTTATTTTCTCAAGGGTAACAGGAAAATTGGATGCCAAAAGCTGTTGTCCAGTTTTTCCTGAGTACGCTAGTGTCCCATATGTTGGGGTGAACCACTGTTTGGCGCACGGCAGGGCTCAGAAGGGAAGGAGCGCCATTTGACTTTTTTTAATGGAAAATTAGCTCCAATCGTTAGCGGACACCATGTCGTGTTTGGAGAGCCCCTGTGTGCCTAAACTTTGGAGCTCCCCCACAAATGACCCCATTTTGGAAACAAGACCCCCTAAGGAACTTATCTAGATGCATAGTGAGCACTTTGAACCCCCAGGTGCTTCACAGAAGTTTATAATGCAGAGCTAGTAATATAGGTATCGCTAGCACAGCCTAGAGGGAGAGGTGCACCAGTAGGTTCCCAAGCCTTAGATACTGTAATGAAAACTGGGCACACTCTGATAAGTGGTATAAGTGAAACAAATAAATTTATTAACGTACAGTAGTCACTATTTCACGAAATAGTGACTACTGTACGTTAATAAATTTATTTGTTTCACTTATACCACTTATCAGAGTGTGCCCAGTTTTCATTTCAGTATAATGCAGAGCTGTGAAAATAAAAAATCATTTTTGACGCTTTGAAATGCCGACTTGATGGAATGGTCTGCGGGCATCTTGTTACGTTTGCAGAGCCCCTGATGTGCCTAAACAGTAGAAACCCCCCACAAGTGACCCATTTTGTTTAATAGACCCCCAAGGAACTTATCCAATGTGTGGTGAGCACCTTGAACCCCCACGTGCTTCACAGAAGTTTATAATGCAGAGCCGTGAAAATAAAAATCTTTTTTTCCCTCAAAAACTGATTTTTTCAACCCGCAATTTTTTATTTTCACAAGGGTAACAGGAGAAATTGGACCCCAAAAGTTGTTGTACAGTTTGTCCTGAGTACACTGGTACCCCATATGTGGGGGGAACCACTGTTCGAGCACACTTTGGGGCTCGGAAGGGAAGTAGTCACGTTTTGAAATGCTGACTTTGATGGAATGGTCTGCGGGCCTCATGTTACCTTTGCAGAGCCCCTGATGTGCCTAAACAGTAGAAACTCCCCACAAGTGACCCCATTTTGTAAACTGGACACTGCACGGAACTTATCTAGATGTGCGGTGAGCACTTTGAACCCCCAAGGGCTACACAGAAGTTTATAACGCCCGGGCATGAAAATAAAAAAAATCATATTTTTTCCACAAACATGATCTTTTAGTCCTCAATTTTTTTATTTTCCCAAGGGTAACAGGAGAAATAAGACCCCAAAAGTTGTTGTCCAATTTGTCCTGAGTACGCTGATATCCCATATGTGGGAGAAAAACTACTGTATGGGCACACGTCGGGGCTCGGAAGGGAAGTAGTGACTTTTTGAAATGCCGACTTGATGGAATGGTCTGCGGTGTCATGTTACGTTTGCAGAGCACATGATGTGCCTAAACAGTAGAAACTCCCCCCAAGTGACCCCATTTTGGAAACTAGATCCCCCAAGGAACTCCTCTAGATGCGTGGTGAGCACTTTGAATCTCCAAGTTCTTCACAGAAGTTTATAACGCTGAGCTGTGAAAATAAAAAATCATTTTTTTTCCACAAAAATAAATTTTTAGTCCCCAATTTGTTTTCCCAAGGGTAACAGGAGAAATTAGACCCCCAAAGTTGTTGTGCAATTTTTCCAGAGTATGTTGATACCCCATTTGTGGGGGTAAAACCACTGTTTGGGCACACGTCGGGGCTCGGAATAAAGGGAGCACTGATTGACTTTTGAATGCAAAATTTGCAGGAGTCAATGGTGGCACCATGTCGTGTATGGACACCCCCTGATGTGCCTAAATAGTGGAAACCCCTTAATTCTAACTCCAACCCTAACCCCAACACACATCTAACCCCAACCCTAACCCCTACACACCCCTAACCCTAATCCAAATCCTAACCATAACCCTAACCCCAACACATCCCTAACCCTAATCCCAACTCTAACCATAACCCTAACCACAAGCATAACCCTAATCCCAACCCTAACCTCAAAACACCCCTAACACTTATCCTAACTCTAACCCTAACCACAAACCTAACCCAAATTCCAACCCTAACCCTAATTCCAACCCTAATTCTAACCCTAACCCTAATTCCAACCCTAGAGGCACTGTCACACTTAGCGATCGCACCAGCGATCACAACAACGACACGACCTGGCAAGATCGTTGGTGTGATCACTATATGGTCGCTAGTTAGCTTCCAAACACAAAGATCTCATGAGAGATCAGCGATCTGTATAATGACCTCTGCGGTCGTTGGGAAAACCTAGTCCCGCCTGCGCCGCTGGTAAAGTCGTTCATAAAGGGTGTCAAACTCAGCGATTCAGGCTCACCAGCGGGACACCAACGACCAAAAAACGGCTCAGAACGTTCATGAACGATCAGTGACATCGCAGAGGGGGCCACATCGCCGCTACATGTCACACACAGCGACGTCACTAACGAGATCGCTGCTGCGTCATAAAATCGCTGACGCTTTAGCGATCTCGCTTAGTGTGACAGTACCTTAACCCTAATTCTAACCCTAACCCTAATTCTAACCCTAATGCTAACCCTAAGGCTAACCCTAACCCTAGTTCTAACCCTAACCCTAAGGCTGGGTTCATATTGCGTTTTACCAGCCCGTTCAACACATAGCGTTGACGGGCTGGTAACGGTATAGTATACCGCGATCGCGTTATGCTATACCCGCTAGCGCAGATGAATTAGCAGATGATTCATCTGCGCTAGCGATGACAGAGTCAAGACGCTGCAGGCCGCGTCCGAGGCTCCGTCACTGAATGACGGCACGTCGCGAACGCATGCCGCTTTACGGCATGCGTCGCGATGCGCCCGCAAATGGGGGTGAATGGCAGCGTTAACGGACTGCGTTACACCGCATTATACCGCGGTGTAACGCAGTCCGTCTAACGGACTGCCATAACGCAATATGAACACAGCCTTATAATCGTAGCCCTAACCCTAATAAGAAAAAAAAATATATTTTTTTTTTATTTTATTTGTCCCTACCTATGGGGGTGATAAATGGGGCGTTTATTTACTTTTTTTTATTTTGATCACTGTGAGAGTTTATCACAGTGATCAAAATAAATTTCTGGACTCTGGAGGGTGCACTGCGCATGCGCCCACCATTTTGCAAGATGGCGGCGCCCATGAAACATCCTGGACGGACGCCGGAATGGATCCAGGAACATCGGAGGACCGGAAGAGGAGAGTAGGGGGGGTCGGAAGGTGGGGGGAGCGGAGGCAAGGAGGAGAGGGGCAGTAAGTGACGGCAGTGACCGATCGCCGCCATCTATCGGTGGCGGCGGCTGATCGCCGCCGTGAATCAGTGTGGGGGGGTTGGATCTCGGTCTCCAGCCATGACAGATGCTATTGCAGCATCGGCCATAGCTGGATTGTAATATTTCACCAAATTTCATTGGTGAAATATTACAGATTGCTCTGATTGGCTGTTTCACTTTTAACAGCCAATCAGAGCGATTGTAGCCACGTGGGGGTTAAGCCAACCCCCCTGTGGTGAAGCACAAAGGGTCTTTTGCCTGCGGGTCGGGTGACCTTTCAGTGACCCCGCTCACCCGACCCGCAGGAACGCGATCCTTTCATGACACAGGGTATGCGTCATAGGTCGGATTGGCACCGACTTTCATGAAGCATACGCTGTGTCACAGGTCGGGAAGGGGTAAACATATTTCCCAGGAAAATCCTTTTTGGTTTTGTTTTTGTATGTTTTTATATGTTTTATTGTGCGCCTGTAAAAATGGCGTAAGACTCTGACAACATTGTTCACAGGAGTCAGAAATGCTTCCAGGGCGATCCCCATGATGTTCCCATGTCATCTGAGCACTGTTCCCATCGATTTCTGACATTTTTAGACCCTAAAAAGACCCCCGGGGGGAAATGCTCGGTTTTCCCATAGACTTACATTGGGCTCATTGCTCGGGTCGAGCACCAGAACATTTCAATATGCTCGACCCGAGCAACGAGCATCCGAGCATTTTTAGTGCTTGCCCATCACTAGTGGCTACAAAAAGAAAAACTTAGCTGTCTTGTAACCAGACAAGGTGAACCACATCACATACAGGACATCTTTTCACGTACTTGGCACAACTCCCCAGTGACATTAAAAAGTGTAAAAAATGTGTCGAGGTAAAGTTTAATTTCCAGAGGAAAAGTACAATCCATTCAACCCTTTGAACTCTGAATGTAAAAAAGAATTTGCAGAAATTGAACGCTTTGCTGTTAGAAAAAACAAAGTCAGCTATTTCTTATTTTTAATAGAGGAAGAAAAAATATGGAACAAAATATTCTCCAAAATCATTCCCTAAATAGAAACAAATCATAGCAGTCCAGTTAACATGACGGGACTTGTTAAAATCAGTTTTGTGTGTGCCGGCGTTACAGTTATAGGCAACAAATTTATCAAAGTATCCCACGATGTTTGCTAATAATAGATGGAGCACGTCTGTCTGTATCTTTTAGTACATTTTTTTCACCACCCGCCCTACTGGAGTGAGTTTGTAACAAAGTCACCATTTATCTATCTGAAGTATAGAGCTCGTTAAGCTAATAACATCCACTAGAGATAAGCAAAATGTTTAGTGGAGGATCGAGTTTGAGTCAGATTCCCTGAAAATTGTGATTTCCGTCAAATTCTAACACTTTGAAATTCGATTTGCGCTTATCAAAAAAAAAAAAAACTTGCCCAGCAGCATTTCCCACACTGCTGAAACATTGTAGAATGGAATAACACAATTTTGCACTACTATGAGGCCTCTCTGTAAGGCCTTGCAGCTATGACGTGTAGAAAATTATCACATCTTGTACAGTGGTGGTCAATACCTGGGACATCACAGATCAGTGGTTCCCAGCAGTGCAGAGTTTGTACAGCAGAGTCATCTTCCATCTCTAGAGTCACAGCTCAGAGTTACTCTCCTGTAAGTGTAAGCTCCTATGGTCAGCATGTTCCTCTCTCTCTCCTGTAGAGTGTAAGCTCCTATGGTCAGTGGGGTCCTCTCTCTCTCCTGTAAGTGTAAGCTCTTATGGTCAGCATGTTCCTCTCTCTCTCCTGTAGAGTGTAAGCTCCTATGGTCAGTGGGGTCCTCTCTCTCTCCTGTAAGTGTAAGCTCTTATGGTCAGTGGGGTCCTCTCTCTCTCCTGTAGAGTGTAAGCTCTTATGGTCAGCATGTTCCTCTCTCTCTCCTGTAGAGTGTAAGCTCCTATGGTCAGTGGGGTCCTCTCTCTCTCCTGTAAGTGTAAGCTCTTATGGTCAGTGGGGTCCTCTCTCTCTCCTGTAGAGTGTAAGCTCTTATGGTCAGTGGGGTCCTCTCTCTCCTGTAGAGTGTAAGCTGTTATGGTCAGTGGGGTCCTCTCTCTCTCCTGTAGAGTGTAAGCTCTTATGGTCAGTGGGGTCCTCTCTCTCTCCTGTAGAGTGTAAGCTCTTATGGTCAGCGGGGTCCTCTCTCTCTCCTGTAAGTGTAAGCTCCTATGGTCAGCATGTTCCTCTCTCTCTCCTGTAGAGTGTAAGCTCCTATGGTCAGTGGGGTCCTCTCTCTCTCCTGTAAGTGTAAGCTCTTATGGTCAGTGGGGTCCTCTCTCTCTCCTGTAGAGTGTAAGCTCTTATGATCAGTGGGATCCTCTCTCTCTCTCCTGTAGAGTGTAAGCTCTTATGGTCAGTGGGGTCCTCTCTCTCTCCTGTAAGTGTAAGCTCTTATGGTCAGTGGGGTCCTCTCTCTCTCCTGTAGAGTGTAAGCTCTTATGGTCAGTGGGGTCCTCTCTCTCCTGTAGAGTGTAAGCTGTTATGGTCAGCATGTTCCTCTCTCTCTCCTGTAGAGTGTAAGCTCCTATGGTCAGTGGGGTCCTCTCTCTCTCCTGTAAGTGTAAGCTCTTATGGTCAGTGGGGTCCTCTCTCTCTCCTGTAGAGTGTAAGCTCTTATGGTCAGCATGTTCCTCTCTCTCTCCTGTAGAGTGTAAGCTCCTATGGTCAGTGGGGTCCTCTCTCTCTCCTGTAAGTGTAAGCTCTTATGGTCAGTGGGGTCCTCTCTCTCTCCTGTAGAGTGTAAGCTCTTATGGTCAGTGGGGTCCTCTCTCTCCTGTAGAGTGTAAGCTGTTATGGTCAGTGGGGTCCTCTCTCTCTCCTGTAGAGTGTAAGCTCTTATGGTCAGTGGGGTCCTCTCTCTCTCCTGTAGAGTGTAAGCTCCTATGGTCAGTGGGGTCCTCTCTCTCTCCTGTAGAGTGTAAGCTCTTATGGTCAGTGGGGTCCTCTCTCTCTCCTGTAGAGTGTAAGCTCTTATGGTCAGTGGGGTCCTCTCTCTCCTGTAGAGTGTAAGCTGTTATGGTCAGTGGGGTCCTCTCTCTCTCCTGTAAGTGTAAGCTCTTATGGTCAGTGGGGTCCTCTCTCTCCTGTAGAGTGTAAGCTGTTATGGTCAGTGGGGTCCTCTCTCTCTCCTGTAGAGTGTAAGCTCTTATGGTCAGTGGGGTCCTCTCTCTCCTGTAGAGTGTAAGCTCTTATGGTCAGTGGGGTCCTCTCTCTCTCCTGTAGAGTGTAAGCTCTTATGGTCAGTGGGGTCCTCTCTCTCCTGTAGAGTGTAAGCTCTTATGGTCAGTGGGGTCCTCTCTCTCCTGTAGAGTGTAAGCTCTTATGGTCAGTGGGGTCCTTCTCTCTCCTGTAGAGTGTAAGCTCTTATGTCAGTGGGTCCTCTCTCTCTCTGTAGAGTGTAAGCTCTTATGGTCAGTGGGGTCCTCTCTCTCTCTCCTGTGAGTGTAAGCTCTTATGGTCAGTGGGGTCCTCTCTCTCCTGTAGAGTGTAAGCTCTTATGGTCAGGGGGTCCTCTCTCTCTCCTGTAGAGTGTAAGCTCTTATGGTCAGTGGGGTCCTCTCTCTCCTGTAGAGTGTAAGCTCTTATGGTCAGTGGGGTCCTCTCTCTCTCCTGTGGAGTGTAAGCTCTTATGGTCAGTGGGGTCCTCTCTCTCTCTTGTAGAGTGTAAGCTCTTATGGTCAGCATGGGGTCCTCTCTCTCTCGTAGAGTGTAAGCTCTTATGGTCAGTGGGGTCCTCTCTCTCCTGTAGAGTGTAAGCTCTTATGTCAGTGGGGTCCTCTCTCTTCCTGTAGAGTGTAAGCTCTTATGGTCAGTGGGGTCCTCTCTCTCCTGTGGAGTGTAAGCTCTTATGGTCAGTGGGGTCCTCTCTCTCCTGTAGGTGTAAGCTCTTATGGTCAGTGGGGTCCTCTCTGTCTCCTGTAGAGTGTAAGCTCTTATGTCAGTGGGGTCCTCTCTCTCTGTAGAGTGTAAGCTCTTATGGTCAGTGGGGTCCTCTCTCTCTCTGTAGAGTGTAAGCTCTTATGGTCAGTGGGGTCCTCTCTCTCCTGTAGAGTGTAAGCTCTTATGGTCAGTGGGGTCCTCTCTCTCCTGTAGAGTGTAAGTTTTATGGTCAGTGGGGTCCTCTCTCTCTCCTGTAGAGTGTAAGCTCTTATGGTCAGTGGGGTCCTCTCTCTCCTGTAGAGTGTAAGCTCTTATGGTCAGTGTGGTCTTCTCTCTCCTGTAGAGTGTAAGCTCTTATGGTCAGTGTGGTCTTCTCTCTCCTGTAGAGTGTAAGCTCTTATGGTCAGTGGGGTCTTCTTTCTCCTGTAGACTGTAAGCTCTTATGGTCAGTGGGGTCCTCTCTCCTGTAGAGTGTAAGCTCTTATGATCAGAGAGGTCCCATCTCTTTTCTGTAGAGTGTAAGCTTTTATCGCCAGTGGGATCATCTCTTCTTCTTCTCCCCCATGTGTATTTTCCAAGCAATCAGAAGCTTTTCAGTAGTGAAATTTGTACACATTTATTATATGAAAATCAACTCTTTCAGGGAAATAAAAGGACAATAAATAAGGGTTCAATAAAATTTGAATCTGTTTGAAAAAGCCTTAGTATCTTGCCCCATAGTATTAAAAGTCATAAAAAATTACGTTAAAGTTTTTTTAGTCCAAAAAAAACCACCTTTTTTCAGGCCTTTTCACGTCATCTCAATAAACAACTGAAGATCCTCTGGCGGCAGCCACTTTATCTAATAGTTTTAGTCTTGAGTGGACTGAGACAAAAGTGGTCTCTTTGCAAGAACAGTATATGGACCCTTTGCAGTCCTTATCTCATCATAATGAACCATTCCACCTGCTACGGAGAGGGTAGCGGCTCACTTTCCTCTTGGATATTATTTTTATGTCATGCATAACTGCATAGAATGTCACTATGGTACATCTGCCCTGGATTTACTGCTTCTGCAATATGAGTGACCAAGACCTGGCTGCGACAAAACACCTAATATAGTATTGCATGCTTATGAAATATAAAATTTACAGTATTCTGCAAAAGCAGCGTTACTTGGCTTGGAAACTAGCCACCTCTGATAAACTAAAGCAGTGGCCAGTAACTTAGGCAACATGCAATGTTCAATAGAATTAAAAATCCTTGAATTTGAGAACTTTTTAACGTTTGTCTTGTTTTTACAATCACTTTGAAATTGACACTAGGGATGAGCAAGCATGCTCTCAGTGATACTCAGTTGTCACTGGAGTATCATGGTGCTCGGAAGTGCTTGCTACATGGCGGGTTATGAGTGGTGCTCAATGGAATGGGTGCTTTAAAAATTTAACATATTTTGATCCATCAAGTATTACGTGTTTTGAGGTTATCTTTTGTGTTATATAGCACACCCAAAAATTGAAAACATTTTCCTGGGCTACATTTCTCAGCCATACACAATTCTGTAGTGTGGAGTAAATTTCTGTGATCTTTAAAAGTGAATAAAAGCGTTTAAAAATTTTGTAGGCCTCCATTTCTCAGACACAGTGTTACATGGTCTGTGAACATTTCTGCGATCACTAAAAGTGAACAAAAGCTTTTAAAAATTATGTAGGCTTCCATTTCTCAGCCATACTGTTTTATGTAGTCTGTGATCTGTAAAACTGCTAAAAAACTTTAAAAAATGTTGCAGGCCTCCATTTCTCAGACATACAGTGTTATATGGCCTGTAAACATTTCTGTGATCTGTAAAACTGCTAAAAAGTGTTATGTGGTCTGTTAACATTTCTGTGATCTCTAAAACTGAGAAAAAGCATTGAAACATTTTTCTAGATCGAATTTGATTGTCATCTATACACTTTTGTGTTCTTTCGGTTACATTCCGATGCAGTAAACTCACAAAAACTGCTTTGATTGCTGCAGGTGAAAAATATTTTTCTTATATTAAAAATAAACTTGGTTTCAAGTGACCTAGCAATTTCAAAATGCGTGAGGAGTGCATTAAGAGATGGGGAAGTGGAAAAATGCTGATGATGGTGCATGCAGATACCAAGAACATGGTGCAGGTGTGCCTATAATTGTTGCTGGAGCACAAGAAACACGCCCATCCACAACACATAGGTTCCTGTCCCACTTTGCAGGGAGGCAAGGTACACCACTTCTGAAGCCAGAGCAGTGTGAACAGGGGGTCAGTTTGATAGCAGATAATGCTTCCAGCAGGCTTGGTGCACACACCCAGTCATCCACACAGGACAGTCTTACCAGCCTAAAGTCTGGATTACTTAATCCTAACCCTGATTCTCCTTCCTCTCACCATGTTGAGTTCAAGGAGACTAGTGATCCCACACCAGGACACTCAGAGGAGCTCTTTACCATAACATTTCTTGATTGTGGCCTCTCACCCTGCATGCTCCAGTAGGGACAGAAGGCAATGTTTTTTGTGATGCACAAAACATAGAGAAGTAACAGCCACAAGAATATGATGGTGGGGAATGGCAAATTTGGGATAAGGAGGAGGAGGATGATGATGATGAGACTCAGTTGCCACTAAGTCTTGTTGTTGTTAAGTCATGAAGTCAAGAAGGCCAGGGTGCGATAGTGGGAGATGAGGTGGTGGATGAAGAAGTCACCGACCCAAGCAGAGCTGCTTGTCATGGAAATGTTGCCATTTAGGCTGGTGGACATGGAAGATTTCCACCAACTCATGGCAGCAGCCATCCCTCAGTACTCGGTCCCCAGCCACCACTTTCTCTCCCCCTGTGATGACCCCACCTTGTAACAGAACGTATCCAGGAACATCACCCTTACCATTATCAAGACATTTACTGGCATTACCTATTTAACAACTTGTGAACAAGCGCTTGTGGACACTACATTTCCCTGATGGCACACTGGGTGAACATTGTGGAGACTGGGGTTCAAGTCACACACTAGCACAACTCATGTGCTCCCGATGCCGAGGATTGCTTGCAATACTTCTATTAGTTTCTGTACCCCCTCTTGCTCCTACTCATCCTCCTTCTCTGATGTGGTATCTCAGAGCATTTAGTCCACAACAGCCAGAAGCTGGAAGCTCTGTAGCACTGCCTCAGCGAAGCAGCAACAGTGTCTGCTGAAGCTAATTTGTCTAGTAGACAAACAGCACACCATGACAGATTTACTTAAAGTAATAACATAACAAAAATAATGGAGGAACTAATTGGGGAGAACTCCAAATAAACCCTTGCTAGAAGACCATAAAATTTAACTTTTATTTATTAAAATAAAGTATATACAAAGAGTATAAAACGTTTTTCTCCCTAATTTGTCTCAGAAGTCTTCAGTTATTTTTTGCAGCATTTCTGCTAAATTTTATTTAGACAATAGCTGTCTCTTTTTGCTTTGGAGGTGCTGTGCTACCCTTCCGCTAGCTTCCGCTAGTTGTCTCAGAGGGCTTATAGTGCCACCGAAGGGGGGGTCATAACAGACAGGTGCTTTCGCCTCCCAACAGGGAATGCAGACAGGCTTACATATAAAAATGAACAAAGCCTGGATTATCCTACACTTTTCCACACTATCAGTTGACAGCAGCACATAAAGTGTTTGTAATATTCAATATTTTAATGAGGACTGCCAGTTGTTGCCTTTCCAGGGTCTATGGATGACTTTCACTTTATGACTGGATAAGTACATCAACTACACTTTCAAAATATTTTTGTTCAAAATGCTGTTATGGAATCAAAGACTCATCCATACAATTTAGCACGGTTATTGTTGCATTACAGTAGTATGTAAAACTTACAAAAAGCATAGAAAATTGTTCAGGATTAGTTACTCATCCATACATTATTACGTGCCTTCTATCACATTTTTTTTGTATATAACAGTAGAAGAATCATTTGAAAATGTTGCTTGTTTCTTCACATTTTTTACCAATACACTAAGTGTTCTGAAGTGTATTTTTGTGATATACTGTATAAGACTCAAAAAAAGTAAAAAAAATGTTGCTGAGTTGTTTGTTTCTCAGCTATATAATATTACGTGTCCTTGGGTACATTTTGTTTGTATATAACCCCCCAAAAATGTTCAATATGTTACCATTATTATATTGATTACCCATAGACTTGTCTGTGATATGGAGTACATTTCCCTGGTATACAACCCTCAAAAAAACTTGCTCAGAATTTATCGTTATTATGTTGCTCATCCATAGGGTATTACATTTCTTGCGTACAGTTAATTGCTATATTAGCCTAAAAAAAACTTGTTCAAAATTTATCAGTATTATATTGCTCAACCGTAGACTATTCCGTGGTCTGGAGTCCATTTTGTTGTTATAGAAACTTCCAAAAACTTGTTGAAAATTTATTGATATTACATTGCTCACCCATAGGGTATAACTTCTTCTTGGGTACATTTAGTTGGTATATAAGCCTCCAAAAATGTTTTCAAAATTTTATTGTTATTGTATTCCTCATCCATAGGGTATACCGAGTTCTGGATTACATTTTGTTGGTATATAACAATCAAAAAACTTGTGGAAAATTTATTGGTATTATATTGCTTGCCCATAGGGTATTACGTCTTCTTGGGTACATCTCGTTCCTATATAACCCTCAAAAAACTTGTTAAAAATGTATCGGTATCATATTGCTCACCCATAGGGTACTACATCTTCTTGGTACATTTCATTTGAATATAACCCTCCAAAATCTTGTTCAAAATTTATCTGTATCATATTGCTCAGAGTATTACATCTATTTGGGTACATTTGGTTGCTATAAAAGCCTCAAAAAAACTTGTTCAAAAATTTATCGGTATTATAATGCTCAACCACAGATTATTTTGTGGTCTGGAGTCCATTTCAATGTTATAAAAGTCTCAAAAAACTTGTTCAAAATGTTATTGGTATTATATTTCTCATCCATAAACTAATCTGTGGTCTGGAGTACATCTCGTTGGTATATAACCCTCAAGAAACTTGTTTAAAAATGTATCAGACTTTTCTATGTCATGAACATGGAACCCATATGACTTCCTAGCTCCTTCTTTCTCTCTGTAAAAAAGACTCATCTCTAGATACGTCTGAAAAATATTTAGACTTGAGAGTCCTCAGTGGTTGATACCTTTTAATGGCTAACTGAAAAGATGGTAACAAATTGCAAGCTTTCGAGACTACTCAGGTCTCTTCATCAGGCATAGACTAATACAACATCTGAAGAATCACATATTTATACACAAAATAGCACAGAAAAAATGCAATAGGTAAGACAAGTGACATGAAGCAGAACTGTCATTATGGCAGAGGGATTAACATAAATATGACTAGTTCATAGATAAGGAGTGAAGGTTTTATTACCCTCTGATTGGGGTCTGGTATTGTGTTGTGATGACCCTAAAAGGTCAGGGAGGCAGATTCCTTAATTGTTGTAGAACGACATAAAACTCTGGGATATATTCATCCCAGCACTAAGAGTGTCAAAGGTCATCATAAGTTTATATTCCCAGACTTTTCTATCCTTCTCAGATTTGAAGTTAGATTTTAATACAAGTAATTCCATATCTGTCATGCTATGACCGGGCATACAAAAGTGTTTGGCCACAGGTAAATCCATTCTTTTTTCTCTTATCGTGTGGCGATGAGAATTCATCCTTGTTCTCAGTTTTTGCCCGGTCTCCCCCACATACAGACCCCCGGTTGGACATTTAGTACATATGATTAGGTACACCACATTAGATGTGATGCAGCTGAAAGTACCTGGTATCTTGTAGTCCTGATGGGAGTTGGGGATCTTTATCCTGTCCGTGGTCATTATAGATGTACAGGTCTTGCATTTCTTTTGTCTGCAAGGAAAGGTTCCTGCAGCTGTTGGGGAGGACAGGGAGCTTCTGACAATGATGCTTCTTAGATTTGGGGGCTGCCTAAAACATAGTAGTGGGGGGTCTGGAAATATGGATTGTAATCGGGCATCTTTTTGTAGTAAAGGTTGTAGTTTCCGTGCAGCTCCCCTTAGCATCTCCAGACTTGGATTGTAGGTGACCACTAGAGGCACCCGGTTATTTTCTTCTTTAGCTTTGTAATGTAGCAGGTGATTCCTTGATATTCTGGTGGCTCTTGTAATTTGGTTTTCAATTGTTCTTGGATGGTAGCCCTGGTTCAAAAAAGTCTTTCTGAGGCGACCAAGGTGTTCATCTCTATCCATGGGGTTGGAACATATACGGTTGTATCTGATGGCTTGGCTGTAGACAATAGAGTTTTTTATGTGTTTAGGATGGAAACTGTCCCATTTAAGATATGTTGGACGGTCGATTGGCTTCTGATACAGGGATGTCTCTATTTCATTGTTCTTTAGCTTAATGGTGGTGTCTAAAAAGTTAATTTCAGTGCTGGAGTAGTTAAGTGTTAAGTTGATGGTGGGATGAAATTGATTGAACTGTTCATGGAACGTCTTTAGCTGTTGTTCAGACTCCGTCCAGATGATTAAAATGTCATCAATGTAGCGGTAGTAGGCCCGAGGCCTGATGGGGCAGGAGGACAAAAATTCGCTTTCAAGCTTGGCCATGAAAAGATTTGCATACTGTGGAGCCATTTTACTTCCCATAGCTGTGCCAGTCTCCTGAAGATAGATCTTGTTGTCAAATTCGAAGTAATTGTGGGTGAGGATGAATTTTGTGAGTTTCACCACAGAATCAGCATCATTCCCGGTGTTTCCCATGAAGACTTTGCAGGCATTTAATCCATCCTGGTGTGGGATATTAGAGTACAAAGATTCCACATCCATGGTGGCCAGGATGGTTCCTTCTGGTAGAGAACCTATTGCTGCTAGTTTATTCAGTAGGTCAGTTGTGTCCTGAATGTAGCTGGGTGTATCCTTTACCAGAGGTTTAAGAACACCCTCTACCCATCCAGATAATTGCTCAGTAAGGGTGTCCACACATGAAATAATCGGCCTCCCTGGATTTCTGGCTTTGTGGATTTTGGGAAGCATGTAGAATGTCCCTGTTCTTGGACTTTCTGGTATCAGGTCATCAGCTCTTATGGATTTGTCAGACAGACAAGATACCAACTTGCTTAGTTCCTTGTAATAGTCCTGTGTAGGGTCCGACTCCAGTTTTCTGTAGTAGCGTGTGTCCGTAAGTTGTCTGTTTGCTTCCTTAATATAGTCTGATGTGTTCATCATGACTATTGCACCTCCCTTGTCAGCAGGTTTAATGATGATTTCTTTGTTGGTTTTCAGAGACTGTATGGCCTTTCTCTCCTGGGCACTGATGTTGGAGGCTTGTCTCTTGTTGGTGGCTATGATGGTGGATTTTATCAAATGTCTGAATGAGTCTATATATTTATCCAAATGAGGGTTACGTCCAGGTGGAGGTGTCCAGTCTGACCTCTTCTTGGTTATTGGGATCCCTCTTCCTTCAGTGCGAGTGTTTTCTGAATCTTCTGTATCATTGAAGTATTCCCTCAGGCGCAGTCTCCTGAAAAAATGTTCCATATCACTGCAGAGTTCGGTTTTATCCAGGGCCTTAGTAGGACAAAATGAGAGTCCTCTAGAAAGCACGGCAAGCTCCACTTTGCTGGGTTTGTAATCTGAGAGATTGATGACACAGTTAGATGCTTTTGTGTCTGGAATGGAGTGGTTGTCAGAGTTGTCAGGTTTTGGTTTTGTTTTGTATCTGTTTGTATAGAGTCCGGAATGGAGGCGCAATCTGTGTAGTTTCTTTTCCTTGTTTTGAATCAGAAAGGTCCGTAGTTTGTTGTAGTATTGTTGTAATTTTTGCTCTGTGCTTTCTGTAAGTGTTTTCCTCAGAGTTTCCAATTGTCCTTGGACTTTACTCCTTATGCTGTAGCAGACATGCAAAAGAGGGTTCCTTAGTCTTTCAGAAGTCCTGTGACAAAGGTTTTGTGCATAATGGGTATTGTAGGTGTGAAGAATTGGGTTTGTAATCCAGAGTCCTTTGGGAATTAGATTCTCCTTTTTGCATTTAGATAAGAAAAAAATGTCGCTGTCCATTTGTGCACGTTTCTTCAGAAGTGGTTTCAGTTCCATAAAGATGCGGTACATTCTGGTATCCTCCATTTTGATATAGGAAAGATGTGTATCTTCGTACCGTGTTAGCCAGTAGATAAAAAAATATTTAGACTTGAGAGTCCTCAGTGGTTGATACCTTTTAATGGCTAACTGAAAAGATGGTAACAAATTGCAAGCTTTCGAGACTACTCAGGTCTCTTCATCAGGCATAGACTAATACAACATCTGAAGAATCACATATTTATACACAAAATAGCACAGAAAAAATGCAATAGGTAAGACAAGTGACATGAAGCAGAACTGTCATTATGGCAGAGGGATTAACATAAATATGACTAGTTCATAGATAAGGAGTGAAGGTTTTATTACCCTCTGATTGGGGTCTGGTATTGTGTTGTGATGACCCTAAAAGGTCAGGGAGGCAGATTCCTTAATTGTTGTAGAACGACATAAAACTCTGGGATATATTCATCCCAGCACTAAGAGTGTCAAAGGTCATCATAAGTTTATATTCCCAGACTTTTCTATCCTTCTCAGATTTGAAGTTAGATTTTAATACAAGTAATTCCATATCTGTCATGCTATGACCGGGCATACAAAAGTGTTTGGCCACAGGTAAATCCATTCTTTTTTCTCTTATCGTGTGGCGATGAGAATTCATCCTTGTTCTCAGTTTTTGCCCGGTCTCCCCCACATACAGACCCCCGGTTGGACATTTAGTACATATGATTAGGTACACCACATTAGATGTGATGCAGCTGAAAGTACCTGGTATCTTGTAGTCCTGATGGGAGTTGGGGATCTTTATCCTGTCCGTGGTCATTATAGATGTACAGGTCTTGCATTTCTTTTGTCTGCAAGGAAAGGTTCCTGCAGCTGTTGGGGAGGACAGGGAGCTTCTGACAATGATGCTTCTTAGATTTGGGGGCTGCCTAAAACATAGTAGTGGGGGGTCTGGAAATATGGATTGTAATCGGGCATCTTTTTGTAGTAAAGGTTGTAGTTTCCGTGCAGCTCCCCTTAGCATCTCCAGACTTGGATTGTAGGTGACCACTAGAGGCACCCGGTTATTTTCTTCTTTAGCTTTGTAATGTAGCAGGTGATTCCTTGATATTCTGGTGGCTCTTGTAATTTGGTTTTCAATTGTTCTTGGATGTTAGCCCTGGTTCAAAAAAGTCTTTCTGAGGCGACCAAGGTGTTCATCTCTATCCATGGGGTTGGAACATATACGGTTGTATCTGATGGCTTGGCTGTAGACAATAGAGTTTTTTATGTGTTTAGGATGGAAACTGTCCCATTTAAGATATGTTGGACGGTCGATTGGCTTCTGATACAGGGATGTCTCTATTTCATTGTTCTTTAGCTTAATGGTGGTGTCTAAAAAGTTAATTTCAGTGCTGGAGTAGTTAAGTGTTAAGTTGATGGTGGGATGAAATTGATTGAACTGTTCATGGAACGTCTTTAGCTGTTGTTCAGACTCCGTCCAGATGATTAAAATGTCATCAATGTAGCGGTAGTAGGCCCGAGGCCTGATGGGGCAGGAGGACAAAAATTCGCTTTCAAGCTTGGCCATGAAAAGATTTGCATACTGTGGAGCCATTTTACTTCCCATAGCTGTGCCAGTCTCCTGAAGATAGATCTTGTTGTCAAATTCGAAGTAATTGTGGGTGAGGATGAATTTTGTGAGTTTCACCACAGAATCAGCATCATTCCCGGTGTTTCCCATGAAGACTTTGCAGGCATTTAATCCATCCTGGTGTGGGATATTAGAGTACAAAGATTCCACATCCATGGTGGCCAGGATGGTTCCTTCTGGTAGAGAACCTATTGCTGCTAGTTTATTCAGTAGGTCAGTTGTGTCCTGAATGTAGCTGGGTGTATCCTTTACCAGGGGTTTAAGAACACCCTCTACCCATCCAGATAATTGCTCAGTAAGGGTGTCCACACATGAAATAATCGGCCTCCCTGGATTTCCGGCTTTGTGGATTTTGTGAAGCATGTAGAATGTCCCTGTTCTTGGACTTTCTGGTATCAGGTCATCAGCTCTTATGGATTTGTCAGACAGACAAGATACCAACTTGCTTAGTTCCTTGTAATAGTCCTGTGTAGGGTCCGACTCCAGTTTTCTGTAGTAGCGTGTGTCCGTAAGTTGTCTGTTTGCTTCCTTAATATAGTCTGATGTGTTCATCATGACTATTGCACCTCCCTTGTCAGCAGGTTTAATGATGATTTCTTTGTTGGTTTTCAGGGGAGCTGCACGGAAACTACAACCTTTACTACAAAAAGATGCCCGATTACAATCCATATTTCCAGACCCCCCACTACTATGTTTTAGGCAGCCCCCAAATCTAAGAAGCATCATTGTCAGAAGCTCCCTGTCCTCCCCAACAGCTGCAGGAACCTTTCCTTGCAGACAAAAGAAATGCAAGACCTGTACATCTATAATGACCACGGACAGGATAAAGATCCCCAACTCCCATCAGGACTACAAGATACCAGGTACTTTCAGCTGCATCACATCTAATGTGGTGTACCTAATTATATGTACTAAATGTCCAACTGGGGTCTGTATGTGGGGGAGACCGGGCAAAAACTGAGAACAAGGATGAATTCTCATCGCCACACGATAAGAGAAAAAAGAATGGATTTACCTGTGGCCAAACACTTTTGTATGCCTGGTCATAGCATGACAGATATGGAATTACTTGTATTAAAATCTAACCTCAAATCTGAGAAGGATAGAAAAGTCTGGGAATATAAACTTATGATGACCTTTGACACTCTTAGTGCTGGGATGAATATATCCCAGAGTTTTATGTCGTTCTACAACAATTAAGGAATCTGCCTCCCTGACCTTTTAGGGTCATCACAACACAATACCAGACCCCAATCAGAGGGTAATAAAACCTTCACTCCTTATCTATGAACTAGTCATATTTATGTTAATCCCTCTGCCATAATGACAGTTCTGCTTCATGTCACTTGTCTTACCTATTGCATTTTTTCTGTGCTATTTTGTGTATAAATATGTGATTCTTCAGATGTTGTATTAGTCTATGCCTGATGAAGAGACCTGAGTAGTCTCGAAAGCTTGCAATTTGTTACCATCTTTTCAGTTAGCCATTAAAAGGTATCAACCACTGAGGACTCTCAAGTCTAAATATTTTTCTATCTACTGGCTAACACGGTACGAAGATACACATCTTTCCTATATCATAGATACGTCTGGAAATACAAGAAGCCCAGATAACCTTATAAAACTCTCACCCCCCCAGAGGGTGCAGGTGGGCTCGGCCTTCCTAAACTATTTACGTGCTATCAGGCCATTCATCTAGATAGATGGCTAAAGCTGTCCAAAGGGACCACAAAGAACCTTGCCACAAATTTAGAATTGACCCTGCTAGGAAGCGAAGCCTCAAAATCACTTTGGACCGCCAGCATCCCAAGAGCTGACAAAATAGATGAGATCACAGCAACTACTTTACAAGTTAGACTGTCTCTTATACCAAATTGCCTCCCCAACTGCTACTTTGTAGACAATATTTCAATTAAGGTTCATCCGTGCTTATTAGATCCTAACTACCAGGATGACTCTCTGGGACAACTTTCCCAGATACCCCAATTTCGGATCTAGTAAACAAACAGACTTGCAGTGCGGAACAATGCTTAACAAAGGTGTGGAGCCATCCACTTAACTTTCTCCAAGAGCAACACCTCCAACATATTGCAAAAGACAAACTTCTTCCTAGAGCAACGTCAGACTGGCAGTGGGTGGACTTTCTGGTAAAGTTACAATCTCCGATTCCTAAGATAAACTCCAAGATATATGCTAATCTCATTCACCCTAAAATGCATTTTAAACCCTCATACCTCTCCTCTTGGGAAGCTGAATTAAAAATATCTCTATCAACACAGGGGGTTCGCTCAATTTTAAAAAATTCTCACGGTTTTTCCCGGTGTGTACTCCTGCAATAAAATGCTTTTAAAATTCTCCTTAGATGGTACAGAACACCAGAAAACCTGTACTACTTGGGCCTGAGCGAGTCTCCCCGGTGCTGGTGATGCCCAAAATTTAAAGGCACTCGTTAATAACACATATCTTCTGGTCATGCCCTGCAATAGAGAACTACTGGAAGGACATTAACAAAGAACTTTGAATCTTAGGGCTGATAAATAGAAATATTTCAGTAGCAAAAATTTTACTCTCTCTTCCATCTAAAGTCTACACCCCCAAAAAACATAACTTAGCTCCACTACTATTGGGAGTAGCTAACCATTTGATACCACTACACTGGAAGCAACCCTCCCCTCCAACTCTGAACGAATGGGTTAATAAATTTAATGATATCCAGAGACTAGAAGAGTTATCTAGCTGGGAAACTCATACACACAATTCCTCAAAATCTGGCAACCTTGGATTAAAAATTCCCAGAGGCTGAGAACTCCCCTCTCATTGAGAACATGAATCCCCCATTGAACTCTTCCCCATCTTTCTTGTTGTTAGCTGCCCATTATCTGTAATTTTGTTTTCGCATTTCTTGCTGCAGTGGTTGAGCCTGACGCCCTTTATGCTATGCCTTTCCGTCGCCTCTCTTGCATCCTTGTAGCTCCTGCTTCCCCAATCTGTCACCCAATGTTGTCATTACATTTTTCTGTCTATAAACAAGGCCTATAGATACATACTTCTATGTTACACACTAATAGTGAGTCGCACAACACCAGGGTTATGGGGTACTCGGCACCGAGCCCGTTGAAGTCTATGGGGAATGTCACAAGTAGCACAGCTCGGTCCGTTGCCCTGGGCGCTCATACAAAGGGGGATTATTTACAGGGGATTTTAGTAATTGTTCGTGACGCCACCTGTGGTTTCTGATCAGGGTGACCAGCGCTGCAGGGTTAATCCTCAGAGGGGTTGTTACTGGGCAGCAAGATGTTAAGTCTTCCACAGGTAAGACTAGTCCCTCTAAGAATATGGCGATGCAGGGTGCAGGCAATAAGTCAGACACACACAAGTCAGTCTCTTTCCTTACCTTTACTGGTGGTATTTGCAGGTATTTTTTATTTTATTTTTTTATATTTTTATATAGCGCTTACAGATTCCGCAGCGCTTTACAGTTTTGCACACATTATCGTCGCTGTCCCCGATGGGGCTCACAATCTAGATTCCCTATCAGTATGTTTTTGGAGTGTGGGAGGAAACCGGAGTACCCGGAGTAAACCCACGCAAACACGGGGAGAACATACAAACTCCTTGCAGATGTTGTCCTAGGTGGGATTCGAACCCAGGACTCCAGCGCTGCAAGGCTGTAGTGCTATCCAGGTAGTACATACAGGTATGTCCCGGGAAGCTGCTCAGGGTGGAGGACGCACATCCAGGTAATCACTGAGTAGGTTTAAGGCCTCCTTTCTCCTTTATGTGTGTGAGTTTCCAACCTGCATGAAGCTAAGTTCAACTCTGTATAGAACAGCTACGCCCGGCCGACATTGTGGTAGAGCCTTCTTTTGGCAAGAACTAAGTCTTTATATGCAGCGTCCCGCTAGACTCCTGTTCTCCCTGACCCCGGTTAAGTATCAGCACTATAGGGCCCCTCTGCGACTTGAAGTCCAGCAGGGATTCCGGTTTTCTCCTACCAGCCGTGAAGGAACTAGCAAGGCTTCGGACCCGGCGTCCGGTTAAGCAGAGTGGAGGCAGCAATTGTTGCTATAACGCCTTGGTCACTCTCTCCTTTGGTCACCACTCGCCCGTCGCCCTACTCTCACCCTTAACATAAGCACGGGTAGCAGTAGGTGTAGTCGTCAGCTTCCTTCCTTACACAGCTCACTGACCGTTTCTCAGTTGACTCGTTGTTATAATAACTGTAGTCCCCTTCCTTCTGTTCCTTCATAGACTCTGTCCAGAGCAGCTTTCAGGACCTTCCGTCAGACTGAATACAAGCCCGCTCCGAGAGTCACTTTCCACATTCATAGGGTACTAACAGTCAGTCTGTTCTGAGGTAACAGCTTGCAATCTTTCGTCCTCTGTCTCATCTGACAGGAATCACCGTCCGTCTGACTAGAATGACTCACTCCTGAATCACCCTGCTAGAATGGCTCAGACTGCTACTGCTACGTCTCCCACACCCTTAAATAGTCTAAGGTTCCCTCTAGTGGCACTGTAGGGAAGTGTGAGTGTGAATGAATATCAGGTTTTTGTAATTACCTTTCTGTGCATTCTCCTGGGAACATGTGTACCAAGCGCAGCTGGGCCACACACTAGCTTTGATGGTTCTGCCGTTTGCCTTCTCATATGACCAGATTTTTGACTCTGCAAAATTCCCTAGCCTAGTTATTTTTTGCTACCGACGCCTGTTGCCTGATCCCCCCTTTTCGTTTTTCTTTTTTTTCGTATTGTAATTTACAGTTTCTGAGAAGTGATTACACTGTTTATACTATCCAATTTGTTTTATGTCGACGTTTGTTGTAACGCAAATACCTCGCACCAACATTATCACTTACGTTCGATATGTTGCATCTTCGGTACTAAATTATAACAGTTATTTGTTCAAATGTTTACTGTTAACTTAAAAAAAAAGTTAAATAAAGAATTGTTAAAAAAAATGTATCAGACTTTTTCGTATTCTAAGTCTCCAAGCCTCCAAAAACGTGTTCAAATTTTTAGGGTGTGTGCACACGTTACAGATTTCGCACTTTTTTGTAGCGTTTTTTTTGGTGCGGATTTGTGACAAAAAACCTAAACCAACACCTGATGACTTTTGAATGAGAAACCTGAGATGTCATGCACACGTTAAGTTTTTTTAACTTGCATATTTGTTGCAGAAAATAATCTGCAGCATATCAATTCTGTGTGTTTTTTTGTCCTGTGGTTTTCACCATTGACTTCACTCAAATCAGCCAAAAACGCAGGCAAAAAAGCACCAAAAATGCAACTTTTTGCAGCTCCGTTTTTCCTGACAAGAGATGCAGAAATTTTACTTAACTTGTGCACACTCTCCTAATGGTATTATATTGCTCACATATAGAGCTCACATATCCATCATCTGGTGGATATTTCCTAGGTATATAACCCTCAAAATTGCATTGACTTTATGAGTCTAGGAGTACCAGTACATGACAATGTGAGCAGAATGTGTATGAGGCCTCCTCTATGTCTAATACAGGGGGTATCTGCATCAATTATTTTTGGCAGTTCTTGCTTCCTTCATAAATTAAGCTAAAATTTTCTATTTTTGAATCATAGAATCATAGAATGGTAGAGTTGGAAGGGACCTCCTGGGTCATCTGGTCCAACCCCCTGCTCAAAGCAGGATTCTCTAAATCATCCCAGACAGATGTCTGTCCAGCCTTTGTTTGAAGACTTCCATTGAAGGAGAACTCACCACCTCTCGTGGCAGCCTGTTCCACTCATTGATCACCCTAACTGTCAAAAAGTTTTTTCTAATATCTAATCTGTGTCTCCTCCCATTCAGCAGCAATTTGGGAGTCAGAGATGCTTCCAGGGGTCTTCCCCATGCTGTTCTCTTTCCATTCAGCACTTTTCCCATCCATTTGAACATTTTCACTGCTCCTAGTAGGGTCTGCTGGAAAAATGCTCGGATTTCCCAATGACTCACATTATAGTCGTTACTCAAAATGATCATGAGGTATTAGAAATTGCTCGGTTCGATCAACGAGCACCTGAGCATTTTAGTGCTCGCTCATCCCTAATTAACACAATTTATGATGATGAGGAAACCCTTTAGTGCCCAAAAGATTATTTTTATATTTGGATTGCTTCTCTTATTAAATAGTGTGTAACATAACATCCATGTGTAACTTGGCAGTAGCCATGGACGAGGATGAAGGTGAGGGTCGTGGCTGGGCGTGTGGATTTCAGTGCAGTGAAGGCACTATGCCCATGAAGGACGCTTGTAACGGATAACGCTGGTTTGCCAGGACCCGATGTTGCCAGTTCATGAAAGGACACTACCAGTTCTTAACATACAAAGCTTTACTAAACAGTCATTGCGTGGCAACTATGTAAACGTTTAAAACAGGTATACAACTTCTCACACATTTCTTCATTAACACAGACCATCTCAATACATTCCTGCCTCAACTGGTCTCATTTTCTTCACCACCACCCAGCTTAACATCACAGCACAGTCCGTGAAAATCTTTTCCTCTTCCCGCAGTTCCACATTTGAATATGTTCATAGAGGAGAGGGTTTACCCATATGGCTGAACTCAGCTACAAGCTTTCTGACACTTAGGGAACTTCCACCCATGACACACACTTTGTCTCATGTTCCATTCCATCTTGGCCCATTATCTTTAAGACCTATAAGCTACTCGGGACCTTGCTGTTAGGGGTACCTTCTCCGGACCCTTCTTATATACAGGGGCTTCTCATAAAATGGGAATATCATCAAACAGTTAATTAATTTCAGTTCTTCAATACAAAAAGTGAAACTCATATATTCTATAGTCATTACACAGAGTGATCTATTTCACGTGTTTATTTCTGTTAATGTTGATGATTATGGCTTACAGCCAATGAAAACCCAAAAGTCATTATCTCAGTAAATTACAATAATTAACAAAAAACACCTGCAAAGGCTTCTTAACCCCTTAACGACAGCCAATACGCCTTTTAACGGCGGTCATTAAGGGTACTTAAACCACAGCGCCACATATTTGGTATCAGCGTACTCAGGACAAATTGGACAACAACTTTTGGGGTCCAATTTCCTTGTGAAAAATCAAAAATTTGGGACTAAAAAATCATTTTTGTGGAAATTTTTTTTTTTTCACACCCAGGCATTATAAACTTTTGTGAAACTAAGTGGGGGTTCAAAGTGCTCACCACAGATCTAGATAAGTTACTTAGGGGGTCTAGTTTCCAAAATGGTGTCACTAGAGGGGGTTTTCCACTGTTTAAGCACATCTGGGGCACTGCAAACGGAACATGACCCCCATCAACGTCTGCATTCCAAAACGTTATTGCTTCCTTTCCAAGCCCTGCCGTGCACCCAAACAGTTCCCCCCCCACATATTTGGTATCAGCGTACTCAGGACAAATTGGACAACAACTTTTAGGGTCCAATTTCCTTGTGAAAAATAAAAAATTTGGGACTAAAAAAATCATTTTTGTGGAAAATTGTTTTTTTGTTTTTCACACCCAGGCATTATAAACTTTTGTGAAACCCTTGGGGGTTCAAAGTGCTCACAACAGATCTAGATGAGTTCCATAGGGGGGTCTAGTTTCCAAAATGGTGTTACTTGTGGGGGGTTTCCACTGTTTAGGCGCATCAGGGGCTCTCCAAACGCGACATGGTGTCCAATCTCAATTCCAGCCAATGTTGGTTTGAAAAAGTCAAACGGCGCTGCTTCCCTTCCAAGCCCTGCCGTGCGCCCAAACAGTGGTCCCCCCCATATATGGGGTATCAGCGTACTCAGGACAAATTGGACAACAACTTTTGTGGTCCAATTTCTCCTGTTACCCTTGAGAAAATCAAAAATTGGGGACTAAACGATCAGGTTTGTGGAAAAAATATGATTTTTTATTTTCACGTCAGGCCGTTATAAACTTCTGTGAAGCACTTGGGGGTTCAAAGAGCTCACCACACATCTAGATAAGTTCCTTAGGGGGTCTAGTTTCCAAAATGGGGTCACTTGTGGGGGGTTTACACTGTTTAGACACATCAGGGCCTCTACAAATGCGACATGGCGTCCAGCCAATTCTGCGTTGAAAAAGTCAAACGGCGCTCCTTCCCTTGCGACCTCTGCCGTGCACCCAAAAAGTGGTTTACCCCCACATATAGGGTATCGGCATGCTCAGGACAAATTGCACAAAAACTTTTGGGGTCTTGTTACCCTTGGGAAAATAAAAATTGGGGTGAAAAGATCATTTTTGTGGAAAAAATATGATTTTTTATTTTCACGGCTCTACGTTATAAACTTGTGTGAAGCACTTGGAGGTTCAAAGTGCTCACCACACATCTAGATAAGTTCCTTAAGGGGTATAGTTTCCAAAATGGGGTCACTTGTGGGGGGTTTCCACTGTTTAGACACATCAGGGCCTCTACAAATGCAACATGGCGTCCAGCCAATTCTGCGTTGAAAAAGTCAAACGGCGCTCCTTCCCTTGCGACCTCTGCAGTGCACCCAAAAAGTGGTTTACCCCCACATATAGGGTATCGGCATGCTCAGGACAAATTGCACAAAAACTTTTGTGGTCTTGTTACCCTTGGGAAAATAAAAATTGGGGTGGAAAGATAATTTTTGTGGAAAAAAAATGATTTTTTTTTCACGGCTCTACGTTATAAACTTGTGTGAAGCACTTGGAGGTTCAAAGTGCTCACCACACATCTAGATAAGTTCCTTAAGGGGTCTTGTTTCCAAAATGGGGTCACTTTTGGGTGGTTTCCACTGTTTAGGCACATCAGGGGCTCTCTAAACGCGACATGGCATCCAGCCAATTCTGTGTTGAAAAAGTCAAACGGCGCTCCTTCCCTTGCGACCTCTGCCATGCGCCCAAAAAGTGGTTTACCCCCACATATGGGGTATCGGCGTATTCAGGAGAAATTGCACAACAAATTTTGTTGTTCATTTTTTCTTTTAACACTTGTGAAAATAAAAAAAATTGGTTCCGAAGTAAAGCTTTTGCAAAAAAAGTTAAATGTCAATTTTTTCCTTCCACATTGCTTCAGCTCCTGTGAAGCACGTAAAGGGTTAATAAACTTCTTGAATGTGGTTTTGAGCACATTGAGGGGTGCAGTTTTTAGAATGGTGTCACTTTTGGGTATTTTCTATCATATAGACCTCTCAAAGTGACTTCAAATGTGATGTGGTCCCTAAAAAAAAATGGTGTTGTAAAAATGAGAAATCGCTGGTCAAATTTTAACCCTTATAACTTCGTAACAAAAGAAAATTTTGTTCCCAAAATTGTGCTGATGTAAAGTAGACATGTGGGAAATGTTATTTATCAAGAAATTTGTGTGACATATCTCTCTGATTTAACGACATAAAAATTTCAAATTTGAAAATTGCGAAATTTTAAAATTTTTCGCCATATTTCTGTTTATTTCATAAATAAAAGCAAGTCAAATAAAAAATTTTTTACCACTAACGTGAAGCACAATATGTCACGAAAAAACAGTCTCAGAATCAGCTGGATTCGTTAAAGCGTTCCAGAGTTATAACCTCATAAAGTGACAGTGGTCAGAATTGTAAAAATTGGCCCGGTCATTAAGCTGCAAAATGGCTCTGTCACTAAGGGGTTAAGCTTTTAAAAAGGTCCCTTTATTTATTTATTTATTTTACTCATTTTATATAGCGCCATTAATTCCACGGCACTTTACAAACATTATTGGCCCTTAGCTTGTTTCAGTAGGCTCCACAATCATGGGGAAGACTGCTGACTTGATAGATGTCCAGAAGGCAGTCATTGACACACTCCACAAGGAGGGTAAGCCACAAAATGTCATTGGTAAAGAAGCTGGCTGTTCACAGAGTACTGTATCCAAGCATATTAATGTACAGTTGAGTGAAAGGAAAAAATGTCATAGAAAAAGGTGCACAAGCAACCTGGATAACCGCAGCCTTGTAAGGATTGTTTAGAAAAAGCCATTCAAAAATTTGGGGGAGATTCACAAGGAGTGGACTGCTGCTGGAGTCATTGGTGTGTCACCTGAAAGCAATGTTTCCATTATTAGGAAGTTGGTAGTCCCATACTGTTTGCCTATGCAGTGAATGCAAGGCCTTCCCCAAATTTTGATGCACCCCAATAACCCTTTAAAGGGACATACAGGAGGGCCACCTGAAAGCAATGTTCCCATTATTAGGAAGTTGATACTCCTATACTGTTTACCTATGCAGTGAATTGCAGTGTTGAGGCTGAAGAAGCTGCAGTGAATTGCAGTGTTGAGGCTGAAGAACCTGCAGTGGAGAATTGCAGTGTTGAGGCTGAAGAACCTGCAGTGGAGAATTGCAGTGTTGAGGATGAGGAACCTGCAGTGAATTGCAGTGTTGAGGCTGAAGAACCTGCAGTGAATTGCAGTGCTTAGGCTGAATAACCTGCACTGGAGAAATGCAGTGTGGAGGCTGAAGAACCAGCACTGGAGAATTGCAGTGTTGAGACTGAAGAACCTGCAGTGAATTGCAGTGTTGAGACTGAAGATCCTGCAGTGGAGAATTGCAGTGTTGAGGCTGAAGAACCTGCACTGCAGAATTGCAATGTTGAGGCTAAAGAACCTGCAGTTGATAATTGCAATATTGAAGCTGAAGAACCTGCAGTGAATTGCAGTGTTGAGGCTGAAGAACTTGGAGTGGAGAATCACAGTGTTGAGGCTGAAGAACCTGCAGTGAATTGTAGTGTTGAGGCTGAAGAACCTGCAGTGGAGAATTGTAGTGTTGAGGCTGAAGAACCTGCACTGTAGAATTGCAGTGTTGAGGCTGTAGAACCTGCAGTGAATTGCATTGTTGAAACTGAGCAATGTGCAATGGAGAACTGCAATGTTGAGACTGAAGATTCTACAATGGAAAATTGCAATGCTGAGGCTTTCCAGTCGGTGTTTGAAAGGGTTGCCGAGAGGGATAAACTTCTGCCAGAGCAGTGGGCAGAGGTACTGGAGCCATACTTGACGGGGGAACTCCAGAAAGCATACTATGATTTAGCTTTGCAGGATGCTAAAGAGTATGGCGAGCTAAAAATGGAGATTCTTGCATGCTTGGGGGTAACAATGACTATGAGGGCACAGCAAGTTCACCGTTGGGTGTATCACCGGGACAAACCATCGTGTTTCCAAATGTTTGACCTGTTGCACCTGGTCTAGAAGTGGATGCAGCCAGAGTCCTCTACACCTGTGCACATGGTAGAATGGGTGGTGATGCACCGGTTTGTGCACTTCCTGCAGAGGCCCGTATAGACTTGGGTTGCCCAGGGTGATTCCAGGAATGTCAATGAACTGGTGAGACTGCTCGAGAGATACCGGAGGATGGAAGGTTCTGTGGGAAAGCAGCCCACTCCATATTGGGGGTCCTAACAGGCCCAAAAAGTGGTGGGGTGCCCATAATGTTTGCCTATGCAGTGAATGCAAGAGCTGCCACAAGTTTGGACGCACCACAATACCCCTTGGAAGAGACATGGAGGAGGGCCTCATAAAACAATTTTCCCATTATTAGGAAGTGGGTCTTCCACACTGTTTGCCTATGAAGTGAATGCAGGGGCTGCCAAAAATTTTGAGCCACTCCAATGCCCCTTTGAAGAGACGTAGAGGAGGGCCTCATAAAAAAGGTTCCCATTATAAAGGAGCGGGTCTCCTATACTTGTAATGCCCATGCACTAAGTTTACCCCTGGGGGGGTATACATGAACATACTGTATAACCATTATTTTCTGTACGGGCATCATAAACACCCTTTGAAAAAAATATCTGGGTGTTGCATCACGGACCACAGTCACCCTGGTGATATAGTGGTGGTAGATGATGAGGATGAGGAGGAGGAGGACAACAGCAAATAGCCAAAATCAGGAAGCATATGCCCAGGTGTGGGTGTGAAGAGGTGCATGGGAATAGACCTCCCAAAAAAGGACACTGGATTTGAGTTTATGTTACGCTGCTATCACTTGGTGGTGTAGAGAAGTCTGGCCCAATCCAGCCATTGTTCATTTTTATAAGAGTCAGCCTGTCAGAATTTTTAGATGATAGGTGGATGTGCTTATCAGTTATAATTCCACCAGCGACACTAAAAACGTGCTCTGACAAAACGCTAGCAGCAGGGCAGGCCAGGACCTCCAAGGCGTAGAGCGCAAGATACGTAACCAGCTTTGAGACCCAACAATGATAAAGCACAGAGGAATCACGGAGGACATTGGTACGGTCAGCAAGGTACTCCCTCAGCATCTTCTCAAACTTTGCACTTCTTGTGAGAGTACCCCGCGCTTCAGGGCCTTTGCAATGGGAAGGTCTGAGAAAATTCTCCCAGAACTTTGAGAATGTTCCCCTGCCTCTGCTGGATTGGAGTTGTGTCTCTCTCGCCTGTATTCCTTGGTTGACCAAAGAACTGTGCCACCAGCATTTTCAGATGGGAATTTTTTTAATAATTCCGCAACAAGGGCCTTCTGGTACTGCCCCATTTTAGTAGACCTGTCCGCCTCAGGAATAAGAGATAGAAAGTTCTCCTTGTACCATGGGTCTAGAAGTGTCACAAACCAGTAATGACTGTCACCCAAAATTTTGCAAATGCGAGGGTCACGGTCAAGGCAGCGTAACATAAACTCAGCCATGCATGTCAGACTGTTAACAGGCAAGACCTCCATGTCCTCACCAAGAGAATGACTTCCTCGATACTGTCCACAGGCCATCCACATGACAGATGTGCAGGTAGCACCATCTATAGCGCATGAAACTAGCTCCTGTTATTCCTCCTCCTCCTTCTTGTTACCCAATCCAAGTTGGGATGAGATGAGGCTGGACTGTGTGTAATCAGCCTGTAAGGTTCCTTGCTCCATCACATTGTGCTCCGCCTGCAATGCATCCTCTTTGATTGTGAGCAGAGAGCATTTCAGAAGACAGAGAAGTGGGATGGTGATGCTAATTATGGCGTCATCACCGCTCACCAACTTGGTGGAATCCTCAAAGTTTTTAGAGGATGGTACATATGTCTGACATCCATGTCCACTCCTGAGGTCTTATACATGGAGTCTGAACTGAATAATGATGACGTTGTTGATGCTGGTAGTCAACAACCACCCTCTTCTGCTCACAAATCCTTTCCAACATATGCAGAGTTCCAATCAGCAAACGCTGCTGAAGCATGGCAAGGGTGGCGGAGGCTGTAGGTGACTTTCTTAAATGGGCACACAGGCGCCGTTCTTTGACAAGCACATCCAGCAACTATGGGTAGGTTTTAGAAACGGCTGAACTATGAGGTTAAGCACATGGGCCAGGCATGGTAGGTGTGTGAGCTCACTTCGCCTCAGAGCTGCCAACAGGTTCTGGCCATTGTCACACACGACCATGCCTAGCTGTAGGTTCAGTGGTGTCAGCCACAGATCTGACTGCTCTTTCAGAGCTGTCCACAACTCTTCAGAATTGTGCAGTTTGTCACCTAAGCATATTAGCTTCAGCAAAGCCTGTTGCTGCTTGGCTGAGGCAGTGCTGCAGTGCTTCCAGCTTGTGACTGATGTGACCGATGTGGAGAGGAGATGGAGTTTGAAGAGGAGAAGGAGGAGGATGAGGTGCAGAAGCTGTAGAATGGGGGCAACCCTGAATGACCTAGGGCCCGCAATCCTTGGCGTCGGGAGGATGTGTTCCATCCCAAGGACCTACTGGGTCCCGACTTCCACTATGTTAACCCAGTGTACCATCAGCGAGATGTACTGTCCCTGCCCACAAGCACTTGTCCACGTGTCCGTGGTTAGGTGGACTTTCCCAGTAACTGTATTGTTGAGGGCACGGCTAATACTGTGGGACACATTCTTGTGTCATCAGGGGCAGACACTGACAGCTTGGGGCCCCTGTGCAAGAAATGTTTTTGGGCCCCCTTCTTTTTATGGCGACAAAGCTATATATATATATATATATATATATATATATATATAGTCACACATACATGTATATATATTACATAGTCTCCTTTATTATGTATATTGCTGTCGCTCTTTTACAGTGCCCTCTCGTTATATACAGTACCGTCCCTTACATATTGGATTATATAGAGCCCTGTTTTTTATTACATACCCTCCTCTCGTGTTAGCTGTATAATGCAATGATGGCTGATGGAGCATGGGAAAGCTTCCTTTCTAATGTAGGAGCTGATGGACTAGTAATCTGGTCACTGGCTCCTCGATCAGCAGTCATTTTATATCTAAAAAGAGAGGGGACTGTGTAATAAAAGAGGGCATTGTGAATAACAAAATTAACAAGAATACACTATGTAAAGACAGCACTATACATAACAACAGAGGAAGCTATATAATAAGGGACGGCAACATATATAACTAGAGAGGATGGTACGTAATAAGGGACGGTGTTATACATACTAAAAGAGAAAACTATGTAACTAAGGATGGTGTTATACAGAATTAGTGGGTACACTATATACTAAGGGACTGTGTTAGACATAATAAGTGATAATGTCTTCCACCACCTCCCCTGTTCCTAAGGCCATTATAAGTCCCCCTTCTTCCCATCCCAATCCCCCACACCCCTCATTGTCCTCCTCCCCTCACATCCCATTATTGTCCTCTCCCCCACCCCATCATTGCCCATTCCACCACCTCCATCATTTCCTCCTCCCCCACCACCCCCATTATTGCCCTTTCCACCACCATCATCATTGCATTCTCTCCCACCACCCATCATCATTTATTTTCCTCCCACCACCCTATCATTGCCCTTTCCACCACCTCTATCATTGCCTTCTCCCTTACCACCCCATCATTGCCTTCTCCATCACCCTGTCATTGCCTTCTCCCCATCACCCCATCATTGCCTTCTCCCCATCACTCCCATCATTGCTTTTTCCCCATCACCCATCATTGCTTTTACCCCATCACCTCATCATTGCCTGCTCCATCACCCCATCATTGCCTTCTCCCCATCACCCCATCATTACCTTCTCCCCATCACTCCCATCATTGCCTTCTCCCCATCACCCTATCATTGCCTTCTCCCCATCACTCCCATAATTGCTTTTTCCTTATCATTGCTTTTTCCCCATCACCCCATCATTGCTTTTTCCTCATCACCCCATCATTGCTTTTTCCTCATCACCCCATCATTCCCCTCTCCTCCACCTACACACACCACCACTCATCTCTAGACACACATAGATACAAAACACACCACACACACACACACACAGCACCTCTTACCTGTCCGCAGCATTACATACACACACACACACACACACACACAGCACCTCGGCTCTCACCAGTCTCTGTCCACAGTTGCAGCATCCCCGGGGCCCGCGCTTCCTCGCTCTGTCACAGCGGGCCGCTGAATGATGACATCATCCAGCGGCGTGCTCTCTGTGTCAGAGACAGGAAGCGCGGCGCCGGGCATGAAAGATCTTTGCAGCTCTGCTCCTGCTTATTTTCTCTTGCAGGCAGTGGAGCTGCTGGGATCGCTCCCTGCCCGCCGCACAGGGGCTCGGGCCCGGAGAAACCGGCCAGATTGCCCTTCTTATTAGCCGCCCTGAGGGGGCCCCCTGGAGCCTCTGGGCCCCGTGCAGCTGCACCGGTTGAACCGGCGGTATGTCCGCCCATGTGTGTTATGTGGGGATGACTCACCGGTAGAAATAGTTGTGGCTGGGGACTGAGTACTGAGGGAGGGCTGCCACCATCAGGTTGTGGAAAGCTTCCATCTCCACGAGCCTAAAAGGCAACATTTTGAGCACAAGCAGTCGCGAAATGTATGAATTTAGTACTGTCGCCTGTGGGGTGTTGGCTGCGTATTTGCGCTTGCGTTCCAAGGACTGCGGTATGAACAACTGAATGCTGCGCTGGGACAAGGACGTGGACATGCTTGATGATGATGCTAGTTGATTGTGTGCAACGATAGGTGCAGCGCAGGAGGCATCTTCGCATGCACCATGGACAGGCGATTGGCTTGCACGCATAACAGCGGAAGAAGCAGTGGTGTCACCCGCAGACATTGTTCCTGGACCCTGGGGTTCGGCCCACAAAGTCGGGTGCTTTGCTACCATGTGCCTGATCATGCTGGTGGTGGTGAGGCTGGTAGTTTTGCTACCCCTGCTGATGCTGGCCTGGCAGGTGGTGCAAATGGCCTTTCTGGGGTTATCGGCAGAGTCTTTAAGAAACAACCAGACTCGGGAAGACCTAACACTTGGAATGGCAACTTCTGTCGTGTTGGTGTTACGGGAAACAGTTGCCCACCTTCTGTCTGCGGCCACCACACTGCTTCTTCCTGCCTGTTGGGGTGCTACACCTCCCTCCCCCTGTGTGCTTCTGTCCTCGCTCTGCAAGTCCTCCTGCCAGCTTGGGTCTGTTACTATATCATCCACCACCTCGTGCTCCACTTCCGTACCCTGGTCCTCCTCCTGACTTTCCGGCAATTGTGTCTCATCATAGTCCACCTCTTCTGACACTTTCCCACCGTCGTCTACATGTGACTGTGGCTGATCAAATATTTGGGAGATCTCCTCTTGTCCTTCAAGTGGATGGGGCAAAAGGCCCGAATCTCTAAATGGAAAAGAGAGTAGCTCTTCAGAATGTCCAAGTCTTGGATCAGTTGTCTCCGGACACTTGGCATATTGGGAGGAAGGAGGATCAGGGTGAGGAATATGCGGTCCAGACTCACAGCTACTCAGACTTGACTGTGTGGAGACAATGTGCTGGTGGTGATTGCGGTAAAGTGACTGGAAGCATTATCCGCTATCCATCAACAACCTTTTGACACTTCTCTGGGTTCAATAGTGGTGTGCTGCTGCGGTCCCCTAGTAATTGGGACAGGAAGGTCGGGCACGAAGATGTGGGTGTCTGTTGTGGCACAATTTCAGCTTGGCCTTAGCATCTGCATGCACCATCACCATCATTAGAACCTATAAACCAGACCAATACCCACAATAGATGGGTTTACGGATATAGGACAGAGTATAACGTGCGAGACTGAATCAAAATCAAAAAGAGGAAGTGCACTACTCAAAAATAATGAAAAGGTGCAAAAATTTATTTAGAAATAGACAAAGGGTTAAAAATTACAAGGATGGCAGACGGCAGTGGTAAACCGACAGGCAAATTAGCAGATAACCATCAGGTAAAAAGACTACTAGGATACCATACATGTCATATCAAGATGATTGGACAAAAGTGCAAAGTGCATAATCCAAAAGACTACAGTGAACAATTGTATCAAAGGGGAACAATACCCATATACAAACGTAATGGAAACTGTAGTCACACAAAATGAAATATAGCGTCCAAAGATAACAATGAAAAAAATAATTGGCCAAGAGTAATACCTGATAGAGCAGCGCCTCTGCCCACCCCAACGCGTGTTTCGGCGCAGTGCCTTCTTCCGGGGGTCTTCCGGTATTGTTCCCCTTTGATACAATTGTTCACTGTAGTCTTTTGGATTATGCACTTTGCACTTTTGTCCAATCATCTTGATATGACATCTATGGTATCCTAGTAGTCTTTTTACCTGATGGTTATCTGCTAATTTGCCTGTCTGTTTACCACTGCCATCCTTGTAATTTTTAACCCTTTGTCTATATCAAACCCCATCATGTCCACTTCAGTGTCCCTTGCCACAAGCCTTGCCCATTTTAAATGGAGTACAATATTTACAACAATCAGTATAAATGGCTGAATTTGGAGCGAACTTACATGTGATCGATCAGTGTGAGGGAAAACCCCAGTTAAAAATATCTGGACTGTAGGTAACTATTTTTTTTTCAGCAAACTGCTGTCAATAACTTGCTTAAGACACTGCAACAAAATTTAAATTGAGGCATGAAATGGCACAATTTTCACTGCACTGATATGCTATCGATGTGGCGGACAAACCCCAGTGTAAAATATCTGGCCTGTAGGTAACTATTTTTTGTTTCAGCAAACTGGTGTCAATAACTTGCCTAAGACACTGCAAGAAAATTTAACTTGAGGCCTGAAATGGCACAATTTTGACCGCACTAATATGAATCATAGAATCATAGAATCATAGAATGGTGGAGTTGGAAGGGACCTCCTGGGTCATCTGGTCCAACCCCCTGCTCAAAGCAGGATTCACTAAATCATACCAGGCAGATGTCTGTCCAGCCTCTGTTTGAAGACTTCCATTGAAGGAGAATTCACCACTTCTCGAGGAAGCCTGTTCCACTCATTGATCACTCTAACTGTCATAAAGTTTTTTCTAATATCTAATCTGTGTCTCCTCCTATTCAGTTTCATCCCATTGCTTCTAGTCTTTCCTTGTGCAAATGAGAACAAAGATAATCTTTCTACAATGTGACAGCCCTTGAGATATTTGTAGACAGCTATTAAGTCTCCTCTCAGTCTTCTTTTTTGCAAGCTAAACATTCCCAAATCCTGCAACCGTTCCTCATTGGACATGGTTTGCAGACCGGTCACCATTCTGCTGGCTCTTCTCTGAACTTGCTCCAGTTTGTTTATGTCTTTTTTAAAATGTGGTGCCCAAAACTGGACACAGTATTCCAGATGAGGTCTGACCAAAGAGGAGTAGTGGGCAATAATGACCTCACGTGATCTAGACTGTATGCTTCTGTTGATACAGCCTAGAATTGCATTTGCCTTTTTTGCTGCTGCATTACACTGTTGACTCATGTTCAGTCTGTGATCAATTAGTATACCCAAGTCTTTTTCACATGTGCTGTTACTTAGCCCTATTCCTCCCATTTTGTATATGCTTTTTTCATTTTTATTGCCCAGATGTAGTACTTTGCATTTTTCCCTGTTAAAATCCATTCTGTTAGTTGCTGCCCACTGCGCCAGTTTATTTATATCTTTTTGAATCCTCTCTCTCTCTTCTCTAGTATTAGCTACCCCTCCTAGCTTTGTGTCATCAGCAAATTTGATCAGTTTACCCTCAATTCCTTCATCTAAATCATTGATAAAGATGTTGAACAATACAGGGCCCAAAACAGAGCCTTGTGGTACCCCACTTGATACATTCTTCCAACTGGATGTGCAGCCATTTACGACCACTCTTTGGGTCCGATCACTAAGCCAGTTATGAATCCACCTAACAGTTGCCTTGTCCATTCCATACTTAGTCATTTTTTAAATAAGGATTGTGTGAGATACTTTGTCAAATGCTTTGCTGAAGTCAAGATATACTATATCTACAGCATTTCCCTGATCCACCCAGTCAGTGATTCTGTCATAGAAGGAAATTAAGTTAGTCTGACATGACTTATTAGTTACAAACCCATGCTGACTGTTTAATCACTTCATTCTTATCCAGGTACTTGCATACATGTTCTTTAATAATTTGTTCAAAGATCTTTCCTGGTATAGAAGTCAGACTCACCGGCCTGTAGTTCCCTGGGTCCACCTTCTTCCTCTTTTTGAAGATAGGAACAACATTTGCTCTTCTCCAGTCTTCTGGGACTTCTCCTGTTCTCCAAGAATTTTCAAAGATTATGGACAGTGGTTCAAGAATTTCTTCTGCTATCTCCTTCAGTACTCTGGGGTGTAATTCATCTGGACCTGGAGACTTGAATTCATTTAGGTTAGCTAAGTGTTTCCTCACTGTCTTTCTGTTTATAGATATCCTGGATTCTTCTATTCCTTTAATAGGACAGTGAAGATCAGTTGATGTTACATTTCCTTTCTGAGAGAAAACAGATGCAAAATAAGAATTTAACAGTTCAGCCTTCTCAACATCCTGTCTTACCATTTCATCATTTTCATCCTGTAAAAATCCTATAGCATCTTTGACTTTTCTTTTACTTTTGACGTATCCCCAAAATCCTTTTTTGTTGCTTTTGATGTCACTTGCAAGCTTTAATTCATTGTCAGCTTTAGATAATCTGATTTGTGCCCTGCAGGTTCTGCAGACGGCATTATATTCTTCTTTAGATATGCCTCCCTCTTTCCATTTGATAAACATTTCTTTCTTCCTTTTTAGCATGTGTTTAAGTTCTGTGTTCATCCATCCTGGTTTCCTTAAATGCTTCCCATTCTTCACTCTTTTCGGAATTGTTAACAATTGTGCTTTGAAAATCTAATTTTTCAAGATTTTCCATCCTTCCTGGACATTTTTGTCCTTAAGGATATCCAGCCATTGGATCCCTCCAATTCTCTTTCTGAGTCCCTTAAAATCTGCCTTTCTGAAATCTAACCTTGACGTCTGAGTCTTCACAGGTCTTCCTCCTCTAGTTATCCAAAATTCTAAAATAGCATGGTCACTACCTCCTAGGGTCCCAGCCACTCTTACCTCCTCAACCATTTCTTCCCTGTTTATAAGGATTAGATCCAAGGTAGCAGATCCCCTTGTTTTCTCCCCTACCTTTTGGAAGATAAAGTTGTCAGCAAGAGAGGATAAGAATTTCCTTGACCTGTTAGTGTTGCCTGATGTCTGGATAGTTGAAATCTCCCATGACTACTATGTCATATTTTTTGGAGAACTTGGCCATTTGATGCATAAAGAGTTGATCCATATCTTCAGCTTGCATAGGTGGCCTGTAGTAAATGCCTACAATGGTGTCCTTTCCATTGTTCTGTCCTTGTATTCTTACCCAAACAGTTTCCACAGAACTCCCAGCCTCTGAAGCGTCAATCTCTGTGCAGATATACGCTTTTCTAACATACAATGCAACACCTCCTCCTCGTTTATCAAGTCTGTTTCTTGCAAATAAGTTGTATCCTTCTAGCCTTGTATTCCAATCATGTGTATTATCCCACCAAGTCTCAGTGATTCCAATGGCATCATACTTCTTCTCCTGCGTTAGTAGTTCCAATTCTCCTTGTTTGTTGCCCATGCTTTGTGCATTTGTATAGAAACATTTTAGTTTGTGATTGGTTTCTCTTCCTCCAATATTTTTATTATGTAGATTTTTTTGTCTTTGTTCTTCCCCTTCACTTCTAATAGCAGAATTCTCAATAGTATTTGTCAGGTGTATGGCTTTTGCAGGCGTATTGCTTCCCTTCCCACATTGTTCTAGTTTAAAGCTCTCCTGATGAGTGTAGCAAGGCGACTTCCAAATACATGTTTTCCAGTCTTCGTAAGGTGCACCCCATCTCTAGCAAGTAGTCCATCGTATAGGTAATTCACTCCGTGATCCAAAAATCCAAATCCTTGCTGACGGCACCATCGACATAGCCAGTTGTTCACCTGCAGAATCTTCTTCCACCTCCTTGTTCCATGGACATCCACTGGAAGGATGGAAGAGAAGACCACCTGCGCACCCAGTTCTTTCACTTTCTTACCTAAGTTTTCAAAGTCACTGCAGATGGTTTCCAGGTCGTTTATTGCAGTGTCATTTGTCCCCACATGTATTAGCAGGAATGGGTAGTCATCTGTAGGTCTGAAGAGTCCTGATATCCTGTCAGACACATCTTTAATTTTTGCACCTGGAAGACAGCACATTTCTCTTGAGGTTATATCCGGTCTACAGATAGCGGCCTCTGTTCCTCTCAACAGGGAATCCCCCATGACAACAACTCTCCGTTTCTTCTTCACAACAGTTTTCTTTCTCCATTCAGGAGGACTATGAGGGCGTACAAGGTTATTGTTTGTGGCCAAAGTCTTATCTTGATGTATTTCTTCATCGTTCTCCTGCATAAGAGCATGGTACTGGTTCCTGAGCAGAATTGGTGCTGACTGCCTCCAGATCCTCCTGCTTCTCTGGGTCACATGCTTCCATTCCTCTGTTTCTTCAGGTGCACTTCGAATTTCTTCTCTTTCTGTAACATGAAGAGATAATTCTGCTTTGTCTAAGAACTCTTCACCTTCCCTAATGGTTTTCAATGTAGATAACCTCTCTTCCAGAATTTGCAACTTTTCCTGCAACAGGGACACAAGCTTGCATTTCTGGCATGTGAAGTTTGGCTTTTCCACTGGTAAATCTGTGAACATGTAGCAAGAAATGCAGCTCACCACATGGCTCTTGGCCTATTCCATGTTCTTATTGTTCAAGAGATATTCAAGCGGTGAAATATAAGCCAAAACTCGCGCAATCTGTTATCATGCAATCTGTGTGACGGACAAACCCCAGTGTAAAATAACTGGACTGTAGGTAACTATTTTTTTTTCACTAAACTGGAGTCAAATGTCAATAACTTGTCTAAAACACTGCAACAAAATTTAAATTGAGGCCTGAAATGGCACAATTTGACCTCATAGATATGGGACCCATGTGGAGGACAAACCCCAGTGTAAAATATCTGGCCTGTGGGTAACTATTTTTTTTTCATCAAACTGGTTGTTAGGGACTGCGGAACGCACCAAATAAATAAAATAATAGATGCGTTCGCAGCCCAGGGTCCACCGTGCAGGTAAAGCCTGCTGCTAGTAAGATGACAGGATATGGCAGTATAAGTGTGTAGCCCAGCTGCGCTTGGTGCCACATGTACCCAGGAGGATGCACAGAAAGGTAATTCACAATCACCCGATATTCATTCACACTTCACATTTCCCTATAGTGCCACCAGAGGGAGCCCTTTAGAGTATATAAGGGTGTGGAGAGACGCAGCAGTCTGAGCCTGTCTGAGCCAGTGTTGATTTCCTGTCAGAGCAGAGCTCAGAGCAGACGGAGATTCCTGTCAGATGAGACAGAAGCAGAGAGACAAACTGTTACCTCAGAACGTGCTGACTGTTAGTTCCCTAGGAAAGTGACCCTCGGAGTGTGCACAGATCAGTCTGACAGAAGGTCCTGATAGCTGCTTCGGACAGAGCCTAAGAAAGAAGTGAAGGAAGGGGAACTGCAGTACTTGTAACATCGAGCAAACTTAGGTACTGTTAGAGAGCGGTGAAGAGAAGGAAGCTGACACCTACTGTTGCCTGTGCTTATGTTAAAGGTGTGAGTAGGGCGACAGGCGAGTGGACAAAGAGAGAGAGAGAGTGACTGAGGAGAAATAGCAACGATAGCTTACCTCCACTCTGCACAACCGGACACCGGGTCCGAGCTTGCTAGTACCTTCACGGCTAGTGGGAGAAACCGGAGACCCTGCTGGACTTCAGGTCGCAGAGGGGCCCTTCAGTGCTGATACGTAACCGGGGTCAGGAAGAACAGGAGTCAGGCCTGATCAGCCATAGAGGACTTAGTTCTGTCCACAAGAAGGCTCTACCACAATGTCAGCCGGGCGTAGCTGTTCTACACGGAGTTAAACTTAGCTTCATGCAAGTTAGAAACTCACACACACCAAGAAGTAAGGAGGCCTTAAACCTACTCAGTGATTACTGGACGTGCATCCTCCACCCTGAGCAGCTTCCCGGGACATGCCTGCAACCATCACCAGTAAAGGTATGGAAAGAGACTGACTTGTGTGTGTCTGCCTTATTGCTTGCACCCCTGCACCGCCATATACCTCGAGGGATTAGTCTCGCCTGTGGGAGACTTAACACCTTGCTGCCCAGTAACAACCCCTCAGAGGATTCACCCTGCAGCGCTGGTCACCCTGATCAGAAACCACAGGTGGCGTCACGAACATTTCTAAATCCCCTGTAAATATTTCCCCTTGAATGAGTGCCCAGGGCAACCGACCGAGCTGCGCTACCCGTGACCTCTCCCCCATTGAAGTGAACGGGCTCGGTGCCGAGTACCCCATAAGCCCTGGTACGTGCGACTCATAAGCGAGCTCTGTAACTTCACAGAGTCGCAGACATAGACGCTGTGGCACTATATGGCGGTATAAGCGAACTCTGTTACTTCACAGAGTCGCTGACATAGACGCAGAGATAGAGACTGTGTCCTGTTAACACCACAGGGGAACACAGATAACTGCTGTGCGGATAGCAGTCTGCGGTCATGCAGTCAGAAACGCAAACAAGCAACTCCTCTCCGGAGCAGCCGGTATTCTAGAGGCTATTTCAGCCAAACCCTGAACATGTGCATACAAAAACTCCTCACCGGAGGTGCCGGTATTCTAGGGGCTTATTTCAGCCGAGCCATAACCGCATGCGTGCATGATCACACTGGCGCAAAGCACATAACAGAATTGATACTAGCGCATGGCCGTGCGGCCATGCAACCCTTTTATAGCAGCAACTACAAGACCTTCCAGAAAAGGACCAATGAGAAACTGTTCCAGAACACAAGCAGTTTCAGGACCTTCCTGGCGGACCAATAGGAGTTTCTGCAGTACCTGAGCATGTGACCCTTGGTCCCCAATGGAAGACCTTGCCCTAGGCATGCTCAGAAGGGGAAAAGCAGGACTTAATCCTACCGCCGTCTGCTGGCTGCTGACCAGTACTGGCTACAACCTGGAAAGGCAGCAGTAACCCTTTGTACCGTATCAGGCTGTGCAAGACGCTGGGACCGACGTCTCTGCTGAGGAGGTTCCACTGCGGCCGGAGATGGATGGGAGACCACAGTGGGAACGGCTCGATATTCCCCCTGTGCAGAAGCAGGAACTCGACCTCTAACACTGGTGTCAATAACTTCCCTGGGACACTGCTGCAACAAAATTCAACTTGAGGCTTGAAATGGCATAATTTTGACCGCACTCATATGTGATCTGTGTGGCGGACAAACCCCAGTGTAAAATATCTGGCCTGTAGGTAACTATTTTTGGTTTTCAGCAAACTGATGTCAATAACTTGCCTAAGACACTGCAAAAAAATGTAACTTGAGTCCTGAAATGGCACAGTTTTGACTGCACTGATATGATGTGGCGGACAAACTGACTTGGGTAAAACGTGAAAGAACTGGGAGCGCAGGTGGTCTTCCCTTCCATCCTCCCAGTGGATGGCAATGGAACAAGGAGGTAGAATAAGATTCTGCAGGTGAACAACTGGCTATGTCGATGGTGCAGTCAGCAAGGATTTGGATTACTGGATCACGGAGTAAATTACCTATATGATGGACTACTTGCTAGAGATGGGGTGCCCCTTGTGAAGACTGGAAAATATGTATTTGGAAGTCGCCTTGCTACACTCATCAGGAGAGCTTTAAACTAGAACAATGTGGGTAGAGAAGCAAAAGGCCAGAAAAATCCATACACCTGCCAAATGCTATTGAGAACTCTGCTACTAGAAGTGGAAAGGAAGAACACAGACAAAAAAATCTAAATAATAAAAATATTGGAGAAAGAGAAACCAATCACAAACTAAAATGTTTCTAGACAAAGCATGGGCAACAAACAAGGAGAATTGGAGCTACTAACGCAGGAAAATAAATATTATGTCATTGGAATCACTGAGACTTGGTGGGACGATACACATGATTGGAATACAAGGCTAGAAGGATACAACTTATTTGCAAGAAACAGACTTGATAAACGAGGAGGAGGTGTCGTATTGTACGTTAGAAAAGCGTAAATCTGCACAGAGATTGAAGGTTCAGAGACTAATTGATCACAGACTTAACATGAGTCAACAGTGTGATGCAGCAGCAAAAAAGGCAAATGCAATTCTAGGATGTATCAACAGAAGCATACAGTCTAGATCACGTGAGGTCATTATTGCCCTCTACTCCTCTTTGGTCAGACCTCATCTGGAATACTGTGTCCAGTTTTGGGCACCACATTTTAAAAAAGACATCAACAAACTGGAGCAAGTTCAGAGAAGAGCCACCAGAATGGTGACTGGTCTGCAAACCATGTCCTATGAGGAACGGTTGCAGGATTTGGGAATGTTTAGCTTGCAAAAAAGAAGACTGAGAGGAGACTTAATAGCTGTCTACAAATATCTCAAGGGCTGTCACATTGTAGAAGGATCATCTTTATTCTCATTTGCACAAGGAAAGACTAGAAGCAATGGGATGAAACTGAATGGGAGGAGACACAGATTAGATATTAGAAAAAACTTTTTGACAGTTAGGGTGATCAATGAGTGGAACAGGCTGCCACAAGAGGTGGTGAGTTCTCCTTCAATGGAAGTCTTCAAACAGAGGCTGGATAGACATCTGTCTGGGATGATTTAGAGAATCCTGCTTTGAGCAGGGGGTTGGACCAGAAGGCCCAGGAGGTCCCTTCCAACTCTACCATTCTATGATTCTATGATTCTATGATTCTATGACTGGGAGTTAAGTGGAAACTGAGTAAGAATATGAGGAGAACAATGGAAAGGACTCCATTGTTGGCATTTACTACAGGCCGCCTGTGCAAGCTGAAGATATGGATGAACTATTTATGTATCAAATAGCCAAGTTCTCCAAAAAATATGTCATAGTGGTCATGGGACCAAACCAGCTCCCACAATCCCACTCTCCTGACCCTGTAGTGTCGGCTATATATTTAGGAGTAGTCTAAGGGGAGCATGCATGTGTGGGGTGCACGCAGTCATCCCAGAAGCAAAGCATCACAGAAGATAAGCATCATGTAAACGGCAGTCATCCATGGCAGTTAATCAGGACTGGAATCAGGTACCCCACACTTTGCTTTCTTTTTAATTACCATATTTTTCGGACTATAAGACGCACCGGACCATAAGACGCACCCCAAATTTTCAGAAGGAAAATTGGGAAAAAAAATAATGTGTCAAATGGGGGTCCGTCTTACAGTCCGAATTTAGCTTACCACTGTGTGGGGTGGTTGGGCACTGTGGGGTGGTTGGGCACTGTGGGGTGGCTGTGTTATGTGGGGTGGCTGTGTTATGTGGGGTGGCTGTGTTATGTGGGGTGGCCAGGGTGGCCATATACTCACAAATCCGGGCGGCGGCGCTCCCAATGCAGCCTGGCTGCGATGCGGTGGTGGTGTCCGGGCAGCAGCGGGCCTCTGGGCTGCGTGGGGGGCTCCGCCGGCATCTCGTCCCAGCCGGAAAGCCCCCCCGCAGCTGCGACCCGGTGCCGGTGCCTCCGGTGGCGGTTCCGATCCAATGTGTGGTGCGGTGGTGGTGTTCGGGCAGCAAGCGGGCCTCTGGGCTGCGTGGGGGGCTCCGCCGGCATCTCGTCCCAGCCGGAAAGCCCCCCCCGCAGCTGCGACGTGGTGCCGGCATGAGGAATGGCCGCTTGGGGCCTCCGGCAAGATGGCCGCCGCATACTCTTGTTCAAATCTCGGCAACGAGATCTCTTCCCTCAGGACAAGATCTCGTTGCCGAGATTTGAACGAGAGTATGCGGCGGCCATCTTGAATGTGCTTCTGCATCCCCGCCGACGGACCTGCTTCACCGCTGGCGGCTCGTGCTCCACCGCCGGCGGCTCCCACAGCCCTGCGTCCCCGCCGGCGGCTTCTGATTCACCGCCGGCGGCTTCTGCGTCCCCGCCGGCGGCTTCTGTGTCCCCGCTGGCGGCTCCTGCTTCACCGCCGGCGGCTTGTGCTCCACCGCCGGCGGCTCCCACAGCTCCACTTCACCGCCGGCGGCTTGTGCTCCACCGCCGGCGGCTCCCACAGCTCCACTTCACCGCCGGCGGCTTGTGCTCCACCGCCGGCGGCTCCCACAGCTCCACTTCACCGCCGGCGGCTTGTGCTCCACCGCCGGCGGCTCCCACAGCTCCACTTCACCGCCGGCGGCTTGTGCTCCACCGTCGGCAGCTCCCACAGCTCCACTTCACCGCCGGCGGCTTGTGCTCCACCGCCGGCGGCTCCCACAGCCCCACTTCACCGCCGGCGGCTTTCACTTCACCGCCGGCGGCTCCTGCTCCACCGCCGGCGGCTCCTGCTCCACCGCCGATGGTCCCGCCATGCTGCATCAACGTTGGAGCCTCCCGCAGTGCCGCCCCACCGCCGGCTCCGAGCTCCTGTGATGCCGCTGAACCCCATTTACAGGTACGTTCCGATCATAAGACGCACCCTCATTTTCCCCCCGATTTTGGGGGAAAAAAGTGCGTCTTATAGTCAGAAAAATACGGTATGTACTTTTTCTCTTTCCTCCTGTGTTCCCTTGCCATCCACATCCACCGCCCCATCCCCCCTCCATCATGACTCATACACATCAGCCCCTCTATATTTGCCTCTCCCATGTACAGCTCCCATGCACTCCTCAGCTTCCTGAAAAACCTCAGCCCATCTTGCCCAAACACATCACAGAAAAAACCTACTTACAACTCCAACAACTACCTGCTCTTTATCTTTCTACTCCTACTGATTTCAGGGGACATCTCCCCCAACCCTGGTCCACCATCCCCCAACCTCAATCCCTACCCTACCTCATATCGAAACCATAATAATCTTATTAATATTACTTGCAATCCCTCATCTCCTTCTTTTAATTGTGCCCTCTGGAATCCACGGTCTGCATGCAACAAGCTGTCCTTCCTGCACAACTACTTTCTGAACATCTCTCTTCATCTGTTGGCCCTCACTGAAACCTGGATTCAGGATTCCGACACGGTCTCCCCTGCTGCCATTTCCTATGGTGGCTTACAGTTCTCCCATTCCCCAAGACCCGCAAACAGACATGGTGGTGGAGTTGGCATACTCCTGTCCTTACAATGCACTTTCCAGGTGATCCCCCCAATGCCATCACTCTCATTTCTTTCTTTTGAGGTCCACACCATCAGGCTCTTCCGTCCCCTCTCCCTCAGAGTAGCGGTCATATATCGGCCCCCAGGCTCGCCCACCCAGTTCCTTGACCACTTCTCAGCCTGGCTGCCGCACTTCATGTCCTCAGAACTACCAACCCTTATCCTTGGAGACTTCAATATCCCCATTAACAGCCCTACTTCCACATCTGCATCTCAGCTTCTATCACTAACCACTTCTCTAGGCCTCTCACAGCTTTCAACCTCTGAGACACACAAGGATGGTAACACCCTTGACCTGGTCTTTATCCGCCTCTGTTCAATCTCCCACCTAAATAACTCACCGCTTCCACTCTCTAACCACAACATTCTCTCCTTCACCCTCACAAATCCTCGACCACCCCAGCACACTCCTACCTACCACACATTCAGAAATCTACAAGCCATTAACCCTCAGACACTTTCAGACTCCCTACACTCATCGCTGTCCCCAATCTCCACTTTTTCTTGTCCTAATCTGGCTGTTCATCACTACAATGACACTCTTAGAAGCACCCTTGACCAAGTAGCACCGCTCACCCTCAGAACTTCCAAACACACAGTAAAACAGTCCTGGCTCACATTGCAAACTCAACTTCTTCAGCGATGCTCTGGGAGTGCTGAACGCCTTTGGAGAAAAACCCGCACACCAGAAGACTTTATCCACTTTAAATTCATGTTAAGAACTTACAATGCTGCCCTTCACCTCGCCAAACAGACCTACTTCATCACCCTGATCTCCTCACTAGCCAAGAACCCCAAGAAACTTTTTGACACTTTTCACTCCCTCCTCAGGCCAAAAGCACAAGCCCCTATCACAGACATTTGTGCTGACAACCTGGCCTCCCACTTTATAGAAAAAATAGATACTATCCGTCAGGAAATCTGCTCTCAACCACCAAGTGCTGTGACTCTCATCCCTCCCTGCATTTCCCCTGGCTCAATTTCCACATTTGATCCCATCACAGAAGAAGTCTCCAGACTCCTCTCTTCCTTTCGTCCGACTACATGCACTATCGACCCCATTCCCTCACATCTCCTCCAGTCTCTCTCTCCTGTTGTCACAACTCACCTAACTACAATCTTTAATCTCTCAATCTCCTCTGGCATTTTCCCATCCTCCTTCGAACACGCCATCATTACTCCATTACTAAAGAAACCCGCTCTCGACCCTTCCTGCACAAACAACTACAGACCGGTCTCCAATCTCCCCTTCATCTCTAAACTTTTGGAGCGCCTAGTCTACTCCCACCATACCCGTTACCTCTCCACTCACTCCCTCCTAGACCCTCCACAGTCCGGCTTCCGCCCCCTACATTCGACTGAAACTGCACTCATCAAAGTGACCAATGACCTTCTGACAGCAAAACGTAACGGTGACCACTCTCTGCTCATTCTTCTCGACCTTTCTGCAGCTTTCGACACTGTTGACCACCGTCTCCTAATGTCTAGGCTCCAGTCACTAGGTATTAAGGACACTGTTCTCTCCTGGTTCTCTTCCTATCTTTCTGACTGCTCCTTCAGTGTTTCGTTCTCTGGCTCCACGTCATCTCCTCTTCCTCTCACTGTCGGTGTACCCCAGGGCTCAGTTCTTGGCCCCCTTCTCTTCTCTCTCTACACGGCCCCAATTGGACAGACCATCAGCAGATTTGGCTTTCAGTACCATCTTTATGCTGATGACACACAACTATACACGTCATCCCCCGACCTTACCCCCGCTGTACTACAGAACGCCACTGACTGTCTGTCCGCAGTCTCCAACATCATGTCCGCTCTCTATCTGAAACTCAACCTCTCCAAAACTAAACTTCTTCTGCTCCCGCCGTCTACTAACCTCCCTAAATCTGACATTTCCCTCTCCGTGGGCGGCACCATAATAACACACCCGGTAGCAGGCTCACTGTCTGGGTGTTATGCTTGATACCAATCTCTCCTTCGCCTCCCATATACAATCTCTTGCTGGCTCTTGCCGCCTACATCTAAAGAACATCTCTAGAATCCGCCCTTTTCTCACCATGGAAACAACAAAAACCCTCACTGTAGCATTGATCCACTCCCGCCTGGACTACTACAACGCTCTATTACTTGGCCTCCCCATTACTCGACTATCCCCTCTCCAGTCCATCCTTAATGCAGCAGCCAGGGTCATTCATCTGGCTAATCGGTACTCAGACTCGTCCGCTCTTCGCCAGTCCTCACACTGGCTGCCCATTCATTATAGGATCCAATTCAAAGTACTGGTTCTCACCCACAAAGCTCTCCACAGTGCAGCACCCCCCTACATCTCCTCCCTCATTTCTATCTATCGGCTTAACCGACTGCTGTGCTCTGCAAACGACTTTCGACTAACCTCTGCACTAATCCGTACCTCCCACTCCCGACTCCAAGACTTCTCCCGCACTGCGCCAATCCTCTGGAATGCTCTACCCCAAGAAATTAGGACTATCCACAATTTGCATGGTTTTAGGCGCTCCCTCAAAACACATTTGTTCAGAGCAGCCTATCACATTCACTAATCAAAGTCATTCTATGTGTAAGTCTGTGTGTGTAGCCCATTCACTATCTCCATCCATCCCTCACTCCGTCAAGATGGCTGGACCATCATTGTAAATGCACCATTGTATATACACACCTGTACTTTGTATCTCCCCCACCTCATTGTAGATTGTAAGCTCTCACGAGCAGGGTCGTCTTATTTTGCTTTAATTATTGTATTGTTAACGTTGTTGCTTATGACTTGTGTTTGAAACTGTTAAACTGTAAAGCGCTGCGGAATATGTTGGCGCTATATAAATAAAGATTATTATTATTATGGGAGATTTCAACTATCCAGTCATTTGTTGGGAATCTCTCTAAAGCAAAACAAAAATGGTCAAGCAAATTCCTATCCTCTCTTGCTGACAAAGTGATCTTTAAAAAGGTATGGGAGATAACAAGGGGATCTGCTACCTTGAATCTAATACTTATAAACAGGGAGGAAATGGTTGAGAAGGTAAGAGTGGCTGGGACCCTAGTAGGTAGCGACCGTGCTTTTTTAGAGTTTTGGATAACTAGAGGAGGAAGTCCTGTGAAGACTCAGTCTTCAAGGTTAGAGTTCAGAAAGGCAGATTTTAAGGAACTCAGAAAGAGAATCGGAGGGATCCAATGGCTGGATATCCTTAAGGACAAAAACGTCCAGGAAGGATGGGAAATTTTGAAAAACTGGATTCTCAAAGCGCAATTATTAACAATTCCGAAAAGAGGGAAGTATAGGAAGCATTTAAGGAAACCAGGATGGATGAACACAGAACTTAAACTCATGCTAAAAAGGAAGAATGAAATGTTTATCAAATGGAAGGAGAGAGGCTTATCTAAAGAACAATATAATGCTGTCTGCAGAACCTGCAGGGCACAAATCAGATTATCTAAAGCTGACAATGAATTAAAGCTTGCAAAAGACGTCAAAAGCAATAAAAAAGGATTTGTGGGATATGTCAAAAGTAAAAGAAAAGTCAAAGATACTATAGGATTTTTACAGGATGAAAATGATGAAGTGGTAAGAAAGGATGTGGAGAAGGCCGAACTTTTAAATTCCTATTTTGCATCTGTTTTCTCTCAGAAAGGAAATGTAACATCAACTGATCTTCACTGTCCTATTAAAGAAATAGGAGAATCCAGGATATCTATAAACAGAAAGATAGTGAGGAAACACTTAGCTAACATAAATGAATTCAAGTCTCCAGATCCAGATGAATTACACCCCAGGGTACTGAACAAGATAGCAGATGAAATTTTTTAACCACTCTCCATAATCTTTGAAAATTCTTGGAGAACAGGAGAAGTCCCAGAAGACTGGAGTAGAGCAAATGTTGTTCCTATCTTCAAAAAGGGGAAGAAGGTGGACCCAGGGAACTATAGGCCGGTGAGTCTGACTTCTATATCAGGACAGATCTTTGAACAAATTATTAAACAACATGTATGTAAGTACCTGGATAAGAATGAAGTGATTAACCAGAGTCAGCATGGATTTGTAACTAATAAGTCATGTCAGACTAACTTAATTTCCTTCTATGACAGAATCACTGACTAGGTGGATCAGGGAAATGCTGTAGATATAGTATATCTTGACCTCAGCAAAGGATTTGACAAAGTATCTCACACATTCCTTATTGAAAAAATGACTAAGTATGGAATGGACAAGGCAACTGATAGGTGGATTCATAACTGGCTTAGTGATCGGACCCAAAGAGTGTTCGTAAACGGCTGCATATCCAGTTGGAAGAATGTCTCAAGTGGGTACCACAGGGCTCTGTCCTGGGCCATGTATTGTTTAACATCTTTATCAATGATTTAGATAAAGGAATTGAGGGTAAATTGATTAAATTTGCTGATGACACAAAGCTAGGAGGGATAGCTAATGCTAGAGAAGAGAGAGAGAGGATTCAAAAGATATAAATAAGCTGGAGCAGTGGGCAGCAGCTAACAGAATGCTTTTTAACAGGGAAAAATACAAAGTACTACATCTGGGCAATAAAAATGAAAAAAAGCATATACAGAATGGGAGGAATAGGGCTAAGCAACAGCACGTGTGAAAAAGATTTGGGTATGCTAATAGATCACAGACTGAACATGAGTCAACAGTATGATGCAGCAGCAAAAAAGGCAAATACAATTCTGGGATGTATTAACAGAAGCATACAGTCTAGATCACGTGAAGTCATTATTTCCCTCTACTCCTCTTTGGTCAGACCTCATCTGGAATACTGTGTCCAGTTTTGGGCACCACATTTTAAAAAAGACATCAACAAACTGGAGCAAGTTCAGAGAAGAGCGACCAGAATGGTGACCGGTCGGCAAACCATGTCCTATGAGGAACGGTTACAGGATTTGGGAATGTTTAGCTTGCAAAAAAAGAAGACTGAGAGGAGACTTAATAGCTGTCTACAAATATCTCAAGGGCTGTCACATTGTAGAAGGATCATCTTTATTCTCATTTGCACAAGGAAAGACTAGAAGCAATGGGATGAAACTGAATGGGAGGAGACACAGATTAGATATTAGAAAAAACTTTATGACAGTTAGAGTGATCAATGAGTGGAACAGGCTTACACGAGAAGTGGTGAGTTCTCCTTCAATGGAAGTCTTCAAACAGAGGCTGGACAGACATCTGTCTGGTATGATTTAGTGAATCCTGCTTTGAGCAGGGGGTTGGACCAGATGACCCAGGAGGTCCCTTCCAACTCCACCATTCTATGATTCTATGAAACCCCAGTTTGAAATAGCTGTTTTTATACCGATGTAATATGGAAAGGATATGACTGTATTCTGCAGTGTCAACAAGCAAATGGAGCAGAAAAACCGTGTTCTCTGGATTGCTTTTAAAGCAAATAATCAGGATTAAAATCCAAAACAAAAATTATTCATGGCCTCTTATACCTGGGGCTATGTTTATAAATTTCTGTGATAGGCAGCAGCAGCAGCAACAGACAGAACTGGAATGGACCCTCTTACTATATGCACTGCAGTCTGCCACATACACTGCCTGCCTGCCTAGCACTGATATCTATGCAGCTATTAGTCCTCAGAAGGACTGTTAGTCTCATATAGACCTTATGACTTTGTGTGGTCAGCCAATTAAAGCCACAACCAACATGGCTGCAGCATTACGGCATTACAGCGTGTGGCAGACAATCCCTGCATGTTAATTAGCTCTGTAAAGAGCGCCAAAAATTAAGCCGAGGACCCGAGCTATCGCCGAGCATCCCCGAAAATACTTGGCGAGCTCCGAGCATTGCAGCACTGCAATGCTCGGGCCAGCACCGAGTAGTGACGAGCGTGTGCGCTCGTCACTACTTGGCACCTGTTCACACTGCCAAAAGTACCAATACCTGGTGTAAAAACAACAGTATCACTTTGCTTGATTGGCAGAAACTCGCCTGACCTTAACCCCATAGAGAATCTATGGAGTATTGTCAAGAGGAAGATGAGAGACACCAGACCCAACAATGCAGACTAGCTGAAGGCTGCTATCAAAGCAACCTGGGCTTCCATAACCCCTCAGCAGTGCCACAGGCTGATCGCCTCCATGCCACGCCGCATTGATGCAGTAATTGATGCAAAAGGAGCCCCGACCAAGGATAGAGTGCATTTACTGAGCATACATTACAGTAGGACAACATTTTGGATTTTAAAATTATTTTCAAGCTGGTGTTATAAAGTATTCTAATTTACTGAGATAATGACTTTTGGGTTTTCATTGGCTGTAAGCCATAATAATCAACATTAGGCCTCTTTCACACTTCAGTCGTGCAATGTCAGTCACAGTCCGACATCGTGGCGGATTGGCGGATCTGCCAAAAATAGTGAATAACGGAGTCAACTGATCCGCTATTTTGGCGGGTCCGTTAACGGTTCCGCCTAAATAGCGGATCTGTTGACTCCGTTACATCCGTTTTTCCCATCAGTTACATCCGCCTTTTGACGGATCCGTTATTCTGAAGGGAGCATCTCCATCATGATTGGCTAAAAATGTAAAATACTCTGTACTGTGTTTGGCTACTGGTAACTATGTGGAAATGTATAAATAGGGTGTATTTACACCAGATTATTTGAAAGGGTTTTGAGCTAGTGGCAGCGATGGAGATGGAGATGGCGATTATTTGTGAGAATATGGAGAAGATTTGCGAGGATTTTAGAGTGGAGGGCAATCGTTTGGCAAGGATTGTTCAGAAGAAGGAGGAAGCCAGACGTCGGATACTGTGTCGTCGGCAGAGACGGATGTGGATCCATCCCATAAACGCGAGGTGGATGACCCGTAGGGTGTATTCGACCTTGTACAGTCATGGCCAAAAGTTTTGAGAATGACACAAATATTAATTTTTACAAAGTCTACTGCTTCACTTTTTCTAATGGCAATTTGCATATACTCCAGAATGTTATAAAGAGTGATCAGCTTAACAGCAATTACTTGCAAAGTCAATATTTGGCTAGAAAATGAACTTTATCCCCCAAAACACATTTCAACATCATTGCAGCCCTGCCTTAAAAGGACCAGCTAACCTCTTTTCAGTGATTGCTCCATTAACACAGGTGTGGGTGTTGATGAGGACATGGCTGGAGATCAATCTGTCATGATTAAGTAAGAATGACACCACTGGACACTTTAAAAGGAGGCTGGTGCTTGGCATCATTGTTTCTCTTCTGTTAACCATGGTTATCTCTAAAGAAACACGTGCAGTCATCATTGCAATGCACAAAAATGGCCTAACAGGGAAGAGTATCGCAGCTAGAAAGACTGCACCTCAGTCAACAATCTATCGCATCATCAAGAACTTCAAGGAGAGAGGTTCCATTGTTGCCAAAAAGGCTTCAGGGCGCCCAAGAAAGACCAGCAAGTGCCAGGACCGTCTCTTAAAAGTGTTTCAGCTGCGGGATCGGGCCACCAGCAGTGCAGAGCTTGCTCAGGAATGGCAGCAGGCAGGTGTGAGTGCATCTGCACGCACTGTGAGGCGGAGACTCTTGGAGCAAGGCCTGGTCTCAAGGAGGGCAGCAAAGAAGCCACTTCTCTCCAGAAAAAACATCATGGACAGACTGATATTCTGCAAAAGGTACAGGCAGTGGATTGCTGAGGACTGGGGTAAAGTTATTTTCTCTGATGAATCCCCTTTTCGATTGTTTGGGACATCAGGAAAACGCCTCATTCGGATTAGACAAGGTGAGCGCTACCACCAGTCTTGTCTCATGCCAACTGTTAAGCATCCTGAAACCATTCATGTGTGGGGTTGCTTCTCAGCCAAGGGAATCGGCTCTCTCACAGTCTTGCCTAAAAACACAGCCATGAATAAAGAATGGTACCATAATGTCCTCCAAGAGCAACTTCTTCCAACCCTCCATGAGCAGTTTGGCGATCAACAATGCCTTTCCCAGCATGATGGAGCACCTTGCCATAAAGCAAAGGTGATAACTAAATGGCTCAGGGAACAAAACATAGAGATTTTGGGTCCATGGCCTGGAAACTCCCCAGATATTAATCCCATTGAGAACTTGTGGTCAATCATCAAGAGACGGGTGGACAAACAAAAACCTAAAAATTCTGACAAAATGAAAGCATTGATTGTGCAAGAATGGACTGCTATCAGTCAGGATTTGGTCCAGAAGTTGATTGAGAGCATGCCAGGGAGAATTGCAGAGGTCCTGAAGAAGAAGGGTCAACACTGCAAATATTGACTTGCTGCATTAACTCATTCTAACTGTCAATATAAGCTTTTGTTACTCATATGTTTGCAATTATTATATTTCTGTCTGTGATAAAAACATCTGTCAAACACACATAAAAACCAGAGGGCAGCAGATCATGTGAAAATATAATATTTGTGTCATTCTCAAAACTTTTGGCCATGACTGTATATGGAGTTGAGGATGAACCCCAGCAAATTTTTAATTATGTGAGAATGCGTGCGGAAAATTTCGAGGTTTTGGTTGCACGAATTGACGAAAGAATTCGGAGACAGGACACTGTACTTCGGTTTGCAATATCTCCAGCAGAGCGGCTGATGGTCACAATTCGGTAAGATTTTTTTTTTGTTTAAAAATCCTTTACAATGTTTCTTTTTTTTTTTTTTTTTTTTTTTGTAGCTGGGTATATTTTTTTGGGATAATTTTTTTTTTTTTTTTTTTTTTTTTGGGTGTATTTTAAAATTTTTGTTTTTCTTTTTGGCTTAAGTTTATATCTTCTCCTTTTTTGCAGATTTCTGGCTACAGGTGAATCATTTACATCTCTGCACTTTCAGTACTGGCTAGGGATTTCTACTATCTCCGGTATTGTTAAAGATACTTGCCAGGCACTGTGGGATTGTTTGCACAATGAATTCCTCCCTGAGCCAACACAGCAGAGATGGCTAGAAATTGCAGACCAGTTCATGGATATATGCCAGTTTCCCAACTGTCTTGGTGCCGTGGATGGCAAACATATCCTGATTGTAAAGGTACTGCCACACTACACAATCCCGCTAGCGATCTCGTTAGCGTCGCATACTAATGAGATCGCTAGCGGGATTGTTTCTATATCGCTAGTAGCTACCTAACTTAGCGATGTCGTTAAGGACGCTATCGCGGTTAGCGATCTCCTTAACGACTTTAGCGGTACAAAAGTACCGCTAAATCGCTAAGAAAAGGTGCTACACTTAGCGATTATACTTACCCAGCGGGAGCGCCGACGAGAAAATAGGGTCCGGAACGATTCCAGCGACGAGCGAGATCACAGCAGGAAGCTCGTCGCTGGCAGGTGCCGCACACAACAACATCGCTAACGGGATCGCTAAATAGTGACGTTTTTTAGCGATCCCGTTAGCGATGTTGTTTAGTGTGGCATACCCTTAAAGCCGACTGGATCAGGATCTCTTTTTTTTAACTATAAAAAGTTTTTTTCAATAGTACTTATGGGCATTGCGGACGCCAAATGCCAGTTCATTGCTGTTGACATTGGTGCATATGGACGTTCAAATGACTCTCAGGTGTTTAACCCCTCTCTGACATTAGACGTACTATCCCGTCCATAAAACCCGTGCCATTCTGACCATGGACGGGATAGTACGTCATAGGCGATTAGCTGCGCTCCCGGAGGGAGCGCAGCCAATCGCCGCCGGGTGTCAGCTGATTATCACAGCTGACACCCGTGACTGTGTGTCAGGAGCGGTCACGGACCGCTCCCGGCACATTAACCCCTTGCACACCGCGATCAAACATGATCGCGGTGTACTGGGGGCACAGGGGAGGATCGCGCAGGGTGGGGGCTCCCTGCGCGCCCCCCTGAGACCCCCAGAGCAGCGCGATGTGATCACGCTGCTCTGAGGGCTTCCTCCCTCCCAGGACCCGGATCCAAGATGGCGCTGGGGTCCTGGAGGGAGGCGGCTTCCTCAGTGCCTGCCGAGAGCAGGCATGAGGAAGCGTCCTGCACTGCCTGTCACATCGCTGGTGTGACAGAGTGCTGTGCACACTGTCACACCAGCGATCTAATGAAATACAGTGATGTCCCACCCTGGGACAAAGTAAAAAAGTAAAAAAAAGTAAAAATAAACATGTGTAAAAAAAAATCCAAAATAAATTAAAAAAAAAAAAAAATATTCCCCAATAAATTCATTACTTATTGTAAATAAAAAAAATAAAACAATAAAAGTACACATATATGGTATCGCCGCGTCCGTAACGACCCCCCCTATAAAACTGTCCCACTAGTTAACCCCTTTTGTGAACCCCTTAAAAAATAAAAAAATAAAAACGAAGCAAAAAATCAGTGCTTTATCATCATACCGCTGAACAAAAAGTGGAATAACACGCGATCAAAAAGACGGATATAAATAAACATGGTACCGATGAAAACGTCATCTTGTCCCGCAAAAAACGAGCCATCATAAAGCATCATCAGCAAAAAAATAAAAAAGTTATAGCTCGCAGAATAAAGCGATGCAAAAATAATTATTTTTTATATAAAATTGTTTTTATTTTATAAAAGCGCCAAAACATAAAAAATTATATAAATGAGGTATCGCCATAATCGTACTGACCAGAAGAATAAAACTGCTTTATCGATTTTACCACACGCGGAACAATAAAAACGCCTCACCCAAAAGAAATTCATGAATTGCTGATTTTTGTTCATTCTAACCTCCCAAAAATCGAAATAAAAAGCGATCAAAAAATGTCACGTGCTCAAAAATGGTACCAATAAAAGTGTCACCTCGTCCCGCAAAAATTAAGACCTCACATGACATTGTGGGCCAAAATATGCAAAAATTATAGCTCTCAAAATGTGGCGATGCAAAAAACTACTTTTTGCAATAAAAAGCGTCTTTTAGCGTGACAGCTGCCAATCATAAAAACCGCTATAAATAGTAAATCAAACCCCCCTTTATCACCCCCTTAGTTAGGGAAAAATAATAAAATAAAAAAAATGTATTCATTTCCATTTTCCCATTAGGGTTAGGGTTAGGGTTTCGGCTAAAGTTAGGGTTAGGGTTGGCGCTAAAGTTAGGATTAGGGTTAGAGTTAGGATTAGGGTTAGGGTTGGGATTAGGGTTGGGACTAGGGTTAGGGGTGTGTTGGGGTTAGGGTTGGAGTTAGAATTGGGGGGTTTCCGCTGTTTAGGCACATCAGGGGCTCTCCAAATGTGACATGGCGTCTGATCTCCATTCCAGCCAATTCTGCGTTGAAAAAGTCAAACGGTGTTCCTTCACTTCTGAGCTCTGCCATGCGTCCAAACAGTAGTTTATCCCCACATATGGGGTATCAGCGTACTCTGGACCCCAAGAGTTATTGTGAAATTTGTCCTATTTCTTCTGTTACCCTTGGGAAAATAAAAAACTGGGGGCGAAAATATTATTTTTGTAAAAAAAATAAGATTTTTTTGTTTTTACGGCTGTACATTATAAACTTCTGTGAAGCACTTGGGGCTTCATAGCGCTCACCACACATCTAAATAAGTTCCTTGTGGGGTCTATTTTCCAAAATGGGGTCACTTGTGGGGGGTTTCCACTGTTTCGGCGTATCAGGGGCTCTCCAAATGCGACATGACGTCCCCAGACCATTCCATCAAAGTCTGCAATCCAAAA
>JARQOD010000001.1:8374361-8415476 GCA_033576555.1 Oophaga sylvatica | reverse complement strand
CTATGGGATTGCAGTACCCTGACTAACCACCACAACTAGAGGCAGCCGTGGAGCGTTCCTACGTTGGTCCTAGACGCCTCGTCACAGCCTGAGAAACTAACTACACCTAAAGATAGAAATAGGAAAGCTAACTGCCCCGGAGCAGAACCCCAAAGATAATAGAAAGCCCCCAAACATGTAATGGCGGTTAGACAAGAGGAAATACAGACACAGAAAGAAAATAGTATGAGCAAACGCTGGGGCCCAAACTATCTAAATAGAAAAGGATAGGAAGGGTACTTACTGCAATCCCAGAAAACCCTGAAAACACCAACTCTACTAATTTCAAAATCACCTGAGATCACACGACCTCTACCACCTAAATTAGTTCTCTGGTGTAACAAAATCAAAACAGCAGCCACTGAAAAAGCTGGAAAAAGCAAAAGAACAAAACTCAGTGGCTGAACTAAACTGAGAGGGCAGAAGCCCCCGGAGGGACCCTGAAGGCCCCCACAGAAGTGCAGGACAAAATGCAAAAATCAAACACAAACACAAAAGCAGAAAAAGACTTATCTGTTAGCAGGAGAAGCAGACACGACACAGCAGGTACAAGGGAAACTGGAAAGAAGGATTCAGACCAGAACAATTGATCACCGGCAACCCTGATGGGAAAATGACTCCCTTATATAAGACCAGTCAGTAACACCTGATTCCCAGTCCTCACAATCTTCACTAGCACCGCTTGTAACCACCAGAGGGAGCCTCTGCTCAGAACTCATCTCAAACCCATTCACAACAGTACCCCCCCCTTGAGGAGGGGTCACCGAACCCTCATTTGAGCAACCAGGTCGGTCAGGATGAGTTCTATGATACGCACGGATAAGTCTCCTAGCATGGATGTCCGAAGCAAACACCCAAGAATTGTCTTCCTGACCATAACCTCTCCATTTAACCAAATACTGGAGTTTCCGTCTAGAAAAACGAGAATCCAATATTTTCTCAACCACATACTCCAGATTGCCCTCAACCAAAACAGGGTCAGGAGGCACAGCAGCAGGAACCACTGGCTCAACAAACCTCTTCAACAAGGACTTGTGGAACACGTTATGGATCTTAAATGTCCCTGGAAGAAGCAAACGAAAAGAAACAGGATTAATAATCTCCATGATCTTATAAGGTCCAATGAACCTAGGCTTAAATTTAGGAGATGCTACTCTCATAGGAATATTCTTTGAGGACAACCAGACCAAGTCCCCCACTTTAAACCGAGGACCATCAGTCCTATGCCGGTTAGCAAACCGCTGGGCCTTCTCCTGAGAGAGGGACAACCTCTCCACTACCTGGTCCCAAATCTGTTGCATACGCTCCACAACAGAGTCAACACCTGGACAGACAGAAGCCTCCGTCTGTCCTGAAGAAAATCGAGGGTGAAACCCAGAATTACAGAAAAACGGAGACATCAAAGTGGCAGAGCTAGCCCTATTATTAAGAGCAAACTCAGCCAAAGGCAAAAAAGAGACCCAGTCATCCTGATCAGCAGACACAAAGCATCTTAGATAAGTCTCCAATGTCTGGTTTGTTCTCTCAGTTTGACCATTGGTCTGAGGATGAAATGCCGAGGAGAAAGACAATTGAACACCCAGTTTAGAACAAAAAGTCCTCCAAAATCTGGAAACAAACTGGACTCCTCTGTCAGACACAATGTTCTCAGGAATGCCGTGTAAACGAACCACGTGCTGAAGGAACAACGGCACCAATTCAGAGGAGGAAGGCAACTTAGGTAATGGCACAAGATGTATCATTTTGGAAAACCTATCACAAATTACCCAGATGGTGGTCATTCTCTGAGAAACAGGAAGATCGGAAATGAAATCCATAGAGATATGGGTCCATGGTCTCTTGGGCACAGGCAATGGCATCAACAAACCACTAGAGCGAGAGCAAGGCTTGGAGCGAGAGCAAGTCCCGCAGGACTGCACAAATTCCCTGACATCACGAGACAAGGTAGGCCACCAAAGGACCGACTAACCAAGTCTCTGGTACCAAAAATTCCGGGATGCCCAGCCAATGCGGAACAATGAATCTCAGACATCACACTCTTTTTCCATTGGTCCGGGACAAACAATTTTCCAACAGGGCAGCGCTCGGGCCTATCCTCCTGACACCCCTCCAGAGCAAGTCTCAAATTGGGCGAGATGGCGGAAAGAACTACACCCTCTTTCAAAATAACAGAAGGATCAGATAACTCAGGAGAGTCCGCAAGGAAACTCCTCGAGAGGGCATCCGCCTTAACATTCTTAGTGCCAGGAAGAAAGGAAACCACAAAATTAAAACGTGTGAAAAACAAGGCCCACCTGGCCTGTCTAGGATTGAGTCGCTTGGCAGATTCCAGATAGACCAGATTCTTATGGTCCGTAAGGACCACCACCTGATGTTTGGCTCCCTCCAGCCAATGTCTCCACTCTTCAAAAGCCCACTTCATGGCCAATAACTCCCGATTACCCACGTCATAATTACGTTCAGTAGGAGAAAATTTTCGAGAGAAAAAGGCACAAGGGTTACTTTTAGAGGTCTCTGGATCTTTTTGGGACAAAACGGCACCTGCCCCAATTTCAGAGGCATCAACCTCCACCTGAAATGGCAGAGAAACATCAGGCTGCCGTAGAACAGGAGCAGAAGTGAATCTCTGCTTAAGTTCCTGAAATGCAGAGACTGCCTCAGGAGGCCAATTCACCACATCAGAACCCTTTCTGGTCAAATCAGTTAATGGTTTAACAATAACCGAGAAATTACAATAAATTTACGATAAAAATTGGCAAAACCCAAAAATCTCTGAAGAGCCTTTAATGAAGTAGGTTGGACCCAATCACAGATGGCCTGAACCTTGACCGGGTCCATTTCAATAACAGATGGGGACAAAATGAATCCCAGAAATGAGATCCTCTGTACGCCAAAAAGACACTTTGATCCCTTCACATACAGAGCATTCTCTCTCAAAATCTGGAATACAGTTCGAACATGTTTCACATGAGAGTCCCAGTCATTAGAAAAAATCAAGATATCATCCAAATAAACAATCAGAAATTTGTCCACAAAATCCCTGAAAATGTCATTCATGAAGGACTGGAAGACGGAAGGAGCATTAGTGAGCCCAAAGGGCATCACTAGGTACTCAAAATGCCCTTCAGGGGTATTGAATGCCGTCTTCCATTCATCCCCGTGCTTAATGCGAATAAGGTTATACGCCCCCCTGAGGTCAAGCTTGGTAAACCAAGTAGCGTTTTTCACCCTGGAAAACAGGTCAGAAATCAAGGGTAACGGGTATTGATATTTCACAGTAATATTGTTCAAGAGACGATAATCAATACACGGCCTTAATGAACCATCTTTTTTGGCCACAAAGAAAAAACCGGCACCTAAGGGTGAAGAGGATGGTCTGATATGACCCTTCTCCAATGATTCCTTGATATAAGACCGCATAGCGTCATGTTCAGGTACAGACAAGTTAAAAAGGCGACCTTTAGGGAATTTACTACCCGGCACTAATTCAATAGCGCAGTCATAGCTCCTATGGGGAGGCAAGGAAGCAGATTTACTTTCGCTAAACACATCAGAAAAATCAAACAAAAAGTCAGGAACATCCTGAGCCTGGGGGGAGGCAGAAAAAACAGGAGTGTTGGTATTAACACATTGGCAGCCCCAACTGGTTACAGACACAGATTTCCAATCCAAAACAGGATTATGAGACTGTAACCAAGGGAAACCCAGCACGATAATGTCATGCAGATTATATAGAACCAAAAATTTGCAGCACTCCTGGTGATCAGGTTCAACCCTCATTATCACCTGAGTAGAAAACTGGGGTTTATTCTCAGCCAAAGGGGTAGAATCGATCCCCAGTAGGGGAATAGACTTCTGTAGGGGTATCAAGGGAAACCCACAACGTTTAGCAAAATCATAATCCATCAGGTTAATAGCTGCTCCAGAATCAACGAAAGCCTGAGCAGAAAATGAGGACAGAGAGCATATCAGAGTGACAGTTAATAAAAACTTAGTCTGAACACTACCCAAGACAACTGAGCGTGCAAAACGTCTTCCCCGCTTAGGGCAGACTGAAATAGCATGAGAGGCATCACCACAGTAGAAACATAACCCATTGCGCTTTCGAAACTCATGACGCTGTGTCCCAGACACCACTCTATCACACTGCATGGGTTCAGAAGCTGGCTCACAAGGCAACACCATTCCACGCATACTTCTCCGCTCACGCAAACGTCTGTCAATTTGAATCGCTAATGACATAGAATCATTGAGACCAGAGGGGACAGGGAATCCCACCATAACATCCTTTACATTATCTGACAGACCCTTCCGGAAAAGGGCCGCCAAAGCGTCGTCATTCCATTTGGTCAGGACTTCCCACCTACGGAATCTCTGACAGTATAACTCAGCGTCATCAAGCCCCTGATTTAATGCCAACAAGGCTTTTTCAGCTTGATCAGTGACATTAGGCTCATCGTACAATAACCCCAAAGCCTGAAAAAACGCATCAACATCACTCAAAACAGGATCCCCAGGTATCAGGGAAAAAGCCCAATCCTGAGGATCGCCGCGCAGGAGAGAGATGATAATTTGAACCTGCTGCGCTGCGTTTCCTGAGGACTTAGATTTTAAGGCAAAAAACAATTTACAATTATTTTTGAAATTCTGAAACTTAGCTCGATCCCCTAAAAACAAATCTGGCATGGGGATCCTAGGTTCCACAACAGGCAACCTAGCAAGATATGCAGCAATACTCTGAACCTCAGTGGCAAGCTGATCCACACGGCCAGACAACTGTGCAAACTCCATTGGGAGAAAAGATCCTCCCCAGCACCCAGAGATACAGAGGGAAAAAAAAAAAAATGCAACAAACAGAAAAATATCTCTGACAACTCTGACAACCTTTTTTCTTTCAAATATTTTTTCCCTTCTGTGAGTACCATACAATTTTCAATTTTTGGGCCGGTGATACTGTTATGTTTCGGTAGCTGAGGAGTGCAGGAAAAAAAAGGCAATACACCAGAGCAGTTGGAATCTATGGGATTGCAGTACCCTGACTAACCACCACAACTAGAGGCAGCCGTGGAGCGTTCCTACGTTGGTCCTAGACGCCTCGTCACAGCCTGAGAAACTAACTACACCTAAAGATAGAAATAGGAAAGCTAACTGCCCCGGAGCAGAACCCCAAAGAGAATAGAAAGCCCCCAAACATGTAATGGCGGTTAGACAAGAGGAAATACAGACACAGAAAGAAAATAGTATGAGCAAACGCTGGGGCCCAAACTATCTAAATAGAAAAGGATAGGAAGGGTACTTACTGCAATGCCAGAAAACCCTGAAAAACACCAACTCTACTAATTTCAAAATCACCTGAGATCACACGACCTCTACCACCTAAATTAGTTCTCTGGTGTAACAAAATCAAAACAGCAGCCACTGAAAAAGCTGGAAAAAGCAAAAGAACAAAACTCAGTGGCTGAACTAAACTGAGAGGGCAGAAGCCCCCGGAGGGACCCTGAAGGCCCCCACAGAAGTGCAGGACAAAATGCAAAAATCAAGCACAAACACAAAAGCAGAAAAAGACTTATCTGTTAGCAGGAGAAGCAGACACGACACAGCAGGCTACAAGGGAAACTGGAAAGAAGGATTCAGACCAGAACAATTGATCACCGGCAACCCTGATGGGAAAATGACTCCCTTATATAAGACCAGTCAGTAACACCTGATTCCCAGTCCTCACAATCTTCACTAGCACCGCTTGTAACCACCAGAGGGAGCCTCTGCTCAGAACTCATCTCAAACCCATTCACAACAGACATGCTCAGTCTTCCATACCAAGCGAGATACCGTAAGCTACTGACAAACATAACGTTGGAGTTTAGAGAACTATTGGTCCACAGTAAACTTGAGCAAATATGAGTCTACTCAAATTTCACATAAATTTGCATTCACCAAAACCATGGTTAAGGCACATGTCATGACATCATGACTCATTGACGTCTCTAGCATCTTCCCAGAATCCATGATGCCCAGAAGTCCGGCACAATGCAAGAGGAACAAAGATTCCAATGTGAGGGGCAGAAGATCAGAAGATATGGCTAGGACAGGAAAGTTGGGGTGAATATCAGAGGAGCCAGAGGGGCGAGTGGAGGGTGTGTATAAGGATCTTTATTCATTTTTTACATATTATGTTTGCTATGCTCTGGTACTGGAGAGACTGCAGAAAATAATAACAGAACAAAAGCAGCCGACTGCACTTCAGATACTCATCAGGATGCACGCTCCAGATCCATAGACCCACAAGGATAAAAATAGCTCAAAAAGAAAAAATGAGGAACTTATACTTGATAAAGACCATGAAGGTCGAAACATTGTAATATGGCGGAAGTAAAGTATCTTTTACTTCTTCACCTGGATGGGATGCTGTTCCTCATTTTTCTTTTTGCAGAAAATAATAAGGGACATTAAATTCATGTTATTTCCCGAGAAAAGCCCACATAAAAAACAACTTCGAACTTTTCCTAGTCCTCTAATCTCTAGTTTCCTGCCATATCCTTATTGACACAAACTAATGGTCCACCAATTTTACAAAATGTCTCCTACCTTGAATATTTACCAACATGGCATGAAGACCAATATTGTGCCCAAAAACCAATTTTTCAGAAGTGTTGATATAGAGATTGCAGTGGCACTCAAATATTAAGCCTAAGAGAGTTTGCTTGACCCATCCGAGGAGAACAGTGTTAGAAAAGGCTTGTCATGATTATTAAGGCCCTGTTAGAGATTTTGTATAGAGCCCCAGGATCTTTATGTTACTCTTCAGCAATCTTCGTCATAGGAGTCGCTGACTACTTGGCTTTTTGTTCCCTCATCGCTTTGATGGCGGTAGGTCTAAACCCTGTGTGCCCACTACGAATACAATGCAATATCCTTGGTTTTTATATGAAAACGGTCACGTAAAATAATGTTATTAATCTGCAGATCTGGGATTATTCTGCAGGTTCATAGCGTTCTGGCACTGGGCGGTGCCGGTACTGAGAGCCCCGCTGCCAGGAAGAAATTAACTTTATTCCTCCTGGTAGCATTCGGCTTCCAGTCACAAGGGCGATGCCGGCTGGTTTCAGTGTATAGAGGGAGGTGGCTGTGACCGTGCCCCGGCCCTGACTCACAATCGACCCTAATGCTGATCTTGTTTGAGGCGCATTTACAGCCAAAGCTGCCAGTTGAATAAAGTTCATTTCCTCCGATCAGCGGGGCTCTCCGTGCCGGCACTGCACAGTTTTAGAATGTTGTTAACTTGTAGATTAACCCTGTATCATAGCATTATTTCACATGACAGGTTTTCTTTAAAAAGTATCACAAATGATGAATTGGGGCCTACGTGCATATAACCTATGCAACTGTTGTTTTCCGTCACGGATAACCCCTGGGAACTGGAAGGATGTAAAAGTAGTCAGTAGTGATCATTTTTTTTGAACTTGGACATTCTTTTGCATGCAGAGATAGAGATGAGCTGTAAAGTAACTGTGACCAGAGAGATAACATAGTTTCTAAAGAACATGGATTTTGAGTGGAACCAGTGGTAAGGTGACATCGGCCCTTTGTTTCAGTTACAACATGCCATACCGGGCAGAACTAGTCTGCATTCTTTCCAATGTGTCAATCTGAAGGGAGAGGAGCGAGTATTAGAATAACATAAAGGGTTTTTTTTTAACTGGCACTTAAGTTGTCCCACAGTTTTGCCCTCATCATTGACCCTCCAATGCCGTGTGAAAAGGGTGGCCCTGGTGATGGCAATGTATAGTTTTGCTATCTGGACAATTATATAGAAGTGTTTCATGGCCAACATGTAGCACTGCTGTTTGGGCACCATATTATGGCACGACTTTAGCATCATCTCAAAAAGTTCATGCTCTACTTTTGCCTAATTTTGCTCTTCTCCCAATTAATTATATTGCAGGCACATATGGTCTCTGGACTATCGTTCCTTCAAGCCGTCTTTAAGGATAAAAGTTTCTTATTCAATCTTTTTATAACCAACAGATCTATCTCTCAGAAATAAAACTTCCGTTCTAACAAGGTACTAAAGCCACGTCCAACATGCTGAACATATTTCTTGAGAGTTTTCATCTTCCCATCCTCCGCTTTTTAAAGATCCCTTATAAAACCATTAAATACCATCTCATATCGTTCCCTCATTATCGTATAAATCTTGATTCCGAAGCTGGTGGGAAAATTCGCTCCGTCAGCTGTTTGTCCATCGATGTAATCTGCAATGCGGACTGAATAATATGGAAAAACAATGTGGACACCGGCTTATTAGTATTAATATTGGTGTGGACTAGATCAGAAAATGAATCTGCAATATTATTACCTTTCAAATTGTGTTATTCTCGCCTTCCGTGAGGCTGACTTCAATTATTTGTGTCAAGCCAGCCTGGATGTTTCGCCTGGAGTTGCGCTAAAGCTTGGTCATACAATTTGCAAAGATTATCATTTGACTGTCACAGAAAGAGGATTAAGAGTCGACCGCGGGAGGATGGAATTAGCTGTGAGGGACAAATTCCTGTTTGCAAGCAAACAATTCAGTAATGTCATTACAAAAACATTCAGGAGACCTGGCTGCCTGGTTATATATCATGTCGGAGCATTTATTGGAGAATTTGGAGAAAAAAGTGAAACAAGATTAAAAAAAATTGCCTCTCATTAGCTGCTAGAAACACCAAGGTGAACCTTTGAGTTTGGAGAGAGGTAAAGACCTGTAATTTACAGGTAGATTGGTGACAATCACACAAGGCGAGGTAATTGGTGTCTAATGATCTGACACTGATCAGTGCAAAGGAATATTGTCATCTCAGTAAGAATGATCTCTTTGCACCCTTTTCCTTTCTGTGGGTGCTCAAGTTCCTCATTAACCCAAGGTTGTCAAGTGATAATATTGGATTATTGGTTGACAAATTCAATTAGAGTTAAAGTTAGATGTGTAAGGAGTGTGCTCAGGTGATGTGACACGTGTCTTTATGATATTCAGGATATGGCGGCCATTAATGCAAATCAAACACTAGAAACAGTTTAAAAAGAGTTTAATTTCTGGGAGGAAAGGCGCTTGATAGTTACAGAGTTTCATTCTGAGGCAACAGGCATGAACAATGGTATACTGTTGGGAAGACACTTGCAACACTTTGCTAGAAGACTTGCAAGCGTGCAAGCAATCACTTCAGCAGCACTTCCTTCACCCAAGCACGATGTTTGTGTCTCTTATAATGCAGCAGTGCACACATCTATGATGTTCCTCTGCATGGTTACTTTTTTGGTAGGAATGCCCCAAGAATGTCCCATACATGACCATATTTCTACAAACGCCATTCATAAATGGATGTGCCTGGAGTGGAGGCAAAGCGATTGGTAGTTACAGAGTCTCTTTCTGAGGTGACAGGCTTGATTCATTTTAGAAAGTGGGGAAGACACCTGCAACACCTTGCTTGCAGACTTGCAAGAGTATAAATAATGACTTCAGCAGCACTTCCTTCACTCAGTCTTTGTGTCTCTCATAATGTAGCAGTGCACACACCCACAGTGATCCTCCTTATGGTCAATTTTTTTGGTAGAAATGCCCTTCAAAAGTTTCATATATACCAAATTTGCCAGGCCTGTCCTGATTCTTTGGAAAGTATCCCAGGAATTTTTTGACAACCTGAGACAATAAGGCAGAATTATACGCAAACTTCATCCACAAGTGGATAGTAATGGCCGGAGCAGAGCCTCCCTCCCCTCAAGAAAGAGGCGTGGGCGGAGGCCAGCATGACGGGGGTTTGGAGGGGTTTACAATGAGGGAGGAACATTTAAATGAGAGGAGGTGGTGGGGGGTTTATAAGGCAGCGATGGGGCGGATCCAGGTGTCAGTTCCTGTCTTGCCCCATCAGTAGTACAGCTCACCATGTCAGTGAATGCGGCGCTGGAGCGCCTCAGGTCTGCAGCCTTGTCGCAGCTGCCAGGATGGCTGGAAGCGCAGGTTGCGATCCTTGTCCAGGGAACGCCCGGTCCGTCGTCTGGGGCAGCGCAGCGGGAGAGGCGTCCAAGACGGGTGAGGCCTCCAGAGCGACTTTCGCCGGACCAGGCTCCTCGGGCCTCGCGTCGGCGCAGGAGCCCCTCACGGGCCCCTCCAGGCCGGGCGCAGCGCGGCGCTCGGGCGAGCAGGCCCCGGTCTGGGGAGGAATCCGCCCAGCCGGCGAGGCCCTGCGGCAGTAACCTCTCCTCCGGCGCGTGCTAGTCAGGGGGCGGAGCCGTTACGCGCCGGGCGTCTTGTGAGAGCTGCGTCCTCGGGAGGTCGCAGTGGCGATCGGCTTGCTGCGCGGCCTGCTTCAGACAGCATCGCAGGTGCGTCGGCGGTGGAGCCGTTACGCGCCGGGCGTCGTGGGAGAGCTGCGTCCTCGGGAGGTCGCAGTGGCGATCGGCTTGCTGCGCGGCCTGCCTCAGGCAGCATCGCAGGTGCATCGTCGGTGGAGCCGTTACGCGCTGGGCGTCTTTTGAGAGCTGCATCCTCGGGGGGTCGCAGTTGCGATCGGCTTGCAGTGCGACCTACCTCAGACAGCGATGCAGGTGCGTCGGCGGCTAATGGTTGGCCGGCTTACCAGATCAGCAATTGTACCCCCTTGTTAGCGGCGGGGTTCCAGGTTCGTCGGGGGGCCGCAGTGGCAGTGTTTTTGCACGGCGGCCTGCCTCTGTTGACGGCTCCAGAGTTTCGGTGGCTGAGGCATCGGTCGGCAGTGCGGGACAGCAGATTTTATCCCCCATAGTGGGTGGGTTTCTAGATGGGGCGGGGGGCCATCACTGTGGGGTGAAAGTGGGGCGGCCTGCCTACGCTGCTGTTGCTAGAAATGTGGCTCAAGATGTTTTTGAATTATCGTCGGGTGCTACTGCGACCCAGTCGTCACCGCTATTTCAGGACCAGCGGGCTGGATCCCCAATGGGGTTTAGGCCTTTCTCTTCTGGAGGTCACGACGGGTTTCTGGACGTCAGGAGCAAATCAGCAGAGTCGTTGTGTCAGATCGAGGCAGTGGGGATGCATCTTTGGAGCCAGGTTATCCGGCTGGAGGGCTCACAGCACCCTCGCAGCCCGGTGAGTATAATTCTATGTCAAGTGTCAGTCATTCATTTTTGTCTTCTTCACCGTTTGGGGTAGTTCGGTCGGGGGTCGGTAATAGTGTTGGGGGGACGGCTGAGGTAGCCGGGGTTACGGAAATGCTGGTCGATGTGCGCAATTTGCTGTCACGGTTAGAGAGGGGTTTTGGTTCTCCGTCTTCGGTGACGGCTTGGGTTGGGTCGCAGGTTGGGGGGCAACTGGTTTCGAGCAGGACGGAACACGAAGGGCATAGTGCTGAACCTGTGTCTGTGTCGGTGCAGACAGAGAAGGAAAAAGAGTGTCGGGTGCGTTTAGATGATAGGGCTCACGGGGAGGTGTATGTTTGTTTTGAGGGCCCATTGGGGACGCATTTGAAGAAAGAGGTAAAGGAGCGTATTTGGAAGGATGAGTATGTTGAGATATTCTCTTTATTGCCTTTGGAGAAGTTTAATTTGGACAAAAGTAAAAAAGAGGATAGTAAGACGTTTGTGAATTGGCAACAAGCGTTTGCCATTTTGGCAAGTGTTATCGGGGAAAAAGCTCCGGACAACTGTTCGGCTTTGTTTTGTTATTTTGATGCTATAGGGGAGGCATAAAGGGTGTATGGGGGGCAGGTTTGGCTGCGGTATGACGAGCAGTTCAGGCAAAGGAAGGCTGTGCGTCCGGCAATTCGTTGGGATCAGAAGGACATTGGTCTGTGGATGAGAGTCATAGCACAAAATAAGTTTGGGCATTCCTTTCATGGGGGAACTGGGGGCGCCGGCCAGAGTAGCAATACCGCTGGGGCAGCGAAAGGAAGTGGTCAAGGGCAAGCAGGTGGAAACAAATTTGGGGTATGCTGGCAGTTTAATGACAGCCAGTGTAAGTTTGGGGCGGGGTGTAAATTTAAACATGTCTGCTCCAACTGCAACGGCGCCTCTCACGGAGCGTCTAAGTGTTTTAAAAAAGGGAAGCAAAAATCTGGGGGTGGTAATTCCCAAGGGAGAGACTCCGGTGAGTCTGGAAAGGATGGTCCCTTATCTAAATAGATATGGGGACAAGGAGAAGGCGGCGTTGTTGTATAATGGTTTTAAGGATGGTTTTGTTATCCCACATCCCCCGTTTGTTATCCCGCGGGTACTTAGGAATTTGCGTTCGGCCCTATTGCATAAGGAGGTGGTGGGGGAAAAATTGGCAAAAGAAGTTTCGTTGGGTCACATGGCGGGCCCTTTCTCGTCGCCACCTTTTTCGGATTTAGTGGTTTCCCCGTTGGGCGTTGTTCCAAAAAGGAGCCGAACAAGTTTCGGCTTATTCAGCATCTTTCTTACCCGCGGGGGAGATCGGTGAACGATGGCATCGATCCTGAAATTTGTTCGGTGGTTTATTCCTCTTTTGATGAGGCTGTGCGGTGGGTGGAAGTGCGGTCGAGGGGCCCTTATGGCTAAGACCGACATCGAATCGAATCTGCTTTTCGACTTTTGCCGGTACATCCTGATAGCTTGAAGCTGCTGGGTTGTTTTTGGGAAGGGGGGTTCTTTGTTGACAGGTGCTTACCTATGGGGTGTTCTATATCATGCGCTTATTTTGAAGCTTTTAGTTCCTTTCTAGAGTGGGTGGTGCGAGAGGTGTCCGGTTGTGAATCAGTTATTCATTACTTGGATGATTTCCTGTGTGTGGGCCCGGCAAACTCTTCGCGCTGTCATGAGATTTTGAGAACTGTTGAGTGGGTGGCGGAGCGTTTTGGGGTTCCTTTGGCGCCGGGTAAGACTGAGGGTCCATCTACTTGTTTGTGTTTTCTGGGGATAGTCATCGATACGGTGGCATGGGAGTTCAGATTGCCCGAGGAACAGTTGTTGGCTTTACAGGCTGAAGTGGGTAGAGCGCGCCGTTTGAAGAAGTTGTCGTTGCGGAATTTGCAGTCGTTGCTAGGGAAGCTGAATTTCGCATGTCGAGTGATGCCGATGGGGCGAGTTTTTTCACGTAGGCTGGCAAGCGCTACGGCAGGGATTAAAGCCCCTCATAACTTCATACGGTTGTCTGGGGAACTTAAGGCGGACTTGGCTGTCTGGGATTCCTTCCTAGAAGGGTATAATGGGCGCTCATTGGTCATGGCCGAGGTTGTTGGGAGTGATGTCTTGGAGTTGTTTACGGATGCGGCCGGCGGTGTTGGTTTTGGAGCCTATTTCAGGGGACAGTGGTGTGCGTCTCGCTGGCCTGAGAAGTGGGTGTCAGAGGGCTTGGTACGCAACATAACATTGTTGGAGATTTTTCCGATTCTTGTGGCAGTGCACTTATGGGGGCAGGAGTTTCGGGATCGTCGGGTGCGGTTCAATTGTGATAACATGGGAGTCGTTTGTGCAATTAATGGGCTTACTGCATCCTCTCCTCCCCTCGTGCGAGTTTTGCAATGTTTGGTTTTGCTATGTTTGGCATTAAATGCGCACGTGATGGCGACGCACGTGCGGGTGTGAAGAATGATATAGCTGATTCTCTTTCTCGTTTACAGTGGGATCGTTTTCGCTCATTGGCCCCGGAAGCGGAGTTCGAAGGACTAGCCTGCCCGGAGGAGTTGTGGAATGTGGTTTACGGTCTGCAGAGTCACTGATTAAGGCGTCGTTGGCTCCAAAAACTTGGGTGGCTTATCAGGCAGTGTGGTGTAATTGGGAAGAGTTTTTAGCGACAATTCCAGTCGTGGGGAACGGGGTGGATCAACAAAGGGCCTTGTTGGCTTGGTTGGGGCAGGGAGCGAGGGAAGGATGGTCTTGTGCTAAAGTATCGCGGGTTTTGGCAGCATTATCTTTTGGTTTCCGTTTGCGTGGGACTAGGGATTTGTCAAAGACCTTTTTGGTGCAGCAGGCGGCTAAAGGTTTTCGTCGAACTAAGGGGCTGGGTGATACGAGGCGCCCAGTATCCTTTGCTTTGTTAGAGCGGTTGGGTTTTATTTTGGATACGATGTGTTCTTCTCGTTTTGAGGTTTTGTTATTCCGTTTGGCTTTTTCGTTGGCATTTTTTGGGGCCTTGCGGGTGGGTGAGCTGGTTTCGGGTAATAGGCAGGCGGTAGGCGGTTTGTTGGCTAAAGATGTGCTATTGACGGCGGGTGGAGTAGAATTTTGGCTGCGTAAATCTAAGACGGATCAAGAGGGGAAGGGCCGTCGGGTAGTGTTGGGCAATGTACCGGGGTATTCGATGTGTCCGGTGTTATGCTTGCAGCGTTTTTGGGAGTTGGGCCCCGGCTGATGGTGGTAGACTGTCTAGGTATCAGTTTAACGCCATTTTCAAGAGGTCCATTCGAGCGTTGGGTCTGGATGACTCTCGTTTTGGGACTCATTCTTTCCGTATTGGTGCGACGACCGAAGCGGCAGGTAGGGGTTTGGGTGCGTCATCAATACAACGTATTGGGCGTTGGAAGTCTAATCGATTTAGGAGTTATATTAGGCCTTAATTCTCGATGTGGGGGAGTTGGCTTTTCTGTTGAGGGACGTGTGACGGTTGGAGTTGTTTTGAGGGTGTTCTTTTGGTATGTTTAGTATTGTTTTCTCGTTTCAGGTGTCCCTCCCCTGCTGGTTTGGATTTTCGGTCATTCCTTCGTCCACTGGGGAGCGTTGCGAGCTGACGTCAGGACTGATGGTCAGCAACTGGGATTTCCCCGGTCTATGGTGGTGGTGCGATGGCTTGGTTTTCGAGGAATGCAGTGGAGGAGGGTGTTGCCTGAAATTCATGGTTGCGCTCGCTTGGACCATGCTCCTGATATTTTGGTACTCCATGTAGGGGGGGAATGATCTCGCGGTGCGCCCCTTCCGTGAATTAGTAAAAGACATTAAGCAGGATTGCTTGTGGTTATGGGTGTTATATCCGGGCGTCATCTTGGTCTGGTCCGAAATTGTTCCACGCAGGCGCATGGCAGAACATGAGGTCCCTGGCTAAGATTAATAAGGCCAGGATAAAGGTTAATAGGGCTGTGTCTTCTTTCATGGCTCGAAACGGTAATATGTCGGTGCGGCATTTTGATTTGGAGAAGGGTGAGGGGGATTTTTGGTTGGCCGATGGGGTTCATCTGAATGCCGTTGGTTCGGATATATGGGCTTTGGGTATTCAGGAAGGTATTGAAAGGGCCATAGCTTTGCGGGTTTAGGGGGTCTCGGGCTATTGAGGTTTCAATGGGGCCCTCGTTGTGGCGGCTCAAGGGGGTGGGGAGAGAGTCCTTGAAGTTGTTGGAAATTGGTTTGGGGGGACTCTGTTTAGGGTCTCCCTGTCTGAAGTTACGTGGTGGTCTGGTGAAAGGTGGAAGGGGAGTTCACACGATTATTGTTAATATTGTTTGTATTTAAATAAAGGCTGCTGTGGCCATACATATTCCAAAGAATTACTGTATCTCGTTATTGGGGAGAGGATATCGGGGGTATCCTGATAATGGGAAAGGGGCTCAGTGTTGGGAGTCCTTGTTTCCGTACGAGTAAACAGCTCGACTATACCAACGTCAAGTAATGGCCGGAGCAGAGCCTCCCTCCCCTCAAGAAAGAGGCGTGGGCGGAGGCCGGCATGACGGGGGTTTGGAGGGGTTTACAATGAGGGAGGAACATTTAAATGAGAGGGGGTGGTGGGGGGTTTATAAGGCAGCAATGGGGCGGATCCAGGTGTCAGTTCCTGTCTTGCCCCATCAGTAGTCCCGCCCTCCCTCCCTATTTGATGATGTTGTTTATTTTGTATAATTTTGGGTCATGGCGGCTCAAGATGGTGGGGAGAGAGTCCTTGAAGTTGTTGGAAATTGGTTTGGGGGGACTCTGTTTAGGGTCTCCTGTCTGAAGTTACGTGGTGGTGATCTGGTGAAAGGTGGAAGGGGAGTTCACACGGAGTGGGCGGATCCCCAAGTGGTTGGGTGAACAGCACACCTCAATTGTTGGTGCTCCCAAGCCTGTGGGGTAACGGCTGGGAGTAAGAGGTGGGGTGTTGTTCACAGGATATTGGTTCAATTCACCATGATCTTTGTAGCTTTTAAGGACTCCTCCCTAATGTTGTTATGGTATATATATTGTTAATTATTGTTAATATTGTTTGTATTTAAATAAAGGCTGCTGTGGCCATACATATTCCAAAGAATTACTGTATCTCGTTATTGGGGAGAGGATATCGGGGGTATCCTGATAATGGGAAAGGGGCTCTGTGTTGGGAGTCCTTGTTTCCCTACGAGTAAACAGCTCGACTATACCAACGTCAAGGTCTTTGTTGGTTTGTGGCAAAGCAGTGGCAGGACTAATATGTTAGAAGTTGGACTATGTTGCTCTTGTCTGGCTCCTTTCTGGCAATTATTGCACTTTTGCAAACTATTCAAACAGTTACCAGGTTACAGTCCTTCACATACAATCACCAATCTTCAGCCAACTCTGGTGAATATGCTAATCATCGAGTTCATCATCAGCACTCAAGGTACTGCCACACTAAACAATCCCGCTAGCGATCACGATAACGACGCATACTAATGCGATCGCTAGCGGGATTGTTTCTATATCGCTAAGTGCGGCCACATGTAGCGATATAGTTAACGACGCTATCGCCGTTAGCGATCTTCTTAACGACTTTAGCGGTAAAAAAGTACCGCTAAATCGCTAAGAAAAGGTGCCACACTAGCGATATATACTTACCCAGCGGGAGCGCCGACGAGAAAATAGGGTCCGGAACGATTCCAGCGACGAGCGAGATCACAGCAGGAAGCTCGTCGCTGGCAGCTGCCGCACTGAACAACATCGCTAACGGGATCGCTAAATAGTGACGTTTTTTAGCGATCCCGTTAGCGATATTGTTCAGTGTGGCATACCCTTCAGACTTCTTTGTTGTGCAAAGGCTCACAATCCAAATTAAGCCTCTATGTTCCCTGTTGTGGTAGCAATCATAATAAATAGAGTCTTATGCCATTGGGCTCATCTTCTCCACCTTGGTGAAACTACATCAGTAGGCAGATCAGGTTGGAGCTTTTTACTTAACCCTCTAAAGCCCTGGGACAGTGTTCCTTATAAGCTAATCATACTGCTAGTCTGTATATACTGTATCTACTCCTTTCGAAAAAGAACACAGACATTTCAAATCTCTCTTTATATACCAAGGGAATGGGCAGACATTGCCTCTGTGACTGACTAGACTAAAGGTTAAAGGGTTGATTGTGACTTGTAGGATCGCTACTTCCAATAGGTGGCGCTATAGAGTACAAGTCCTCTTTGTTTGAAGAGGCAATTTGCATATTAAAATTTCCCAGAGGAGCATTGCACGGCGAATAAGCCTCCTTACCTCGACACGCCAGAGCTGGTATGTCACTCTCCACAAGGAGTAACCTTACCCCCCAGACCCTAGACTAAAGGTGCAATTCATCAAAGATTTTTTGACAGATGAAAAAAGCTGGTGAAAAAAGCTTTGCAAAGATGCATTTTTTTTTGCACAGATTTGTGACACAGTGCACATAGAGGCATACTCACTTCATCCATTAAGAAGCATTCACCTTATAATAAATCTGGATCATCTGCTCCAACATATCCCCTCATCAGGACAGGCAATAGAATTGTCACTCTTTTCCCATAGTATATTAACCCTTCATGCTCTGCATTCAGCATTTCAGACCTTACTAGTAGTGATGGGCTAACCCCTGGATGCTCAGACAAACAATTAAAAAATGTGAATGGCGGGCCTGAACATACATTATGTGCCAACTTGTCATATGCATGACAGAGCAGCACACACTGGCTCTGATCAGCGGTAAGATTATTACTGCCGGTCAGAGAGCTGCGGTTCCCACAATATCAGAAGACAGCATGAGAAAGCAGTTGTGTCCAGAGGTAAAAAGTTTACCTCCCGTCACAGGTATTGGCTGATAGGAATGCTACTTGGCTTGTCTGGTTGTCAAAAATGAAGGGGACCCCACGCCATTTTTTTAAATTATTTAAATAATTTTCAAAAAATGACCAGGGGACCCCTCTTTTCTTGATAACCAGTCATGAAAAAGCTGACAGCTAAGGGTTGCAGCCCACAGCTGTTAGTTTTGCCATGCTGCTTATCAAAAATAGAGGGGAACCCACGCCATATTAAAAAAAATTTATTTATAGCGCAGGCTTCAGCTGATAAGTACTCCGGTGTGGGGTCCTCTCCGTTTTTGACAACCAGCAAATCAAAGCAAAACTCAGATCAGACAATGCCTGTGACTTTTTGCCATCGGTCACAGCTGCTGTCTCATTCTGTCATCCGACAGCGTGGGAACCACAGCGCTCTGACGGGTGGTGGTAATAATCTTACCACCAGTTAGAGCCGCTGGTGTTTCTCATGCTGTCATGCAGATGACAGCTTGAGAATCACCTGATGTTCAGGGTTTGAAACTCGAACAGTAAGGCTGGAGTCACACTTGCATATGGCATCCGATTTGAGTGGGAGACAAGTGTCATGCTACTGTGCTCCGATCCTCTCACACAGAGAGGATCGGAGCACAGCTGCAGAGAAGGCGGAGTGTTATGATTCGGTAACCGAGGAGGATAACAGAGAAATAGGCTAGGCAACCATCCACCCAGAGAGGTTGGTAACTTAGCAGATTGCAGACCCCTAAACGGACAACACAACTAGAATTAGCCGTGGGACGTACCTACGATGCCCTAGACGCCTCGACACAGCCAAAGAGTTAACTAAGCCTAAAGAGAGAAAGGGGAAAGCTAACTGCCCCAGAGTTGATCCCCAAAGGAATAGATAGCCCCCAAACATATATTGCCGGTGAGACAGATGAAGTACAAAACACAGGCAAAAATAGAGTGAGCAAATGCTGGGGCTCAAACTGTTTGGATAGAACAGGACAGGAAAGGATACTGTCTGCAATCTCGCAAAAAACCTAAGAAAAATTCCAACACATCTGATATGCCAAAATACTGAGGCCACACGACCTCTCCCCCACTAATTCATAACTCTGGTGTGAACTGGACGCAAAACAACAGATACTGAAATAACTGGGGACTAGAAACACAGAAAAGACTGACATAAGCTGTGGCAAAGGAAAACAGAGTCCAGCACAGGTCCCAGAAGGGAACCCGCTGAACTCACACCAGCAAGGCAGAGAACAGAGAGAAGCAAAAATGCCACAGAGTAAAACAAACAACTTATCTGAAAGATGCAGGACAAAGCAGGAAGCAAGCAGACTTCCAGAAGGCTCAGAAAGAAGACCAAATCACCAGTAACCACTAAGGGAAGGCTGCTAACTTAAATCTCTCCAGTCAGTAACACCTAATCTCCAATCATCCTCCAATTATCCTCTTCAGGTGATTGACTTTTGTCAGCCAGACTAGTTCCATTTCCAGCAGCAACCACCAGAGGGAGCCCAAACTCAGAAGCTAGATCAAAAGTGTTCACAACAGCGGAGAAATAAATTTCCGTGTCAGTGTATATCTCACCACACTCTGATAGTATCTGAGTGCTGTGCATTGCGTACAAGTCTATGGGTGCGAGTGAGAAAGACTAGGCTGAGTCTCGGTGCTAATCGCAGCAGGTTGTGATTGTTCTCGCATGCCGATTTGGCATGAGAAAATAATTTCAGATGTCGGTCATATTATACGGTAGTGTGACTCTGGTCAAGAACTTACTTCCTGGATAAGTCCGTGTTCGTGGTCCGTGCTTGAACAGTAGGTGTACGGTACAGACCCCGAACTTTACTGTACCGGTTCTCCAATCTCTACTCACTAGTGCTAATGAGTAGCACCCGGTATGAGCATATTCAGACTAATTGTGTCTCTTGCATATAATGTACTCATTCGCACATCGCAAATTCTTCACATCACGCAATCGGCATTTCAATAAATCTGTCCAGCCGTCATGTAAGTAAAGCCTCTACTATTACTTGCGCATAAAATCCTATGGATTTTTGGGATTTAGGATGTGGGTAGAGTTTCAGCAATCTCTTGTGTTATTTGACATTATTAAAACAGCCTATAGGGGTAAATCATATGATATACAGTGGAGGAAATAAGTATTTGATCTCTTGCTGATTTTGTAACTTTGCCCACTGACAAAGACATGAACAGTGTATAATTTTAAGGGTAGGTTAATTTTAACATTGAGAGGTAGAATATCAAAACTAAAATCCAGAAAATCACATTGTATAAATTACATAATCATCCTGGTGTTCATTGTCAAACTTCAGATGGGCTGCACATGTGCCTTCTTGAGCAGGGGGACCTTGCGGGCACTGCAGGATTTTACACCTTTACGGCGTAATGTGTTATCAATGGTTTTCTTGGTGACTGTGGTCCCATCTGCCTTGAGATCATTAACAAGTTCCCCCGTGTAGTTTTAGGCTGATCTCTCACCTTCCACATGATCAAGGATACCCCAACGAGGTGAGATTTTGCATGGTGCCCCAGATCGATGTCGATTGACAGTCATTTTGTATTTCTTCCATTTTCTTACTATTGCACCAACAGTTGTCTCCTTCTCACCCAGCGTCTTACTTATGGTTTTGTTCCCCATTCCAGCTTTGTGCAGGTCTATGATCTTGACATCCTTATAAAGCTCTTTGGTCTTGCCCATGTTGTAGAGGTTAGAGTCTGACTGATAATTGAGTCGTGGACAGAAGTCTTTTATAAAGGAGACTATGTAAGCCCACTGTCTATAATGCAGGTAACGAGTTGATTAGGAGTCTAACTGGTCTGTAGGAGCCAGAACTCTTAATGGTTGGTAGAGGATCAAATACTTATTTCTCACTGCAAAATGCAAACAAATGATATAATTTATACAATGTGATTTTCTGGATTTTATTTTTGATATTCTATCTCTCAATGTTAAAATTAACCGACCCTTAAAATTATAGACTATTAATGTCTTTGTCAGTGGGCAAACTTACAAAACCAGCAAGGGGTCAAATACTTATTTCCCTCTCTGTATAAAGAGGGTGCACTTTACAATTTTTGCTATGAGACCCTTCTCTTTCAGGTATGGCACAGATTGTACAGTTCTGTTGTATATCTGAAAAGTCTAATTACCGGGATTAGCGCCCTTTAGACCTTGAAGGAACATTGTGCTTGTGTAGGGCTGCACAGAACAGCAGCTCTCCATCCATTAGAAATAATTCAGCAAAATTAGAACGGAAACAAAAAATGTCAGTGCACAAAATAAGCATTTGCGCATAAATTGTGTTTATGAAGACGTGCGGTCAACAATTTCCTGCACTTAGATTGCCGCGGTTATTACAGCTTGAAAGAGCAATGTTACCTGTTTTCTCTGTGAAACGGGTTGCCAAAGCAACATGGCTTTCAAAAATAGCAGTACATTGTGAGTGAGATAATGGCCCATAGTGACATCAACTCATAAATGACAGCTTGTGCTTTGTGATAAGGCTGCAAAAAAAATGCATCAAAGACGTTCACCACTTCGGTTATATATGTATTGCAAGTGGACAAGTAAATAATAATTCTGAAGCGGACGTGCCGCGTGATGAAAATTTTGCATCCCGTCCCGTCTGACACCGCTCAGACATACCCTATATACGGTAGACTCATCATAGACTTTACTGGTATATTGGCCTATGGACTCTCAAGTCATCCTAGGTCACAATGGGCTATATTCTTTCCATAAGCATGGCTGATCGCGGTTTTATTTCCAGCACAAAGTTACCAACTTTCTGGTAAATATGTCGAGAAAAAAGAGTATGAGTTATAAATGCACCCTAACCCTTATCGTAACCAATTCTAGCTCTTCCACACCTCTACAACACTGTTCTTCAGCCCATCCATGGAAGATATCTTCCAAAAGCATTGGCTCCAGAAGAACTTTTTGTGAGCCTAACTTCATTGAGTTTGGAAGTTCTCTCCTTTTTTCTGGGAACCACCCCAACATTCCAGAAGAGTTGGCCACATAGGCAATGATGTATAACAAACTTTTGAAACCATGCCTCCTATAAAATATTTTATCCTATTTACATGCCCCGTTTAACCTCAAAATTAAATTACCCCCATACTAAACTAAAACTTACTTCAGATCTCAGACAAAAAATTTGAGACCCCAAAGTGAGCAAAAACCACCAATCACACTCCAAAATTAATTCAGACGCAGCAAAGACTTCAAATTTAAACCCCAGAACAGACTGTAAAGGAAAGTTACAGAAAGTGTCCAGAACAATGGCACTATCCTTAAGGTATCCATGATGTTGTCTGGCTCACCTCATGTAACAGCCTGTGTTCTGGTACCTGCTCCATAATGTTGAGCCTGTACTGGTGTAAAAGTAGAGAAGATGGCTGACAGCCCCTCTCAAGACGCCTGTAGTTACATCATGTGCGAATTGTAATTTATTGTGTGATTTACTCTCACGTAGGCCGCAGTTTCCTGCTAGTCAGGAGTGACAAGCTTAACTGTAGGGCTGGCCCATTGTTGGGGAGGAGTAATGGGCACTAGTGGTTTCGTTCTTGGCTTTATAGATAGTCTAGAGAGAGAGAGAGAGAAGGAGAGTTTTTTCATCATTGGGTGTGTGAAGAAACAGATCTCCAAGGGAGCAAGTTAAAGCAAGCAATCTACAGTGTCAGCAGTTTTCCTTATAGCAGGCAAGTTGTTTGCAAGAAGATTTTATGCAAGTCTCAGTGCTAGATATACCTGGAGGTCTTCGTGAAAGAATACGGGATCAGCTAGGCTGGAGCACATCCGTTAGTTGGTAGCTCGTGAGAGCTCCCTTACACAGTTCACAAAAGTGCAGCTAGGGCGCAGTGGGCACAGTGTAACACATTGACCCGTGGGTCCCTGCATCAGGAATATGGAGGCCCCCAGCATAACCTGTTATGCATATGTAACGTTCTTCACTAGTAATTTGTTGCCATCCAAAACCACTAAGAATGTGACTCAGTATTGTGCAGAAGAGAAAGTCAAACATTGTTCTTGCTACCCCTTTTATATATGTTCTAAACCCAATAAACGACTTTATTTTTGAAAAACCACCTGTTTTCTCCATCAAGGATTTAAAAGGGTCCAGCACCACCCAAATTGGGCCAAAACGTATACTGCAGTTGTGCGTAACTGATGACTAACAACTGCATACACACACCCAGGGACCCCTATGTACGGTGTCCAGGGAGGCGGAAATAGTTGTAGGCCAAATTCCCCCCTTAGGCCGGCGTCACACTGGCGAGTTTGATGCGAGTAAGTCGCACGACTTTCTCGCATCAACACCTGACACGGCCGCCCGCTCTCAGAGCCGAGTGTGCTGCTGCATGTATTTCTATGTAGCTGCACACTCAGGTCCGAGAGCGGGTGGCCGTGCCAGGTGTTGATGCGAGAAAGTCGTGCGACTTACTCGCATCAAACTCGCCAGTGTGACGCCGGCCTTGGACTGGAAATACAGCAAAACTTCTTGTGTCTGTATGTATGGATGTGGCATCCTGGAGGAGATAGATGACCTCAGTAACCTGAATAGGCTCCAGGCATGGCGTCTGCTACTAGTAGGGTCAAGGATTCTAGTAAAATGCAAAATTAGAGAATAATCAATATGAATGGATAAGGATGCATGAATTGTCTGTGGCCACCACAAGCTCCGTTCCCTTTTTGGGGGAGGTCTTGCTGCTCCTCTCCGGTTCTCCTGTTGTCACTAACACTTGTATTAAAGTGACATTTATTCCCCATCACTTCTGCTTCAGATGGACATCTCTGACATTTAATTGACTTAGGGTTTTACTGTGATGTAAAATTGTGCCCAGAATTGTTTGAGGCAGTGTAAATTAATGTCAAGAAAATCTATGTGATTTAAAAAGAAGAAGAAAAACAAAAAAAAATCCTAATTATGTGACAGATCCCCTAATGATACATGTCACACATTGTATGATAAGCTTGCATGTAGCAGCAGTTTGATTTTGATTCACTGACATATTGTATGATGAAAGACATATGTATAAATGACAATGGATAGACTGGCAGCTGAAACTACTACTAAAACTGTAATTGCCTGAAGTCGACAATGACTTATCAATTATAAAAAAGTTTCTCATGTTCTTTACAAAAAAAGTTCCAAAATATTCAAATAGAATAATTCATTTTGAAGTATTAGAAATAATAATTTTAAAGCAAAGCCAAGAAAAATGTGTAATTCAACTTCGATATATTACAGAGATGATCAACCTGATGAGGTGACCTTCACATAGCCCATTGACTGTAGACATCTGGGTGGGCAAAAAACACCTGATTACAGATGTTCCCGTCTTTATTGCACCACACCAGTGTTTTTTTTTTATTGCAGCACTAACGTGTTAGCATTAATCTAAGTTCCCTGATCTTAGTATTATAGTCACAGCCGCCAGGGCCAGCTCCAGGTTTTTATGGGCCCCGGGCGAAAGAGCCTCAGTGGGCCCCTTTAACACAGACCACGATTCATGATGCACAGATACAGCAGAGAAATATAGGTATAGTACAATGCCAAATACTTCACTTCTTCCATTACATGAGTGATATCTATTGTAAATTGTACAATAGCTCAAAAACCGCCAAATCCTCACAGCGCACAGTACAGACCGGACAGTACAGTCCTCCATACAATATTATGGGCACCACAGTCTCCCCCTCATCACCCATATAATACCCATGCAGGATGTCACCCCACCATCCCCCATATAATGCTCCATACAGAATACTGGACCCAAAATAATGCTCCATACAGAATACTGGACCCAATATAATGCTCCATACAGGATACTGGTCCCCATATAATGCTCCATACAGGATACTGGTCCCCATATAATGCTCCATACAAAATATGGAGCTCTCCTCTGCGCTGTGCCGCGTTCTGCACTGTTACGGCTCAGGAAAGGGCGCTGTGGAAAGACTCCCCATTATCATCATCATTGCCTCCCCATCATCATCAGTGCCTGCCCATCATCATCATTGTCTCCTCATCATCATCATTGCCTCCCCATCATCATCATGGCCTCCCCATTATCATCAATGCCTGCCCATCATCATCATCTCCTCCCCATCATCATCAATGCCTGCCCATCATCATCATCTCCTCCCCATCATCAATGCCTGCCCATTATCATCATGGCCTCCCCATCATCATCATCATGGCCTCCCCATTATCATCAATGCCTGCCCATCATCATCATCGCCTGCCCATCATCATCATCGCCTCCCCATCATCATCATCGCCTCCCCATCATCATCAATGCCTGCCCATTATCATCAATGCCTGCCCATCATTATCATCTCCTCCCCATCATCATCAATGCCTGTCCATTATCATCTTCTCCCCATCATCATCAATGCCTGCCCATTATCATCAATGCCTGCCCATTATCATCATCTTCTCCCCATCATCATCAATGCCTGCCCATTATCATCAATGCCTGCCCATCATCACACACAGACAGCACCAGAGCACACAAGCACTCTCTCACATACATACACACACACACACACACACACACAAAGCACCGCACCACAGACACACACAGACACATACACACGTCTCACCTGTCCGGCGTCCGCGCGCTCACTGCCACAGCTGGCCGCTGAATGATGACGTCATTCAGCGGCGCTGCTGTGAGAGGAAGCGCCGGCGCCCCCTGAAGCCCGGAGCTGCGGCAGCGGAGGCACAGGAGAGGTAAGTATTGTGCCAGCTGATGCCGGGGCCCTGAGCAAGCGGGGAGGGCCAGTGGCGGCACTGACACCGCTCTCCTCCGCTAACGGGCGCGGGGGTGCCCAACGGCAAGTGGGCCCCCCCGTCTGCTCAGGGCCCCGGCACTTGCCCGGGTGTGTCGGGTGCTGACGCCGGCCCTGACAGCCGCCATCTTCTTCTATTATTGCCACCGCTTTGGTCAGTCTTCTGCAGGTTGTGACTCGTGACCTGGTGGATCACTCCAGTGTTTGCTGGGCAAGCCGGAAGTCACTACTCAATGTAAGTCCTTGACAACCAGAATGGGGCCAGAAAGTGGATCTCATAAGCTTGCACTGAGAACTTGAGATCATTACCTATGACTTCTGGTTAGTCAGAAGTTGCAGTAACAAGATGGCATCGCAAACAACTGAAAACAGTAGTTGATGAGTATAATACAAGGATCAGGGAACTTAGATTAGTGGCACCACTCCAGTGCTTAAAAAAAAATCATCGGAGTGGTGCTTTAAGCTAACATGCAAAAATGATATCACAGTGGAGAAAGTTAACTGTCCACACTTAACATAACAGTAAAGTCTGTCCGAACTCTCATCAGCTCAAAAAGGCAACCACAGAAAGACTTGGCATGAGGCACTCCATCCAGCAGATCTTTGAGGAACAATCTTTGACCCTTAAACTCATATACATGGATCTGGACTTACTGTACAGTTGGGCACCTTTGTTGCATCCACGGAGTAGCTGCTGGCCGGAGAACTGATCCAGAGATAGAGATTCTCAAACAAAGCCAGCTCAGCATCAGGAGGGACAGATCTATAGGCCGAATTAATAGACAAACTATAGTTAGGAAATCAGAAGGAGTTAGATACTAAATAATCAGTTAGACTAGCAGGGGTCAAAGTCAGAATGGAAAATAGTATAAATGTGATCAGGTCATGAGACAGGTCAGAATCAGTATTGAGCATCAGGAATAGCAATAAAGAATGAGAAGAAAGCCAATCAATAACTGGCAACTTCCAGCAGCACTCTGAGAGTTTAAATAGAGTGTGGTGCTGCCCCATTGGTCAAAGCAGGAATCTGATTACTGTTTCTGAGCAGGTGTTCAGCACAAACACCCATTAGCCTATATGGATGACACCACATCATCCAAGTCACTTCAGCATTCCTGGTTGGACAATGCTTGTGCCACCAAAAGCTCATTGTCCATAAAGTCTCCTTATCTTCAGAATTACCCACAGAGTAAATAGCAGGACCAGGTATGGATATGACAACTACAAAAAACATATCATTATTAGGTGTTGAGTTACTCTTTTTTGCTTGGATATTTTTGTTATGCTAAGAATGGTAATGCAATGTGCAGCGCGGTGGCTCAGTGGTTATCTTTTGCAATGCCAGGGTCTTGGGATTAAATACGAACAAGAACAAGGAGTTTGTAAGTTCTCCCTGTGTTTGTGTGGGTTTCATCTACATACTCCTGTATCCACCCACATTCCAAAGACTTACTGGTAGGGAATATAGATTGTGAGCCCCGATAGGGACAGTGTCCCAATAATATCTGTAAAGTTACGTATAGCAGAAAAACAAGTATCTTCTGTTTTTCGTGGCTGGAGAACTGAGGCAACGCAACACCATTTACTAGAAGTTGGCACATACATACAATATGAGCCCCGTTACTAGATGTGTCGCTGATCGCCTTTGAAGTTTCCTTCACCGCAGTTTCAGGATCAAACTGTAAATCTGTATCCTTCACTCACTCCCTCACAGGGAAATTCGCTTTTACAAAAATCTCCTTAAGTTTAGCAGTTTTCTGTTGAGCCAGCAGTCAGCTTAAGATGCACAGCACGAAAATGTAAAGTAGCGGTCCATGTGTTTCCACAGATAGCGCTCAGTGGTGATGATGATTTATTCCTCTGTGCAGAACGTCATTCTAAGTCTGGCATTGTAGGTATCGAGGCACACATACAGTATATCTTCTTTTAAAATTAATACTTCCTCCCAACCAAATATTAGTCCATGTAGCCAATATTCCACTAGGCTACTTTTTAGTTTTTTATTACCATAAACATTTGATAACCACCAATAGAGCATAAGATGGAGGCCATAGGTGAGACTTTCCTCTCTACATGTTGCTACCATGGCAGCCATTGTTGCTATTCCCCTATCTTCTCACCTCTCCTCCTGCTCTTCTGGGGTTGACTTGTGACCACAGACATCCTCCTCTGATTGGGACCTCCACTACTGCTTCGATGGCATGAGCAGAAAAAAGAAAACTCCCGATCTTCAAAAGGGTACACATGCACCCTAGTCTCTTTCTGTAACCAATGCCTAGCTGATGCAGAGTGTAAAGCAGAGTGTAAAGGCCCTCCTAAACAATTTTCCATTTTTGAGCAATTGGACATTTTGGGTGAGAGTTTAAAGAGTTTTTGCTTGGCATTGCCTACCTGTTATTGGAAAAATGGGTAGACAATAGGTAGAATAGGAGATAATTTAGGGGTCTGAAAGTGGCGATCCCCAGCAATCCTGGTAGCGGGACTCGTCTATTTCTGGAAATCCCATAAACAATGAATAGATTGGAGTCTAGCATGTGCTCCTCCTCTCAAATAGGATGGGGCTTTCAATTCTCAGGATCCAGATCCCTGTTTTGAGGATCTCTGGGGTTCTCAGATGTCAGACCCTCATCAGTCAGTGCGTATACCCTATTATATGGTAAGGAAATAATTCTCATTTCTCTCAGAAAGGAAATGTAACATCAACTGATCTTCACTGTCCTATTAAGGGAATAGAAGAATCCAGGATATCTATAAACAGAAAAAAGTGAGGAAACACTTAGCTAACATAAATTAATTCAAGTCTCCAGGTCCAGATGAATTACACCCCAGAGTACTGAAGGAAATAGCAGAAGAAATTTTTGAACCACTCTCCATAATCTTTGAAAATTCTTGGAGAACAGAAGACGTCCCAGAAGACTGGAGAAGAGCAAATGTTGTTCCTATCTTCAAAAAGGGGAAGAAGGTAGACCCAGGAAATTATAGGCCGGTGAGTCTGACATCTATACCAGGAAAGATCTTTGAACAAATTATTAAACAACATGTATGTAAGTACCGGGACAAGAATGAAGTGCTTAACCAGAGTCAGCATGGGTTTGTAACTAATAAGTCATGTCAGACTAATTTAATTTCCTTCTATGACAGAATGACTGACTGGGTGGATCAGGGAAATGCTGTAGATATAGTATATCTTGACTTCAGCAAAGCATTTGACAAAGTATCTCACACAATCCTTATTGAAAAAATGACTAAGTATGGAATGGACAAGGCAACTGATAGGTGGATTCATAACTGGCTTAGTGATCGGACCCAAAGAGTGGTAGTAAATGGCTGCACATCCAGTTGGATGAATGTATCAAGTGGGTACCACACGGCTCTGCCTTGGGCCCTTTATTGTTCAACATCTTTATCAATGATTTAGATGAAGGAATTGAGGGTAAACTGATCAAATTTGCTGATGACACAAAGCTAGGAGGGGTAGCTAATACTAGAGAAGAGAGAGAGAGGATTCAAAAAGATATAAATAAACTGGAGCAGTGAACAGCAACTAACAGAATGGTTTTTAACAGGGAAAAATGCAAAGTACTACATCTGGGCAATAAAAATAAAAAAAGCATATACAGAATGGGAGGAATAAGGCTAAGCAACAGCACATGTGAAAAAAAACTTGGGTATACTAATAGTTTACAGACTGAACATGAGTCAACAGTGTGATGCAGCAGCAAAAAAGGCAAATACAATTCTGGGATGTATTAACAGAAGCATACAGTCTAGATCACGTGAGGTCATTATTGCCCTCTACTCCTCTTTGGTCAGACCTCATCTGGAATACTGTGTCCAGTTTTGGGCACCACATTTTAAAAAAGACATCAACACAACTGGAGCAAGTTCAGATAAGAGCGACCAGAATGGTGCCCGGTCTGCAAACCATATCCTATGAGGAACGGTTACAGGATTTGGGAAAGTTTAGCTTGCAAAAAAGAAGACTGAGAGGAGACTTAATAGCGGTCTACAAATATCTCAAGGGCTGTCACATTGTAGAAGGATCATCTTTATTCTCATTTGCACAAGGAAAGACTAGAAGCAATGGGATGAAACTGAATGGAGGAGACACAGATTAGATATTAGAAAAAACTTTTTGACAGTTAGAGTGATCAATGAGTGGAACAGGCTGCCACAAGAGGTGGTGAGTTCTCCTTCAATGGAGGTCTTCAAACAGAGGCTGGACAGACATCTGTCTGGGATGATTTAGTGAATCCTGCTTTGAGCAGCTGGTTGGACCTGATGACCCAGGAGGTCCCTTCCAACTCTACTATTCTATGATTCTACAATTCTCTGATTCTATATGACAACCCCTTTAAATCTTCCTGTGTAAACCACTCATCAGAATTGTATCACAGTTTGTTCAAAGTTTTGCTTTCTGATGAGAAAAAAGTTTCTCCATCTTCTTCTCTCAGTCTATGAAAATGGACAGCACTTGAATGCTGTCTGATTTTTTTTCACAGACCCATAGACTTTCGTTGCTGATTTTAATCAGACACTGGCTCAGCATGGACTTGTCTCCGTAATTTTGCACAGACTACTCCGTCCACAAAAAAAAATCACTGACTTGTGAACAGTCCTATAGACTGTGTAAGGTACAAGTGCTATTCAAGTTTAACACATAGTACTCCGAAGTGGAAAAAAAAGTGATTTGTGAATGAGCCTTAAAGATTATTCTTCTTGGACTCCAGCAGCCGAATTAGTCTTTATAATACAGGCAAATTTTGAGGCTTTTTTTCACCATTGTGCAAGGCTCCTATGTATAGGGATGATGCACAGACCTGGTCTACCAGTCACGCAATAATCCGCAACTGCTGCTGACCTGATAGCAAACTGCCTCTTACCTGGTAGCATCCCCAGCTCCATTTTTATTTAACCGGCTTGACGTTGCATCATTGTAGCAGTGTGATGCACATGTGGCGTCACGCCAGGCTGGCAAAACAAAAGAATATCTACCTCTCTGGCCCTGACGTCACCTCTCTGCTGTCCAGAATTCGCCATATCCTCCTTCTTCTCCTCTCATTTCCTCAAACTCAATGTGGACAAATTTGAACTCATCATATTTCCTCCATCTCACAGATCTTCCTTACTTGATCTATCTACCACAATAAATGACATCATGCTTTCCCCCGTACCGGAAGTCCGCTGCCTCGGAGTAACACTTGACTCTGTCCAGTCCTTCAAACCACACATCCAAGCTCTTTCGACCTCCTGTTGCCTCCAGCTCTAAAATATTTCCAGAATCCGTCCTTTCCTCAACCCTCAATCTACTAAAATGCTTGTGCACGCCCTCATCATCTCCCGCCTCGACTACTGCAACATCCTATTCTGTGGCCTCCCTGCTAACACCCTCGCACCTCTCCAGTCCATCCTTAACTCTGCTGCCTGACTAATTCAAGTCTCTCCTCTCTACTCCTCCGCTTCTCCCCTCTGCAAATCTCTTCACTGGCTCCCATTCCCTCAGCGAATCCAATTCAAATTACTAATACTGACCTACAAGGCCATCTATAACCTGTCTCCCCATATGTCTCTGAACTAATCTCTCAATATCTTCTCTCACGTAATCTCCGTCCTCCCAAGACCTCCTTCTCTCCTCCACACTTATTCGCTCCTCACCCAACCGCCTCAAAGACTTCTCTAGAATATCTCCCATCCTCTGGAATTCTTTGCCCTAACACGTCCGGCTATCAACCACATTCAGATCCTTCAGACGGAACCTGAAAACCCACATCTTCAGGAAAGCTTACAACCTGCAATGACCCTGCTACCTCCTCACCTCTACCGGAGATATCGCCTCACCATAACCGGAGCTGCTGCAACCCCCAACCTGCTGTCTCCTTCCCCACAATCCTGTAGAATGTAAGCCCGAAAGGGCAGGGTCCTCTCCCCTCTGTATCAGTCTGTCATTGTTAGTTTACTGTAAGTGATATCTGTAATCTGTATGTAACCCCATCTCATGTACAGCACCATGGAATCAATGGTGCTATATAGATAAGTAATAATAATAATAATAATAATAAAAAAAGATGTGGAATGTAGAAGGTGGCTCACGGGGCTACCATCCGGTAACTATAGATTACTAACATGTCTCTGGGAGTTGATTTGTTCTATCAATTTGATTACCGTATATACTCGTGTATAAGCCGAGATTTTCAGCACCTTTTTTGTGCTGAAAATGCCCCCTCGGCTTATACACGAGTCATAGGGCAGAAACCAGCGGGGGAGGGGATGCGGCGGCAGGAGCCGGTGGCTGGGACATCATACTCACCCTCCCCGTGCCATCGCTGAACGTCCCTGCAATCCTGCGTTCTCCCCGGCTTCCTGCAGCTCTCCCCGGCTTCCTGCAGCTCTCCAGCGCTGAGCGGTGACGTAATACCAACTCATTAAGGTCATGTAATATGGACGCGACCCCACTCCCATGGCGTGGCCTCCATATTCATGGCCTTAATGAGCGGTATTACGTCACCGCTCAGCGCTGGAGAGCTGCAGGAAGCCGGGAGAGCTGCAGGAAGCCGGGGAGAATGCAGGATTGCCGGCCGGGACGTTCAGCGATGGCACGGGGAGGGTGAGTATGATGGAGGAGGATGGGGGGAGCATGGAGGAGGAAAAGGAGCATGGAGCAGGACGGGGGGGAGGACGGAGAGCACGGAGCAGAACGGGGGAAGGACGGAGAGCAGGGAGCAGAACGGGGGAGGACGGAGAGCACGGAGCAGGACGGGGGGGAGGACGGAGAGCACGGAGCAGAACGGGGGAGGACGGAGAGCACGGAGCAGAACGGGGGAGGACGAAGAGCACGGAGCAGAACGGGGGGAGGACGAAAAGCACGAGCAGGAACGGGGGGAGGACGGAGAGCACGGAGCAGGATGGGGGAGGGGCACGAGAGAATGGGGGGACAGAGCTGGATGGGGGCACGGGCAGGGCGGGGGAGGTGGAAGCAGGAGCAGGACGGGGATGATGGAGCAGGAGGAGGGGAGCAAAAAGAGGAGAATGGGGGCGCACAGAGCTGGATGGGGGAGCACAGAGCAGGACGGCAACTTATACACCCGGCTTATACGCGAGTCAATAAGTTTTCCAAGTTTTTTGTGGCAAAATTTGGGGGTCGGCTTATACACGGGTCGGCTTATACATGAGTATATACGGTATATGTTTTTCCTTGTGGAAAGTTCTACCTTTAAACCTCCATCTCCCAACATACCATGCTCAGCACTTTAATGATATCTTCCTTTTTCTCTTTCCACTTACAAAAGGAAGAAAAACACAGGGGAAAAAAAAGAAAATCTGCAGCAGCACACCCCTCCTACCCAACCACCTCCCTGTCCTCTAGTTATATTATTAATACCGATTATTTTTAATTTACATAAAAGGTTCCTGACATTTTGCAGTCGGAAATATGATACGTGTGTATTACTGATATATACATAATTACTGGAATGCTTTAAGACTTCTAAGAAACTTCCGAGACCCGAGCATTTCACTGATTTCTGCCTTATTTAATGCGTGATAATTGGACTCGTTAATAAGCTGCACTTATATAATAATCCCACTTGTGTAAAGCTCTATGGCTATTATGCTCCCACATATTGTAAATATTCAGCTTTCTGATCCATGAAAAGAAATGAGCAAATCCTCCACTTCATACCACCCGTACTTAACCCAAATAAATGGTGTATGTGAAATCCTATCTCTTTACCGAGATTGAGTCAGAGCCATCTGCCGCAGCATATGTTGTTCAGAGAGCTGTATATTGATAATACGATGAAATTAGGTTCATGGCGTATAAGTTTCATTAACACAACACAATATTTGGATTTCATGCTTTTCTTGATCGCATTATGCACAGGATAACCATGCAGCATTCGCTGGAAAGAAAGTTAGGCGTGCATATCTATCCTGACACCAGGGAACAAAAATGAGAAATAATTAAGGTTACGTAGGGTTAAAATATTCATTGTGATGGAAATCATGACCGGTAATCATCAACCACAGTTCTTTTTTATGATGTAGTCTTACTGGTAATTTACATGCATAGTGTCTGTAGGGGACCGACAGAAGTCTTTTAGGGCAAAACTTAGGATGGAAGAATTAAAGAGATTGTCCAAACTTGACTGATGCTGTAACCCCACGATCCCCCCCCAAAAAAGGCCTCCGAAATGTCCCGTTGAAAAATATGACTGCCAGAGGTAGCCATAGAATATTTTTGTCGGTCCCATAGACAATGAATGGAGCAGCGATGCAACTCTAAATGGATATTCAAGAGTCTTGTTCTTGGGATGCTAGCCATGTTTTTCATGGATAGCACTCGTACCCATAAGCATGAATGGGGTCACTGACTTGTCCGTTACTTTTCACCGACTGAGCGGTGCAGGGAGAATCGCAGAATCTTGTTTGATTTTGATCCGAGTAATGAATCAAAATATGAATTACTAGTCTATAGGTCCGTGAAAAAATCAGACAGCAGTTGGTTGCCATTCAAGTACAGTCTGGTTTTTAAGAACAGTTAGATTAGAAAAGGTGGAAAAACTTTTATTTTTCACTTATGGGAAAAACTGATGAAAATTGGACCAATTTCTGACCAAAATCACCAATGAAACTTGGTCAGGTTTTCTAGTACGTGAAAACAATTGACGTGACAGTGTGACCTGACATCTCTCCTGTGGATTAAAGATAGTTGTTTACTACTGGAAAGTCCCTTTTTAAATTCTATGCTTTCCCAGATTGAAAAAATGTATATAGTGATTTGCAACAGTATTCAGTCTCTATTTTTTACATTTTGCTACCTCACAATCTGGAGTTTCACTGTTTTTTTTGGAGGGTTTGCATCAGTTCATGTAAAGAACATGCCTCAATTGTAAATATTTGGTTTTCTTTTTATTATGAACCAAACAACAAATAGGACAAAATAACTGAAAACTTCAGTGTGCATAACTATTCATCCCCTAAAGTCAGTTCTTTATAGAGCCTCCTTTTGCTCAATTACAGCTGCAAGTAGCTTTGGATAAGTCTCTATGAGCTTTCCACATCTTGCCAGTGGAATTTTTGCCCATTACTCTAGACAAAACTGCCCCAGCTCCTGACGTTGGTATTGTCAAGTCGCTTACCTGCGGGGAGTCTAACTTAACCTTCACCTATACCACCCAACCAGTAAAATACCCACCCCAATACGCCGCTCACAAATACCCAGAGCCCAAATTATTTGGAGTTGTAATGGCCACAGCAGCCTTTTATTAAATACACAAACATTAACAAAAATACCAAATAATAATTTAACATTGAGGAGGAGTCCTTGAAGCCACAAAGATCTTGGTGAATTAACCCAAAATTGTTGTGAACAACACCCATCATGTTGCTCCCAGCCGTTACCCCACAGGCTCAGGAGCACCAACGCACACCATGATATGCTGCTCATCCACCTCCTCGGGGATCCGCCCACTCCTGCGGAACTCCCCGTCCACATCTCACCAGATCACCATCAACGTAATTCCAGACGGAGGAGACCCTATCCAGAGTCTCCAAAACCAATTTCCAACCGACTTCAAGGACTCCCCCCCACCCCGAGCCGCCACAACGAGGGCCCATTGAACACCTCAATGGCCTGAGACCCCCCCAAACCGCAATGCATGGCCTTTTCTATACCCTCCTGAAGGCCAAGCGCCCAAATATCAGAACCCACCCCATTTAGGTGGACCCCGTCCGCCAACCAAAAATCGCCCTCGCCCTTCTCCAAATCAAAATGCCGCACTGACACTCCCCCATTCCTCAAAATAAATGAAGAACCTGCTCTATTCACTTTTATCCTGGCCTTGTTGACTTTTACCAAGGACCTCATCGTACGCCATCGCCTGCGTGGAACAATTTCAGACCAAACAATAGTAACTCCTGCATATAATAACCACAAACGCAAACAATCATGCTTAATATCCTTTACTAAATCCCGGGAAGGTCGAACAGCCAAATCATTGACCCCAACATGGAGAACTAAAATATCAGGAGCACGGTCCATCAAAACACAACCATGTATTTCCCGGAGAACCCTTCTCCATTCCATTCCTCTAAAACCAATCCACCGCACCACAGCCGTGCTCCTGGGAAAACCCAATTGTCGACCTTCATTCCTGACATCAGCTTGCAACGCTCCCCAGTAAACGAAGTAATGGTCAAAAATCCACACAAGCAAAGGCCCGATACCTGAAAAAGAGAAAACAAGGCTAAAATACAAAACACCGGGGTCCCCGAAGACATACCACTACTCCCCCAGTCACCTCCCTCCATCCACTTGACGAAACTAAGGCCTGATGTAACTCCGATACCGATCTGACTTCCAACCACCAATACGTTGAATGGATGCCGGACTCAAACCCCCTGCCGCTGCCTCTGTCGCTGCCCCGATTCGAAAAGAATGAGGAGCAAAACGAGAATCATCCAGGTCCAATATACGAATAGACTTCTTAAAAATGGCACTAAACTGGTACCGAGACAAACTACCCCCATCCTCATGACACAACAGCGAACCATCCAGCCTCGGCCGAAACTCCCGAAAACGCTGAAAACATTGAACCGGGCACATTAAAGAGCCCTGCACATGACACAAAACCACCCGTCGACCCTTACCAGTCTGATCTGTCTTAGACCTCCGTAGCCAAAACTTAACACCCCGCGAAGTCAACACGACGTCCCTCGGCAATAACCCGCCTACAACAGGTCTGCTCGGCGAAACCAACTCACCCACCCGCAAGGCCCCAAAAAATGCAAATGAAAAAGCTAAGCGAAACAACGCCGCTTCAAAATTCGAGGAACACGTTGACTCTAACGCGAGGCCCAACTGTTCTAACAAACTAAATGAAATCGGGCGCCTGGTATCACCCCGACTTTTTACACGAAGAAATCCTTTTGCTGCCTGCCTAACCAAAAACGTTTTAGTAAAATCCTGAATTCCACGTAAACGAAAACCGAAAGATAAAGCAGCCAAAACCCGCGATACCTTCGCGCAAGACCAACCCTCCGTCGCACCCTGTCCCAACCAGGACAACAAAATTCGCTCCCAATCGTGTCCGATGCCAATGCTTGATCCAGCGGCGAAAACCCCTTCCCACATCCGCCAAACCGCCTGATATGCCTCCCAAGTTTTGGGGGCTAGCGAAGACCTGATCAACGACCCTGCGGCCCGAAAGCCACCTTCCATAGCTCCTCCGGACACGATAGACCAACTACCTCTGCTTCTGGTGCCAATGACCGGAAACGATCCCACTGTGAACGAGAAAGAGAATCAGCAATTTCGTTCTTCACACCAGGAACATGAGTCGCTGTAACATGAGCGCTCAAGGACAAACATACCAACACCAATTCCTGCAACACCCGAACCACAGGGGGGGACGATGCGGTGAGACCATTAATCGCGCATACCACTCCCATATTATCGCAATTAAAGCACACCAGTTGATTACGAAAATCACGCCCCCACAAATGTACAGCCACGAGGATCGGGAAAATCTCCAACAATGTTATGTTGCGTACCAAGCCCACCTCCACCCATTCTCTGGGCCAATGAGATGCACACCATTGTCCCTTGAAATATGCCCCAAAACCAATCCCGCCAGCCGCATTAGTAAACAAGTCCAAAGCATCATTGTCCACAACCTCAGCCATTACCAAGGAGCGGCCATTATATCCCTCCAAAAAAGATTCCCAAACTGACAGGTCCGCCTTAAGCTCCGCGGACAACCTGATAAAATGATGAGGGGCTTGAACACCTGAAGTAGCGCTTGCCAGCCTACGTGAAAAAACTCGCCCCATCGGCATCACCCGACAAGCAAAGTTCAGCTTCCCCAACAACAACTGAAGATCACGCAATGACAGTTTCTTTAATCGACGCGCTCTGACCACCTCCGCTCTCAAAGCCGATAGCTTGTCCTCAGGAAGCCTGAACTCCCATTCAACGGTGTCAATAACGATCCCTAGAAAACACAGACAAGTACTTGGACCCTCCGTCTTGTCAGGCGCCAACGGGACTCCAAACCACTCAGCCACCCACTGAACTGCTTTTAAAATCCTAGAACACCGCCATGAATCCGCTGGCCCAACACACAAGAAGTCGTCCAAATAATGAATAACTGAATCAAAACCCGAAACGTCACGTACTACCCATTCAAGGAAAGAACTGAAAGCTTCAAAATATGCACAAGATAAGGAACACCCCATGGGTAAGCACCTATCAACAAAAAACACACCATCCCAATAGCAACCCAGAAGCTTTATGCTATCAGAGTGCACCGGCAACAAGCGAAACGCAGACTCAATGTCTGTCTTGGCCAAAAGGGCCCCCCGACCGCACTTTCTCACCCACCGCGCCACCTCATCAAACGAGGAGTAAACCACAGAACAAATCTCAGGATCAATGCCATCATTCACTGACCTGCCCCGCGGGTATGACAAGTGTTGGATAAGTCGAAACTTATTCGACTCCTTTTTTGGAACGACTCCTAAAGGGAAGACAACCAAATCTGAAAAGGGGGGGGACATAAACGGGCCAGCCATTCTACCCAACGAAACTTCCTTTGCCAGCTTATCCGAAACAACTGTGGGATGTAACAAAGCCGACTGCAGGTTTCTCAGAACTCGCGGAATATCAAATGGTGGATGGGGAATGACAAAACCGTCCTTAAAACCCGAGTACAACAATGCCGCTTTTATTTAGATAAGGGACCATCCTTTCCAGTTTCACCGGAGTCACCCCCTTGCGAATTACTGCTTCCAAATTTTCCTTTTCCTTTCCTAAAACACTTGGATGCTCCGTGAGATGCGCCATTACAGGTGGAGCAGAGGTGTTTGAATTTACAACTCGCCCTAAACTTGCACTGGCCGTCGTTAAATTGCCAGCATACCCCCGACTTATGCCCTCCTACTTGTCCTTGCCCGTTGCCGCCGGCTGTGCCGGAGGCGTTATTACTCTGGCTGGTGCTCCCAGCCCCCCCATGAAAGGAATGGCTAAATTTGTTTTGCGCTATGACCCGCATCCACAGACCAATATCTTTTTGATCCCAACGAATAGCAGGACGAATTGCCTTCCTCTGCCGGAATTGTTCATCATACCTAAGCCAAGCTTGCCCGCCATATACCCTGTAAGCTTCACCTATGGCATCCAAATAGCAAAATAGTGCCGAACAATTATCCGGAGCCTTTTCCCCAATGACACTTGCCAAAATGGCGAAAGCTTGTTGCCAATTAACAAACGTCTGGGGAATCAGGCGCCACCTGCGTTTTTCCTCCTCCTCTTTTTTACTGTCCTCTTTTTTGCTCTTGTCCAAATTAAATTTCCCAAGAGGCAACAACGAGAAAATCTCCACATATTCGTCCTTCCAAATGCGTTCTCTAACTTCCTTCTTCAAATGCGCCCCCAATGGGCCTTCAAAACATACGTATACCTCCCCGTGTGCCCTATCATCTAAATGCACGCGACACACCTTCTCCTTCTCAGTTTGCACTGATACCGACACCGGCTCACCCACAGGACCCGCCAACTCCGACCCACTCGGACCGGTATGCCCACCAGCCTGCGACCCAACCCATGCAGCCAACGGAGATGAACCACCCAAACCCCGTTCCAAACGTGACAATAAATCCCGCACGCCCACTAACATGTCCCTAACACCCACAGTTACTTCCCCACTCAACGCAGAACCACCACTGCCCTGATAATCGCCCACCTGTCCGCCCAAACACTGTGTAGAAGACAAATTTTGGTGACAAACGCCAGACAAAAAGGTGTACTCACCGGGCTGCGAGAGTGCTGTGAGCCCTCCAGCCGCAAAACCTGGATCCTCGGATGCCTCCACTCCGTCCTGGCCAACGACGACGACTCCCATGGCCTGTTGCTGATGACTAGGACTCCCCTCTAAAACGACTGGCATAGAAGGCCCAAACTCCAGAGAGGATCCCGCCCGCTGGTTCCCAAATGCTTCCACTACCTCGGTCGCCACGTCCCTAGCACCCGTCGCACCAAGGGCCTGCACAGCGATGGCCCCCCGTGATCCATCTATAATACCAGGATGACTTCTCCCGCCACCCTGTAGCGGGGTCAATGGTCCCAGCCCTGCTGCACTGCAGGCCGCTGCCGCGCAAATTAATGGGCTAATCATCATGCTGCCGGCGTTAAAAGCAGGCCACCCACTCGGGCGACCCCCCGAAAAACCTGGTGCTTCACTGCCTGTGAGGGAAGACTGTACCGGCCCTGCCGCCGAGCAGGCCGCTGCCCTGTCATTACTTAATCGTGACCTGCATGGTGAGCCAGGCTGCACCGCAGGCCTCCCGCTACCGCATCCTGCCGACATACCCGCTACCCCACCGTCAGTGGGGATGAAGTCACAGGCCCTGCCTGAACGCAGGCCGCTGCGCCGCCGGCGATTGCCTCTATACTGCCTCTATACCTTCACCAACAGTGTCCCAGATAAGTGGCTGTGAATCCTATCGGACAACGATTTATTTCTGCATTCCTTTGATTCTATATAGCTGCCTCTCCGGCGAAGATAATGGTGGTTAATGACTGTGATCCCTATGTTATCACAGCAGTCAACTTGCTAGCTGAGTCATAAAATCCTCCACTAGACTAAGGGGTCGAGTTCCCTCTGCGACTTGGTCCCTCTGCCAACAGACCGGGACCGACGGATGGCTCCTGTTCTCTCCGTATTCCTAGGACCCCTTCCTCTCTCACTCCAGAAGCTTCTCTTTCTTTCTGCTTCTTTCTCTCTCCACTCTCTACTTCTTCTTTCCACTCCTGGACTAAGCTCTTCCAGCTTCTAGTCCCTTCTGAGTCTTTATCTAGACTCCTTCCTTTTTACTGCAGCCTCCCCTCACTGGGAGCTGCTCAATACACGTCTTACTCCTTCCTCTTCTGGACTCCCCAAACTCTGCCTCGTGCTTCCTCAAGCTTCACTCCTCCTTCCTACTTACTACTCCACCCACCCATACACCCTTTCCTATCTCAGCCTGGGATGAGACCGTCCTCCTATAGGGTCCGTCCAGGGTGCCCAGTGTGGTGCTCTGCGTCCTATTTGCCACAAAAGGGTTAAAAATGTACTGTTCTGTATGTTTTTTGTGAGCAATGGGAGCTATGCCTTCTCTGCTGGACAGGCACACATAATTTGCCTCACTCCCTTACTTGTCTGAAGCTGAGAGCTTTGCAGACATACCCTAACTGGAGGGGGAGGAGCCGAGTTATTGTTCTCGGTGTGAGGAGAAGGAGGAAGAACGCTGGGGACGCCATGATACATGTGGCTGATCCCTGAGTGAGATCTAGCAAGCAGGGAACAAGCCCC
>JARQOD010000001.1:8225851-8374261 GCA_033576555.1 Oophaga sylvatica | reverse complement strand
TTTTATCTCGCTGCCGCACAGAGAGCTGCAGCGCGGCGGCTCCAAGGATCAATTGTACTCGCGTCTGATGACATGAGTACAATTGAAGCTTGACTGATGCAGCAGCGTGATCAGATCGTGTGATCATGCTGCTGACGTCATACGCCGGCAGAGGCGCACATTGTGGTAGTGCTCCAGTGGAGCTGAAGACACGAAGATTAATTGTGATGGTGGGATGGGGGCATGTAATGTGTGTGGGGATGGGGGCATGTAATGTGTGTGGGGATGGGGGCATGTAATGTGTGTGGGGATGGGGGCATGTAATGTGTGTGGGGATGGGGGCATGTAATGTGTGTGGGGATGGGGGCATGTAATGTGTGTAGGGATGGGGGCATGTAATGTGTGTGGGGATGGGGGCATGTAATGTGTGTGGGGAGATTGTATGTTCTCCCCGTGTTTGCATGGGTTTCCTCCAGGTTCTCCGGTTTCCACCCACACGCTAAAGACATACTGATAGGGAATCTAGATTGTGAGCCCCATCGGGGACAGTGATGATAATGTCTGTAAAGTGGAGTTAATGGCGCTATATAAATGAGTACAATAAATAAAATAAATAGATGATAGATATAATAGATAGATAATAGATAGATCAGAAGAAAAAAACAGGCAGCACTCCAAAAATTAAAGTGAAAAACCGTTGCTTTACTGATCCATTAGCGGCAATGTTTCGGCAGATTTCTCTGCCTTTCTCAATTCATTAGCGGCAACGTTTCGGCAGATTTCTCTGCCTTTTTCAAACTTGAGAAAGGCAGAGAAATCTGCCGAAACATTGCCGCTAATGGATCAGTAAAGCAACGGTTTTTCACTTTAATATTTGGAGTGCTGCCTGTTTTTTTCTTATTTTCTATTTTGGAGGTTTGGACATCACCTTAACAGGTTTTCTTGCACCCGGCTTCTTTTGGTAGTGCTGCCAAGTTTTCTTAATTATTTTAAAAGATAGATCAGAGAGAGACATGGGATAACATTAATTCAATTCTATCTGATTTCTTCTCTCAAATTTGTTAACTTTTTTATTGATCCAGGGGCAGTGATTGAGAATTTCCGACCAGTTTCTCTGCCGTGCTGTTGTTCTTATTATTTTGTCTTTGCCCCTCAGTGCACCGTGTGCTATGAATAAATGATGATGATAGCCACCTGTTCTCCCAAACCTCAGCGCCTGCATCTCTGACAGTGCCTGCTCCGTGTCATCTCGCCTTATAAATCATGCACTTTGCAAACACACATAACAGTCAGTTCATTGAATTACTCCGTCCTTCCATTTGTGATTCCGTCTGTTCTTATTACTGCTAGAGTGAATTATTAATCGTCATATTTATTATCTTGCAAATTAGCTGCCAAATGAGCTCAATGCATAAAGTTATACTCAGTCCTGGTCTGTTTCCAGATAAAGATGTGCTTCAGGGTTCACTATCTATCTATCTATCTATCTATCTATCTATCTATCTATCTATCTATCTATCTATCTATCTAAATTAAAAAAACTGACCGTCACATCCAAGCATAAACTAAGTGCGAACAGGTGCTTACCTAGAGTCACCAACTCATACACACTCAAACAAAAAAGGCAGCAGTCTGTATAGCGCCATAGCATGAAAATATGAAATATGAAATTTGAATTGCATTGCTGTGTAAGGGGTTGCAGAGACTGACCTATGCCCCAAAAACGTACCGGTTAACTGTTGATAACTGAATGTTCCATGCTGCAAATATATTTGTAAAGTACCTAATGCTGCTATGTATATAATGTTTTTTAACTAATTACTGTTGCATGCATATTGTATATAGAGAAAGTGCAGTATTAATGTTAGGCCACTAGAGGGGGTTACATTAGCATATATAGCAATAGGAACTTAGTATCGGATAAGTAATAGTTAAATTAGAAGTGGCCAGCTGTGGGTAAGCCAGGTGTGTCATGATCCAGTCCGGGGATTGTTTTTTGCTATCTCTCTCTGGACTGGTCATTCCGGTGTTAATCCCCTCTGCCTCGTTTTGGTGCTGGCTGGGCTATTTCAGTCCTCTGCAGCCTGCTGGCCAGTGTCAGCTATAGAGAAGCTGACTCGTATACCCTAGTGATTCTTCTGCCTCTGACTTCCCGTAATTTTGTGTGATCCATTCCCTATCCCTGACTCGGCCTGATCTTTGAACCCCACCTCTTGTTTTCCGTCCCTGATACCACGTTCCCCGACTGGTTTTGACTCACTGGCTTCTACCCCGATTACGTCTTACGTCTCATATTTTGGATACCACGTTCCCATTAGGCTTTGACTTCTGGCTTGTCTCTGACTACGTGCATTGCTGTGACCTTTGGCACTTCTGCTCCTGTCAGTTTCTGACTGGTTTGTTTGACCACTCTTTCGTTACCTGTGACACCTGTGCTGCTACTCAGTGTTGCTATGCTGTGTTTGTTCAACCTCTCTTCCCTCACCAGCACCCCCTGGTGGAGCTTGTGCTATACTGCACTTCAGCAGCATTACAAGGAGGACTTCCTGAAGTTAGTGAGTAGGGCCAGGGAGACCAGACAGCTCAGTAGGGCCTTAGAGTCCAGGCAACTCAGTTGACCACGTAACTTTCAAGCTAGGAGCCCAGTCATCCAGGGCTTGGGAACTGAAGGACACAGCAGCAGAGGAATGCAGGGCAGCACCAAAATGTGGCAGCTTACTACGTGGGCAGATGCCCTTATGTCTGGGGCAAAATGGACAGGGGAACTCCTGAAAGTAGTTAAGCTGGACAGAAGGAACGCTGCGGTACCGGACCAGTTGGTATGACCAAGGAGCATTCTAGAAGAAGTGAGGGAATGCAAAGGAATAGACAAGGATGTGTTCTGAGATGTTCCCTGTGATGTTGCTGTAACTGAGCTGGACGTACTGAGAACAGATTCAAGTAAAGTTGTTTGCTACAAGTTGGAACTGGACTATGTCTCTCTTTATCTGAAATCACCAGAAACAGTTCTCAGCAGCTTAGAGGGGACCCGGATGGAACCGAGAGCAGGACAAAAGGTACAGATCAAAGGGGACATTGTATATATGTGGCGGGAGAAAAGGGCGTGATTGAGCAACCGTTGTCAGCCACGACTACGACCCTGGCTCACCCTACAACTGCATTACTGCATTTTCACCCCTCCATACCAGAAGAGGCGTCCCCATTGGGCAGTTACTTTGGGCTCAATGAAACTGCACATCTGATGAAGATTTTAGGTCGCACGCTGAGGCCTTGACCGTAAGGTTCCGACATTGCGGATACCCTAGAAGGATCATATCCATGACATTCCTGCAGGCCAGGACCTTGAGCCACGACGTCCTATTCACCTCGCATCCTCGCCAGCCAGATTCCACTCTGAGATTCATCACTGGCATCAGGTGAGAAACATCCTAACAAACCATTGGGACATCCTCACTACAGATGCACAAACATCTGTTTGTGTCAGCTCATGTCCCATGTTGACTGCCAGGAGGGCCCCAAACCTGTGAGACATACTCACAAGAAGCCAATTCACCAGACCTCCGGTCAGGCAGAATCATGTCATCCGCCTTAATGGCTCATTTCCATGTGGTGACTGCAATGTATGCCCTTTTATGCAGCCCACAAGGGATTTTTTCACTAATCCACTGGATGCTAAATGTCACCGTCTAAAAAGTTACATCAATTGTAAGACATGGAATGTGATATATGCCATTGTTTGTCCCTGCAACAGGGTCTATGTAGGACAAACTTCGCAAGAACTCAGGAAATGAGCATGAAAACACGGGTCTAATATCAATCTGGCGGCCTCGGATACTAAGAAGGGTAAAAGTTTGACGCCTATTGCAGCACACTTTGTCGCTGCACATGAAGGCAGGCCTGCTAATGCTCGTTTTTTTTGGCCTACAGAAGATTATTGGCAATGATGGAGGCGGCGACCATCACAGCCTCTTCTTTCAGACTGAAGCAAGATGGATTTTCCTACTACACTCAGTTTCTCCGTCTGGTCTCAACGAAGAACTCCTTTTAAAGGGATTTCTGGGACAGATTCACCCCATCATTACTCTGGGCTGCTTGAGTGACCTGCCTTGACACACTATGATCTACTACTAGCAAGACTCCCTCTCCATGGACTTAACCAATTTCTTCTAGCATTTCTTTGCTCATGGACTGCCAGAACCATCTGCCCTGACGCAAGAAAGCCTATAACTAATAAGTCTCCTGTCTTGTCTGAACTTACAGATATCTTCCAGTATTATGTTTTGAGCTACCAGTTGTTTATTTTCCTAAACCCGACTCTTCACTTGTCAGGCACATATGCAATCGGTTATCAATTAAAGTTTGATCTTTCACTTTTGCATTAAACTGCTTCCTTCCTTTTATTATTCCTATAAACCATATGTTTCCCCCCCTTTTTTTTCTATTCCTCATGGCATCCAGGTTTTACACATCCAATTTTTTTATGTGCCTTTTGAGGGCGGGCACCCCATGTCTGGCCTTACTACTGGCTTTTCATAGGTTTATTCAACGTTATTCTTCATATGTTCCCATGCCCAGCCATCCATATGGCTCCATCATCACATCCCATTCTGTCCCCCTTATTCTTTTTCCCTCTTGTTAATATTTTATAATTTTTATATATATATATATTTTTTTTCATTTTTTCACACATACCTTCTCCTTCTTTTCATTTATTCTGTTTCATTTCCTCATATTGACATACACTTTCTGGTTTTTGATTTCACTACCTTAAATCTCACAGTTAACTTACTTTGCAAGTGAGCTTTACACCAGCTTTACCACTTCATTCCATTTTTTTCACCCATCCAGTGACATGCCACTATTTACATTGGCCTCTTCAGTCCGGATTTGAAAAGCCCTCTCTTTGCGCAGCTTCTACCCGCAGCGCATGCGCTCACATGTTCCCCACACGCGGGCTTTCCTTCCCTGACCTTTGGCCACTGCGCATGCGTGCTTTTTTCCATCACACCGCTGGCATATTCCCCTCTTGCGCCTCTGCATCTGTGCGTCGTTCGAACTTGCAACACGCACGTGCGGCTTCTACCATGACGCCGCCGGGATATCCCTCTCTTGGTACCTTGGCGCCTGCGCAGCACCTGGCTTGCTTCAGCTACTCGTGTCTGCCTTTCTGCTGACATATACTCAAGTGGGACCCTACACACGCCCGCAATGCATCTCTTGATTATCTCCCTGCTCTATTTGTAGACTGCCTTGACTAGCATCTGAGACCTTCCCATGATGAAGCTGCTTTGCAGCGATACGCGTGGGGCTTCCCCACACCCCTGCCTCCACCTTTCATCCACAGCATCCACCTATTTTAGGAAATTTACGTCCACATGATGTCCTGCTCTCTACACAGGTTTCTTATGGCAAAAGTACGGACTTGATTACTGGTAACCCTTTTGGTCTCCATCTTGAACAGGGTCCTGGCATTATAACTTTCTTTTTGCATACTTACTTTCATAGTTTGCATAGTATTGGTGCCCGTCCTGTCTTCCAGGGATTTCATCCCCTCCTTCTATTACTACTGGGGTAGTTCCTTAATCTTTGTTCCAGGCTTTCTGGTATTTTCTAGGGCCTGGTAGTCTGGACATATTGGCTTCTTTGTGAGGACGCCCACTTTTTATAATACACACCATGTATGCCTGTTGTGGTTATGCTTTATTGTGCCTTATTTATCACAAATATTTATGACTATAATTATTTGACATTTATTATGCTTATATGTCATTTTCTATCATATTAACAATGTTCATGTTTGTCATTACCTGGCTGTAATCTGTGTAGTTAGTCAGCGCTATTTATATGCAGGTCTAACATGTACCTACTGCATCGCTCATATTGAGACAGGGGTGTTGTGACACTTCTTTTAAATGGTTGTAATTAGAGATGAGCGCCTTTGCCTCTGGGAAGGTCAAGTCGGGTTTCGGACCACCCGACTTTCACAAAAGTCGAGTCGAACGAAGTCGGCCGACTATCGGCCAGGTTTCGTCAACAGTCGAAGACCCGACCCCAATGCAAGTCAATGGGGAATAAAAGTCAGCAGGGAGTGGAGGACAGTAAACACACCTACAGTGCCCATTTCAATGCCAACGACATCAATTCTTATTACTTAAGCTTGTCAACCTTAATTAACTTTATAATAATAGTAACGCATTGAAAACTGGGGGTTATTTGGCTAAAGTTGTGGGGGGGGCAGGGCTGGCTCCAGGTTTTCATGGGCCCCGGGCCAAAGAGTCTCAGTGGGCCCCTTTAACACATACCACAATTCATGATGCTCCTATACGGCAGAGAAATATAGGTATAGTACAATGCCAAATACTTCACTTCTTCCATTACATGAGTGATATTTATTGTAAATTCTACAATAGCTCAAAAACCGGACAGTATAGTCTCCATACAGTATTATGGCCACCACATAGTGCACCATACAGAATAATGGCCCCACATAATGTTCCATACAGTATATTATGAGCTACACATAATGCTCCAGTAATGATGACCCCATGGATGATGCTGCAGTGTATGATGGGCCTATATAATGGGCCCCATATAATGCTTCTGTGTATAATGGGCCCCGTATATGATGCTCCAGTGTATGATGGGCAGCATTTATAATGCTCCAGTGTATGATGGGCCCCATATGATGCTCCAGTATATGATGTGCCCCATGGATGATGCTCCAGTGTATAATGGGCCCTATCTATGATGCTCAAGTGTATGATGGACCCCATATATAATTCTCCAGTGTATAATGCTCCCCATATATTGCTCCAAACATTAAAAGTCTCTGCACTGTGACTGTTCAGGCAGAGGGCATACAGACGTGACATCATCGCGCTCTCTGACCTGAATGTCACTCTCAGGAAACGTGGAAGACGTCACAGCGGTGGAGCAGGGAGAGGTAAGTATTGCAAGTGCTGGGGCCCTGAGCAAGCAGTGGGGCACACTTATGGGTGCCAGGAACTGGCACAGGGCCCCTCATAGTAAGTCGGTGTCTCTGACGGCGAGTAGGCCTCCCCACCTGCTCAGTGCCACGGCACTTGCCCGGGTTTGCCAGGTGCTGACGCCGGCCCTGGGGGGGTACAGCACAGGTAGGAAGGTGGAAAAACTGGCATATATTGAAGTGTAGGCTGAACTTTTAAATTCCTATTTTGCATCTGTTTTCTCTCAGAAAGGAAATGTAACATCAACTGATCTTCACTGTCCTGTTAAAGGAATAGAAGAATCCAGGATATCTATAAACAGAAAGACAGTGAGGAAACACTTAGCTAACCTAAATGAATTCAAGTCTCCAGGTCCAGATGAATTACACCCCAGAATACTGAAGGAGATAGCAGAAGAAATTCTTGAACCACTGTCCATAATCTTTGAAAATTCTTGGAGAACAGGAGAAGTCGCTGTGGGTGCGCGACGATCGTGTGGTGCGGAGTGCTCCTCGTTTCTTGGAGGCTCTTAAAAAGGTCTTTTTAGGACCTCAGGTCACCCACAATGCGACGCTCCAGCTACTTGCATTGGCACAGGGTTCGTCTTTGGTCAGTCAGTTTTCCGTCCAATTTCGGACTCTGGCCTCTAAGCTAGAATGGTCGGATAAAGTTCTCATTCCAGTCTACTGGAGAGGACTGGCTAACCATGTTAAAGACGCTTTGGCTACCAGGGAGATTCCCGCCACACTGGAGAAGCTTATCTCCATATCTACCCACATCGACCTCCGTTTTTACAAGCAGAGGTTGGAGCGGACCCAGTGTAGTCAGAGGTTTCGGTTGGCTCCCACCTTTGCCAAACCTCTCGAATCCCCCGTTCAGGCGTCCGAACCCCAAAAGGCCACGGAGGTTCCTCGTGAGGGACCTAAGTCTCAGGCCGCTCGACTACCCGTGGTCTGTAATCTTTGCCAGCAGACAGGACACTATGCTAACAGATGTCCACAGCGATCGGGGAAGCGATTGCGTCTAGTGACCCTGGGAGGAGGTTCACTGGAGACAGCTGCATTTTCCTCCAAGATGACATTTAAAGGGACAGTCACTGTAGGCTCTTCCACTCTTACAGTCGAGCTTTATGTGGACTCGGTAGCAGAGGGTAATTTCATCGCCACGCAATACATCTGGTAGCGCTCAACAAACCAGTGACTGTCCGGGTAGTGAAAGGGTTGACATTGCCCTCACAAATTACACATCAGACTGTTCCCCTTACTTTGTGTGTATCGCCTTCCCATCAGGAAATTATTTCCCTTCTCTTCCTTCCCGAGGGAATAGGCGAAATCCTACTGGGAGTACCCTGGCTACGTTTCCACTCCCCTCATATTGAGTGGACCTCCGGTAGGATACTGGGTTGGAGTGAGACATGTAAGGGCAGATGTGTCAGGTAGCAGGTAGTGCATTCAGTTTAACACTACAGAGATACCCGCAGATCTTACTCCTCTTCCCAAGTGCTATCGGTCATATGCAGACGTGTTCTCTAAGAAGGCTGGGGAGACTCTTCCGCCTCATCGTCCCTACGACTGTCCTATTGACCTCTTGCCTGGAGCAGAACCTCCTAGGGGAGAGGTCTATCCCCTCTCTCTTCCTGAGATGGAGGCTATGTCTCAATATATCCAGGAGAGTCTGGCAAGAGGGTTCATTAGGAAGTCGGTGTCACCAGCAGGAGCGGGGTTCTTCTTCCTGCAGAAGAAGAATGGAGAATTACGTCCGTGTATAGATTACAGGGGTCTTAACGCCATCACCGTTAAGAATATGTACCCATTGCACCTGATTTCTGAGCTCTTTGATAGGCTCCGGGGAGCAAGGGTATTTACTAAATTAGATCTGCATGGTGCTTATAACCTGATTCGCATCCGTGAAGGGGACGAATGAAAGACCGCTTTTAATACCAGGGATGGGCATTATGAATACCTGGTGATGCCCTTCGGGCTCTGTAAAGCCCCAGCCATTTTCCAAGACTTTGTTAATGACATCTTCCGGGATATGCTTTCCACCTCTGTAGTAGTCTATCTGGATGATATTCTTATCTTTTCTCCAGATATTGACTCTCACCGGAGGGATGTCTGCAAAGTCTTCGACCTTTTACGGGCGAATTCCCTCTATGCAAAGTTGGAGAAATGCATGTTTGAGCAGGAGTCTTTACCTTTCCTGGGCTATATCATCTCCGCCCAGTGATTGGCTATGGATCCTGCCAAACTACAGGCTGTGATGGACTGGCAAGAACCCCATTCTCTTAAATCGGTGCAGCGCTTTTGTCATGTGTGCATCGCCACGAAGATCGTCGCGGTTGCACATTCTGACTTCTCACAGCTGAGTTGCTGTTTCTTTGTGTTTGGCAGTTAGGGAGTTAATTCTGTCTGTGCTCAGTTCTGGGACTGGGTGCAGTTTCTTCCGGCTGCAATTAATTATTTGTTGATTGGTTTCCTTTAAATCTCTGGTTGTCTGTGTTGGGAGTTGCCAGTGAAATTCTTCATGCAGACCACAGATAGGATTGTATCTGTATAGACTTAAGTTAAAGAGCTCCTTAGTTGTTTTAAGCTCACCTTGCTTAGAGTTTAATATCCCAGATCATTTATGTTCCTTCTGTGTTTGAGTGTGTATGCAAGTCTGTGTTTTCTCCAGTCTGTCTTATATGTCTAATCTGTGTATTTAGCAGAGATCAGCCCATATCCCTTTGGTGGTAATCAGAATCCTTCTTAGGACTGATTACAGGGTTCAGGGACTGATAGGAGACAGGGTTAGGCTGGAGACTTGGACCTCTGAACCATTATCAGTACCTCCAAGGTGAGGGATTAGTTAGGACCCCAGTTTAGGGTCAGGTTAGACCCCCGGTCCTCCTCTTTCCTGTGACAGTGTATCAAGTCCTCAAGATTAACCCTGAGTTCAACGGATATGTGTCAGGTAAATCTATTCTATATTTACATGCTGATGTTGCTAATTTATATGTTGTATAGAGTGTTGTTCTTTTAAGAATAGTTTACTGACATCGTACACATATCATAAGACCGCGTGACATTTTCACTGGCCAATAAAATTATTCCCAGTTGCCATGGATCCAGTAGCCCAGCTGGCTCTGCAGTTGCAGGGATTATCCATGGAGCTGACGGACATTAAGTCCAAAGTTTTGTCTCCCTCGGAGCAAACCAGATTTGAACCTAAAGTAGCTCTCCCGGACAGGTTCACTGGTGGGCGAGACAAATTTTTTACCTTCAGGGAAGCATGTAAATTGTATTTTCGGCTTCGGCCTCGATCATCAGGGAGTGAAGAGCAGAGAGTGGGAATTGTTATCTCGCTCCTACAAGGGGACCCTCAATCCTGGGCCTTCTCCCTTCCTCCGGGATCCCCGGCTCTACAGTCAGTAGATCGATTTTTTACTGCCCTGGGTTTGGTATATGATGACCCAGATCGGGTCTCTCTTGCTGAGACAAAATTACGTAAGATACAGCAGGGAGATCGTCTGGCGGAGGAATTTGCTTCTGAGTTCCGTAGATGGGCCACAGATACTCAGTGGAATGACCCAGCTCTTAGGAGCCAGTTTTGTCATGGGCTTTCTGACAAATTAAAGGACGTTTTGGCTCAGTATGATTCTCCTCCATCACTGGAGGCTGCTATGGCCCTAGCTATCCGTACTGATAGACGGCTCCGGGAGAGGTGCGAGGTAACTCCGCCCCCTGTTGTTACTCCACCTACTACTAAAGTCCCTTATGTTGAGGTTCCCCTTGTCTGTTCGGAGGAGCCTATGCAGTTGGGAGGGACATCATTTCGTAGGAGGGGATTGGCGGTACGCCGCAGGACTAGAAGGTGTTTCTTCTGCGGGAAAGAGGGACATTTTGTTGGGGGATGTCCATCCCGTGCCTTGTTGAGCAAAAAGTCGCCGGAAAACTGTTAATCCCAGGTTGTGTGGTGGACGACAACCTGGGAGTATGTATTTCGTCCGCTAGTTCTTCTCAGTTCCTTGTACCAGTGGAGGTGGTGGTTGGTACGAGAGTGGAGAGATTTTCTGTTCTTCTTGATAGTGGGTCCGGGGCTAATCTGGTTGACGCTCAGTTTGCTCAGGCTCAAGGTATGCATCTGAGTGTATTGGTCAAACCGATCCCTATATTCTCCATTGACGCCAGGCCTCTCGGCCAAGGTAGCTTTGTTCATGAGGTTCATAACATTGACCTTCGGGTAGGGGCAATACATAGGGAACTATTATCTTGTTATGTGTTGGAGGGTCTACCTACTCCTATTGTGATGGGACTTCCTTGGTTGGTTAAACATAACCCTGTGATTAATTGGCAGTCCAGAGATATAAGCCAATGGGGGGAGTTTTGCAAAAGTAACTGCATGAACACAGTCATCAGTGCGGTCGTGCCTAGTACTTTGCCTCCTTTTTTGGAGGACTTTGGGGATGTGTTCTCTGAGGAGGGGTGTCAGGAGTTGCCTCCTCATCGCGTGTATGACTGCTCTATTAATTTACTTCCTGATGCTAAGTTACCTAAAGCTAGGTTATATAACCTTTCTGGTCCTGAGAGGCAGGCTATGAAAGATTATATTTCGGAAAGTCTGGCCAAAGGGCATATTAGACCTTCATCTTCCCCAGTGGCCGCGGGGTTCTTCTTTGTGAAGAAAAAAGATGGAGGCCTACGCCCTTGCTTGGATTTCCGCGAACTTAATCGGATTACTGTTCGAGATCCGTATCCACTCCCTCTGATTCCTGATCTCTTCAATCAAATTGTTGGCGCCAAATGGTTCTCTAAATTGGATCTCAGGGGGGCGTATAATCTGATTAGGATAAAAGAGGGGGATGAGTGGAAAACGGCGTTTAACACGCCGGAGGGACATTATGAGAACCTTGTCATGCCTTTTGGTCTGACTACTGCACCAGCAGTATTCCAACATTTTGTTAATGACATTTTTCGTCATCTGGTGGGGCTGTTTGTGGTCGTATATTTGGATGACATTTTAATTTACTCACCAGATCTTGTGTCTCACCAGGAGCATGTGAGACAGGTGTTGCAGATCTTGCGAGACAATAAACTATACGCCAAACTGGAAAAGTGTGTATTCGCCGTACAGGAACTTCAGTTTTTGGGTTTCTTGGTGTCAGCCTCCGGTTTCCGTATGGACCCTGAAAAGGTGAGAGCAGTGCTTGAATGGGATCAGCCAGAGGATCTTAAGGCTCTGCAGCGTTTTCTGGGGTTTGCTAACTACTACCGGAAATTTATTTGTAATTTCTCATCTGTTGTCAAACCTCTCACTGACATGACAAGAAAAGGGACGGATTTTTCTAAATGGTCGGACAAAGCTTGCCAAGCTTTTTCCTCTTTGAAAAAATGTTTTGCTTCGGCACCGTTCTCATCCAACCAGATGCATCACAGCCGTTCGTTGTGGAGGTGGACGCGTCTGACTAGGGGTGGGTGCAATATTGTCCCAGGGTCCGTCCCCTGGTAAATGGCATCCGTGCGCTTTCTTTTCTAAAAAATTGTCGTCCGCCGAAAGGAATTATGATATCGGCAATAGGGAACTTTTGGCCATTAAGTTGGCTTTTGAAGAATGGCGTCACTTTTTGGAGGGGGCAGTCCACCCGGTCACCGTCATTACTGATCACAAGAACCTGCTGTATTTGGAATCTGCTAAGCGTCTGAATTCCAGACAAGCTCGATGGTCGTTGTTTTTTACCAGGTTTAATTTTGTTGTCACTTATCGCCCTGGATCTAAGAATGTTAAGGCGGATGCCTTGTCTCGCAGTTTCCCAGGGGCCGGGAAAATGGATGACCCGATTCCTATCCTTCAGGAGGGGGTGGTAGTGTCGGCTGTATGTTCTGAGCTTGAGGAGGAGGTGTTAGAGGCTCAGGGGGACGCCCCTGCAGGACCTCCAGGGAGACTGTTTGTCCCAAATCAGTTGAGACAAAAGGTTATTGAGGCACATCATAATTCTGCTTTAGCAGGACATCCAGGGAGTAAGGCTACTTTAGATCTCCTTTCTTGCCGGTTTTGGTGGCCTAACGTTAATAAAGATGTTTTAACTTTTGTCGCGTCCTGTGGGGTTTGTGCTCGCTCTAAGACCCCTCATACCCGTCCGTCTGGGACCCTCTTACCCTTGAAACTTCCGGAGCGTCCATGGGCTCATTTGTCTATGGACTTCATCACGGACCTTCCTCAGTCATCAGGGAAGACTGTCATACTGGTGGTTGTTGACAGGTTCAGTAAGATGGCACATTTCATTGCTCTTCCTGCCCTCCCTAATGCTAAAACTCTGGCGCAGGTGTTCATTGGGGAGATTGTGAGACTTCATGGGTTGCCTTCTGATGTGGTGTCAGATAGGGGGTCTCAGTTTGTGTCCAAGTTTTGGAGGGCATTTTGTTTACGTCGGGGGATGCAATTGTCATTTTCCTCGGCTTTTCATCCGCAGACCAATGGTCAGACAGAGCGTCTGAATCAAAGCCTAGAGACTTATCTTCGGTGTTTTGTCTCAGAGAACCAGGAGGACTGGTCTTCTTTCTTGCCTCTGGCAGAGTTCGCTCTTAACAACAGCGGAGCGAGTCCACTGGTAAGTCCCCGTTTTTTGGGGCATATGGTTTTCATCCCCAGTTTTGTACATTCAATGGGGGGGGCCCTTCTGGGTTCCTGAGGAGGAGCGTTTCTCGTCGTCACTTGCTTCAGTGTGGAGAGGTGTATTGAATAATCTGAGTGCTATGGGGAACCGTTATAAACGTATGGCTGATAGGAGGAGAGTTTCTGGTCCAGATCTTAATGTGAACGATCTGGTATGGTTGTCTACCAGGAATATAAAACTTAAAGTTCCCTCCTGGAAGCTGGGCCCCAGATTCATCGGGCCGTACAGGATCAGTTCCATAATTAATCCTGTGGCATTTCGTCTGGACCTCCCTCCTACGTTTAAAATTCATAATGTGTTCCACAAGTCATTACTTAAGAGGTACGTGGCACCAGTCATACCATCACCTCTACCTCCTCCTCCAGTGGTGGTCAATGGTAACTTGGAGTTTCAAGTGTCAAAGATCATTGACTCACGTCTGAATCGCCGGTCCCTTCAGTACTTGGTGCATTGGAAGGGGTATGGTCCAGAGGAGAGGACGTGGGTTCCTGCGTCTGACATTAACGCAGATCGTTTGGTGCGGACCTTCCACAGAACTCACCCGGGCAAACCTGGCCCTGAGGGTCCGGAGGCCCCTCGTAGAAGGGGGGTACTGTCATGTGTGCATCGCCACGAAGATCGTCGCGGTTGCACATTCTGACTTCTCACAGCTGAGTTGCTGTTTCTTTGTGTTTGGCAGTTAGGGAGTTAATTCTGTCTGTGCTCAGTTCTGGGACTGGGTGCAGTTTCTTCCGGCTGCAATTAATTATTTGTTGATTGGTTTCCTTTAAATCTCTGGATGTCTGTGTTGGGAGTTGCCAGTGAAATTCTTCATGCAGACCACAGATAGGATTGTATCTGTATAGACTTAAGTTAAAGAGCTCCTTAGTTGTTTTAAGCTCACCTTGCTTAGAGTTTAATATCCCAGATCATTTATGTTCCTTCTGTGTTTGAGTGTGTATGCAAGTCTGTGTTTTCTCCAGTCTGTCTTATATGTCTAATCTGTGTATTTAGCAGAGATCAGCCCATATCCCTTTGGTGGTAATCAGAATCCTTCTTAGGACTGATTACAGGGTTCAGGGACTGATAGGAGACAGGGTTAGGCTGGAGACTTGGACCTCTGAACCATTATCAGTACCTCCAAGGTGAGGGATTAGTTAGGACCCCAGTTTAGGGTCAGGTTAGACCCCCGGTCCTCCTCTTTCCTGTGACAGTGTATCAAGTCCTCAAGATTAACCCTGAGTTCAACGGATATCGTGTCAGGTAAATCTATTCTATATTTACATGCTGATGTTGCTAATTTATATGTTGTATAGAGTGTTGTTCTTTTAAGAATAGTTTACTGACATTGTACACATATCATAAGACCGCGTGACAGCTTTATGGGGTTCATTAATTATTATCGCCAGTTCATTCCCCATTTCTCGACTTTGGTAGCTCCCTTGGTAGCCCTCACCAAGAAGGGAGCAAATCCCAAGTTGTGGTCTGAGGAGGTCTCCAAGGCGTTCTCTTGCATCAGGTCGCATTTTGCCAGTGCTCCCATATTACATTGCCCCGATGTTGATAAGCCGTTTATTTTAGAGGTGGACGCCTCTTCTGTTGGTGCTGGAGCAGTCCTTTATCAAAAGGATGCTCAAGGTCAGAAGCATCCCTGCTTCTTCTTTTCTAAAACCTTTACACCAGCAGAGAGGAATTATTCCATCGGGGACAGGGAGTTACTGGCTATGAAGTTGGCCTTCTCCGAGTGGAGACATCTTCTGGAGGGGGCTCGCTTTCCCTTCCAGGTCTACACGGACCACAAAAACTTTGTGTGCTTGCAACAGCCCAGCGGCTGAATTCCCACCAGGCCAGATGGTCCCTGTTCTTCTCCCAGTTCCATTTCACCCTCCATTTCCTCTCCGGTGAGAAGAACATTCGGGCCGATGCTCTGTCTCGCTCCGTCGCATCCTCTGAGGAGGTGGAGGAGGAGCCTTGGCTTATTGTCCCCTGTGAGAGCCTAAGAACTGTGGCTCCGGTTTCGCTTGAGTCGGTTCCTCCGGGCAAGACTTTTGTACCCACCAATTTGCGACTGGAAGTACTTTCTTGGGCACATTCGTCCATGGTGGGTGGACATTTTGGGACATAAAGGACATCTGAATTGCTGGCGAGGACATACTGGTGGCCACATATGGTCCGTGACGTCAGGGAATATGTTCAGGTGTGCGTGTCCTGCGCCAAGAATAAGTCCCCTCAACAACGGCCGGCTGGGTTACTTTTTCCTTTGCCGGTGGCAGACAGGCCTTGGGAGATGTTCGGGATGGATTTTGTGGTGGGCTTACCCAAGTCTCGGGGCTGCACCATCATCTCGGTGATAACCGACCACTTCTCCAAAATGGTGCACTTGGTCCCTTACCACGGTTACTGTCTGCACGGGCCTTGGCAGCATTATTTATTAGGCATATTTTCCGTTTACACGGTATGCCAAAGTCGTTAGTGATCGAGGTCCTCAGTTTGCGTCTCGGTTCTGGAGAGAACTGTGTCGGCTACTCAGCATTGAGTTAAATCTCTCCTCTGCTTATCATCCCGAGACAAATGGGTTGGTAGAGAGGACCAACAAGACCTTGGTCACCATTCTACGACATTTTGTCTCAGCCAGGCAGGATGACTGGGCATCCTTGCTACTGTGGGCTGAGTTTGCACTAAATAATGCTGTGGCTGACTCCATCGGACAGACTACATTCCTTCTAAACTACGGTCAGCATTCGCGGGTTCCGGTGCCCATGCCGTGTCTTCCGCTGACTCCAGGGTGGCAGACTGGGCTGTGGAGGCACGGGACATTTGGGATCGTACCCAGGATGCCATTCAGGCATCCAAGGAGAGGATGAGGTCCTCTGCCGACGCACATCGGCGCCCCGCTCCAACATTTGCTCCTGGGGACTTGGTGTGGCTCTCCGCCCGTAACATCAGGCTGCGAGTTGAGTCCACTAAGTTGGCACCCCGCTACCTGGGTCCTTTCAAGGTCCTCGAGCAGGTTAACCCTGTGGTATACCGTTTGGCTCTTCCACCACGCCTGGGTATCTCCGACACCTTTCATGTATCCCTCCTGAAACCCGTGCTCATGTCCCGGTTTTCCGAGTCATCTGCAGGGACATCGGGTTCGTCTACGGACGATCATGAGGTGAACGCCATCGTAGGGTGTAAGGTGGTATGGGGCAAAAAAATTTATTTGGTGGATTGGAGGGGTTATGGGCCTGAGGATAGGTCCTGGGAGCCTGCCGAGCACGTTCACGCTCCGCAGCTCATCGCTGCCTTTGAACGCAGCGAGGCCCAAAGAAGGTGGGGCCCTAGGAGGGGGGTAATGTTAGGGATCGAGTTCCCGCTGCTGCACAAGGGGAATCTCGAGCCAGTCCCGCTACGGTCCCCCATCCATCTCCGGCCGCAGTGGAGCCTGCTCAGCAGAGACTTCGGTCCCAACGTCTCGCTCGGTCTAATGCTGTGCAGAGGCTTGTTGCTGCCTCTCCTGGTTCCTCTGTTATAACCAGTGCTGGGGCAGGCAGTCCTGGGACAAAGTCCTCGCTTTCTCCATCTGAGCATGCCCAGGGCAAGATCTCCCATTGGAGATCAGGGGTCACATGCTCGGTTATAGCAGCGACACCCATTGGTCCGCCAGGAAGGTCCTGAAAGTGCTTGTGTTCTGGAACAGTTTCTCATTAGTCCTTTTCTGGAAGGTCCTGTAGCTGCTACTATAAAAAGGTGGCATAACCGCACGGCCGCGCGCTAGTATCAAATCTGTTACGTGCTTGCGCCAGTGTGGTCATGTATGCATGTGGTTAGGTCCGGCTGAAATAAGCCCCTAGAATACCGGCACCTCCGGTGAGGAGTTTCGTATGCACGTGTTCAGGGCTCAGCTGAAAGCGCCATTAGAATACCGGCTACTCCGGTGAGGAGATTATTGCTTGTGTTCTGATTGCATGACCACAGACTGCAAACCGCTTAGCAGTCATCTGTGTCCCCTGTGAGTCTAACAGGACACAGTCTTTGTCACAGAGGCTCTGTGAATTAACAGAGTCCGCTTATATCGCCTTATAGCGCTACAGCATTTTAGTTAGCGACTCTGTGGAATAACAGAGTTCGCCCATACCGCCATATAGTGCTACGGTGTTTACATCTGCGACTCTGTGGGATAACAGAGTTCGGTCATACTGCCTGTATGCTCCATCTTACTAGCAGCAGGCTCTGCCTGCACGGTGGACCCCGGGCTGCGAACGCACCTCTCCTTAATATCTATTAGGTGCGTTCCGCAGGCCCTTAACAGTAAGCCAAAACTTGTTCCTGATGCGCCAGCTTTAAAAGCGGTTTACCTACTCTCAGAAAAGGGAGCCTTCCAGGCCTTCTGTAGCCAGACGATGACACCTCCTGCCTTAGGTGCTATTGTACTTTTGGCACTAGCAGCAGATGCACCACCATCAGTACCAGCTGGCCCCCCCTGCCCATGTCCGCGGCCTCTTCCATCATACTTCCTCATGTTTGGGAAAATGTACCAAAAATACCAGCAGATATATGGTACTGTATGAGAGCGTGCAGCTGTATACGGTGTAGGGAAAAATTTAAATCTCCGTATATATTTCCGGAGTCACACACAGACGCTCTCTCAGTATGGATTTCACCGCAATGCAAGCAGCAGATATACGGTACTGTATGAGGAGCATACAGCTGTATACGGTGTAGGGGAAAATTTAAATCTCCGTATTGATTTCCGCAGTCACACACAGACGCTCACTCAGTATGGATTTCACCTTAATACAAACAGCAGATATACGGTACTGTATCAGAAGCGTACAGCTGTATACGGTGTAGGTGAAAATTTAAATCTCCGTATTTATTTCTGGAGTCACACACAGATAGTCAGCATGTATTTGTCCGTGATACCAGCCGGTACACGGTAGTGTGTGAGGAGCGTACAGCTCTATACAGTGTGTGAAAAAATGAACGGTCGGTAACTGTGCAGAAAAAAAGAATAAATGTATTAGTGCTGTGTAAAAAGCAGTCTGCACAGCAGTGTACACACAGCAATACAGCTATCAGGCAGCCTAATAAAAAGCGCTGCTGCACACAAGAAAATCCTCCCCTGTCACTGCACACTAACTGTACAGCACAATTGCTATCAGCATAAGCACATAAGAACTTCTTATATCTTTTCAGCCCTAACTCTCTCCCTACTGATAAACAGCAACCTCTCCCTACTGTTAAGATCGGCAGAAGTAAAATGGAGGTGACGCCCCCCAAAGCAAGCCAATCACTGCAATGCCCTTCTCTACGATGGTGGTGGACGCTGCACATGTCATCTCGTTGCCCACAGTGTACGTCCTTGCTCATTGGCTGAAAAAAAGGCACCTGCAAGCATTCTGGGAAATCCGACTTTGGCGCTCGTTTTGCCGACCGCATGGCCAACTTCACGCTATGGATGGGTTTCGGTTAGCGAAACCCAACTTTGGCAAAAGTCGGCGACTTATGAATCTGGCCGACCTGTTTCGCTCAACTCTACTCTCTACCTATGAAATGTTCCCTGTACCATCGACTGCAACACAACCCTAAAGCATGATTGATCAACCCCCATGCTTAATGGTTGGCGAGATGTTCTTTTCCTGAAATTCTGTTCCTTTTTTTTTCTCCACACATACCTTTGATCATTGTGGCCAAAGAGTTCTATTTTAGCCTCACTAATCCACAAAACTTGTTTCCAAAATCCATCAGGTTTGTTTAGATGTTCTTTTGCATACTTTTGATGCTGAATTTTATGGTGCGGACACAGGAAAGGTTTTCTTCTTATGAGTCATCCATGAAGGCCATATTTGTGCATGTAACGGGCTGGGTGGTGGAACTACAGTGCCAAAGCCCACGGAAAACTTGGAGGTGCGTGGTTAGGAGACTCACCCAATCTGACCACGTACTTGCAAGCATCTAACGACACTGCGGTCCGTGGATAGACAAAGGAGCTGATCCAGGTGCTACTCCAGGACTAACCTTGGGTAGATGGCAGCTGACCCCTGGGAACTGGTAGCTGGGATGGCCCAGGGGAATGTCCAACAGATGCAGGCAGGCAGAGAAGATGACAGGAACCGCAGGTGCAGACAGGACAGTCTGATGGAGAAATGAGCACTGGCGGGTGCAGCTGGCTCGGCTGCCGTTGAAGAAAGCACTGGCGGGAGCAGCAGGCTTGGATACAAGTACTGGGACCTGAGAACTGACAAGTGTGTTATGAACAAATTCACAACATTGCACAGGCACCTCAGGAGGTGGTTTAAATAGTAAGTGACCTCCAGCTATTGGCTGGGGACTCTTTTAGAGGAACGCGCACAGCCCCTTTCAGAAAGAGGGAGTGTGCGTGCGAGCGCACCCTAAGACAATGCCTGGAGACTTGCTAAGAGTGAAAGTGTAGGTAGGTTGCAGGATGCAGTGACGGACGGGAGGCAGATCAAGGGTTAACAGATTTATTTACAGAGGATAACTCCACGCAGGGAGACAGAGGGTTAATAAGGGGTTAAACTATGTAAGTTGTGGAAGGATATGACAATTTGCAATACAACGGTACAGTGCTATGCGGTAACTATGAAATTCACGGTTCTCGTGTCTCGCTGGTGTCAGAAGTAATGCAAACTGTAATTCCTGCTTGGAACTCAATGGCGTCTGCAACGGCTGGCGCAGTGTCTTTTTTTAAAGGGGTTCAGCACACAACGATACCCCATTTTCTGGTGACAATGGTTGGTCTCCGGTACCTTCCAGTGCCCCTAGTCCATATACTGAAATAGTGGCTAAATAACAATGAGGACTACTGTCCTTTACGAGCACAGCATGGCTCCGCTAACATACGCTGGCAAATTCAGGTCACAATTGTCTGGGCCGACATTCACTAGCACAGTCGGGATGTAAAATAACGGTCACTCTCCCGTTCTCTTTCAGGCGACACGTGCACGGTACTCACGATCCTGAAGTGCCTGACACCTGGCTCTATGGCGGTCACCAGGTACACCCTGTATGACTCCTTCTCTCTTGTCCCCACTGTTAGCAGTGGGCGCTGGTCTGTGTGGCATAGGTGCTCCCCGGACGGAGCACTCCTCTCTTTTGTTGCTATAGCACCCGGCTTGGCTTTGCTCTGCTGGCACGGCTCTGCACTTCACGGCTCTGCGTGGCATGGCTCTGCTCTGCTGGTGGCAATCCCGCTTTCCGTATTGCTGCTGGGCACTCCAAGTCTCTCAGCGCAGCAGCCCCTATGTTCCTGGTTGGCTGCAGCATGGCCTGTCAACGGCCCTGTACTCTCTAGTGGGGAGGGGAGTGTAGCACACCACTCGCCTGACTGCGCGCTGCTTTGCCCTGATGCCCAATTGCTTTCCTTCGTGCGCTTTTTCTTCCCTCTCCTCTGCTCCCCTCCGACAGCATGAAGCCCCTCCTCTCTAAAGCTTCTCCCAGGCAACGGGGGAAGGTAAGCCTCACTCAGGCTTCCCCCCGGGAACAGTGGATGCAGCCTCTCTAGTTCCGGACCCAGCACGCTGGTACCTACTGCCACGTCAGTCCCCCTACACGTGCACCCCGGGCAGCAGCAGACCCGGGGGGAGCAGTATGGGAGCCTAGGCGGTGAGTACACTGGTGTCTCTGCAGGGAGCGAGTGACTGTAGACAGAGATGCGGGCGCTACAGTGCAGGTGTCTGTGAACAGTAGAGCAATGCACCACAACTCTCGAGTCTGCTAAATCTTTCTGAGGTTCTTTTGCAGTGAAGCGGGGGTTCTGATTTGCCTCTTTAGCAATCATACGAGCAGCTCTCATTAAAATTTTGTTTGATCTTCCAGATGTTATCTTGACCTCCACTGTTCCTGATAACTGACATTTCTTGATTACTTTTTAAACTGTGGAAAAGGCAACTTGAAAAAACTTTGCTATCTTCTTATATCCTTCTCCTGCTTTGTGGGTCTTCACCATTTTCATTTTCGGAGTGCTAGGTAGCTGCTTAGAAGAACCCATGGCACAAAGTTAGTGATCGTCCCAAAATCTGAGCAATCACCTGATCTACTTCATCCAATCAGCATTCATGTTTATACTGTGCAGAACTGGAAAATCTGCATGAAAATTATGATATGGTGAAAATACAAACTGGTCTAATAATTGTGCACAGTGTTGTGTCGTCTCTCTTAATGTATAACTCTGTCTCTTATTACATAGCACCATCCCTTAATACATAGCATTCTCTATTGAAATATCTTTCTATTATCTATCGATCTATTATCTATCTATTACATATCTATTATCTATCTTTTATCTATAATCTATATATTATCTATCTATTATTTATCTATTATCATTTATCTATCTAGCTATCTATTATCTTTATCTATCTATTACAGTATATATTTATTATCTATCTATTATCTATGATCTATCTCTATGATCTATCTATTTTCTATCTATTATGTATCTATCTATATCTATCTATCTATCCATTATCTATCTATTATCTATCTATTATCTATATACTCTATCTATCTTCTATCTATCCATCCATCTTCTCTGCTATTATAACTGTATTATTATATTGTGACTTTCTGCAGTATCCAATGGCATTTTCAATGAATACAATTCACCTGGAAAGTTAGTTCTCTCATCTCTGTTTTTGGCTGCTGGGACTTTTTGTTCTATACACCATTTACCAAATTATATTGCCTTGGGATGCAACAGGTAGCATGAATTTCTTTATTTTACTATGTGATATCAGTGGCCATTGCCAGCAGCCATATAATCTCTCAGTAATCCAACATCTTTACAGAAAGGAAAGGAATCGGGATTTGCGCAGTTCAGAGATAGAGTCTCTCCTAAGACATTTTCCATCTGCTTATCTGTGTAATAGAATATTCTTCTGTTTACAGCCGGGTATCATGGTCGTTAGCAGATAAGGTGGCGGTGCACGGAAATATGGCGTTTCATTAATAGTATGTAATAAAACAATTTTCAGTCCGGTTATCAGGGCACAAAAATGCAATAAATTCAGCTTAATGGGCTGTGGCCGCCATTAAAGGGGTCACGCGCTAAAATAAATCCCACCTGATGCCTTTATTTACCACTGTAATATGGAGAGCTGAAAACTTAAGGCGGCCCCTAAGGACTGTGAAGAATTGAAAACATGGCTCATCCATGTGTATAGTTGCATGGAGATTGTTTAATGGGCGGAGAAAATTATGTGATGACACGGATTCATCAAGGTGGGAGGAAGCAGGACCGAGAGCGGACGAAAAAGTCATCCTAAATTAAGTCACAAAAATTGGGTAAATCGATAATAATTCACATCCTTTATTAGCATAAAAACAGAATACAAAAGAAAGGTGCTAGACAAAGATAAAGAGGGACTAACAGTCCATGAGAAATCCCACTTCAGCAAAATAAATCAATGTCATTGACACAAAAAGCACCCCATCATGTAAATGCGCAACAGCAATAATATAGGGAAAGCAGACACCCATTATGCCCCATAATGATGCAGTTAACTATCACAAGCGTGCATTGCTTAAAAATAGTGTGCAGCTAACTCCCTTTAGTATACGCCTAAAAACGCTAAACATGTAAAAAGTTAAAGGGTGTATGGCCAATGATCTCTAGTACCTACCAATATCAGCTGGTGGAGATCCCCGGACGTCCCTCTGCCCCGACGCGCGTTTCGCACAGCTTCTTCGGGAGACATGTATAATTTTTTTTTTTCATTTAAATAATAAAAATAAATTTATTTGTTTCACAATTTTTGGAGACGTAACGTTTTTAATTTTTCAATCGATAGAGCTTGTTTTTTGTGTGGCGAACTATAGTTTTTATTGATGCCATTTTGCGGTACATATATTGTTCGGATTACTATTTATTTTATTTTGTGGAGGAAATACAATAACTTAAAAATGCAATTCTGGCATTTTGATTTTTTTTTTTTGCTCTACATTGTTTACCATACAGGAAAAATGATTTCACATTTTGGTAAGTTCCATTTTTAGAATTCCGGAAATACTGAATATATTTATTAAATTTTAGCTCTTTAGTTATAAGAGGGAGTTTCAATTTTTATAGATTTTTTTCCTGTATCTATTTTTGTTCTTTTAGTGCCCTTAGGGGGGCGCTGCAATTGTTTAACTGCTTGTTTTAAATACTGCAATACTGTAGCATTTTTCTATATAGAGAAAATTCTGTGCTACTACGACTTTGACTGGGTTGCACAAGAGTACCAAGATGGCGACCATGGGAACCGTTAGCTCATGAGCTCACTGCATACACCGGCCTCCACTACATACCATAATGGTTCATCATGTAGGTGGAAGAAAGTAAAAAAATTCCAAAATTGACATTTTTTTTAATATTATGTTACTACTTTTACTGTTGAACTACGTTAATTGCAACTAAAGATAAATAATTAGTGTTATTATATTAAAAAAAACTCAATGTGCTGCAAAATTGGCCAGAAATGGGAGATAAGCCATGAAAAAGCCCCAGAAGATGGAACAGTCCTCCTCAGGACAGACGTCGATTGAGTAGCCTGACCCAATGTTTCGCCTATAAATAACGGCTTCTTCCTGGGCGTTTTCACTACTTATTCAGTCTAGTAGATCTACACTATGTTCTGTTTTATTTTTACGAGTTTAGAGTAGATCAATAGTGAAGAGATATTTACTATACTCACAAAAGTAATTAAATTTGTGGCAGACAGCGAATGTGTAGCCTGACCTAGGGTTTTGCTCTACAATTAACAGCTTTTTCTGTGGCTTTTTCACTGCTTACCCAGTCTACTGGATCTACGCTACATTCTGTTATTTTTTTTTAGGTCCACTAGACTGAGTAAGGAGTGAAAAAGTGTTTACTATACTCACAAAAGTAATTAAAAATGCATGGAGCAGTCCAACTTATAGCTGACAGCCAATGTGTACCCCTGATTGAGGGTTTCGCCCTACGAATAAAAGCTTTTTCTGGGGCTAAAACATTCTAGTGGATCTACAAAATATTGTGTTTATAGCTTTATGTACCTTGTCACCTGGATTTATCTAGTTTACGTCATCTGAATTATGGCGTTTACAGGGATACCTGTGATTTTCTGTTGGACTGAATACTAAATTAAGAACTCTTTATCCTTTATCTCTATTAGGTCGTGAGTTCTCTCCAATTTCTGCCCAATGTTGTAGCTTAGTGGGGTTTTTTTTGCAATTTTACAAGTTTATTATTTACAAAATAGTTTGTTTCGCCCACATTTTATTTTCATGTCAACTTGACTGTATGTGACCCTTTTTTTGGGTGGGGAGAGATTTATATTTTTTATTGAGTTTGTTGGGGGGATTCAAATCTCTTTTTAATTACTTTTTATTCTTTTTTTAGGTGGAATGAACACATTAATTCTTTTTGGCTTTTATCATTTATGGTAAGTGTTTTTTTCTTCTTGTTTCTTAATTAATAATAATAATAATAATATAATATATTGGCTAAAAGGAAAAGATGTTCTCTTTTATACTTAGGATAAGAGATGAGTGAATCAGTTTGAGGCAAATTCAGTTCATCAAAAATGTTGAAAACCACATTTAATTCTCGTACACGAGAATCAGATGTCTGAATGAGTCCTTACTTTGTAAAACCGCTTAGGTGCCGCAGTTAGTATTGACTGAGGCATCTAAGGGATTACATAGCCAGAACTATTATGGGGGCTATTTTAATAGATGCCTTTTTGAGTCCAATTTTTTTTAAATGTCTAGACGAAATGAATGCTGTGGTTTAAGAAAACCATTGTCCTCAAAAATATGCCTCCAAACCTTAAAAATACTGTAGATATCCCAAGCTTCGGAATTACTTTGAACAGAAGGTAAATTGTTTCCCCTCCATTGCACTGAATTTTTCCTCTTTAATTTTAGAAAAAAATATTATTTCCCCTGTAGTAATTCAATAATCACAGAAGAAAAATACCGGAAAATAAGGTTAAAAAGCAGATTCCAATCGGGTCTGTAAAAACAGCAATTTATTGGACATAGAAGCAGTAACCAGCGTTTGCGCTAATAATTGATCACCTACCCCTAATAATGTGTATCATGTTTTTAGATTGAAGTCCTTATTCTGTTCTGTTTTCCTAATGATATTCCTATAGACAAAGCCATAGTTCTAGACTATGGTAAATTTTGCTGTGACTTTTTGCTCTTCTTGATGGATACAGCAGCCAGGAACAGAAACGCGGCACCTCATACTGATAAATACCAGAAGGATGAAACAGTTGCCTCTGAGAGACGGAGAATTTCGAGCTTGGCATTTGCTTCTGTTCTGTGAATCAATCTCAGCGGAAGCCGACAGTCATCTTCTTAAAAAGTTCATTGTAAATGGAAAGAAACAAAAAAAAGAGTCGCAATGTGAGGTCTCCATTCTGTGATCACTCAAACCCACATTGCATTGTGAGCTCACCACGGCACAAAGAGGAGAAAGTTACAAATAGAATTTCTTGAATATTTTGAAAAATGGTTATTTCTGCTCTGCTGTAGATTTTACTGGGGTTATTTCATTTAAAATTGTGCTAGCAATCATTTGTGTCTAACTTGTGGCACCCCTGACAAGCAACTGGTTTCATGGGGAGAAGTTACAAATGGTCAACAATGGTCACTATTGGGAAAATGTAGCATTACTTGCTGACTTCAGATGAACTGCCAACTTGCCAGCTCTCTCGGAACAGTGGATAGGCAAAAAGGAAAAACTACCTGACCTGAGCTAGCAAAAGAGTCAACAGATTTCAATCCAATCCTCCGAAATATCTGGGAAAGCAACACTTATATGAGATTATTTGGTGGAGGTGTGGAGTAAGGCTTTCAAAGTTGATGAAAATCAATTTGCAGGACCCGATCCACCAGCCACGTCAGTAATCGGTGGTCAATAGACAGGAGGCCTAAGAACCACCTCTTATCTGATGGCATCTGCAGCTCTTTTCTTGATTACTCGGCCAGACATGGTGATGTCGTATCAGGATGGCTAATCCAAAAATGAGCCACTCCAAATAATCTTATGCAAATGTTGCTTTTAAAGTATGACCTAGAGGCTGCAGGAAAAAATATTCAGCATCTACTACCCACCCGAGGGCATTCCCTAAAAGATGTAAAAGAGTAGTACAGATGGTATGTTAGGCGCCGGGATTCTCCCGCTGCTTGGGATAGATTACGGGCACTGTCTGGCCGCTGCGAGTCCTGCTCAGCATGGACGTAGGACCCAGTGTCTTGCTCAGGCTCGTGGTTTGCCTTTGGTTACCATAATGTGGCGTCTCCTCATAGGTGTTCGGACATCAGCTGCTCTGGTGATGTGTTCGTTCGGCATTGGCCCTCGGGCAATGTCAGCGTGAGTGTTTGGAGTGGAATTTTGAGTTTAAAAGGCCCTCAATGGCGCATGTGGGTGTGCTAGTGTCATTTATGGTTGGTGTGTGTGAGTGGATACACTACCACTCTGCTTGCACGTGTGTGTGTGTTTAGCTTTAGCCTCTTAGGGTTTTTTCGGCCCACTTGGCTTAGCATCTGTTTCCTTTATGTGTGCGGTTAGCACAGTTGAGTTACAGAGCAAGATCCAATCAATTGAGCTGTGCTCCCCTGTGAAGTCAACAGGGCTTCTAGCATCTTTTTAGTTTTTTCTCTTGACTCAGCATCTGTTTCGGCCACGTGTGCGATTGGCATGGGTCAGCTACAAAGCGAGCTCAACCCTTTAGCTCTACCTCTCTGTGAAGCTAACATAGCTGAGTATTGTGAGTTCTTTTCTTGCTGCGTGGAGTTAACATAGTTTTATTTGGGTGCTCGCTCGCTGTCTTTAATTCGTCATTGTTCACATTAGCAGCAGGTTACATCTCTGCACGGTGGACCCCGGGATGCGATCGCACTTTATTATTTATTTTATTTAGTGTGATCCGCCAATCCTAACATGGTATTACTGACAAAAGCCCAAGCCACAAATGGTCTCTCAGTTTTCACTTGCTATCTAACGCTAGATGCCAGTAGCCGTAGCTTCTTTCATCTCAAAGTGCCTCATAAAAAAATTAAGAAAATGTAGCTGTGACATTTCTACACTCATACAGCGTTTGCAAAGTGCAAAGCCCAGAAAGAATTATAATTAGGGTCATCCCAGACCCTTGAAGGCAACAGCTGGCAAGCCACATTCAAATATTGATCATTAAAAGCACTTGATATGCTGCTGTCATCTGATTGTGTGGAAAAGTCGGGGATGATCCAAGCTTTGTTCATTGTTATCAGAGTGAGCCTGTTAGCACTTTCTGTTGACAGGTGAAAGCAACTGTCTGTTATGATCCCCCCTGGTGACACTAAAAACCCACTCAGGCAAGATGCTAGTGGCAGGGCAGCACAACACCTCCAAGGCATAGAGAGACAGCTCTTGCCAGGTTTCCAGCTTTGAAACCCAACAGCTGCAGGTCGCAAAGGAATTAGAGAGTACTCTGGTTTTGTCATCAGCATTGCAGAGCTTCCAGCTGATGTGGACAATATGCTCAGAGTGCATCGGAGATGAATGATGAGGAGTTACTGGAGGTGGTGCAAGAACTGATGTAGGAGGATGAGGAAACCCTGATTGAAGTAGGGCCAGAAATCCTCGGAGTTGGTAGCTGATGTGCCTTGTCAGGTTGGGTCTCGGCCCCGGCCTCCACAATGTTCACCCAGTATGCCATGAGGGAAATTTGACATCATTGGCCACAAGCACATGTACCATGTGTCGGTAGTTAAGTGGACAATCCCAGTAACTGTGTTGGTCAGGGGACAGTGGTGCTGTGCCTGGACATGTGCTGGCACAAGGCAGGTATGCCACAATGGGAGAAATAATGGCAGCTTGGGACTGAGTACCGAGAGACCAAATTTGTACACCTGTAGCAGGACAATTTTTGTTTTTATTTCAAACCAGCAAAATTTAATACAAACCATGTTCAACAGTGTATATGATAATAGTATATTTTTGAACAACCAAATTTCTACACTTGTAGCAGGCCAATTAAGGATTTTATTTCAATTCAAACCAACAAAATTTCACACAAAGCAAGTTCTAGAGTATAAATGACAATAGGCAATTTTGAAACAACCACATTTCTACACCTGCTGAACAATTTTTATTTTTGTTTCAAGCTAATGAAATTTGACACAACTTAGGTTCTACGGTATATATGACAGTAGTCAATTTTTGAAGCAAAAATATTTTGTGAACTGTACAAGGCCAAGTGGTTTTTAAAAAAGTAACACCCGGTAATTTTACACAAAGCACACTAAACTATATGGATAACTAATTGAATCCAGAAAAAATTTTGGAACATTTTTTTTTTTTACTTTTAGATAACATTATAATATAACAATCACCTTGTTAAACTGTATGGCTGACTAATTGAATACCAAAAAGATAAATCGAACATAAATATTTTGAAAGTGTACTTGATCTACTCCCACACTCATAAATGCTTTGCAGAAAGTGCAAAGCCATTAAAAAATTATAATGAGGGTAATACAGTAATCCTTTTCAGCTCTCCGCTACTTCTCCATCCTCAGGAGGCTGGTGGGACTGCCTCCACCTACTTTCTGGAGCCTAATTCCCAGGTGCCTGAGCTGTAAGTAGCCTGGCTTCAGATAGTGATGGAGCCCTCGACATGTTGAAATGGGCAAACAGCTCCTTGTGTCACCTGCACCATCGCCTGTTCCCATATAGAAGGTGGGGAACCCCAAGGACAGTACGATCTTTTGGGAGGTGGTAGCCCCGTCTCAAGCAGCTTGTTGGAGGAGCCTCTCACAGGTACTTTCATTTCTCAAGAAGAGTTCGTCCTGCTTTTGAGGAACTTGACCTTGATTCCAGCCGTCAGCTCTTGCAGCCTTCAAGACAAGTGTTCCGTCTCTACTGCTTGTTGGTTGAACGAAATGTGATGACGGGTCCAATCTCTTAAATGGACCCCTATCTCCACTGGCGGTCGTACATAATGACCTATAACCAGGATGCCAACTGTCAACACCTTGCGACTACTGAGCCCTCTTGCATTTATTCCGGACCTGGTCCTCTCTTGTCTCCTCTCTTCTGACCAGCCTAGGAACCGCAATCCGCTCTCTAGTTGCTGGATCCTGGCTCTCCCATCTGCAGTCCACAAGAACCCCAATAGGGAAAGCTGCGTCCTGGGTTCATGCGTTGGTGTTCCTGAGAAAGCAGACATTTCCGAACCACAGGCTACTGCTATCTCTGCTGTTGCCCCAGCTTGATCTGGCTCCGCTATTGCTCCAGTCTCTCCATCTGAGATCTAGTGGGATTCTCCCATTTGTCGTCTTGTTGCCCACTAAGCACATTACACTGTATGGATTACTAATTCATTCCGGAAAATTTTTAACACTAATTTGGAGTGCTATATACCACTAATTTGTACCACGCATCACGTACCCTAGAGCACATATTACTCTATGGATGAATAATTGAATCCAAAGAAATGTTTGAATGCTTTTTTGGAGTGTTATATATCACTGATTTGTATCCCAGAGCACATAATACCACCGAAATGTAACAGAAAGCATGAAATACTGTATAAATGAGTACTATAACACCAAAATAATGGGAATGCATTTTTGGAGTGTTATATAGTACAAAAATGTGCCTCAGAGCATGTAATACACAATGGATGAGTATTTGAATACAGACAATTTTTTAAACGCTTTTTTTTGAGTGTTATATACCACTGAATTGAACCCCATAGCACGCAATACTCTGTGCATGAGTAATTGAATACAGAAACATTTTTTAACGCTTTTTTGGAGTCTATATTCCATCGAAATGTAACAGAAAGCACCTAATACTATATGGATGACTAATTGAATACAGACACACTTTTAAATGCTTTTTTTGAGTCATATACCACCGAAATGTCACAGAAAGCACCTAATACTGAGTGGATGAGAATTTTAATACAAACACATTTTTTAATGCTTTTTAGGACTGTTATATGCCACCAAAATGTACCACAGAAAACATAACAGTCTATGGATAAGTGTCACGTTTGGGGACTGCAGCCGCCACCCATGGCGTGGCGCGGGCATCCCTCGGGTACGAAATCTGGACCCTCCATACCACAGAGGGGGACCCGGTCCTACCCATACTAGGGAAGGGCAGAGACCGGGGTTCTGTGGCAGCTGAGCATGTGGACAGAATAGAAACACGTAGAACTTGATCACACCGCACAACTTCAGGTATAGTGAAGTAAAGTTTACTAAAGTAAATACGTGATGACACACAGTACATAACTCAAACATGAGACGAGGTTATCAGAATCACGAACTCAGGAACACGAACTGAACTTCAGGAACACGGACTGGATCTCAGTAATACGAACACACGAACACGAACTCAGGAACATGGAATCAGGAACACGAACTGGACATCAGGAACACGAACTGGATCTCAGTAACACGAACACACGAACACAGACTGGACATCAGGAACACGGACCCGGAACACGGACTGGACATCAGGAACACGGAGAACACTGGCATCGGACTCCGGACATCTGGCAACGATCGGCAGGTTCCGGACATCTGGCAACGATCGGCAGGCTCCGGACATCAGGCAGGAAAGGATCGGATCCGGACATCTGGAAGCGATCTAAAAAGGAACCCAAGCGGTCTGATGCAAGTCCCACCAGGCTCAACTGGAGCCTGGCGGGGATTGCACCAAAAGCAAGCTGAACACAGAGTAACAGAAACTCAGCACACCCACACCGGATTCCTCCTTCCAAATGAACCCAGGATATATCACAGAAAGTCAGTTAGCAAAGTATCACAGTCACTGGGCACAGGGTTCAGTACACAGAAGGATTCAGGAACATAGCACAGCAGACACAGTTCAGACTGTCAGGTACAGGACAGGTACAGGATCAGAGATACGAGCCTAGAATTACCGCCTCTAGGAAAGGCACAGGAACGAGTTCAGGATCAGGGATACGAGCCTAGAATTACCGCCTCTAGGAAAGGCACAGGAACGAGTTCAGCATCAGGGATATGAGCCTAGAATTACCGCCTCTAGGAAAGGCACAGGAACGAGCCTAGAATTACCGCCTCTAGGAAAGGCACAGGAACGAGTTCAGCAACACCAAACAGGACTAGGGAATCAGCTCTCCAGAGCTGATCAAACTCTGAGCAGGAACTGAAAACACAAACACACAAGGCTAGGTTCAGAAGCTATGTGAGTAGCTAAGGCCCCGCCCATAGGGCAGGGAGCCTTTATATATGAGCTGCCCCTCAGCAATTGGCTGGGGACAGAATTTCAGGTACACACACTAACCCTGATAAAAGCTGGGTAGGTGTGGCCTGCGCACCCTATGAGAGCCAGACATAAGCACAGCAAGGGCACCTGGAAATGGCTGCAGCCCAAACCCACGTAGCAAGCCATGCACCAGTGCAGAGAAACTTGCAACCTAAGTGTAGCTTTCACAGCAGTAGCCAGGGACCGCAAATGCGGGTGGTCATGCAATGCAGCGGAAACACCCACGCATGCACGGTTACGCAGCGGAGCTGGGAACTGAGCATCATCCATACAGGTAACGGATATCAGTATCCCAGCTATATTAGGGGGAAAAGGAGCAAAGGGTTAAAGCACAAACATGCGTGTCACAAAGTGACAATAAGTAATTGAATGCAGACAATTTTTAATACGCTTATATACCACTAACATGTAACAGAAAGCACTTAATACTCTGTGGAGGACAAACTGAATGCAAAAACATTTTGCAATGCTTTTTTGGACTGTTATATAAGACCGAAATGTACCACAGACCAAGTAATAGTATATGGATGAGTAATTGAACACAGAAAAATGTTCCATTGCTTTTTGGGAGTGTTATTTAGCATAAAAATGTATCACGGACCATCTATTAGAATATGTATGAGTAATTGAATACAGAAATATTTTTCAACTCTTTTTTGGACTGATATATAAAAGCAAAATGCACAACAGACCACATAATAGTATATGGATGAGTAATTGAATACAGAAAAATGTTTCAACACTTTTTTGGACTGTTATATAACACCAAAATGTTCCACAAGCCACATAATAGTATATGGATGAGTAATTGAAAACAGAAAATTTTTTCTGAATGTGGCATCTCCTCCTTGTACCAGCACGTACACAGAAACATCACCTGTGCCGTTACCAAAGCACTTAGTGGCATTGTGTAAGGTTCTGTGTACATGTTCCTGAAACTCAGTTTTTCCGTCAGCCATTTTACTTTCTGTCTTGCTGCAGCTATCTTGCCCTCAGTCAATATGGAGTTTCCAGCTTGCATGTTCCCGCCCTGATTCTCTCCTCTTGCTTCTTAAGCAGCCACAGCTGAGCAATCAGTGCTTCAGAATCAAGCCTGCAGTGAACCTGTGACCTGACTCCTGGAAGCCTTGGACTTTGTACTCCAGTTATTTCCTATTGTGGAACTTTGGAACACTCGTGGACTTTGGAACCTTGCTATTTGATAAATCCACGTTTGCATGGACTTACGGTAACAGAGAAGAGATCCTGAACCTGTTGTGGAGAGTGATTGCTGAGCTTAAGTTACTCTGGCCTGCTGTGTCTCCTGCTTTTGTATCTGCAAACTGTGTGACTATTATTGCCACTTGTATGAAGTAATACAAAACCTTCTATATCAAACCTGTGACTCCTGTGTTTTCATCGCACCCAAGCACAAGACACTATATGAACTGTACTCCTTACATTACAAGATTCTGAAGCCAAACGTTAGTGTCTGCTGGGTCTGGAAAGGCTGTGTCTGCTGTAACTGTGGATATCAGATGTCCGGTTGAACTTTCTGTGATGATAGTGGTTGTGACTTCTCACAACCATTCCAGGTGAGCAGTTCCCTTAATTTTTTTTTTCTCTCTGCAGTGTTACCACAGGTAAACACTATTGTTTTATTTTTCTCCTCTCCTCTCCTTCCAGTACTCCTGTCTTAAAAGATCTGGAAAATGGAGGCCCGCATAAAGGAACTTTGCGGAGTGACTGATAATATCCTTGCAGATTTGCAGACTATAAAAACCCGTTTTACAAACCTACAGGACCTCACTAATCACATTTTGCAAGTGTTTGGACAGACTGCCCAGGATTTGCGAGCCAGGATTGAGGTTCTAGAGGAGCGAGTCCAGGCTCCTGCCGTAGCCCCGAGTTCTGGGATTCCCAAGTTGCCCCCTTTTCGTTTTGGCGGTGAACGTGAGAAATTCAGGGGATTTATTAATCAATGCAACCTTTTTTTTTCTGCACATGCTTCACAATTTCCCACTGAACGATCTAAAGTGCTTACTATAATTATGTTGCTTACCAACAAGGCTTTGATGTGGGCAAACCCTCTGATTGAGACTGAGGATGAATGTTTGGATCATCTTGATGCTTTCATTTCAGCCATGGGGCAGGTGTTTGATGACCCCAATCGAGGTGCAACAGTTGAAGCAGCCATGTTAGCTTTGCGCCAAGGTAAGCACTCGGTAGCTGAATATGCCTTGGATTTCAGGAGATGGGCCCTTGATACCACCTGGGACAGTTCCGCCAAAAAAATTATTTTTCAAAAAGGGTTATCTCCACTGATTAAGGATGAACTTGCTCGTGCCGACCCTCCCACTGCGTTAGGTGACTTTATTAACTACTGCATCCGTATTGATACTCGTCTGACTGAACGCAGGCAAGAGAGATGGTTCGAAAGCAATCGCACTAACCTTTTCCTACCTTCCTCTCCAGCTAAGGAACCTTTGAGTAGGATCACACGGGAACCTGAACCTGAACCCATGCAGGTAGACTCTTTACAACGACGGGTTAGTGATGCACGCAAGGAACATCGTTTTAAGGAGAATCTATGTTTCTATTGTGGTAAGTCAGGGCACTTCATTATAAACTGCCCCAGCCGTTCTCGTAAGACTACTGCAGCACTCATTCACTGTGAGTGTTGCGAGAGGGGATCTGTCAGGTCCGAGCCTCAGGCTCCAGAGAGATCTGCAGCAACAGATCTTGATTTCTCGGACTTAAACTCCGTTACCTCTGAGGACGTTGACTGTGTAAACGCTGCAATTTTTCAAGTTTCCTCAGCGGTGTCCCAGCTGAGTTGTAAGAAAAACAATTCTCATTGCTTTCTTTCCATCAAACTCTGGGTTGACTCAGCTTGGGTATCTAGCTCTGCTATGATCGACTCAGGGGCAAGTGGAAATTTTATGGATGTCTCCTTTGCTCTGAAACAGGGGATACGTTCAGTGAAGAAGGCTACTCCAGTACAGATGGAAACTGTGGATGGCTCCCTGCTGACCTCTGGACCAGTGGATCAGGAAACAGAGCCTTTGAGGGTTCTTATGGGTAAAGATCATCAAGAGAAACTGTCCTTTATGCTTATCTCTTCTCCCCATTTTCCCATTATTCTAGGGCTACCATGGCTGCAGGCTCAGAATCCTACCATTAACTGGGAGACCAAGGAATTACACTTTCCAGAGAAACAGATGAGTCCAAAAGTTTCAGCTTGCTCTGTTCCTAAAGGAACCATGTCAGTCCCTGAACTACCAGCTGTATACCAGGACTATGTGGATCTATGTGACAAGAAGAACGCTGACCAGCTTCCCCCTCACCGTCCATATGATTGTCCAATTGAATTATTGCCTGGAGCAGAGATACCTTTTGGTAAGATCTACCCCCTGGCGGGGCCCGAGCTAAAGGCTTTAAAGGATTACATAGACGAAAATCTAGCCAAGGGCTTCATACGCCCCTCTTCATCTCCTGCAGGTGCACCCATCTTCTTTGTAAAGAAGAAAGATGGATCTCTGAGACCCTGCATAGACTATAGGGAACTCAATAAGGTTACTATTAGAAACCGTTATCCATTGCCTTTAATCCCTGAGTTATTGGAGAGAGTGCGACATGCCAAAATTTTCTCTAAACTAGATCTCCGTGGGGCCTATAACTTAGTCCGTATTAGACCTGGGGATGAATGGAAGACTGCATTCAGGTCACGCTATGGACACTTTGAATATCTAGTTATGCCTTTTGGTTTGAGTACCGCCCCAGCCACTTTCCAACACTTGGTGAATGACATCTTCAGGGATCTCCTAGATACATTCGTGGTGATTTATTTGGATGATATTCTAATTTTTTCTAACTCCACAGAGGAACATCATGGACATGTGAGAATGGTCTTGGAACGTCTAAGACAAAATCATCTTTACATCAAACTTGAAAAGTGTGAATTCCATAAGACCGAAATTCAATTTCTGGGGTATGTACTGTCTACACAAGGAATTAGTATGGATGGAAGCAAGACCCAAGCCATCAAGGATTGGCCAAGTCCTAGAAATGTAAAGGAGGTGCAGCGCTTCATCGGGTTTGCCAACTTCTATAGACGTTTCATTAGGAATTTCTCTGAGGTAGTGTCACCTATCACCCAACTTACCCGGAAAGAGTCTAGGTTCTCCTGGACTCCCAAGCCCAGGAAGCATTTTCCCGTCTAAAAGATAAATTTACCACTGCACCTATCTTAGTACATCCCAACCCCGAACTTGCCTTCATAATAGAGGTGGATGCTTCAGACTGTGCCGTTGGAGCTATACTCTCTCAGAGAACAGGTGAGAAGAATGTCTTGCATCCCTGTGCCTTCTTTTCCCAGCAGTTGTCTTCGGCTGAGAGGAACTACAATGTGGGCAATAGAGAGTTGTTGGCCATTATTGCCGCCTTCAAGGAATGGAGACACCTTCTTCAGGGAGCTGCACAGCAAATAGTCGTCCTGACAGACCATCGTAACCTTGAATTTATCAGGTCGGCTAAGTGCCTGACTCCTCGCCAGGCTCGCTGGAATCTTTTCTTAAACCAATTTAATTTTATCATTTGTTATAGACCAGGATCGCGCAATGGAAAGGCTGATGCACTCTCTAGGATTTATTCAGCAGAGACACGTCCACTTACTCCTCCTAAGACTATTCTTCCTGACTCTAGATTCCTGGGAGTGATTCATAATCAAGACCTACTTAAGGACATCAAGGAAGCATACCATGCGGATTCCTTTTTGGCACAACCCCCAAGGGACGTAAGTCTTGTCTTTAAGAATGGTGTGTGGATTCAGGGACAAAGTCTGTATATTCCTGAAACAGTCAGATTGAGAGTATTGCAACTCATTCATGATTCCAAGATAGCTGGGCATAGAGGAATTCTAAAGACACAGGAATTTCTTTCTCGTTTCTTTTGGTGGCCCACTTGCAGGAAGGATGTTTTAAACTATGTCACTTCATGTGAAGTCTGTGCAAGATGCAAAACACCTCGCTCCTCACCAACTGGTCTGTTGCAACTCCTTCCCACCCCGTCCCGCCCATGGGGATCCATTTCTATGGACTTCATTGTGGAGTTACCAACCTCTCAAGGGAAGAACACCATTCTAGTGATGGTTGATCGTTTAACAAAAGCAGCTCATTTTATCCCTTGTGTCGGCTTACCCACTGCAAGACAGACATCAGATTTGATGATTAAAAATGTGTTTCGCTTACATGGAGTACCAGATGAGGTTATTTCGGATCGAGGGGTGCAATTCACTTCAAGGTTTTGGCAAAATTTCTGTGCAGCATTGGACATTAAAGTAAACCTTTCTTCTGCTTTTCATCCTCAGACTAATGGACAGACAGAACGAACCAATCAGACCCTGGAGCAGTATCTTCGCTGCTTTATCTGCCACCTACAGGATGATTGGGTGGATCTACTTCCACTGGCTGAGTTCTCTTATAACAACTCTCAGAGCGCCTCCACTAAGCAGTCTCCTTTTTACTCCAATTTAGGTTATCATCCTAATATTCTTCCTCGATTTCCCATAGAAACGCCTTTGCCAGCAGTGGCTGAAAGAATCACGTCTTTACAGAAGAATATGGATCTTCTAAAGGGAAATCTGGAATTGGCTCAGGAAAGGTACAAGAAAGCCGCAGATAAATTTCGTAAACCTGCACCAGCTTTCAAGGTAGGAGACCTGGTTTGGCTGTCAACCAGAAATCTTAAGTTAAGAATTCCATCATCTAAATTGGGACATAAATACATTGGACCTTATAAAATCAGTAAAATTATAAGTGCTGTCGCTTGTCGTCTTCAACTGCCCAGAACTATGAGAATCCACCCTGTCTTTCATGTATCCCTACTAAAGGCTGCGACACCCAATACGTTTCCTGGACGTTCTTCTCCTTGCCCTGACCCAGTGCTAGTCGATGGTCAGGAAGAATTTGTGGTGGAAAGGATTCTAGATTCCAGGTTGTATAGAAATCAGTTACAATATCTGATTAAATGGCAGGGCTACCCAGTGGAGGACAACTCATGGGAGCCAGTCAGTAACGTTAATGCTCCTCGCTTGCTCCGTCAGTTTCATCAGAGGTACCCACACAAGCCTGGTCTGAGGTCATCCGGAGGTTGTCCCTAAGGGGGAGTAATGTAAGGTTCTGTGTACATGTTCCTGAAACTCAGTTTTTCCGTCAGCCATTTTACTTTCTGTCTTGCTGCAGCTATCTTGCCCTCAGTCAATATGGAGTTTCCAGCTTGCATGTTCCCGCCCTGATTCTCTCCTCTTGCTTCTTAAGCAGCCACAGCTGAGCAATCAGTGCTTCAGAATCAAGCCTGCAGTGAACCTGTGACCTGACTCCTGGAAGCCTTGGACTTTGTACTCCAGTTATTTCCTATTGTGGAACTTTGGAACACTCGTGGACTTTGGAACCTTGCTATTTGATAAATCCACGTTTGCATGGACTTACGGTAACAGAGAAGAGATCCTGAACCTGTTGTGGAGAGTGATTGCTGAGCTTAAGTTACTCTGGCCTGCTGTGTCTCCTGCTTTTGTATCTGCAAACTGTGTGACTATTATTGCCACTTGTATGAAGTAATACAAGACCTTCTATATCAAACCTGTGACTCCTGTGTTTTCATCGCACCCAAGCACAAGACACTATATGAACTGTACTCCTTACATTACACATTGTCTACTTAACAACCAACACGTGGACAAGTAGTTGTAGCCAGGGTTGCTATATTTCCCTGACAGCACACTGAGTGAACATTGTGGGCCAAATTCCATCCTGGAAGGCACATGTGATACTGACGCCAAGGATTGCTGGCCCTACATCTATAAGAGTTTCCTCCACTTCCTATACCAGTTACTGCAACTCCTGCTGTTCCTCCTCATCCTCTATTTCCGATGTGCTATCTCAGAGAACGTGGTTCACATCAGCCTGAAGTTGTAATGTATGTTTATGGATCACCCTGCTTGTCATTTTTGGCAGGCTTTGCACTGTTTGCAGATCTTTTATGAGTGTAGCAGTAGCACAACTGCATTTTGTTCTCTATAGTTGAATGAGGCATTGCAGTTGGTGCTTTCAAGGGTGTATGGATGACCCTGCTTGTACTTCTTGGCAGGCTTTGCACTTAGGGCATAAATTCAATTTTATTTAATTTAAATTTTCATTTTTTAATCCTTTTTACATTTCACCTGATATACAAATCATTATATAGGAAAGAATGTTTCTTAACAGTTTTTTCCTGAACACTCCAATTTCCCTTCGATTTTGAATGTTTTATTGTCAGTCCTTAAAGTGTAGTAATTGTGTGAACCCATTGTTCTCAACAGTGTTCTGAGAGTCACAGATGCTTCCTAGGGTCTTCCCCATGCTGTTCTTCTTCCATTTATCAATTTATCCATCCATTTCAACATTTTTACTGCCCCCAAGACCTTCATGCAGAGGCTGCCGGAAAAATGCTCGGATTTCTCATTGACTCCCATTATATTTGTTACTCGAAATGAGCATGTGAGAATTACAAATTGCTCTTTGCCTGTAACAAGCATGAGAGCATTTTAGTGCTTGCTCATCGCTAATATCTCTAAGTCGTCAAGAAGTGTTGGCACCGAAATGTTTTCATACCTTAATAAAGAGCCATTGATTTGTCCCAGAATTTCTTGGAGGCTACTAGAATAAGAGGATTAGGAGAGTTTTCAGACTCTAGGAAGAGTTAGTAAATGGTAGTGGCCTTGCAGAACTTGCTTGAAATCTAAAAAAAAAAATGGAATTTTGGGGAGTTTCTTTATCCAGGGGTGAGGGGAGCAAAGTGTGAGAAGTTGGGGAATGAGGACTAAGGGAACAGGAGAAATTTTCTTGGCAGTGTGTGCAAACGGACACATCTCTTGTTTCATTCTGACCAAAAATTGACAAGAATGTTATGTGCTAATGCGCATTTGCTGTGTTTTGGATTTCTCAAGTATGACAAGTATGGGACATATTTGAGATGGACAGCAAAGAACTGGAAGTTATAAAGGACTTCAACCTACTCGAATCAATGATAACTCAAGATGCAGCAATGACACGGGCAGTCAATAGGCGAATAACTGTGGGTAAATCAATAATGAAGCCATTAGAAAAGGTCTTCAAATCAGGAACATTTCACTGGCAATGAAGAAATGGCTCATATATAGTTTAGTTTTTTCTTTAGTAACATATGGATGTGAAACATGGACAATAAAGAAACAAGACAGAAGAACCAACACCTTTGAAATATGATGCTCGAGAAGGATCTTATCAATACCATGAATGGCAAGAAGATCGAACAAATCAATTTTGGAGCAAATTAAGCCAGACATGTCACTCAATGCAAGAATCATCAAGCTACAACTTGCCTACTCTGGACACATCATACGAAGAGATCAATAACTGGAGAAGGATATAATTGTTGTAATAATAGAAGAAACAAGGCTAAGAGAAAGACTAGCAAATCAATGGCTTGATACTATCAAGATAATGTTGGAGAAGACTCTGGTGGATCTATCCGGGCTTGCATAAGATCGATCTTCCTACAGAGTTTTCATCCATCAAGTTGCCATGGCTCAAGATTGAGCCGAAGGCCATTAAAATAAAAAAACATAAACTAAACCACTAGAAACAGACTTTAGCACTTTCTTGACTTTCGTGTTACTTTCATTGCTCCTTTTTTATCTTTTCACTCTATCCCTTGTGCTCTTACTTATGGTATATTACTTCTCATTTCTCTCCACCACTTTTTTCTCTTTCCATCTAGAGTTTTACTTTAGTTTTTTATTTAGAAACCCTCTCCCTGTTGCCCAAGGCAATTGTCTACTTTTCCTATCCCTTGACCTGACCATGCTCTTATTCATCAGCTAAAAGAAAAGTTACTATGCTCCTTGTATAATTTAGAACAATGTGATCATGAAATTACCAAAATCTTGAGTCATCAACCTTGGAGGGACAAGGATGCCATAAGCCACGGAAAATCTACTCTTCTTTTAATGCAAAGACTATAAGCACATAAGGCCAGAGAGTAATTACCTTCACTTTATTGAAATAACCGAATCAGAAATAATTAACTTCTAACAAATGCTTTACTTTTTATTTAACCTCAACCTCAATTAAGCTGCCACTCAGCATTTTCTTCCAAATAGGGGACGAGGTTGTGACCCGTTGAGCGACCCCTCGGGCTCAGCCCTGCAGCAATCACAGAAAAATCCTATAGCATGGATCACAATTGCTGCATATGATTTACCTATCAGAGAACAATCTACTAACGAAAAGAAAAATGCAAACTCATAGACCTTTAATGGAAAAATGCATGAAAAAAGCAAAATAGAAGAAATATAAAAAAGAATCTACAGTGAGATATTTATATAGTGCATATAAATCTCCCAATAAAGTTATGAAAGTAGTTTTTATGTTTCACGAACAGACAGAGGCTTACATTGACTCATCCTTCCTGATCAGTTTATACAGCTGCTAGGTGTGTTACAATTAGGGTTGAGCATTCCGATACTGCAAATATCGGGTATCGGCCGATATTGGCTGTATCGGAATTCCGATTCCGAGTTCCGATATTTTCGTCTTATCGGATACCGGAATCGGATTTGTCACTGTCACTGTCAGTGTCCGTCGGTCGGGTCTGTCAGGAGTCAGCGGCACTTACCTGGCAGAAGATCTCCGGCGGTCACGTCCTGGACTGCTTCATGGCCGCCATCATCTTTCCCCGGCGGTCACATGCAGTTTCTCGCGATAACTGCAGTGACTGCTGGGTAATCCCGGCCGTAAAGCAGTCAGTCCGATGACGTCACCGCCGGGGAAGCAGGTAATCAGCTGTGCTGCGCGCGATGTCAGGCTCTGCCTGTCATTGCGATGTAGCAGAGCTGGATCGTCGTGGGACTGTCGTTATGGACTGCGTCGGACAGGTGGTATACTGTTGGTTTGTTTTTTTTATTTTTTTACAGGAGATCGATGGCGTCGCAGGAATGAGAGAGTAATAAAAAAATGAAAACTGTGTTGTCTCTTTTATTTCATTAAAAGACTTTTTCTTGCTTTGTCTTTTTTTTAAACATTTAAAAACTTTGGGATTAATAATGGATCGGTGTCTTATTGACGCCTCTCCATTATTAACCGGGCTTATTGTCACCGTGCAATCAACGGTGACATTAACCCCTTATTACCCCACTTGCCACCGCTACAGGGCAAGTGGGAAGAGCCGGGTAAAGTGCCACAATTGGCACATCTTTTGATGCGCCAAATGTGGGGCTGCTGTAGCCTGGTATTATCAGGCTGTTGAGGGCCAAAATCCATGGGCCTTGACAGTCTTTTAATACCAGGCCGCAGCAGTCTGCATTTTACTTGGCTGGTTAACAAAAATAGGGGGGATCCCCACGCCGTTTTTTTTTTCGAGGGGATCCCCTATTTTTGTTAATCAGCCAAGATATGCAGACTGCTGTGGCCTGGTATTATCAGGCTGGCAAGGTCCATGGATCTTGGCTCCTTAACAGCCTGAAAATCCAGGCCTCAGCGGTCTGCTTCATCTGGCTGGTTAACAAAAATAGGGGGGACCCCACGCCATTTTTTTTTCGAAGGGAACCCCTATTTTTGTTAATCAGTTCCCTCTGACGTCACTGATTGTGTCCCTGGCTGACCTGAAGTGAAAGTGGAAAGCAATCAATTAAGCTTTCCACTTAAGGGCCCGTCTCACATAGCGATATCGCTACCGAGATCGCTGCTGAGTCACTAGTTTTGTGACGCAGCAGCGAGCTCACCAGCGATATCGCTGTGTGTGACATTCAGCGACGATCAGCCCCCCTGCCGGGTATCGCTGATCATCGCTGAAATGTCAGGACCTTTTTTTGATCGCTGGTTTCCCGCTGACAGGCACACATCGCTGCGTGTGACAGGCGGGAGACCAGCGATCCGCTGGTAACCAAGGTACACAGCGGGTTTCCAGGCGCGGGGCTGTGCCTAGAAACCCGCTGTGTACCTTGGATACCAGCGCCCTGATGCAGGGAGCTGGTATCCAAGGTACACAGCGGGTTTCCAAGCGCTGCGCGGTGCCTGGAAACCCGCTGTGTACCTTGGTTACCAGCGGATCGCTGGTCTCCCGCCTGTCACACGCAGCGATGCGTGCCTGTCAGAGGGAAACCAGCGATCAAAAAAAGGTCCTGACATTTCTGCGACGATCAGCGATACCCGGCAGGGGGGCTAATCGTCGCTGAATGTCACACACAGCGATATCGCTGGTGAGCTCGCTGCTGCGTCACAAAACTAGTGACTCAGCAGCGATCTCGGTAGCGATATCGCTATGTGAGACGGGCCCTTAAGCGATGTTACCCGCAGTGTCGCTGTCCCAGATCGCTGCCTGAGCTGCCTGTTTGGCAGCTCAGCAGCGATCATGTAGCGATACACCAGCGATCCTGACAAGTGCATATCGTTGTCGGGATCGCTGGTGTATCGTTATGTGACACCCAGCCTTTACTCTCCTGTCAGCCAGGAGAGGAACTCATTCATTTGGGGTTTACTGTGAGGCTGCAGCATTAGCTGCGGTCCCTGCAGTAAACATTAACCCTTTCTGAAGGATTACACCGTGGGACCTGACTGTGCATGGGATAGGTAAGAATAATTTTGCTTTTTTATTTTATTTTTATTACAGGAAATGGTTTTTGCAGTAAAATAAAAGATGGTCAAAAACATGTGTCTTTATTTCATTAAAATGATTTTTAATTAAAGTGTGTGTGTTTTATTTTTATTTCATGCAATAGGATTAATAATTGATAGTTGTCTAATTGACAGCTCTCAATTATTAACCTGGCTTAAGGTCACCTTTCAATAGCAAGGTGGCTTTAACCCCATATTAACCCATTCGCCACCGCTACAGGGCAATGGGAATAGACGGGCAAAGTGCCAGAAAGGGCGAATCTAATTATAGATTTGTCTTTCCTGGGGTGTCTGGGGGCAGATGTTAGTAGCCGGGGGGGGGCCAAAAATAATGGTCCCTCTCTGGGCTATTATTATCTGCCCCCACTCACTGGCTTTGTCTGTCTGGTTGCGAAAATAGGGCGGGAGCCCACGCATTTTTTTTCAGCAATTTTACACCTCATATATATATATATACATGTCATTGAATTTGTGACACATATATATATATATATATATATATTTATATTTGTAGTTCATACACTTCTACATAGTATAATAGCCGCTAATTCAATTGCCGGCTTTTGTGAAAATGCAGAACCCGACATGAAATGACACTTGGTGTACATAGGGTTAACCATGTCTTTTCATGTCCTTTGCTATCTAATTTGCACAAACAATTAAATCAGTCTATGTGTGCAAAATTTCACACCTGTAGGGGTTAATTAAAGGTGTAAATTCGTAGCAAAAAAGTCAGTTTTTTTTACAACGAATTTACACCTTTAATTAACCCCTACAGGTGTGAAATTTTGCACACATAGACTGATTTAATTGTTTGTGCAAATCAGATAGCAAACGACATGAAAAGACATGGTTAACCCTATGTACACCAAGTGTCATTTCATGTCGGGTGCTTCTGTCTTTTCACTGAAGCCGGCTTTACCCGGCAATTGAATCAGAGGATATTTTACTATGTAGAAGTGTATAAACTATACATATATGTATATATATATGTCACAATGACATGTATATATATATATATATGTATTCTATGTGTGTATATTTAGTGTTTACAAGGAAAGAATGGGGTTTTTTTAGTTACGATATTTTGTTCCCATAGACTTACATGGGACTTCCGGTATCGGTATCGGGTATCGCCGATATTTTAATGATATCGGCGATACCATTCCGATTCCGATACTTTTGGATATCGGAAAGTATCGCTCAACTCTAGTTACAATGGATCCAAAAGACCAGGCCAGTCCCCGATAGGACATTACCACTATTGTTTCTTGTTCTTGCCACCTGCGACTTCTTCTTTTAAGACCGTTCTTCCATCTGACATACTATTCCGTCCATGTGACCTGGGACTTAATTCCCATGGATGGAATAGTATGTCATACGCAATCAGCCGCGCTCACGAGGGGAGCGCAGCTGATCGCGGCTGGCTGTCAGCTGATTTTCATAGCTGACACCTGGCACTAAGTGCCAGAAGCGGTCACGGACCGCTCGAGGCACTTTAACTCCCGGCACACTGCGAACAAACATGATCGCAGCGTTCCGGTGGTATAGGGAAGCTTCACACAGGGAGGGGGCTCCCTGCGTGCTTCCCTGAGACTCTTAGAGCAACGCGATGTGATTGCGTTGTTCCGAACGCCTCCTCCCTGCAAGCCCCTGGATTCAAGATGGCCGTGGGGTCCTTCCAGGTCCTGCAGAGAGGTGACTTGTCAGTGCCTGCTGAGAGCAGGCGCCAGCAAGCCTCCTGCACTGCCTGTCAGATCGCTGATCTGACAGAGTGCTCTGCAAACTGTCAGATCAGGGATCTGACACTATACAGTGATGTCCCACCCTGGGACACTGTAAAAAAAAAATAAACATGTGTAAAATATTTTTTTAAAAAATCCCTAAATAAATAAACAATAAATGAACATTGTAAATAAAAAATAAAAAAAAAGTACACATATTTGGTATCGCCGTGTCCGTAACGACCCGCCCTATAAAACTGTCCTACAAGTTAACCCCTTTAGTGAACCCCTTTAAAAAAAGAAAAGGCAAAAAATCAATGCTTTATCATCCTACCTCCGAACAAAAAGTGGAATAACGCGATCAAAAAGACAGATATAAATAAACATGGTACCGCTGAAAACGTCATCTTGTCCCCGAAAAAAGAGACGCGATACAGCATCATCAGCGAAAAAATAAAAAAGTTATAGCTCGCAGAATAAAGCGATGCAAAAATAATTATTTTTTATATAAAATTGTTTTTATTGTATAAAAGCTACAAAACATAAAAAATATATAAATGAGGTATCGCTGTAATCGTACTTTTCCGAAGAATAAAACTGTTTTATCGATTTTACAACACGCGGAACGGTATAAACGCCCCCCAAAAGAAATTCATGAGTTGCTGTTTTTTGCTCATTCTGCCTCACAGAAATCGGAATAAAAAGCGATCAAAAAATGTCTTGTGCCCAAAAATGATACCAATAAAAATGTCAACTGGTCCTGCAAAAAATAAGACCTCACATGACTCTGTGGGCCAAAATATGGAAAAATTATAGCTCTCAAAATGTGGTGATGCAAAAACTATTTTTTGCAATAGAAAGCGTCTTTTAGCTGTGACAGCTGCCAAACATAAAAACCTGCTATAAATAGTAAATCAAACCCCCCTTTATCACCCCCTTAGTTAGGGAAAAATAATAAAATTTAAAAAATGTATTTATTTCCATTTTCCCGTTAGGGTTAAGGTTAGGGTTAGGGGTGTGTTAGGGTTAGGTTTGTGGTTAGGGTTGGGATTAGGGTTAGGGGTGTGTTGGGGTTAGGGTTGGAGTTAGAATTGGGGGGTTTCCACTGTTTAAGCACATCAGGGGCTCTCCAAACATGGCATGGCGTCTGACCTCAATTCCAGCCAATTCTGGACCACATATTACCACCATTTAGTGACCGAATACTGCAATACTGATCTATAATAAAAAAACACAATACTAATATCACAATAAGTGCCATTATACACAGGAGATCTGTACTTAGTATGCAGTGTCTGTGTACAGGTAATACAGTAATCACTGGTGATTAGAAATGAGCGACTGCCTTTTTTAGGGTCGAGTCGGGTTTCTCAAAAGTCGAGTCGAACGAAATCGGCCGACTATCGGGAAAAGTCGGTGGTCCGACTGAAACACGAAATCCAATGCAAGTCAATGGGGAAGCAAAGTCGGCAGTGAGTGGAGGACAGTAAACACACCTACAGTGCCCATTTCAATGCCAACCACATAAATTCTTATTATTTAAGCTTGTCACCTTAATTAACTGTATAATAATAGTTACACATTCAAAACTGGGGATTATTTGGCTAAAGTTGTGGGGGGCAGGGCTGGCTCCAGGTTTTCGTGTGCCCCGGGCAAAACAGTCTCAGTGGGCCCCTTTAACACATACCACAATTCATGATGTTCCGATACGGCAGAGAAATATAGGTATAGTACAATGCCAAATACTTCACTTCTTACATGACATGAGTGATATCTATGTTAAAATCTACAATAGCTCAAAAACCAGACAGTATATTCCTCCATACAGTATTATGGCCACCACATAGTGCGCCATACAGAATAATGAGCCCCATATATTGCTCCATAAATAATTGGTCCCATATAATGTTCCATAAAGTATATGATGAGCTCCACATAATGCTCCAGTATATGACAGTCCCCATATAATGTGCCATACAGTATAGGACGGTCCCCATAGAGTAGAATGAGCCCCACATATTGCTCCATACAGTATAATGAGTCACATATAAAGCTCCATACAGTATATGATGGGCCCCATATATTGCTCCATACAGAATGGGCTACATATAATGCTCCATACAGAATAGGCCCCATTTATAATGCTCCAGTGTGTAATGTGCCCTGGATATGGTGCTCCAGTGTGTGATCTGCCCCATTTAGAATGCTCCAGTATATGATGGGCCCACTGGATGATGCGCCAGTGTATGAAGGGCCAATATAATGCTCCATATATAATAGGGCCCATTTATAATGTTCCAGTGTGTAATGTGCCCTGGATATGGTGCTCCAGTGTCTGATCTGCCCCATTTAGAATGCTCCAGTATATGATGGGCCCCATGGATGATGCTCCAGTGTATGAAGGGCCAATATAATGCTCCAGTGTATAGTGGGCCCTATCTATGATGCTCAAGTGTATGATGGGCCCCATATATAATTCTCCAGTGTATAATGCTCCCCATATATTGCTCCAAACAATAAAAAAATAGAAATACTTCTCCTCCCTGGGCACTGCTCTACTCTGGACTCCTCAGCGTCGCCATCTTCCAGCTCTCTGCACTTGGATTGTTCAGGCAGAGGGCGCACAGACGTGACGTCATCGCGCTCTCTGACCTGAATGTCACTGTCAGGAAACGCGGAAGACGTCACAGCGGTGGAGCAGGGAGAGGTAAGTATTGCAAGTGCTGGGGCCCTGAGCTAGCGGGGGGACCCACTCATGGGCGATGGCACTGGCACAGGTCCCCTCATAGTACGCCGGTGTGTCTGACGGCGAGTAGGCCCCCCCACCGTCAGAGACACTTTTGCGTACTATGAGGGGCCAGTGCCAGTGCCATCGCACACGATTGGGCCCCCCCCACCTGCTCAGGAACCGGAACTTGCCCAGGTGTGCCATGTGCTGACGCTGGCCATGGGGGGGGACAGCCCAGTTAGGGAGGTGGAAAAACTGGCATATGTTGAGGTGTAGGCTGGACGTTCAGCAGCTGCAAATGGAGGAATTGGAGAAGTCGGAGGAAGAAGAGGAGAAAGCGAGACATTTTGCTGGCAACCTATGTGTCATCAGGGGAACGTGGTACAAAATCCTTTGAAACCCAGGCATGGTTCATTTTTATGAAGGTGAGATCACCTACATTTTGGGTCGACAGCCGGATCCTTCTTGCTGTCAGGATTGATCCCGCTGAACTGAAGACTCTTTCTGATAGCACAATACCAGCAGGGCAAGCGAGCTCCTATAAAGCATATTGGGCCAATTCAGGCCAGGAGTCCAGTTTACAGGCCCAGTAGTCAAAGGGGATTGAACTGTGAGGGAGAACATCGATAGGGGAGGAGAGGTAATTTTGAACCATAGTTGACAACTGCTGTCTCCTGTCTGTTGCAATCGATTCAGTATTACCAGACTTGTGACCGTTACTCGAGAAATCAGTCCACAACATGGTCATGAAACCCCTGTCTCCAACGCCACTTCGGCTGTGTGCACTATGAACACCTGTTCCGTTTGGCCCAGTACGGCTCGTGGTAGAACCTGCACCGCTGCTGTGTGCTGGGAATGCCTCTAACAAACGGTTTACCAGAGTTGCTTGTTTGTTCGCCAATATTAGCTCTAGGTTCTCTTGTGGCATGATGTTCTGTAATTTGCCTTTATAGTGTGGATCGAGGATGCTGGCCAACCAGTAGTCGTCATCCTTCATAATTTTGGCAATGCGGGGGTCCCTTTTTAGGATCCCTGTTCATCTGACAGGAGGAGGTCCCTCTCCCACAGCCCCAGTAATAGACAAGCATAAGAAGGCGCGAAGGCCGCTCCCATGGCTGTACCCTGGAGCTGTAGGTAAAAGGACCCCTTGAAAACAAAAAAATTGTGTGTGAGCGTGAACTTAAGTAGTTCCAGCAGAAGCCGTTTCATACCAATAGATAAAGAAGATGATTCTAAAAAGAATTGAACAGCAGTCAATCCATCACAATGTTTTATACTAGTGTACAAAGATTCGACATCTGCTGAAACCAAAAGAGAACCCTCATCCAAACACAAACCGTCGACCTTACAAAGCAGCTCACCAGTGTCCTTGAGGAAGGAAGGAAGGCACTTCATGAGAGGTTAGAGGTGGAAATCAATCCATTTATTCACATTCTCCAGGAAGTTCCCCCTGCCAGAAATGATTGGTCGTCCAGGTGGCACGGAAATATCTTGATGTATTATATGAACATTCTCTGTTTCCATGTATTAGTTATGTTAATTTTTCCTTATTTTTCTTTATTTAATATTTGTTTTTTACCATTGTTGTATGTTTTGTGTTTATAATCTTATTTGTTTATCTCAAATTGTCTACTGTATTCTAATTGTGGTACTTATATATAGCGATCTCATTCTCATAGTACGGTTGTCCATCTGTAGCGCTCTCCGTTTGCGCATGCGCCGCATTCTATGACTGGTGTGACGTCGCGTTTGCCATACATGGCCATGCCGGATCACGTGGGGCCCCACGTGCTTCTGACTGGTGCTGTCATGGTAGCGTGTATGCCGCTAGGTCTATGGATGCGGCGGTCTGCGCGTGCGCAGAGAGTTAGTTCTACTTCCGGGTTTTGGTATATATAAAGCGTTCACGTTACTCCGTTTAACCACGACCCCTGAGGAAGGAGAGCAATCTCCGAAACGTGCATCGGGGTTAGCTGTGGATCGTCCCTGCAGGTCTCCCTGTCTTTACCGTGGTATGTTTACTTTGTAATTATTTATGTGTGTATATTTTGCTTATTTATTTATTATACTCTATTCGTTATCTTCATTCCATGGTTCTATGTTATTGCTCAGAGTAGTTACTATGTCACAGTGCTTCTCTTTGCACTATAGATTCTAATTATACATCTGCTGGCAATCTCTGTATAACAGGGTGACTGCTGGGCATTCCAGCTATCTGTGATTTTGCTTCTTTATACTATGGCAATTGTTTTCCTGCCTTCACCTTTTTCTTGGTAAACTCTATTATACGATTTATGTCTTGTATCTGTTATTTAATAAAGTATTTTGTACTATTATCTGGATCATTTGACTGCTTTGTAGTGGTGGTGGATTTTTCTTCATAATTGTTTGCAGTTTGATCATTATAATAATGTCCTTATGTATATCAGGAGTTGTACACTTGTACACTTGTATAATAATTTTTAAATATTTTTACATATAAACCTCCATGAATATACTATGTTTGCCAGTCAACTGTTATACAACTGGAGTCTACGGGCGAGCGACGGATGTGCGAGCACAGTCTTCGCCCTTATGGAGCAGGGCTGGTAACTCCGGATAATTATTTATGAAGCACTGCACCACCAGATTCAAGGTGTGAGCCAGGCAAGGAATGTGTCTGAGTTTTGCCAGGGCTATGGCCGCCACAAGATTACGGCCGTTATCACTGACTACCTTGCCTGGCGCAAGATGTAGACTGCCCAGCCATGACTCAGTTTCTCGCTGCAAGTAGTCGGCCAGAACCTCCGCGGTGTGTCTGCTGTCACCCAAAGACATCATATTTAAAACAGCCTGCTGACGCTTACCACCAGCTATTCAACAGTGGGACACCTCGTGTGCTTCACTGGCAGCTGCAGATGGAGTGCTCGTGCGACTGCGCTCTGTCGACCAGCTATCGCTTCTGGAGGAGGAGGGTCGAACGCCTACAGCCAAGTGTTGCCTATACTGTGGGCTAGGCAGCACTGTCCCACTGCCGCTGTCCCCTGTGGATCCTGCATCCACCACAATAACGCAGTGCGCAGGGATGGACACGTAACGGCCCTGGCCATGCCTACTGACTATGCATCTGTTGTGAGGTGCACCACTCACTGATTGTTTCAGTGCATGGACAATGCGGTCTTTCACATGCAGGTGGAGGGCAGGGATGGCTTTTTTAGAAAAGAAGTGCCAACTGGGTAGATCATAGCGTGGGACAGCGTAGGCCATGAGCTCTCAGAATGCTGCACTTTCAACCAAACAGAAGGGCATCATCTCTAATGAGATCAGTTTGGCAATGTAGGCGTTCAAAGCCAGTGTCCGCGGATGAGAGGATGAGTACTTTCTTGTCCTACTCAGAGTGTCTTGTTATGTTTCGGTAGCTGAAGAGAAATAGCAAAAATAGCCGAAGTAGCAATACACCAGAGAGGCTGGAAACTACTGGGTTGCAGAAGCCTAAACTAACTGCAACACTAGAAGTAGCCGTGGAGCGTACCTACGGTGATCCTAGGCGCCTCGTCACAGCCGGAGAGATAGCTACACCTAAAGACAGAAAGATGAAAGCTAACTGCCCCGTAGCAGAACCCCCAAAGAAATAGGAAGCCCACAAACATGTAATGGCGGTTAGACAAGAAGAAAATACGAACACAGACAGAAAATAAAATGAGCAAATGCTGGGGCCCAATACTGTCTAGATAGAAAAGTATACGAAAGAATTCTGACTGCAACCCAAAAAACACTGACAAAAATACCAACACTTCTGATTAACAAAAAACCTGAGATCACACGATCTCTACCACTTAAATCAGATCTCTGGTGTAACACACAGTAATTCAGCAATTAAAAAGTGACACAGGAATAGAGCAAAAGTGCAAACACAAACTGAGCACAAATGCAGAGCCAGGCCCCAAAAGGTGACCAGGCTGAAGACCCCTGCAAGGCAGCAAACCAACAAGGAAAATCCAACCAGAGGAAAAAAAACAACAAGTCACTTATCTGAATGAGAGCAGGAATGCAAGCTGAGCTCCAAGCAAGACCTGGAAGAGCAATTGATTACCGGCAAGGCTGATGGGAGTTCAGGTCACTTATATCACACCATTCGGACCCAGCTGAAAGCCATTCAGCAATTGGTTCATTACCCTCAGCAACCACCGGAGGGAGCCCCAGCTCCGAAGTCGCCTCAAACATGCTCACAACAGTGTCTGCTATGGTGAGCTGGACTTGAGAGCTGCATATGGGTGAACTAGGGGTGGACATGACGGACTGAGAGGGGGTTGGTGATGGTGATGGTGGTGCTGGTGGTGATGGCCTCGATTCAGTTTTTCATTGCAAAAACATTGTGAATCCCTGACTGCTTTAGCCTTGCGACGACACCTCAACATTTCTTGCTGGTGGTGTGCTAACCGGTCGGCTTACAGTGGGGGAAGCGATGGAGCTTTGCTGGCTACCTTCAGTCGGAGCAGGTGCACATGTGCTACCTGAGGTTTTGTAGTCCGTCCACGCTTTCAAGTGCATGTTGATTAAATGTCTAAGCATGCAACTGGTATTCAAATTTCGGAGATTTTTCCCTCGGCTAAAGGTCCTTCCGCACTTCTTACATATAACCTTTGCCTCATCAATAGGATTTTGGTCAAAAAAGTGCCACACTGCACTCTTCCTACTATGGGATAAATTTTCAGGGCTTGCATGCTGTGCTAATTTGACCATCTGGCCAAGCTGTCCTGCAACTCTTTTTGCATTTTTAACACGTTTTTGGACTGCTACGTGCCTGACAGATAACCGCTGCTGCGATGTCGATGCCTGCTGCGGATCCTTCTCTTCTGAGCTATTGCCAGCGGCACCCTCTTCACCCAATGGATGCCAATCAGGGTCAACAACTGGGTCATCCATCACCTCACCTTCAATTTCTTCTGCACCTTCCTCTGTGTCACCATCTAAGGTGGTATAGTATGCGGAAAGGGGCACCTGAGTTTCATCAGGGTCACATTCTGGCTCAGTGGACCGCGAGGGCAATGTAGTGCTCTGGGTGAATGTGCCAGCAGAATCATCTAGCAGTGGCTGTACATCAGTGCACTCCATGTCAGATTCATGTTGGACTGGGGAATTCAGGATTTGACTTGATGACCCAGGCATGGTATGTGAAAAGAGCTCCATGGAGTAATCTGAAGTGTGTCCTGCCGCATTCTTCACTTTTGGTGGGGGTGAAGGACACAAGGAAAGGTGTTGTTCCTGACCAGGAGCCTGCACTGACGACTCAGTGCTTGCATTTTTTGAAACTTCAGAAGAGGAGGCGATAGAGCTGGAGGCTGTTTCGGCAATGTAAGCCAAAACCTGTTCCTAATGCTCCGGCTTTTAAAGCGGTTTACCTACTCCCAGAAAAGAGAGCCTTCCAGGCATTCTGGAGCCAGACGATGACGCCGGCTCAACACCTCCTACCTTAGGTGCTCTTTTTCTTTTTGCACTTCCAGCAGATGCACCACCACCACCATCAGTACCAGATGGTCCCCCATGCCTACGTCCGCGGCCTCTTCCACCATACTACTTCATGTTTGGGAAAATGTACCCAAAATACCAGCAGATATATGGTACTGTATCAGAAGCGTACAGCTGTATACAGTCTAGGGATAATTGTAAATCTCCGTATATATTTCAGGAGTCAGACACAGATGCTATCAGGCTCATTATGGATTAGACAAGAATAAAAAAAGATGAAAAAGGGTCACCAGATACCAGGTATATATAGTATAGTGAAAATATTGTAAATCGGGCACAAGTGGGTTTTGTATTGTCTCTACTCTCGGGCAGAGCGTTGGAGTGGGCAATGCCACTGTGGGAACGTGACGATCGTGTGGTGTGGAGTGCTCCTCGTTTCTTGGAGGCTCTTAAAAAGGTCTTTTTAGGACCTCAGGTCACCCACGATGCGGCGCTCCAGCTGCTGGCATTGGCACAGGGTTTGTCTTTGGTCAGTCAGTTTTCCGTCCAATTTCGGACTCTGGCCTCTAAGCATGAATGGTCGGATAAAGTTCTCATTCCAGTCTACTGGAGAGGACTGGCTGACCATGTTAAAGACGCTTTAGCTACCAGGGAGATTCTAGCCACACTGGAGAAGCTTATCTCCATATCTACCCGCATCGACCTCCTTTTTCACGAGCGGAGGTTGGAGCGGACCCAGTGTAGGCAGAGGTCTCGGTTGGCTCCCACCTTTGCCAAAACTCTCGAATCCCCCGTTCAGGCGTCAGAACCCCAAAAGGCCACGGAGGTTCCTCGTGAGGGACCTAAGTCTCGGGCCGCTCGACTACCCGTGGTCTGTAATCTTTGCCAGCAGACAGGACACTATGCTAACAGATGTCCACAGCGATCGGGGAAGCGATCGTGTCTAGTGACCCTGGGAGGAGGTTCACTGGAGACAGCTGCATTTTCCTCCAAGATGACATTTAAAGGGACAGTCACTGTAGGCTCTTCCACTCTTACAGTCGAGCTTTGTGTGGACTCGGGAGCAGAGGGGAATTTCATGTCATCCACCTTTGCTCGTTGCCACGAAATACATCAGGTAGCGCTCGACAAACCAGTGACTGTCGGGTAGTGAATAGGTTGACATTGCCCTCGCAAATTACACATCAGACTGTTCCCCTTACTTTGTGTGTATCCCCTTCCCATCAGGAAATTATTTCCCTTCTCGTGCTTCCCGAGGGAATAGACGAAATCCTACTGGGAGTACCCTGGCTCCATTCCCACTCCACTCATATTGAGTGGACCTCCGATAGAATACTGGGTTGGAGTGAGACATGTAAGGGCAGATGTGTCAGGGAGTGCATTCAGGTTACCACTACAGAGATACCTGCAGATCTTACTACTCTTCCCAAGTGCTATCGGTCATATGCAGACGTGTTCTCTAAAAAGGCTGGGGAGACTCTTCCGCTCCATCGTCCCTACGACTGTCCTATTGACCTCTTGCCTGGAGCAGAACATCCTAGGGGAAGGGTCTATCCCCTCTCTCTTCCTGAGACGGAGGCTATGTCTCAATATATCCAGGAGAATCTGGCAAGAGGGTTCTTTAAAGGAATGGGTGTCCCCAGCAGGGGGGGGTGTTTTTCTTTCGTGAAGGGAAAAAAAAGGAAAAATTACTTTCCTTCCTATAGATTAGGGGGGTTTAAAACCCATCCCCGTTAAGAATAAGTACCCGGGGCCCCTGTTTTTTTCTGACTTTTTTTGATAGGAAACCGGGAAAAGGGGAAATTTACAAAATTGGGATCTACTTTGGGGTTTTAAAACCCCGATTCACACCCGTGGGGGGGACAAATGGAAACGTTTTTAATCCCAGGGAAGGGGCATTATAAAAAACCCTTGGGATACCCTTCGGGCCGGGAAATTTCCCCCAGTTTTTTTCCCCAAGACTTTGACAATGACATTTTCCCCCGGGTATCCCTTCCACCTCGTAAAAACCCAAACGGATAAAATTTTCATCTTTTCCCCAGTATTGACTCTCCCCGGGAAAGGGAAAGCTGAAAAGTCTTCGCCCTTTTTAAAGGGGCAAAATTCCCCTCTATCAAAGGGAGAAATGCATGTTTAAAGCAGGAGTCTTTCCCTTTTCCCTGGGCTATATCTTTCCCCGGGCCCAGGGATTGGCTATGGACCCGGGCCCAAAACAACCGGCTGTGATGGATTGGCATAAACCCCTTTCTCTAAAAGCGGTGAAAGCGTTTTTTTGGGGTTCATTAAAATTTTTTCGCCAGTTCATTCCCCATTTCTCGACTTTGGGAGCTCCCTTGGTACCCCACCAAGAAGGGAGTTTAAAACCCAAGTTTTTGGTCTGAGGAGGGTTCCCCCAAGGCATTCCAATTTCCCTAAAAAATTTGGGTTTTTCCAGTGCTCCCCCTATTACATCGCCCAAGTTTATAACCGTTTACTTTTAAAGGGGGACCCTCTTTTTGTTGGGGGCGGGGCACCCTTATCAAAAGGGGTGCTCAAGGGCGGGAACATCTCTGCTTCTTTTCAAAAAACCCTTTTCACCAGCGGAGAGGAAATTTTTCCATCCAGGGGGCGGGGGTTTACGGCTATGAAATTGGCCTTCTCCAAAGGAGACATCTTAAGGAGGGGGCCTTCCCCTTTTCCCTTCTAGGTTTTTTCACGGGCCAAAAAAAACTTGGTGTACTTGCAAAAAAGCCCAGCGGCTGAAAACCCCCCAGGCCAGATTTTTCCCCCCTTTTTCCCTCCCTTTCCCCTTTCACCCTCCATTTTTCCCCTCCTGTTAGAAAAAACATTCGGGGCCCATGGGTCCCGTCTCGCTCCGTCGTATCCTCTGAGGGGGTGGAGGAGGGGCCTCGGCTTTTTGTCCCCCGTTAAGCCTAAAACTGTGGCCCGGTTTCGCTTGAGCTGTGGGCCTTTCCAGGCAAGACTTTTTTGCCCCCCAAAAATTTTGGGGAAAAAATTTTTTGGGAAAAAAGGGGTTTTGGGCAAAAAGGACCGGGGGGAAAAATCGGGGGCCCTTTGGTCTTGATAGGGAATTTTTTGGGGGCGGTTCCCCAAAAAACCCCCCTACAAAGGCCGGGTTTTTTTAAACTTTTTTTTTGGGGAACGGCCTTTGGGGGGGGGGGGCAAACCCCCCCCAGGGGGAAAAGACCATCCAAAAAAGGGGGAAAAGGTCCCGTTAACATTTTTGGGCCGGGCACTTTTTTATTACCAAATTTTTCCTTTTAAAAATAGCAAAAGTTTAAGGGGCCCCTTTTTCGTTTTTGTTGGGAAGACTTTTTCCCCTTTTCCTTAGCTTAATTTAAACCTCCCTGCCCCCCCGGGAAAGGGGTTAAAAAGGGAAACAGTTTCCCTTTTATGCTTTTGTCTGCCAGGAATGTCGTCCTTTAGGTGGGGGTTTTTGCCAAAAAATCGTCTTCCCCAGCCCCCCCCTTTTAGGCCCCGCACCCGGGGGTCCCCCCGGTTCCCGCCATAGGGGGAAGGGGGCTGGGGGGAAAAGGGAATGGAAACTCCCCAATATTGGGTAAAGGGAAGGTGGCCCCAAACCCCCAAAATGGGGGGCCCCCTAAAAAGCTCCTATTTGGTTGCTTCCAGTCACACCTAAACCCCGGGGCCCCCCAAAAAAAAAGCCTTCAGCAGTTAACCGTGTAAGTTTTGGCCCCCCCAAATTGGGTCAAATTTAATTTCCCCAAAAGCCCCCTTTCCCCTTTTTTCCGGTCATTGCCGGGAATTGGGTTTTTGGGACGTGGGGTAAGATTGGGGAAGAAAAAAAATTTTTTTATTTTTGGGGATTTTTTTTTTTTTTTTTTTTTTTTTTTTTTTTTTTTCCCCCCCCCCCCCCCCCCCCCCCCGGGGGGGGGGCTGAAAGGGGTCATTTGGAATAACCCAGGTCCCTTCCCCCAAAAAGGGGTTTACCCCCCCCGGGGCCCCCCCTCCCCATTTTTTGGGTTTGGGGTTCCCCCAAAAGGGGGAAGTTGAGCCACCAATTTTGGCCCCCAAATTTCCCCCAAAAAGGGGCCCGGGGGTTCCCTTTTAAACCCGGGCCCTTCCCCCCCCGGGGAAACCTAAAACCCACCCCAAAACCCTTTTAGCCCTTTTTCCCTATTGGGGGTTTGGGTTTTTGGCTCAGAGGGGCCCATCTGGGGTTAAGGGACGGAAAAATTTTTTTGGTGGTTGGGGGGGGTTATATCCCAAAGTGCGGGGGCCCCGGGGGCCCCCCCCACCTCCCTTAAAAGGGCCCCAAAAAAAGGGGGGGGGTTTTTGGGGGGGTAAGGGAACCCCCTTTTCAAAAGGGAAAACCCCCCCGTTTTTTCCCCCCCGGGGCCCCCATTGGGGGTAAACAGGGCTGGCCCAAAGATTGTTTTAATTGTGAAATTTTTCCCCTTTTTTTTTTTTTAAACCTTTTTGGGGGGAAAGTTTAAAATCTGTTTCTAAAATTGGGGCCCCGGGGACTATTGGATAAATTTCAAATTTGTTGAGCGCCCCCGTTGGCCGCCAAAAGGTTAAATGCTTTGTTTCGGGAACCCCTTTTTGGGCCTTTCGGGAAGGTCCTTTTTAAATAAAAGGGGGTAACCGCCAGGGCGCCTAGAAAAAATTTTCTCTTTGGGTTGGTTTTTTTTTGGTTATCCTTTTAAAAAGCCCCTGAAAAAGCAACTCCAGGAGGGTTTTGATGCACGGTTTCAGGAAAACCGTAAAAGCCATTAGAATAACGGCTACTCCTAGGAGATTTTTGCTTGTTTTCTGTTGCATACCACAGACTGCAACCCGCTAAGCATAAACTTTTCCCCTGTGAGTCTAACGGGACACAGTCTTTTCATAGAGGCCCGGGAAATTAACAAGCTGCTTAATCGCCATATAAACAGCATTTTAGTTAGCGACTGTGGAATAACAGGTTTGCCCATGCCGCCATATAGTGCTACGGCGTTTACATCTGAGACTCTGCGGGATAACAGAGTTCGCTCATACTGCCTATTTGCGCCATCTTACTAGCAGCAGGCTCTGCCTGCACGGTGGACCCGGCTGCAAACTCACCTCTCCTTAATATCTATTAGGTGCGTTCCGCAGGCCCTTAACACAGCTGTCTGCTTCTGATACAGTACCGTACATCTGCTCTTTTTATTACGGTCAAATCCATACTGAGTGAGCTTCTGTGTGTGACTCCGGAAATATATACTGAGATTTAAATTTTCCCCTATGCAATATACAGCTGTACGCTCCATATATCTGTGGTATTTTTGGTACATTTTCCCAAACATGAGAAGTATGGTGGTAGAGGCCGCGGACATGGCGGGAGGGTCCAGTGGGAATGAGGTGGTGGTGGTGCATCTACTGGTAGTACCAACAGCCCAACAGCACCTAAGGCAGGAGTGTTGAGCCTGCGTCATCATCTGGCTCCAGAAGGCCTGGAAGGCTCCCTTTTCTGGAGTAGGTAAACCGCTTTTAAAGTCGAAGCATCGGAACAGTTTTGGCTTACATTGCCGAAACAGCCTCCAGCTCTATCGCCTCCTCTTCTGAAGTTTCAAAAAATGCAAGCACTGATTGTCAGTGCAGGCTCCTGGTCAGGAACAACACCTTTCCTTGTGTCCTTCACCCCACCAAAAGTGAAGGATGTGGCAGGCCACACTTCAGATTACTCCATGGAGCTCTTTTCACATACTATGCCTGGGTGATCAAGTCAAAACCTGAATTCCCCAGTCCAAGATGAATATGACATGGCGTGCACTGATGCACAGCCACTGCTAGATGATTCTGCGGTACATTCACTCAGAGCACTGCATTGCCCTCGCAGTCTACCTGAGCGAGATTCTGACCCGGTGAAACTCAGGTGCCCCTTCCCGCATACGATACCACCTTACATGGTGACACAGAGGAAGGTGCAGAAGAAATTGAAGAGGAGGTGATGGATGACCAAGTTGTTGAACCCGGATTGGCATCCATTGGGGGAAGAGTGTGCCGCTGGCAATAGGTCAGAAGAGGAGGAGGATCCGCGGGCAGGCATCGACATCGCAGGTGCGGTTATACTGGCAGGCCCGTAGCAGTCCCAAAAACGTGTTAAAAAAAGAAAAAGAGTTGCAGGACAGCTTGGCCAGATGGTCAAATTAGCACAGCGTGCAAGCCCTGAAAATTTATCCCATAGTAGGAAGAGTGCAGTGTGGCACTTTTTTTGACCAAAATCCTATTGATGAGGCAAAGGTTATCTGTAAAAAGTGTGGAAGGACCTTTAGCCGAGGGAAAAATCTCCGAAAATTGAATACCAGTTGCATGCTTAGACATTTAATGAACATGCACTTGCAAGTGTGGACGGACTACCAAACCTCACTGGCTTTGAACGCCTACATGCCAAACAGATCTCATTAGAGATGATGCCCTTCCATTTGGTTGAAAGCGCAGCACTCCGAGAGCTCATGAACTACGCTGTCCCACACTATGACCTACCCAGTCGGCACTTCTTTTCTAGAAAAGCCATCCCTGTCCTCCACCTGCATGTGAAAGACTGCATTGTCCATGCACTCAAGCAATCAGTGGAGTGGAAAAGTGCACCTCACAACAGATGCATGGGCCAGTAGGCATAGCCAGGGCCGTTATGTGTCCATCACTGCGCACTGGGTTTAATGTGGTGGATGCAGGGTCCACAGGGTTGCAGCGGCGGTGGGACAGTGCTGCCTAGCCCACTGTATAGGCAACAGTTGGCTGTAGGCGTTCGACCCTCCTCCTCCAGAAGCAAAAGCTCGTCGACAGAGAGCAGTCGCACGAGCATCCATCCGCAGCTGCCAGTGTTGCACACGAGGTGTCCCACTATCGATCAGCTAGTGGTAAGCGTCAGCAGGCTGATTTAAAGATGATGTCTTTGGGCGACAACAGACACACCGCGGAGGTACTGGCCGACTACTTGCAGCGAGAAACTGAGTCATGGCTGGGCAGTCTACATCTTGCACCAGCAAGGTAGTCAGTGATAATGGCCATAAAACGGCCTGGCAAAACTCAGACACATACCTTGCCTGGCTCACACCTTGAACCTGGTGGTGCAGTGCTTCATAAATAATTATCCGGAGTTACCAGCACTGCTCTATAAGGTGCGAAGACTGTGCTTGCACAACTGTCGCTCGTCCCTAGACTCCATTCGTATGCAGAGGCTGCAGTGATCGCTCCACCTCCCCAAGCACCACCTAATCATAGATGTTGCAACAAGGTGGAAATCCACCATGCACATGATTGAGAGACTGTGCGAACAGAGGCAAGCTGTAATGCATTTGTGGGAGGATCCACGGGCAGGCAGTTTGAGGGCAGACATGGAGTTGTTGGATGTGCAGTGGTCAAACTGAAAGACCTCTGTAAAGTCCTTCAGTGTTTTGAGGAATGCACATGGCTGGTAAGAGCAGACGATGCCATCATAAGCATGAGCATCCCACTTATGCGTCTGCTCATGCAAACTTTGATGCACATTAAGGATCAAGCGTCTGCAGAGGAGGAGGAAGCCTTCATGGCATTTTCTGCTCAAGAAACTGTCCTGGACGAGGTAGAGGAAGAAGAGGAAGAGGAGGAGGATGATGATGAGGGGGATGATTATTTTGGGGAGGATGATGCTTCTCAGGGGGCAAGAGAAAATGTTGGCTTGCCAAGGTCAGGTACAGGGTTTGTGCGTGAATGGAGGGATGTGGATTTGGCAGAAAGTGCTCCTCCACCCACCACTGGCAGTGCATCATTGACACCTGGAACATTGGCCCACATGTGTGATTATGTGTTGCGGATCCTAAAAAGGGACCCCGCATTGCCAAAATTATGAAGGATGACGACTACTGGTTGGCCAGCATCCTCGATCCACGCTATAAAGGCAAATTACAGAACATCAGCCACAGGAGAACCTAGAGCTAATATTGGCGAACAAACAAGCAACTCTGGTAAATTGTTTGTTAGAGGCATTCAAAGCACACAGCAGCGGTGCAGGTTCTACCACGAGCCGTACTGGCCAAATGGAAGAGATGTTCATGGTGGCACACAGCCGAAGTGCCATTGGAGACAGGGTTTCATGACTATGTTGTGGTCTGATTTCTCGAGTAACGCTCACACGACTGTTAATACTGAATCGATTGCAACAGACAGGAGACAGCAGTTGTCAACTATGGTTCAAAATTACCTCTCCTCCCCTATCGATGTTTCTCCCTCACAGTTCATTCCCCTTTGACTACTGGGCCTGTAAACTGGACACCTGGCCTGAATTGGCACAATATGGCTTACAGGAGCTCGCTTGCCCTGCGATAGTGTGCTATCAGAAAGAGTCATCAGTGCTGCTGGATCAATCCTGACAGAAAGAAGGATCCGGTTGTCGACCCAAAATGTAGGTGATCTCACCTTCATTAAAATGAACCATGCCTGGGTTTCAAAGGATTTGTACCACCTTCCCCTGATGACACATAGGTTGCCAGCAAAATGGCTCGCTTTGTCCTCCTCTTCTCCGACTTCTCCAATTCCTCCATTTGCAGCTGCTGAACGTCCAACCTACACCTCAACTTTTGCCAGTTTATTCCATCTTCCTTACTGGGCTGCCCCTCCCCAGGGCCGGGGTCAGCACCTGGCGCACCCGGGCAAGTACCGGTGACCTGAGCAGTTGGGGGGACCCACTCGCCGTCAGAGACACCGCATACTATGAGCAGCCCTGTGCCAGTTCCCGGTGCCCACAAATGTGCCCCCCCTGCTAGGTCAGGGCCCCCAGCACTTGCAATACTTACCTCTCCCTGCTCCACCGCTGTGACGTCTTCCGCGTTTCCTGACAGTGACATTCAGGTCAGAGAGCACGATGATGTCACGTCTGTGCGCCCTCTGCCTGAACAGTCACAGTGCAGAGAGCTGGAAGATGGCGAGGCTGAGGAGTCCAGAGTAGAGCAGTGCCCAGAGAGTAGAGGTATTTCAACTTTTTTAATGTTTGGAGCAATATATGGGGAGCATTATACACTGGGAATTATATATGGGGCCCATCATACACTTGAGCATCATAGATAGGGCCCATTAATACACTGGAGCATCATCCATGGGGCACATCATATACTGGAGCATCATATGTGGCCCATTATTTATGGTGCATCATATGGGGCACATATATAATGGAGCATTATATATGGGGACTATTATATTTGGGGCATTATATGGGGTCCATCATGCACTGGAGCATCATTTATGGGGCCCATCATATACTAGAGCATCATATGGGGTTCATTATTTATGAGGCATCATAAAAGGCACTTTATATATGGAGCATCATATGTAGCACATATGGAGCCCATTCTGTATTTGGGGCTCATTATTCTGTATGGAGCAATATATGGGGCTCATTATTCTGTATGGAGCAATATATGGGGCTCATTATTCTGTATGGCGCACTATGTGGTGCCCATAATACTGTATTGGAGGACTTTACTGTCCATTTTTTGAGCTATTGTAGAATTTACAATAGATATCAGTCATGTAATGTAAGAAGTGAAGTATTTGGCATTGTACTATACCTATATTTCTCTGCCGTATAGGAGCATCATGAATTGTGGTCTGTGTTAAAGGGGCCCAGTGAGACTCTTTGGCCTGGGGCCCACGAAAACCTGGGAGCTAGCACTGCCCCCCCCACAACTTTAGCCAAATAACCCCCAGTTTTCAATGCGTTGCTATTATTATAAAGTAAGTTAAGGTTGACAAACTTAGTAATAAGAATTGATGTCGTTGGCATTGAAATGGGCACTGTAGGTGTTTACTGTCCTTCACTCCCTGCCGAATTTTATTCCTCATTGACTTGCATTGGGGTCGGTTTTTTTGACTCCGACCCTACCATTTCCGTTAGTCGGCCGACTTTTGAGAAAGTCGGGTTTCACGAAACCCGACTCGACCCGAAAAAAGGTAAAGTCGCTCATCTCTAGTTTGTCACTTTTGGATATTTTCTGTCACATAGGCCTCTCAAAGTCACTTCAAATGGAATGTGGTCCCTATAAAAACCCTCTTTTTGTAAATAGAAAAATAATTTTGTAAAAATATTTGTTATAGAAATGAATAATTGCTGATAAAGATTTAACCCTTCTAACTTCATAACAAAAAAAATATGTTTCAAAAATGGTGCTGATGTAAAGTAAATATGTGGAAAATTTTATTTATGAAATATTTTGTGTGATATATCTATTTGCTTTAAGGGCATTAAAATTAAAAGTTTGAAAATTGCGACATTTCTAATTTTTTGTCCAATTTTTTATATTTTCATTAATAAATGCAAATTGCATCAACCTACATTTACCTACATGTTTCTATATGTCACAAAAAACAATCTCAGAACCACTGGAATGTGTTGAAGCGTTCCAGAGTTATTATCTCATAAAGTGACACTGTTCAGAATTGGAAAATTTGGCCTTGTCAGGAAGGTGAAATCAGGCCCATAGGGCTAAAAGGGGTTACATTAGCATGGCCTATGGGTTTGAACAACAGAACAAGAGCTAACACAGGGTTCATGGCTAGGTCAGGTTCCAGGTTTTCATGGGCCCCGGGCGAAAGAGTCTCAGTGGGCCCCTTTAACACAGACCACGATTCATGATGCAGAGATACAGCAGAGAAATATAGGTATAGTACAATGCCAAACACTTCACTTCTTCCATTACATGAGTGATATCTATTGTAAATTCTACAATAGCTCAAAAACCGGACACTATATTCCTCCATACAGTATTTGGCCTCCACATAGTGCGCCATACAGAATAATGAGCCCCATATATTGCTCCATACAGAATAATGACCCCCATATATTGCTCCATACAGAATAATGAGCCCATATATTGCTCCATACAGAATAATGAGCCCATATATTGCTTTATACAGAATAATGAGCCCCATATATTGCTCCATACAGAATAATGAGCCCCATATATTGCTCCATACATTATTATGGGCTCCATATAATGCTCCATACAGAATAATGGACCCCATATAATAGGGTGCTGATGCCGACCCTGTTCATGGCCACAAGAGAGGATAAGAAGAAGGTAGAGCTCAGTGTGTGGATGACAAACTGGTCCTGTGTAGCGATGAGCGAGTATGCTCGTAACTCAGGTTTTCCAGAGCATGCTTGGGTGGTCTCTGAGTATTTGGAAATGCTCGGAGATTTAGTTTGTGTCGCCGCAGCTGCATGATTTGCGGCTGATAGACAGCCTGAATACATTTGGGAATTGCCTGTTTGTTAGGAAATCCCCACATGTATTCAGGCTGTCCAGTAGCCGCAAATCATGCAGCTGCGGCGACACAAACTAAATCTCCGAGCATTTCCAAATACTCGGAGAACACCTGAGCATGCTCGGGGAAACCTGAGTAACGAGCATACTCGCTCATCACTAGTCCTGTGTGCTGTCAGTGTCCAACTTTGGAGTCATAGCAGCATGAAAGAGCTGGAAACGGCGTTGTAGATCCTCTATGTGGACTTAAGCTCAGTGCACTTGTTTATGTAATGTCCCTATACTTGTCTGCTCATTTTCATCTATGTATTCTGTGTATGAAATGTGATATTGAAGAGTGACGAGTGCTATGTGACAGTGTAAAGTGACGAGTGCTATGTGACAGTGTAAAGTGACGAGTGCTATGTGACAGTGTAAAGTGCCAAGTGCTATGTGACAGTGTAGAGTGCCGAGCGCTATGTGACAGTGTAGAGTGCCGAGTGCTATGTGACAGTGTAGAGTGCCGAGTGCTATGTGACAGTGTAAAGTGCCGAGTGCTATGTGACAGTGTAAAGTGCCAAGTGCTATGTGACAGTGTAGAGTGCCAAGTGCTATGTGACAGTGTAGAGTGCCGAGTGCTATGTGACAGTGTAAAGTGACAAGTGCTATGTGACAGTGTAAAGTGACGAGTGCTATGTGACAGTGTAAGTGCCAAGTGCTATGTGACAGTGTAGAGTGCCAAGTGCTATGTGACAGTGTAGAGTGCCGAGTGCTATGTGACAGTGTAGAGTGCCAAGTGCTATGTGACAGTGTAGAGTGCTGAGCGCTATGTGACAGTGTAGAGTGCCGAGTGCTATGTGACAGTGTAGAGTGCCAAGTGCTATGTGACAGTGTAGAGTGCCGAGTGCTATGTGACAGTGTAAAGTGACGAGTGCTATGTGACAGTGTAGAGTGCCAAGTGCTATGTGACAGTGTAGAGTGCCGAGTGCTATGTGACAGTGTAGAGTGCCAAGTGCTATGTGACAGTGTAGAGTGCCGAGCGCTATGTGACAGTGTAGAGTGCCGAGCGCTATGTGACAGTGTAGAGTGCCAAGTGCTATGTGACAGTGCAGAGTGCCGAGTGCTATGTGACAGTGTATAGTGCTGAGCGCTATGTGACAGTGTAGAGTGCCGAGTGCTATGTGACAGTGTAGAGTGCTGAGTGCTATGTGACAGTGTAGAGTGCCAAGTGTTATGTGACAGTGTAGAGTGCCGAGTGCTATGTGACAGTGAAGAGTGCCGAGTGCTATGTGACAGTGTAGAGTGCCGAGTGCTATGTGACAGTGTAGAGTGCCGAGTGCTATGTGACAGTGTAGAGTGCCGAGCGCTATGTGACAGTGTAGAGTGCCAAGTGCTATGTGACAGTGTAGAGTGCCGAGTGCTATGTGACAGTGTAGAGTGCCAAGTGTTATGTGACAGTGTAGAGTGCCAAGTGCTATGTGACAGTGTAGAGTGCCGAGTGCTATGTGACAGTGTAGAGTGCCGAGCGCTATGTGACAGTGTAGAGTGCCAAGTGCTATGTGACAGTGTAGAGTGCCGAGTGCTATGTGACAGTGTAGAGTGCCGAGGCTATGTGACAGTGTAGAGTGCCGAGTGCTATGTGACAGTGTAGAGTGCCGAAGTGCTTATGTGACAGTGTAGAGTGCCGAGCGCTATGTGACAGTGTAGAGTGACGAGTGCTATGTGACAGTGTAGAGTGCCGAGGTTATGTGACAGTGTAGAAGTGCCGAGTGCTATGTGACAGTGTAGAGTGCGAGTGCTATGTGACAGTGTAGAGTGCCGAGTGCTATGTGACAGTGTAGAGTGCCGAGTGCTATGTGACAGTGTAGAGTGCCGAGGCTATGTGACAGTGTAGTGTGCCAGTGCTATGTGACAGTGTAGAGTGCCAGAGTGCTATGTGACAGTGTAAGTGCGAGTGCTATGTGACAGTGTAAGTGACGAGTGCTATGTGACAGTGTAGAGTGCCGAGTGCTATGTGACAGTGTAGAGTGCCGAGCGCTATGTGACAGTGTAGAGTGCCGAGGCTATGTGACAGTGTAGAGTGCTGAGCGCTATGTGACAGTGTAGAGTGCCAAGTGCTATGTGACAGTGTAGAGTGCCGAGGTGCTATGTGACAGTGTAGAGTGCCGAAGTGCTATGTGACAGTGTAGAGTGCCGAGTGCTATGTGACGGTGTAGAGTGCCGAGTGCTATGTGACAGTGTAGAGTGCCGAGTGCTATGTGACAGTGTAGAGTGCCGAGGCTATGTGACAGTGAAAGAGTGCTGAGGCTATGTGACAGTGTAAAAGTGCCGAGCGCTATGTGACAGTGAAGAGTGCCGAGTGCTATGTGACAGTGTAGAGTGCCGAGCGCTATGTGACAGTGTAGAGTGCGAGTGCTATGTGACAGTGTAGAGAGCCGAGTGCTATGTGACAGTGTAGAGTGCCGAGTGCTATGTGACAGTGTAGAGTGCCGAGTGCTATGTGACAGTGTAGAGTGCCGAGTCAGGCAGGACTGAAGTGTGATATCTGTAAGGCCTCATTCACACATCCGGCGGGCGCCTAAACGGCGCCCCCGGCATTTAGCCGCAGCGCCGCATCCGGTTTTTGTATGAAAACCGGATGCGCAGCATCCGGTTTTTCGCCGCATCCGGTTCACGAATGCGGCAAAAAAACGCATCCGTCTCATCCGGTGTATCCGGTTTGGCGTCCGTTGACGCCGTATGCGCCGGATCCGGTTTTTTAAGACCACCCTTTTTGGGGTTCCAAATATGATTGGCTACTGTAATCCTATATATACACTGCTCCTACATCCCTTCTTTGACAGGTTGTAGAGGAGCAAGTGCAGTTTGGAGAGAAGAGCAAGTAGCAAGTGATTGGCGAACATGGATGTCATTATCGGCAATATCTTCAGGAATCTTGTTGATTTTACTGCGGAGATGAATCGATTGAGGTTTATCGTTCTGGAGAAGGAGCGAAAGTTTGAGGAGCAGCGCATTAGACGTCAGCGAAGACGACGCCGTATGTGGATCCACCCCATTACGGCACAGAGATTAACTCGTGGTGTCTATTCCACACTAAACATGGAGCTGCGACAAAATCCAGAGAAGTTTTTTCCTATCTGCGGATGAAGAAAGAAAACTTTGATGATTTGCTGGAGCGTGTTGGAGACAAAATTAAAAAATCGGACACCTACTGTCGGTTCTCGATATCTCCGGCGGAGCGTCTCATGGTGACTATAAGGTAAGCTATATGTATTGGATCTGTTTGCTTGAGCGCACTTGTAATTTTATCATTAATTGAACATCACAGGCCAACTAGGAAACCACATGAGTATCCCCAAATTTAGTTATAAAACAGTCTTTGTCATAGATGTGATTATGTTTGGTATCTCCAATAGTCGTAGCTGAGTTCTGGTATGTAATGCTGCGTTTCTGAAATAATTTGTATTTTCTAATTTGTTTTCAGATTTCTGGCAACTGGTGAGACGCTGTCATCGCTCCATTTTCAGTATCGGATGGGAATCTCACACTATCCGGCATAATAAAGTATACTTGTCGTGCTCTGTGGGATACTTTGGTTGGAGAATTTATTCCAGAGCCAACAACACAGCGGTGCTTGAAATAGCGGACCAGTTTTACTCATCTGCCAGTTCCCCAATTGCCTGGGCGCCGTTGAAGGAAAGCACATCCGCATTCAAAAGCCTAAAGGAACTGGATCTGAATTTTTTAACTATAAAAAATATTTCTCTATCGTCCTGATGGCTATTGCAGATGCGCACTACAAGTTTATCGCGGTGGACATTGGGTCTTATGGACGGTCTAATGACTCCCAAGTGTTTAAATTCTGCTATGGGCCGTAAATTGTATGGAAACAGTTTTCAGTTTCCCCCCCCTAGGCCACTGCCTCAAACCTCAGGCCCACCGATGCCATTCGTGTGTGTAGGTGATGAGGCATTCCAGCTGTCCCAACACCTATTGAAGCCGTATGCCAGCAGAGAATTGACACATACAAAGCGGATATTTAACTACCGCCTCACAAGAGCCAGACGGATGGTGGAGTGTGCCTTTGGCATTATGACAGCAAAATGGCGTGTCCTTTTGACTGCAATTAACTTGAAGACCGAGACTGTGATGATGTAGTGAAAGCGTGCGTGGTCTCCATAATTTTGTCCTAACCAAGGAACCAATTTCTCTGGAGGAGCACAATCAAGAAAAACTTTGCACGACTACAGCAACATTACCACTCGCAGTACAGTCGCGGTTTCAAGAATGAGGGACAAGTTTGCTCAATACTTTGTGTCACCGGAAGGTAGTGTTGACTGGCAGGATGACAGAGTGTGATAATGTATTGTTTCTTTTAATAATTTTCTTTACCCACAATAAACCTTTAATTTTTTTACTTGTCTACCTTCTTGTGTGTTTTCTACTGTAACCTTTTTGCCATTGTTGTGTCCATGGCTGTTTTATTTCACCTTTTGTCAAAAAAAGTGTACATTGTAGGCCATGGTTCCCTACTCCAGTCCTCAAGGCCCACCAACAGGTAAAGTTTTCAGTCTTTACTTTGTATTGCTCAGGTGATAATTGCCTCACCTGTGCAATACAAAGGAAATCCTGAAAACATGATATGTTTTTTGTGGGCCTTGAGGACTGGAGTAGGGGAAACCTGGGGTAGGGGATAATCTAAAAAAGTAAACATTTTTAGTGAAAAGATAATAGAAAACCGGGACATAACTTTGTAAAAAGGTTGCATTTATGAACCTTTTAGCCAAAGTTATCTGTACCTGTATAACAAATTTAAAACTAACATCCTATAAATTAAAGACAGACAACAATGTTAAACCAATGAACAATTTATTGAAAAAAATTTTTTTTAATATAATTGTTATAAAATTAGGCCTTTTGGCCAAATGTTTAACATAGAAATAACCTTTTTTTATATTAAACTTTATTTATTCAACTTTATTTTTTTATTAAATTTTTTTTTTTCATTAAAAAAATTATCAACAAACATATTTATAGGTCTGTGTAGTGTGGGGTGGAAATACTGCTGGAGGGGCTGCGGGACACTTCGACCGTGGGAGTGTGGAGAGTGTGGAGGGACGAACGGGATGGTGGTGGAGAAGGAACAGAAGTGGTGAAGGGGTGGAAAGACCAAAAAATGGGAAGACAAGGCAGAACAGGTGGGTGGTGGTGGAGTGGAGGGTTGTGCATGAGGAACAGGTGACATAGTAGGTATTTGGAAGGGGGAAGGAGATTGGTAGGTAGAAGTGTGGTAGGGGGTAGGTGGCTGGTAGTGGGTAGGTTGTTGGTACTGGGAAGGTGGTTGGACCTGGGGAGGTGGTTGATATTGGGGAGGTGGTTGGACCTGGGGAGGTGGTTGATATAATGGAAGTTGATGGAGCTGGGGAGGTGGTTGGTATTGGGGAGGTTGATATTGAATAGGAGGGGGAGGAGGTATGGCAGGTGGAGGGGGGGGAAGATGGACGGCGGCTGTAGGGGGGGGAGGTGGTGGAATGACTGGGGTGGATTGAGGATGGGAGACAACCTGCGCTAGAGCAGAGTGGCACGTGTGCATCACATACATCTGCTGGTCATAAGATAGCGGATCTATGCGCTCCGCAACTGACCTAAAAAAGCTGTAGTTCGGTGGTGCTCTTATCTCAGAACGCACAGTTTCCAGAAGTGTCTTGACCTCACCAACTAGTGTGGTTATCTGACGAACGCCTGCGGAACTTGTTCAGAAGCAACTTAAGGCAGTTCTGGAAAGATGCGTTCATGTGTAAGAACTCGGGCGCATAGTTCTTTTCCTGACCCTTCTGACGCTGCCGCCCAGTACCCGCAGCTGTACTAGAGATGGCAGGGTCAGAAGGGTGGGGTAAAGGGAAGGCTATATCCTGACCAGCAGATTCATGCATTGCAGGCGGCCACGATGCTCCAGCGCTGGTGGAGGGGACTGCGGGATCAACTGTGTGGGAAGGCTGGGAAGGTGCAGATGTGGAGGGTTGGGCAAAGTGTCCCTCGGTGTCGGTCTCCTGAGGGATCGCTCTAGAAGGCTCCAACTCTGCGGGCGCCCGAGTGCTGTCACCGTGCTGTGGAAGAAACAAAAACATTAAATTAATATATAGATGTGGAATTGCCCTGGCTGTAAAAAAAAAAAATTTAACATTTTATGGTAATATTTACCTTCTGGTGACCATTGTTTCACGCAGGAACGCCAGAGCTTGTGCATATTTGTACTTGCTCTGGCGTACTGAAGATCCACTCGGGGCCCGCATCTCTTTGTTAAATTCCTTCTTAAAGCGATCCCTCACAGACCGCCACCGCTTCATAATTCTCTCCCCTGAAACGAGAAAGCACACATTGGTTACTATACAACAACCACACTTTAGTCCTCGTGTCCCCCAGAGTTAATGTTTTCATTGTTTCCATAGTGTTTCACCAAAGAAAATGGAAAACAAGAAGCGTTGGTTACACGAGGACAGAAGTTTTGAAAATACACCTTTACAGTCAGCAACATGAACTATACTTACGGTATTTATTCTGGGACCTAGGATTGAGGTCCTCCCAGCGGTGCACATTGCTGCTGCCACTTCCGTCCAGAGCCGTCGTGTCACAATTTGATCCGCATGCTGGCGGTCCCCCATGTTCCACAGCGGCTCCCTTTCTCGGACCAGGTCGATCATCAACTCCACGTCCAATCCCTCCTCCGTGTCCGAGTCGGGAGCACGCTGTGAAGCCTGTGAAATTAACAAAGGAAAAAAAAAAAAACATCAGACACATTGTTTGAAATTTGCAAAATTATACATGTTACAATGGGAAAATTAATGCACAAAACATTTTTAGACAACACATTTTGTAAAAATGAAAAATTATAGAAAATGGCAAAAAAAAAACACACACGTTGAGAAACCGCCGACAGTCTCACGACGACTCTGGGAGGCGCTGGGAGAAACCCTCTGGCTCCCAGATGCGAGAGACTAAAAATGAAAAGAAAAATTTGGATATTGGCAGGTGTTGTCCGCTATGTGAAGTATGCTACTAAATGTTTTTCTATGTGTTGTGTGTACTGTGATGTTGTGTTTCTGCGATTGATGCAGGATACTTACGAATTGTGAGCCCACTCCGGGTATCTCTCCACCCCTTCCTTCTTCCTCTGGGAGCTCCTCATCATCTTCAGATTCCTGTTATTAAAAAAACCCAATCAAGACATAAAGCCCACAGATGGATTGTGGATAGAAAAATTAAAAATACATATTTTTACGCCAATTCCTGACGATGGGTAGGAGGGCTCCCAGAAGAAGATGTGTCCTGCTGTGGCGGCTCTGGCTCTGGCTGGGAGGGAGGAGATGGCGATGCCGGTGGTGCTGCCACCGCCGCTTCAGCCGCTGCCTCCTCCGCCAACACCGCCATTGCGGCAGCTGCAACTGCTGTTTGACGTTGTCTGCTGTGGAAGAAACAAAAAGGGACAGTCAATATTATTTCTATATTCCTTGTCCCTGGCTGAAAGAGAAAAACAAACATGTATTTTTATTGAAATGGGGGATGTAATCTTTACTTTCTACTGGCTTCCCTCCTTGCCCGCCTCTCCTCCTCTCGTCTATCTCCAGGCGCCGCCTCCCCTCTTCTTGACGTCTTCTACTGTTAAAGTAAAAAGGGACTGTAAATTTTATATTCCTTGTCCATGGCTGAAAGAAAAACAAACATGTAATTTACAGCAAAATGTGTGCTGTAATACTTACTTTCTGCGTGCTAGCCTCCTAGCTTGGAGGTCCTCTCCTCCCCTCTGCTGAACTTACGCTTCAGCCGCCACCGCAGCGCCCGGTGAAGTCTTCGGCTGTTGAATAAGGACACAAAAACGGACAGTGAATATATCTGTATTCCTTTGCCCTGGCTGAAAGAGAAAAACAAACATGTAATTTAGAGCAAAGTGTGCTGTAATACTTACTTTCTGCGTGCTAGCCTCCTAGCTTGGAGGTCCTCTCCTCCCCTCTGCTCAACTTGCGCTTCAGCCGCCGCCGCTCGTTGAATTCTTCTGCTGTTGAATAAGGACACAAAAACGGACAGTGAATATATGCGGATTCCTTGTCCCTGGCTGAAAGAGAAAAACAAACATTTAATTTTTAGGCACATGGGGGATGTCATATTTACTTTCTACTGGCTTGCCTCCTTGCATCCAGGATCTCCTGCGCCCTTGGATCAGCAGCATCAATTCTTCTGCTGTGGAATTAACAGACAAAAAGGAATTGTGTTTATATGTATTGATTGTCCCTGTTTTAAAATATAACATTCAAACAAGGACATTATTCCGACCACATGCAATCATTTGTAGCCATCAACAGTACCATGGGTAAACCGTATCCCTGGACAAAAAAAATAAATAAAATAAATAAAAAATTAACAGTTTGAATCAACCGATCCCAATAACAAAAAAAAAAAAACAGTACAAACATAATGATAATAAAAACATGGACATTTCACATACAAGCATGAGTATATTTAAGGTCAGAGGCACCAAAAAAAAAAAATTGCAACAAAAAGAAAAGTAGATCAACATTTGGATACTAAACACATGCAAATGTAATAGCAGCATGAGTAGATAAACCGTGAGAGGCCACAAAGAACAAAGATTGCAAACAACAAAACATTAGCATACTAAACAAATGCAAGAGACCATGAGTAGAAAAACCATCACAGGCCCAAAAAATAAACATTGGCAAAAAAAATGGAGATAAACATTACCATAGTAAACACATGCACATTTCAGATAGTAGCAGGACAAGCAACCACATCACAGGCCCAAAAAAAATTAAAATTATATCATACACAAATCCACATTTCATATTGTCGCAGGGAGACCAAGCACATCACTGCAAAAAAACAGTACCAGTAGATCTACATTATCAACATTCACAACAGTAGCAGGGAATACACAATAAAGTTCCCAAACAAATGCATTTTAAACTCGGGGACCCACCCCATCATCGGCAATTTAATTTCATACAATACCAGGGGAACCAATCCCCATCACAGAAAAAACATGAAATATAAAATGTACCAGGGTGGCAAAAATAAACATCATCTCACACAGCATTGGTGACATATGTATTGTACATTTTGGATTTTGGGGGGGGGAAGGCATATTTACCGTCTGTTTTCCTGGCGCTCCATGATCCTGGCTGCGAGTCTCCGGTGGCTGAGGCGTCGGTGGCTGAGGCGTCGGTGGCTGAGGCGTCGGTGGTCTCCGGTGGCTGCGTCTCCGGTGGCTGCGTCTCTGGTGGCTGCGTCTCGGTGGCTGCTGTCTCCGGTGGCTGCGTCTCAGGTGGCTGCGTGTGTGGCTCTGTGGCTTCTGTGGATGTGTCTGATGTCCCACAAATTTTTTTTTTTATATGTTTGCTGAGGGGTGGTATCTGTCTGGTATCTGTTTGTTGTGGGCTGGTATATCAATTAAAAAACCGGATGCGGCTACCGGATGCGGCTCAAGCTGGATGCGGCGCATTGCGGCGTCCATAGACTTTCATTGTAAAAAAAAACGCACGCGCCGCATCCGGCGCATGCGGCTTTTTCGCTGCAGACAAAAAACGTTACATGCAACGTTTTTTCCAGACACCGGACGGTGACCAGACACCGCATCCGGCACCAACCGGACGCGCCGCAGTGACATGCGGCGCCATCCGGCGCTAATGAAAGTCTATGGGAAAAAAAAACGCATGCGGTGCATACGGTTTTGTGATGCGGCGCTGCTGAAAAATGCCGGGGGCGCCGCAATGAGAAAAACGGATGTGTGAAAGAGGCCTAAGAGTATAGGCAGGGATGATGAGTGACAGGGGTTATTTAAGGCTGGCTTCCTCTCTTCTGGGTCACTTGCAGAGGGCATGACCTGCTGGTTGTTGCTCTGCATCTTGATGAGCTTGCGGATGGGCAGTCATGAACATTCATCAGACACTGTATGAAGCTATGTGACACTAGAGAGTTTCTCCTGCAGTCACGGAAGGGCCATGACGTAAAGAAATTTCCCACATAGACTTCCATTGTCTGGCTGGAAGCAATAGAGCCTAGCAGCAAAGTAGAGACAGTCCTGTGGATCCCAGAGACTTGAGTAGTGCCAGCCGGAGAGAGGCTGAGGTAGAGAGAGACAGTTTAATCTCAGGGGAAGGGCCAATATGCCTATCACCTGAGAGTCTGAGAGTATGTGGATGGTGAAGAGTTTAATACCTAGATCATGAGACCTGTTAACTGTGTGTGTGACAGACTGTAAAAAACAGTCAAATAAAGTTGCACTCAGTAGTGCTAAAGAATGCAAATATTAAATATATGAAATTGGAATAGCATTACTGCTCTAGATAATAAGAAAAAATAGAGATACTTTGCACATAATTTGGTCAATTTGTGAATGCCCAGCAGCCAATGACAAGGCGATCTGTTTTGCTGGGAACCTACGTGTCTAGTGGGAACACCTCTCTAGGTTCCCAGCAAAACCGGAGATTGCCTTGTCATTGGCTGCTGGGCATGCATGAACTGGCCAAATTATGTGCTAAGTATCTCTATGTTTTCCTTTATTATCAAGAGCAGTAATGCATATTCATATTTCATATTTACATGCTTATAGAGCTACAGACTGCAACTTTATTTGATTGTTATGTTGTCATGGCTACTCTTAGTTCGCACCTGTTCACACCAGTTTCCTGATTTGGAAGTGCCAGTCAGTCTTTTGTTATAAATCTGAAAAAAACAATCCAGAGTGAGAAAGTGAATAAGGAGTGAATGACGGCAGATCTGCTTTCATGGGGACAACAGAGGTCCTCATGTTAGACTATAACATATGTAAACTCTTGCTGTAGAGTTTAAGCCAAGTACCGTATCTTATCTTCGTAAAACTCTTTGTAATAGATTGTGTTATGTCCATTGTTCTGTGCAACTCTAAACTCAGGTTCAGTGCTTTTGAAGATGCCTGCATGGAAGGATCTGCCTGTAAGTTATATATAGTCAGTAGAGATGAGTGAATACATTTGAGTGGAATTTAATTCTGCTTAAATTTATAAAAATCCACGTTCGCCGAAATACAGAATTTTTGTAAGTAGCTTCTCCGTGGATTCGGCAAAGAGGCAACTGTAAAAGGACATAAAAGGGATAAAAACAAATCCTTGCACTCACCTTAGCACTTTCCAGCCCCTTTGCTTCACCCGTCCGATCCTTGCCACATCTTTACATCCACTCTGCTCGAGCTGAAATCCCTGCCCTCTCATGATAAGCTGCTGGCTTTGATGAGGACCTAGGAGAGTTATGTGCAAGTGCTTAAAAAATCATGGGATCATGAAGTCATGGAATGCGCCGCGACCCTTCGAGTGCAATCACAGAACCCTCTCGGGCCCAATCAAAGCCGGAAATCCTTGCCAAGAATGAGTGGCCCAAAGATTTCTGTGTGAGCGGTAGTAATCTCAAGACGAGTCGCGGATGGACAGGTGACGTGGAGGAGCGGAGGGACTGGAGAGGTGAGCGGTGTGGTCAATATAAAGATTTTTTTTTTCTTACGTTTATTATTCTCTGGGGTCATAAGAGAGACATTAAATTTTACCAGGAAAAAAACGCGTGACTAAGATATATCAAATTTTGCCTGAGCTGCTCATCTCTGTAAGTCAGCAAAGCCATAAGGGAACAGAGAAGCCTTAAAACAGCCAGAGGGTGCCGGTGTTATTCACGTAAATGCTGCCGAGTGTTGAATTTCTGCTCAGCAGAGACATATTAGAAACTGTTTCCAGTCCTGAGATAAGACGTTTCCGGTGTTCCTGCCTAGAGACGTATATTTGACTTACTCCTAAATTTGCATGTTAGATCTTTAATACTATGGATGAGATGTCAATATTCTGGTTACATCAGCTAGTGTTTGAACCACGCAAAAGTCCCTGTAAAAGCTTCATTCACATTGTGTATCTATACTGTACATTATTTTCACTCAATTTTGATGACTTCCGCCAACAATTATATTTGAAGCCATGAGACAAGTTTAAAAACAACCTTAAATCTAAGTATTTGCATTAATGTAATTTGGCATGTAATAACATTCGTCACCTTATAATTGGTGCTGTGCTTAACATCCATTAAACAATGTTTGAAAATGTTTCCCTTTCAAGCTTCCATTAACATTTGCAGAATGTATTTCATGCTGAAACCTGTAATGTACCGATCTATTTCCAGGAAAAATAAATTACCAATTTCATAAAAGTTATATTGTACTTTTGGTAGCATTGAAGATAATTGCTACTTGATTTGGATTTTTTTCATTTTTTTTTTCCTATACCAGGGACAAAGGACAAAATATATAATTAAAGGGGTTTAACCATGAACACAGTTCATTTTATTCAATATTTTAATTAATAGATCTTGGAATAATAAATTTAGACAATTGGATGAGTTTAAATAAAATGTTCCTGTGCTGAGATAATCTCATAAATGTGCCCCATACAGGGACATGGCGTGATCATACCACGGCTCCTGGGCAGGGGAGGAAGCAAAAGTGAGTATATAGACATTACAGAATGGTATCACAGCAGATTCTTTCTTTGAGGTAAAGCATTGCTTAAAAACAGATAGTGAAATATTTTGCCTCTTAAAAAGAATCACCTGTGATCCCATGCTGTCCTGTCTGTATACTCTCTTTTGATTCCTCCCCTGCCCAGGAGATGTGGTATGATCAGACCATGTTCCTGTACGGGGCACATTTATAAGATTATCTCAGCACAGGAACATTATTTTTTAACACATCCAGTTGTAAAAGTTATTATTATTCCAAAATCTATTGCTTAAAATCAACTTTGTTTGTGGAGAAAAACCCTTTAAATGCAATGAAAAATTATATCAGTCCTAGTTATCACAGTTCTAGTGATGTTAGTCCTAGTGATGTCAGTCCTAGTAATTCCAGTTCTAGTGATTCCAATCCTTGCGCTGTCACTTCTAGTGATGCCAGTCGCAGAGATGTCAGACTACAAGACAAAATGTGATCTTTATGAATTTTGGCGTGCTGAATCCAAAAATCACATTAGTTTCCTCCTGTCATCTCCATTTTTTTAAACGCTGTTTACGAAGAATATCTTACAGTAATAATGTAACATTATATATAATTTTATTTAGATATGCTGAGTACACAAAAAGAAATGCTGAATATGCAAATCGGTATAACTAATAGGAAGATGCTTAAAAAGCTGTTAAAAACTTCAGAATTTTATGACTATATAAGCAGCATGAAAACCAACGGCAGCAATCATTCAAGAGGCTTACAAGTCGGAGCAAGAACAAGCATAACGCTTTCACCAAAACATCAGGACCATGGAACATAGCTATCAAGGTAGATGGAGCACTAACATGATAGCAGGTACAGATAGTGTTTACAGCATGATAACCTTCATCATGACTATTACAGAGCATCCAAAAAGAGAAAATTCCTCCCTAATAAATAAAATTTACACAACTATTGCTCTCTATTGGTTAAATGATAGACTTGTTTTTTAAAAACCAAAATCTAATCTAATGGAGTGAAATTAAATATATTTGACTTTTTCTATTGGATAAATTTAATTTTACTCCATAAGATAAACAAATCATTTTTTGGTTTTGTAATATTTTTTTTTTTCACGAGCTCTGCGACTTTTTATTATCGATTGGAATATCTTTGTAGGTTGTTACAATAGACTTGTTTTTTGCATGAAATAAATATATTACTTGAAATAGCTTCTTCCAAATTTCTTATTACCAGATTATATATACGATATTATGATATTTGACTTTAAAACTTTTAATTAAACCTTTCTCATTTGAGAAAAAAAATTGATATATTTCATATTTTTTTACTTCTTATCTGGAATCAGCACCTTTTATCTGGGTAAAATATACAAAAATAGTTTGGTTAGCAGAAATCATTTTTTCAAATGTAGACCAGTGTTCATGCTCACCGTTCCTCTGTTTCCACACAGCGCGGCGTCCTCTTCTATGGCACAGGAGCCAGTGGCTGATGTTGGAGTGCACGGCATGGTGCATGAAGTCACTGCCATGTGCCACCAATCTCCGTCACTGTTATCAAAAATAGAGGACCCCATGTGTTTTTTTTTGTTTAAATTATTAATTAAAAAAACAGTGAGGTGTCCTCATATTTTTGATAACTATTCCAGCTAAAGTAGACAGCTGGAAGCTGGTATTCTCAGACTGGGAAGAGGCCATGGATATTGACCCTCCCTAGCTTATACGTAACATAAAGAACATCTCTAGAATCCGCCCTTTTCTCACCATGGAAACAACAAAAACCCTCACTGTAGCATTGATCCACTCCCGCCTGGACTACTGCAACGCTCTATTACTTGGCCTCCCCATTACTCGACTACCCCTCTCCAGTCCATCCTTAATGCAGCAGCCAGTGTCATCCATCTGGCTAATCGGTACTCGGATGCGTCCGCTCTTCGCCAGTCCTTACACTGGCTGCCCATTCATTATAGGATCCAATTCAAAGTACTGGTTCTCACCCACAAAGCTCTCCACAGTGCAGCACCCCCCTACATCTCCTCCCTCATTTCTATCTATCGGCCTAACTGACTGCTGCGCTCTGCAAACGACTTTCGACTAACCTCTGCACTAATCCGTACCTCCCACTCCCGACTCCAAGACTTCTCCCGTGCTGTGCCAATCCTCTGTAATACACTACCCTAAGAAATTAGGACTATCCACAATTTGCATGGTTTCAGGCGCTCCTCAAAACACATCTGTTCAGAGCGGCCTATCACATTAACTAATTAAAGTCATTCTATGTGTAAGTGTGTGTGTGTAGCCCATTCACTATCTCCATCCATCACTCACTCCCTCAAGATGGCTGGACCATCATTGTAAATACACCATTGTATATACACACCTGTACTTTGTATCTCCCCCACCTCATTGTAGATTGTAAGCTCTCATGAGCAGGGTCATCTTATTTTGCATTAATTGTTATATTGTTAACCTTGTACTTATGACTTGTGTTTTGAAACTGTTAAACTGCAAAGCGCTGCGGAATATGTTGGTGCTATATAAATAAAGATAATTATTATTATTATTATTATTATTATTATTATTATTATTAATAGCCAGCAGTATCCCTAGAAAAAGTGCATCTATTATATGCAACAATTCTGGCACTTTGCCTGGCTCTTCCCACTTGCCCTGGTTTGTTGGCAAGTGGGGTAATATTTGTGGGGTTGATGTCAGCTAATAAAGTCAGCTGACATCAAGCCCAAGGGTTAGTAATGGAGAGGCGTCTATCAGACACCTCCATTACTAACCCAGCAAATTTAAGTTAAAATACACAGGGTAAAGTCCTTTATTTGAAAAAAAAAACCCTCCCCAACTCATTTCTATCCATCTATAATTTTCCAAAAAAAGAAAAGAAAAAGTATTCCTCACCTACCTGCAGATAATCCATATAATGCAACTCAGCTACATCTGGATGCATTGTTGAGCGTTGGCATGATGTGACCACTCAGCCCTGCATCCAGGAGATACTGAGCTGAGCGTGAGAGCATGGATTCAGTGTCGAGAGTTGACGTAAAAAGGGAAAGCGGAGTTCATAGTCAATGTTGTTAGCGGACATAAAAAAGCTGACATCAACCCCTAAACTATTACCCCACTTGCCACCACACCAGTGTAAGTAGAAAGAGCCCGGCAAAGCACCAGAATTGACGCATCTAATGAATGTGTCTTTTCCTTGGCAGCTGCAAGCTGCTATTTTTAGGCTGAGGAGGGTCCCTTGATTCCTTTCCAGTCTGAAATACCAGCCCCCAGCTGTCTGTTTTAGCTTGGCTGATTATCAAATATAAATAATAAAAAATGGCTTGTCGACCCCTCTATTTTTGAAAACAAGCCAAGATAATGGTCACAACTGAGAGCTGCAGCTGGCAGCTTTCAGCCTTACTTGTGCTGCCTATGAAGAATAGAGGTTTACCGCACCATTTTTTTATTTTATTTATGTATTCAATAAATACATGTACAGTAAGCTACACATGCACTGCACTAATTATCTCACTGACATATTTATTACTATGGACAGGCGCCGGCTGATGAACACTCTCATCAGCCTCGCCTGTTCTCGCTGCTATCAGCGAGACCAGGCGAAGGATGATGAGAGTAGCACTATCATTAGCCAATGTTAGTGACCGGTTGTAACCTTTTCACCGTGGGTAACAGCTGCTGGCTCACAAGCTGTCACACAGATGGGAACTGCAGTGCTCTGACCGGCAGTAACGTGAAAGGTTACCGCCGATCAGAGCTGGAGTTTCTCAAGCTGTCACACAGATGACAATGTGGGAAACGTTGGATGTTTGGGCCCCCATTCATTTGAATTAAGTCTGGGTTCAAGTTCGGGTACAATTCTGGTACCCGATCCAAACTTTTTAAAAGTTCAGCTGCTGTGAATGTGTTAGAAATGAATTCTGAGCAGAAGCTCCCTCTGGTGGTTGCAAACAGTACTGAACCATTCAATGAAGATTGGCAATCAGGAGTTACAGACTGGTCTTATATAAGGGAGGTGCTATCCCATCATGGTTGCCGGTGATCAATTGTTCTTGTCTCAACTGTGGTTCCTGGTTCACTTTGAAGCTTGCTGAGTCTTGCCTGCATCTTCTGCTATCAGATAAGATATTTTCTGCTTTTATTTTTGTGCTTGCTTTTTGCATTGTTCTCTGCACTTCTGTGGAGGTCAGCCAGGTCCCCTCCGGGGGCTTGTGCTCCTCTCAGTTTATCTGAGCCACTGTTATTTGTTCATTTGCCTTTTCCAGTTTTTTCAGTGGCTGCGGCTTAGTTTTGATTACACCAGAGAACTAATTTAGGTGGTAGAGGTCGTGTGATCTCAGGTGTTTTTGCAATTAGTAGAGTTGGTATTTTTTAGGGTTTTTTGGATTGCAGTAAGTGTCCTTCCTATCCTTTTCTTTCTAGGAAGATTGGGCCCCAACGTTTGCTCATACTATTTTCTGTCTGTGTCTGTATTTCCTCTTGTCTAACCGCCATTACATGTTTGGGGGCTTCCTATGTTCTTTGGGGATCTGCTCCGGGGCAGATAGCTTTCCTCTTTCTATCTTTAGGTGTAGTTAGCTTCTCAGGCTGTGACGAGGCGTCTAGGACCAACTTAGGAATGCTCCACGGCTGCCTTTAGTTGTGGTGGTTAGTCAGGGTACTGCAATCCAGTAGATTCCAACCTCTCTAGTGTATTGCCGTTTTTGCCTGCTCTCCTCAGCTACCAAATCATAGCATTCAGCCAAATCCAATGAACCTGAACTTCCACTGGTCCGTCCATCACTAGTCCTCGGACGTACATCCAGCTGAAATAGTCACTGGTGTCTGGATGCCCCCCTCCACCTGTGGGCCTCATACAGCTGCACTGGCTGTACCGATGAAATGTCCACCCCTGGTTGTAGATGTGTCACCCTACACTATCATGTTCTATTTTTTAATTCATACTGAAAGTCTTACTGAGAGTGTCCCTTTAATCTTTTGCTACCTCTTCAATATAATCTACTGTCCCTAATCTTTGTCCTGATCTCCTGAAACCTCCCTACATATCATCTCCAGTTCATGGCCTTCCTTCTCAATATATCTCTGATCTAACCTCCCCAAACCTGGCCACACGCAATCTCGAGTCCATAACTGGTTCACCCCAATCATCTCTGAACTAATCTACTTATACTTCCCTTCGACAACCTGTCTTCTCCATACTTGTCTAACCTAATCTCTCGATATTTTCCAATACTTTCTCTAGTCTATAACCACTCCATACAACTTTGGACTAATTTCCTAATACTGCCCGACACATAGTATATCATAATTACAATGCCTCCTTCTTTGCTCTCCTTATCTGCTACCAAACACAACAATATTTTTATATTTCTCTTGGTCAACCCATATATTCTGGAATTCAATACCCCAACTGTTCTTCTCATGTCATATTAGGAACCTTGAAAAGCAACTTCACAGCCATTCCTTCTGCCATCATTTATTGTCTCATTCGGCCTATCTTGTGGATTGTAAGCCCTTGTAGGTTGAGTTCTCTCTCCCTTTGTTCCAGGCTGTCATTTTTATTGCTCCTGCTTTTTTATTTTATCTTGTTTTATGTATTATATTGCAGTTATTATGTTGTTCACTGAAACTCCCTTTCCACCTTCTTCACATCTACAGCTCCCTGGAATTTCGGGCACATGGAAGTATACAATAATGATTGATAACAGCTGAATATGATGCAAACTAGATGATTCACATGATTTCTATATCACTATAATAGGTCTAGGCGAAGATTCGAGTTATCAGTCTCTAGACCGTTGTGTAATGATAACGTTTCCTCTGATCTTTTTCGTAGCATCAAGGTCACAACAAACAAGTCATTACAACCATACTGTGATTTCCCATCTGCAAACCATGTCTGTGAAGGAACGTATCAGCCTCTTAAGTCCTCCTGAATAGTGTTGATTTGTAAGGTTATCAGGGCATAACGGCATCCAAACACTGAATCTCGAAGAACCAAGCGAAGCCTTGTCAAGTAAAAGAGAAGGAAGCCAAACAGTAAATCTCGCATTTCATGTGAACACCGCAGAAATAATTGGTGGAATACTTTTCCTTAGAGTGACCTCCATTTCCATATTTTAGAATTTCAATCCGAAGCTTAGAATACTAATTTATTCACAGTGGGAAAGGCCGTTCCTCAGGATGCCTTCAGTTTATACTTACAGTAAAAAGAAATCAAAGAAAACAATGAACAAATATATAATCTCTACATAAATGTGAAAGATTTAAACATAGTAAAAAGGAGTCAAATACAACAGTAATCACATTTCCACATTAGATTCTAACACTTTATAACCAGAACTATGCAATACCAAGTACACCTTATAGCGTTCCCTGGTGGGATGCTACTTTTGTCCCTTACACAGCATTCAATCTCTCAGAAATGCAAATAAGGAGTTGTTGCAGCTGCATCCCCCTTCTCCCTCCACCCTGTCTTTTCTCTACTGTTTTACCCTAAACAACGGGTTGGCAACCTTCTTAGTACGTCATGCCGATTTAAAGAAAATATCAAAGGTGGAGTATTCATTGTTCCATGCCATTCGAAGTTTGATGGAGCTTACAAATTGTAATATTGGACCAGATGCCTAGCTAATAAGAAAGAAAACACTCAGTTATGGTGCCAAACACAGTGTTTCTTCATGCATGAGCTCTGTACACCTTACCAGCTCAGCTTTAGCAATACAGACCTTGGCAGTCAAGTATAACAGTGACAAACAAATAGTGTCACATATTGTCACGGGACAGTCAAGGTGCCCTCAGAAGTAATATAAAGTAATAATGTCACTTTTTGTACCCCCACAGTAATAGGGCCCCCGCAAAGTAATAGTGATCTTTTTAGTTCCCACAGCCAGTAATAGACCCCACATATAGAGGTCTGCACCCTGAAAAAGTACCATAACTCATTAACTGTGATCCCACATAGTAAGGAATAAGTACCCACAGATATTGTCTTTCATACGTAATGGTGTCAAATAGACAGAGCTCCTGAAAACAATAGTGCCTCCAAAATAAAACCTCACACTGTGGTCTACACATCAGATATGCCCCAGATACACTAATAATAGGGTACCAAACAATGAAGGAGCGCCAGTATTTTCTCCATACACTAATAATGTCACCTCTCTATCCCATACTGTAATCGTGCCCTTACAGTAATGATGACAAAGTGATAATACCCACCTCTGTGCTCCTACACAACATTAATGCCCATTTTGAGGCCTCACATAGTAATGGTGCACACCAACTGCAGCTTCCACAAAGAATATGTTACCTTCTTAATTACCCCAGAAATAAATTATACAATGTTAATAATAACCGTGTTACAGAACCCCCCAGCACCCCGAATATGATAGGTGCAATGTGAGATGCATGTCCCTAATGCATCAGCCGACCGGCTGCGACCCCTGGGGAGAGGTAAACGAGATATCCCACAGCTGCCACCAGTGTAACGGGGTCTACTGTGCTGTAATACCCCTTACATTACCACCCCGTGTTTCAGGAGGTCCACTCTGCTTTTCCTGACTTGTGAATGAAGGACGCTGGCTCGAAAGGCTTTGTTACATGGGAACATATAAAAGATCACTGCTTCTCCACGTATTTTCAGTGTGACAACCTTTTACTCACAGGTCTCAGAATATATATACATACAGAGGACAGGACAATCAATATGTGACGAGCCAGCAGACAACAAGCTCCAATTAAGACGCCAGACGTACATTACAATAGCTGCTGGTGGCCATTTACCGTGGGATTTACAAAGGTGGGGGGAGGTCAGAAGTGGGATATCTGTTTAACTCTGCCCAGGGGTCGCAGCCGGTCGTTAGGGACATGCATCTCACTTTGTACCTATCATATCCCCTTACTGTCCAATGACGTGCACAGTCCGTCATGGCCGGGTGTCAGTTCCGGCACCAGGACGGACTATGCACGTCATGGCTTTGATCTACCACTGCGTGTAAACATGCAGTGGTAGATCAGTGCCGACAGCTGTCACAGACAGCTGACAGGCACGGCAAGCGGTGCGGGGACCTTTGCCGTCGGTCCCCGCACCCACAGCGCTGTGATTGGTCAGTCAATCTGACTGACCAAACACAGCAGCGATCGTGCAGGAGAAGCTGAAATTTCAGCTTCTCCAGCGCGATCAGTGCAGGAGCCGGCGCTGCAGTGGCCAGGCTCCCTGCACTGACAGCCAGGAGCGGAGCCCCCACCGCCCCTGGCTGTTAACCCCCTGACTGCTGCGATCCAGCGCGATCGCAGAGCTCAGGGGGGGAGGCAGAGGGTCGGGAGCTCCCTCTGCCTTAGATCGGCGCCCTGCAATGTATTTGCAGGGCCCGATCTCTGCCTTGATGACCCGGGGGTTGTCATGACAACCTCCGGGTCATCTAGCTACGGGAAGCTGCTGTGATCATGGTCACAGCAGCTTTCCCCATAGGTACAATGCATTGCAATGCTGGAGCATTGCAATGCATTGTAACTGCAATAAAAAGTAAAAAAAGTGAAAGTCCCATAAAGGGACAAGTTAAAAAAAAATCATTTTTTTTAAAAAATTGTAAAAAAAATATTAAAAAATAATTTTAAAAAAGTCCCCTAAAAAATACACATTTTTATGTAATAAAAAAAATAAAAAACAAAAAAAAATACACATGTTAGGTATCGCCACCTCCGTAAAAATCTATAAAAGCGTAACCCTAGTTAACCCCTTCAGTGAAAGCCGTAAAAAAAAACACAAAAAAGTAGTAAATTATACTTTTTCCAAGCGGTATCATCATACCGCTTGGAAAAAGTGCAATAACAAGCGATCAAAAAGTCAGATATAAATAATCATGGTACCGCTGAAAACGTCATCTTGTCCCGCAAAAAACAAGCCACTATACAGCATCATCAGCGAAAAAATAAAAAAGTTATAGCTCACGGAATAAACTGATGCAAAAATAATTATTTTTTCTATAAAATTTTTTATTGTGTAAAAAACGCCAAAACATAAAAAAAATATATAAATGAGGAATCGCCGTAACCGTAGTGACCCGAAGAATAAAGCTGCTTTATCAATTTTACCACACGCGGAACGGAGTAAAAAAAAAAAAAAAAAAAAACAATTCCTGAATTGCTGGTTTTTGTTCATTCTGCTTCCACAAAAATCGGAATAGGAAGCGATCAAAAAACGTTATGTGCCCGAATATGGTACCAATAAATACGTCAGCTCGTCCCGCAAAAAATAAGCCCACAGATAACTCTGTCGGCCGAAATATGGAAAAATTATAGCTCTCAAAATACGGCGATGCAAAAATTTCTTACAAAAAATTATTCCAAAAAAAAGCATCTTTTAGAGTGTGACAGAAGCTAAACATGAAAAAAGGGTGTAAATCTGGTATCGCTGTAATCGCACCGATCCAAGGAATAAAGTCGCCTGATCACTAATACCGCACGAGGAACGGCGTAAAAAGAAAACCAATTCTTCACCTTTTGTAGATTTGTTCATTGTGCCTCCCAAAGATCGCAGTAAGGCGATCACAGTGGTTCCCCCCCACATATGGGTATCAGCGTACTCAGGACAAAATGCACAATAGCTTTTGGGGTCCTATTTCTCCTGTTACCCTTAGAAAATAAAAATTTGGGGGCAAAAAGGTCATTTTTGTGGAAAAAAATATGATTTTTTTATTTTCACGGCTCTACGTTATAAACTTCTGTGAAGCCCTTGGGGGTTCAAAGTGCTCACCACACATCTAGATAAGTTCCTTGGGGGGTCTAGTTTGCAAAATGGGGTCATTTGTGAGGGGTTTCTACTGTTTAGGCACATCAGGGGCTCTCCAAGCGCGACATGACACCCGCAGACCATTCCATCAAAGTCTGCATTTAAAAACGGTGCTCCTTCCCTTCCGAGCTCTGCCATGCGTCAAATAGTGGTTCCCCCCCACATATGGGATATCAGCGCACTCAGGACAAAATGCACAATAGCTTTTGGGGTCCTATTTCTCCTGTTACCCTTAGAAAAATAAAAATTTGGGGGCAAAAAGGTCATTTTTGTGGAAAAAAATATGATTTTTTTATTTTCACGGCTCTACGTTATAAACTTCTGTGAAGCCCTTGGGGGTTCAAAGTGCTCACCACACATCTAGATAAGTTCCTTGGGGGTCTAGTTTGCAAAATGGGGTCATTTGTGAGGGGTTTCTACTGTTTAGGCACATCAGGGGCTCTCCAAGCGCGACATGACACCCGCAGACCATTCCATCAAAGTCTGCATTTAAAAACGGTGCTCCTTCCCTTCCGAGCTCTGCCATGCGTCAAAATAGTGGTTCCCCCCCACATATGGGATGTCAGCGCACTCAGGACAAATTGCACAATAGCTTTTGGGGTCCTATTTCTCCTGTTACCCTTATAAAAATAAAAATTTGGGGGCAAAAAGATTATTTTTGTGGAAAAAAATATGATTTTTTTATTTTCACGGCTCTACGTTATAAACTTCTGTGAAGCCCTTGGGGGTTCAAAGTGCTCACCACACATCTAGATAAGTTCCTTGGGGGGTCTAGTTTGCAAAATGGGGTCATTTGTGAGGGGTTTCTACTGTTTAGGCACATCAGGGGCTCTCCAACGCGACATGACACCCGCAGACCATTCCATCAAAGTCTGCATTTAAAAACGGTGCTCCTTCCCTTCCGATCTCTGCCATGCGTCAAAATAGTGGTTCCCCCCACATATGGGATATCAGCGCACTCAGGACAAATTGCACAATAGCTTTTGGGGTCCTATTTCTCCTGTTACCCTTATAAAATAAAAATTTGGGGCAAAAGATATTTTTGTGGAAAAAAATATGATTTTTTATTTTCACGGCTCTACGTTATAAACTTCTGTGAAGCACTTGGGGGTTCAAAGTGCTCACCACACATCTAGATAAGTTCCTTGGGGGGTCTAGTTTCCAAAATGGAGTCACTTGTGGGGGGTTTCTACTGTTTAGGCACATCAGGGGCTCTCCAAACGTGACATGACACCCGCAGACCATTCCATCAAAGTCTGCATTTGAAAAAGGCGCTCCTTCCCTTTCGAGCTCTGCCATGCACTCAAATAGTGGTTTACCCCCACATATGGGGTATCAGCGTACTCAGGACAAATTGCACAATAAATTTTGGGGTCCTTTTATCCTTTGGAAAATAAAAATTGGGATGAAAAGATCATTTTTGTGGAAAAAAATAATGATTTTTTAATTTTACAGCTCTACGTTATAACCTTCTGTGAAGCGCTTGGGGTTAAAAGCTCTCACAACACATTTAGATAAGTTCCTTGGGGGTCTAGTTTTCAAAATGGGGTCACTTGTGGGGGGTTTCCACTGTTTAGGCACACAGGGACTCTCCAAATGCGACATGGCGTCCAATCTCAATTCCAGCCAAAAAAGTCAAATGGCGCTGCTTCCCTTCCGAGCTCTGCCATGCGCCCAAATAGTGGTTTACCCCCACACATGGGGTATCGGTGTACTCTGGAGAAATTGTACAACAAATATTGTGGTTCATTTTCTCCTGATACCCTTGACAAAATTTAAAAAAATTGTGTCGAAAGAAAAATTTTGGGAAAAAAAGTTAAATGTTCATTTTTTCCTTCCACATTGCTTCAATTCTTGTGAAGTACCTAAAGGGTTAATAAACTTCTTGAATGTGGCTTGAACACGTTGAGGGGTGCAGTTTTTAAAATGGTGTCACTTTTGGGTATTTTCTGTCATATCGACCCTCAAATTCACTTCAAATGTGAGGTGGTCCCTAAAAAAAATGGTTTTGTAAATTTTGTTGGAAAAATGAGAAACTGCTGGTCAACTTTTAACACTTATAACTTCCTAACAAAAAAAAATGTTGGTTCCAAAATTGTGCTGATGTAAAGTAGACATGTGGGAAATGTTATTTATTACCTAATTTTTGTGACATATCTCTCTGATTTAATGGCATAAAAATTAAAAGTTTGAAAATTGCAAAATTTTCAAAATTTTTGCCATATTTCCGTTTTTTTCATAAATAAACGCAGGATATATTGAGGAAATTTTACCACTATCATGAAGTACAATATGTCACGAGAAAACAATCTCAGAATCGCCAAGATCCGTAGAAGCGTTCCAGAGTTATAACCTCATAAAGAGACAGTGGTCAGAATTGTAAAAATTGGCCTGGTCTTTAACCTACAAAATGGCTTGGTCATTAAGGGGATATTCGGGGTGCTGGGGGGTTCTGTAACAAACCCCTTCCTGCTTCAGCACAGTAATTAAGATCCTGTTGCAGGGACACTGTTCATGGTAACCTGGCACTTCTTAATAGGGCTTCCATAGACACACCATTCTGTCTACTAATTCCCAGAGCTTGCCCTGGTCTTCATCATTTAAACCCTATCAGAGGTGGGGCATCTTCTTTGGGGCCAGGCTGCTGGCTGCTGGAGTGAGCTGGCAGAGTGTAATCAGAAGGCTGGGTCAAAACCAAGAGGTCACAACAATCACAAGGCTGAAGGATGGTCAGAAAATGAGATGAGTTCTGATGCAGGAATACAAACAGACAAAACAAGGACTGAACCTCAGGACTGAACCAGGGCAAGAATAACTATAACTGGTGATGGCTAGAAGGATTTCAGGAACTTAAATAGCCCTACCCCAGGCTAAACAGCAGGGAGCAAACAATAATAGAAGGTCCTGGCCTAGAAGGTACTACAAGTCCCAGAGAACAGAGGCAATGTCACAAGGAGGGTTATTGCTGACTTAGGGCAGAACAGGGATATCTAAAAGTCCTCTTTTGCCCTAAAACAAGGCCAACAGTCCATTTGATGCCTCATTACACACTAAAAAAAATGGCCACCTCTTTGCCTACATAGAAAAATAGTTCTGTTGAGAAAATAGAACCCCTTAGAAAATTTGTTGAAAGTTATACCCTTTCATAAAAAACAGTGCCCAACAGACCAACATGTGTAGCCCAGCTGCGCTCTGGAGCCACATGTTACCCTGGAAGATGCACGAAAGGTAATTCACAAATCACCCAATATTCATTCACACTTCACATTTCCCTGATGCCACCAGAGGGAGCCCTTTAGATTACGCAGGTATATAGGGGTGTGGAGAGACGCAGCAGTAGACATTCCAGACAGACATTCTAGCCACAGAGCCAGATCAGATTACACTAGTCTGTGTCAGAGCGTGTTGCAGAACAGAAGAGCTAGTTACCTGAGATATGCTGAGAAGGGATTCTAGGAAAAGAAAGACTTATCTGAAAGCCTGAGGACTTCAGCATTCACTCAGCTTACATCGTGGAGTCCAGTAGTAGTGGGAGGATTGCCACTTAGTCTGGTCAAAGTTGAGTCCACTGAGAGTCCATCAGTGAGCGTTTCAGAGAGTAAGCGTGCCGACGCTTGGAGAGCGGTGAAGACAAAGAAAGCTGACATCTACTGTTGCTTGTGCTTATGTTAAAGGTGTGAGTAGGACGACAGGCAAGTGGAAAAGGGAAAGAGAGAGTGACTGAGGATGAATAGCAATGATGGCTTACCTCCACTCTGCACTACCGGACACCGGGTCCGAGCTTGCTAGTACCTTCACAGCTAGTAGGAAAAACCGGAGACCCTGTTGGACTTCAGGTCACAGAGGGGCCCTATAGTGCTGATACGTAACTGGGATCAGGAGAACAAGAGTCTAGCAGGGCCCTGCACATAGAGACTTAGTTCTGTCCAAAAGAAGGCTCCACCACAAGATCAGCCGGGCGTAGCAAAGAGAACGGAGTTAAACTTTGTTTCATGCAAGTTAGAAACTCACACACATAAAGACGTAAGGAGGCCCTACACCTACTCAGTGGATTACTGGACGTGCATCCTCCACCCTGAACAGCTTCCCGGGACGTGCCTGAATCTACCACCAGTAAAGGTACATAAAGAGACTCTTTGTGTGTGTCTGCCTTATTGCCCTGCACCTCTACACCGCCATATACTCTGAGGAATCAGTCTCGCCTGTGGGAGACTTAACACCTTGCTGCCCCAAACCCTCAGAGGATTCACCCTGCAGCGCTGGTCACCCTGACCAGGAACCACAGGTGGCGTCACAAACATTTCTACAATCCCCTGTAAATATCCCCCTTTAGTGAGCGCCCAGGGCAACGGATCGAGCTGCGCTACCCGTGACATCCCCCATTGAAGTGAACGGGCTCGGTGCCGAGTACCCCAAAGCCCTGGTACAAGCGACTCATCTTTGGCGTCACAAACAGGATCCGAAGCTCGCAATATGTGAGTCCTGTGTGCCTAAAGTGGACTGTTTTGTGCAAAAGACTGTGTTGCATTTTTGTAATTTTTGGCGCCATTTTCCGCCATTTTGCCGCCATATTCGCGCCCTGAGGCGCTGGTGAAGAAGAGGGGCGTGTATTCGTGGGCGTACCCCCCCTGTGGCGCAAAAGTAATGGGCGCCCTGTCTAAGTATTACTACAATGTCCGAGCCTGCCCCACTGCAAGAGAGATCTGCCTCCTCTTCATCCTCTATGCTAAGAAGAGAAAGCGAAAGTCCCGCCTCCACAGAAAAATCCAGAGTGTTCCAGATGAAACATACAGTCTGGCCTGGAGTGAGATGTCCGAAGGACAGGAGTCGCTGTGTGGAGGAATGGTGGTGCGCAGACCCCATTCCCCTGAAGAGCTGCAGCCTGTGCCTGAACCGTCCCCAGGTCAGGAGAACGACCCAAGGATGCAGAGAGTGGATGAATTGGATGAGGCGCTGAGGGATATGGCCCGACAACGTGCAGAGATGGAGGCGATGGAGCAGAGCTGGCGTGCCCTGAAACAGCGGCTGCTGTGGGACCGGTTGCTCTCCACCCTGGATGCACAACCATCACCTGCGCCACCACTGGAATCAGCGGCTCAAGAAGAACCGGAGGCCGGCCCCAAAAGAGCTGTACCTGACCCCGCAGAAGACGCGGCTGGAAGAGAGGAGGCTGAGGAGGCCCTGCCCGGACCGGAATGCCAGCCAGGCCTGGAACCAGAGGCTGCAGCGGAATGCAGTCCCCCGGTAGGGACGATGGAAGATCCCGAGCCACTAGCGATGGAAATCGACTGGGAGGAGATGGAGCACCTGGACGACGTGGAATACGCTGCCCAGAAGGAGAACGAGTGGCGACGCCGAGAGTATGAGCAGCGACAGCAGTGGGAGCAGCGAGAGGCGCAGTAGCTTCGCCACAGGTACCGGGAGAAAGATCTTGCTGACAAGGAAATCGTCAGGCGAGACAAAGGTACGCTCCGGGAACCGCGGCGCCAGGGGGCCATTAGAGACTTTAGACTCCAGGGAAGCTGGGGATTCATACATGAACCAGGCCTGTACCAGGAAGTTTTTGTAAATCGCAGAGATGTGGAGTCTCGCCTGCCAGAAGGGCACCCGGGAAGGGATCTGCTTATTGGGGATGTTGTCACCTACACGCGGCACTGGGGTCTTAAGGGGTGGTATGCCCTGAATGTCTCCCGAATCAGCGACCCAGTCCCTGAAGCCGGAAACACACCCTGCGTCTCAGCGTCTCAGCGTCCCAGGCCCCAGCCACACCTGCGTTCCATTCTGCCACGCTAAAGAGCGCAACGATTGCAGATGCGCTCTCAACTGAGCCAGACCGCACATCTGCGTCACCATTGGAAACGCTGCAGAGCCTAAGTTTAGAAGAGGCACCTGTCAGGCCTCCAGGAAATCGCAAAGTCAGAGTTGAAATGAGAACTGTAGCTACTCAGACACCGGTAGCAGGACACTATCTTATTGTGATGCGTTACAGAACGCACAGTGTGCTTCCAGCCGCCGGAATGGAAGATGCTGCTATGTTCCAAGAAGACCAGTAGGACCCAGACAGGGTTTACTGTAATGTAAAAAGTTATGAAGAATTGCACTTTGTTGAAAATGTTATATGATGATGTTTACATGCTTGAAGTATGGTACCCCAGTTGAGTAAAGTGTTAATGTGATATGTGAAATGCTCTTTTGAAGGACTGCGTGGCTGAGGACTTTGCCAGCCCAAAAACTGTGTTGTAAATAGTTGGCACTCAGTGCCCCATCTTGGTTTTACTTAAGCCATTCTACCTCAGAAGTAAAACCCGTATGGTGTGGCCTTGAGTGAGGTCTGCAGCAAAGAAGTCCTGCAGCCCACCCAGGACCACCGTGGGAGGTTTGGAACGGGTCCTCCACAAGAATCCTGTATTTATTGTGTGAAAGCATTTGATATTTTTCTATTTGCTAATTTGTACACATTGTAACGTTTGAAGTGTCCTTACCTCCCGCAAGGGATGAGTTATGTTATTGTTGATATTATAAAAATTGTTTTCTTTTTCAGCCCGGGAGTGCTGATATTAACTAGGGGGGGATGTGTAGCCCAGCTGCGCTCTGGAGCCACATGTTACCCTGGAAGATGCACGAAAGGTAATTCACAAATCACCCAATATTCATTCACACTTCACATTTCCCTGATGCCACCAGAGGGAGCCCTTTAGATTACGCAGGTATATAAGGGTGTGGAGAGACCCAGCAGTAGACATTCCAGACAGACATTCTAGCCAGAGAGCCAGATCAGATTACACTAGTCTGTGTCAGAGCGTGTTGCAGAACAGAAGAGCTAGTTACCTCAGATATGCTGAGAAGAGATTCTAGCCAAAGAAAGACTTATCTGAAAGCCTGAGGACTTCAGCATTCACTCAGCTTACATCGTGGAGTCCAGTAGTAGTGGGATGGATTGCCACTTAGTCTGGTCAAAGTTGAGTCCACTGAGAGTCCATCAGTGAGCGTTTCAGAGAGTAAGCGTGCCGACGCTTGGAGAGCGGTGAAGACAAAGAAAGCTGACATCTACTGTTGCTTGTGCTTATGTTAAAGGTGTGAGTAGGACGACAGGCAAGTGGAAAAGGGAAAGAGAGAGTGACTGAGGATGAATAGCAATGATGGCTTACCTCCACTCTGCACTACCAGACACCGGGTCCGAGCTTGCTAGTACCTTCACGGCTAGTAGGAAAAACCGGAGACCCTGCTGAACTTCAGGTCACAGAGGGGCCCTATAGTGCTGATACGTAACCGGGGTCAGGAGAACAAGAGTCTAGCAGGGCCCTGCACATAGAGACTCAGTTCTGTCCAAAAGAAGGCTCCACCACAAGATCAGCCGGGCGTAGCAAAGAGAACGGAGTTAAACTTTGTTTCATGCAAGTTAGAAACTCACACACATAAAGATGTAAGGAGGCCCTACACCTACTCAGTGGATTACTGGATGTGCATCCTCCACCCTGAACAGCTTCCCGGGACGTGCCTGAATCTACCACCAGTAAAGGTACATAAAGAGACTCTTTGTGTGTGTCTGCCTTATTGCCCTGCACCTCTACACCACCATATACTCTGAGGAATCAGTCTCGCCTGTGGGAGACTTAACACCTTGCTGCCCCAAACCCTCAGAGGATCTACCCTGCAGCGCTGGTCACCCTGATCAGGAACCACAGGTGGCGTCACGAACATTTCTACAATCCCCTGTAAATATCCCCCTTTAGTGAGCGCCCAGGGCAACGGACCGAGCTGCGCTACCCGTGACATCCCCCAATGAAGTGAACGGGCTCGGTGCCGAGTACCCCAAAGCCCTGGGACGAGCAACTCAAACAGTTTGGTAAGTTCTCAAGTTCTCGATAGCAGCACTGACCAGACAGATATGAGCAGAGGACATCTTGTCTTCAGCAAGGTCTCAGTATTGCAGCCTCAGGCTTTGGGCCCGTAACTTCAAGTGATGATATCTCATCATGGAAGTACGATAATACACAGCTGTTTTCACAGTTTTAATATGAGACTTTTATAAATGTAGGACTTCTTCATTAACTGACAGACAGAAAGTTCATCTCTTTACTAGATATATGCGGCCAGCCCCCATTTCTTGCAGCAAACCTCAACCGCTTGTGCGTGAAAACTCCTAAAAAACAACTTGACAAAAAGCTTTTAATCTCAGCATGGTGCAGAGTTTATGAAAAATTAACACTAGGAAACATGGTTCTATTGCTTTGTGAATGTCAAGGGAATGTTATCTATCCTACTGCACAAAGCCACGCGCTCACGCCTTGTAATGTGCAATAACCGAACAGCTAATGCAAAATCATTTGCTTGTGGCATTTAATAAAATATGCAAATGTATGATACTGTTTGAAATTGTCAAATGAAAAAGCCAGTCATTTTAGGAATTTCTATTCAATTTACTCCCACAAAACACTGTCTCCTTTTAATTAAGTAACATAATATGATGTTTCTTCCACTATGCATCATAGACTCGCTTTGCTTTTAAAGAGTTTTGATGACTGCGCTGTGAACAGAGAGACCATTCTAATGAGGCCAAAATAACAAAATATTCAATTTTCAATTTTTTTCTCTTTATTTATATATTTGTTAATTTATGTATTTCTTTTTTAATTATTTTTATTATTATTTCATTTATTTCAGCTTTATCTTTTTTTGTTTTGCAACTGAATTGAACACTTCTTCATTTCAAGACTTTGCAAAAAAAAATAAATAAACAATAATTTTTTTTGGAGGGATGGCCTTGATGCCCAGATCAAAACTTCACGTTTTTGAATGCTACATTCGGAGGGCTGATTCCAACATCTGATTTTTGGGTAAGAGTGCTATCCATGGTTTTCACAGATATTACTTCTACATTTGTTAGTCTGTGGGGCCTGTAAGGTGGATACTGCACACGTAGCTGATGGGAGGTATGTATCACAGAGGTGGTAGTCATCTGTAATGTAAACCTGGAGTATTCTTCTAGCGTACACAGGTTTGTTTGGTGCATCTGGGCCAGGTTTTACCTGCAGCCTGAGAGATGGGTGGGTCTGAGTGTGGTTCAGATGGTAAAATGGAGTCTGTTGTTTGAGACTTGGTCTGTGCATGTGGAGGTAGAAGGCCTCCTGAGTGTTATAACCAGATATACTGAATGCTATCCAGTCTCTGTGATCTACTGGCTCTAAAGATGGGCGATGTTGTCATGGGCGATTCCCTGTTGAGAGGAACAGAGGCCGCTATCTGCAGACCGGATATAACCTCAAGAGAAATGTGCTGTCTTCCAGGTGCAAAAATTAAAGATGTGTCTGACAGGATATCAGGACTCTTCAGACCTAAAGATGACTACCCATTCCTGCTAATACATGTGGGGACAAATGACACTGCTAGAAACGACCTGGAAACCATCTGCAGTGACTTTGAAAACTTAGGTAAGAAAGTGAAAGAACTGGGAGCGCAGGTGGTCTTCTCTTCCATCCTTCCAGTGGATGGCCATGGAACAAGGAGGTGGAATAAGATTCTGCAGGTGAACAACTGGCTACGTCGATGGTGCCGTCAGCAAGGATTTGGATTTCTGGATCACGGAGTGAATTACCTATACGATGGACTACTTGCTAGAGATGGGGTGCACCTTACGAAGACTGGAAAACATGTATTTGGAAGTCGCCTTGCTACACTCATCAGGAGAGCTTTAAACTAGAACAATGCGGGAAGGGAAGCAAAACGCCAGAAAAAGCCATACACCTGACAAATACTATTGAAAATTCTGCTATTAGAAGTGAAGGGGAAGAACAAAGACAAAAAAATCTACATAATAAAAATATTGAAGGAAGAGAAACCAATCACAAACTAAAGTGTTTCTATACGAATGCACAAAGCATGGCAACAAACAAGGAGAACTGGAGCTACTAACGCAGGAGAAGAAATATGATGTCATTGGAATCACTGAGACTTGGTGGGACGATACACATGATTGGAATACAAGGCTAGAAGGATACAACTTATTTGCAAGAAACAGACTTGATAAACGAGGAGGAGGTGTTGCATTGTATGTTAGAAAAGCGTATATCTGCACAGAGATTGACGCTTCAGAGACTGGGAGTTCTGTGGAAACTGTTTGGGTAAGAATACAAGGACAGAACAATGGAAAGGACACCATTGTAGGCATTTACTACAGGCCGCCTGTGCAAGCTGAAGATATGGATGAACTCTTTATGCATCAAATGGCCAAGTTCTCCAAAAAATATGACATAGTGGTCATGGGAGATTTCAACTATCCAGACATTTGTGGGAATCTCTCTCAGGCAAAACTAACAGGTCCAGGAAATTCTTATCCTCTCTTGCTGACAACTTTATCTTCCAAAAGGTAATGGAGAAAACAAGGGGATCTGCTACCTTGGATCTAATCCTTATAAACAGGGAAGAAATGGTGGAGGAGGTAAGAGTGGCTGGGACTCTAGGAGGTAGTGACCATGCTATTTTAGAATTTTGGATAACAAGAGGAGGAAGACCTGTGAAGACTCAGACGTCAAGGTTAGATTTCAGAAAGGCAGATTTTAAGGAACTCAGAAAGAGAATTGGAGGGATCCAATGGCTGGATATCCTTAAGGACAAAATTGTCCAGGAAGGATGGAAAATCTTGAAAAATGAGATTCTCAAAGCACAATCGTTAACAATTCCGAAAAGAGGGAAGAATGGGAAGCATTTAAGGAAACCAGGATGGATGAACATAGAACTTAAACACATGCTAAAAGGGAAGAAAGAAATGTTTATCAAATGGAAAGAGGGAGGCATATCTAAAGAAGAATATAATGCCGTCTGCAGAACCTGCAGGGCACAAATCAGATTATCTAAAGCTGACAATGAATTAAGGCTTGCAAGTGACGTCAAAAGCAACAAAAAGGATTTTGGGGATGCGTCAAAAGTAAAAGAAAAGTCAAAGATGCTATAGGATTTTTACAGGATGAAAATGATGAAATGGTAAGTCAGGATGTTGAGAAGGCTGAACTTTTAAATTCCTATTTTGCATCTGTTTTCTCTCAGAAAGGAAATGTAACATCAACTGATCTTCACTGTCCTATTAAAGGAATAGAAGAATCCAGGATATCTATAAACAGAAAGACAGTGAGGAAACACTTAGCTAACATAAATGAATTCAAGTCTCCAGGTCCAGATGAATTACACCCCAGGGTACTGAAGGAGATAGCAGAAGAAATTCTTGAACCACTGTCCATAATCTTTGAAAATTCTTGGAGAACAGGAGAAGTCCCAGAAGACTGGAGAAGGGCAAATGTTGTTCCTATCTTCAAAAAGGGGAAGAAGGTGGACCCAGGGAACTACAGGCCGGTGAGTCTGACTTCTATACCAGGAAAGATCTTTGAACAAATTATTAAAGAACATGTATGCAAGTACCTGGATAAGAATGAAGTGATTAAACAGAGTCAGCATGGGTTTGTAGCTAATAAGTCATGTCAGACTAACTTAATTTCCTTCTATGACAGAATTACTGACTGGGTGGATCAGGGAAATGCTGTAGATATAGTATATCTTGACTTCAGCAAAGCATTTGACAAAGTATCTCACACAATCCTTATTGAAAAAATGACTAAGTATGGAATGGACAAGGCAACTGTTAGGTGGATTCATAACTGGCTTAGTGATCGGACCCAAAGAGTGGTTGTAAATGGCTGCACATCCAGTTGGAAGAATGTCTCAAGTGGGGTACCACAAGGCTCTGTTTTGGGCCCTGTATTGTTCAACATCTTTATCAATGATTTAGATGAAGGAATTGAGGGTAAACTGATCAAATTTGCTGATGACACAAAGCTAGGAGGGGTAGCTAATACTAGAGAAGAAGAGAGAGAGGATTCAAAAAGATATACATAAACTGGAACAGTGGGCAGCAACTAACAGAATGGATTTTAACAGGGAAAAATGCAAAGTACTACATCTGGGCAATAAAAATGAAAAAAGCATATACAAAATGGGAGGAATAGGGCTAAGTAACAGCACATGTGAAAAAGACTTGGGTATACTAATTGATCACAGACTTAACATGAGTCAACAGTGTGATGCAGCAGCAAAAAAGGCAAATGCAATTCTAGAATGTATCAACAGAAGCATACAGTCTAGATCACATGAGGTCATTATTGCCCTCTACTCCTCTTTGGTCAGACCTCATCTGGAATACTGTGTCCAGTTTTGGGCACCACATTTTAAAAAAGACATCAACAAACTGGAGCAAGTTCAGAGAAGAGCCACCAGAATGGTGACCGGTCTGCAAACCATGTCCTATGAGGAACGGTTGCAGGATTTGGGAATGTTTAGCTTGCAAAAAAGAAGACTGAGAGGAGACTTAATAGCTGTCTACAAATATCTCAAGGGCTGTCACATTGTAGAAGGATCATCTTTATTCTCATTTGCACAAGGAAAGACTAGAAGCAATGGGATGAAACTGAATGGGAGGAGACACAGATTAGATATTAGAAAAAACTTTTTGACAGTTAGGGTGATCAATGAGTGGAACAGGCTGCCACAAGAGGTGGTGAGTTCTCCTTCAATGGAAGTCTTCAAACAGAGGCTGGATAGACATCTGTCTGGGATGATTTAGAGAATCCTGCTTTGAGCAGGGGGTTGGACCAGAAGGCCCAGGAAGTCCCTTCCAACTCTACCATTCTATGATTCTATGATTCTATGATTAAAGATACTTTTTCAAGAAGAGCTTGCTTTGTTTTGCCTGCATTGAAATTAAAGTACTTTTTTCTGGGTGTCTGTGTATTTATGTAATATGACTATGGCATTAGTAATGATTAGTATTGATGCTTCTACATTATTAACCTGTGGGCTTAAAGTCACCGAACAATACAAAAGTAACATAAACCCCCCAACTATGACCCCATTTGCCACCTCTACAGGGCAAGTGGAAAGAGTGAGATGAAATGCCAGTATTAGTACATCTTATAGATGCACCTTTTCTGGACAGCTGAGAGTTGATGTTTTTTGCTGTGTGGGGCAATATCCATGGCCCTTTCCTAGGCTATTAATATCAGCCCACAGCTGTGTACCTAGCCTTTACTGGTTATTAATTATAGGGGACCCTACGCAATTTTTCTGGGAGGTCCCCAATTTTCATAGCCAGTAAAGGATAAGTATACAGCTGTGATCTGATATCAATAGCCTGGGAAGCTCCATGAGAATTACCCCCTTCCTAGGCTATAGGCTATAAACATATTCCCCATCCATCGGCTTTCCCTCTGCTGGTTAAGAAAATTAAGCAAGGCCCATGCAATTTTTTTTCAGAAAAATAATCTTTCAATAATTAAATTCATGTACAGTAAGCTGCACACACACTGTACTAATTGTATATGTCACGGACATTTATATATCTTTCTATTCTATGTGTATATGTGGCGCCCCTGAGGGTTCAGTCACCACAGAGGTATTGCACCTCATCCAGAGGTGTGATACCCCACTCTCAGGTAAGGAGGTAGCACCACCCAGGACCTGTACAGTCATGGACAAAAGTTTTGAGAATGACACAAATATTAATTTTTACAAAGTCTACTGCTTCACTTTTTCTAATGGCAATTTGCATATACTCCAGAATGTTATAAAGAGTGATCAGCTTAACAGCAATTACTTGCAAAGTCAATATTTGGCTAGAAAATGAACTTTATCCCCCAAAACACATTTCAACATCATTGCAGCCCTGCCTTAAAAGGACCAGCTAACCTCTTTTCAGTGATTGCTCCATTAACACAGGTGTGGGTGTTGATGAGGACATGGCTGGAGATCAATCTGTCATGATTAAGTAAGGATGACACCACTGGACACTTTAAAAGGAGGCTGGTGCTTGGCATCATTGTTTCTCTTCTGTTAACCATGGTTATCTCTAAAGAAACACGTGCAGTCATCATTGCAATGCACAAAAATGGCCTAACAGGGAAGAGTATTGCAGCTAGAAAGATTGCACCTCAGTCAACAATCTATCGCATCATCAAGAACTTCAAGGAGAGAGGTTCCATTGTTGCCAAAAAGGCTCCAGGGCGCCCAAGAAAGACCAGCAAGCGCCAGGACCGTCTCTTAAAAGTGTTTCAGCTGCGGGATCGGGCTACCAGCAGTGCAGAGTTTGCTCAGGAATGGCAGTAGGCAGGTGTGAGTGCATCTGCACGCACTGTGAGGCGGAGACTCTTGGAGCAAGGCCTGGTCTCAAAGAGGGCAGAAAAGAAGCCACTTCTCTCCAGAAAAATCATCATGGACAGACTGATATTCTGCAAAAGGTACAGGCAGTGGACTGCTGAGGACTGGGGTAAAGTTAATTTCTCTGATGAATCCCCTTTTCGATTGTTTGGGACATCAGGAAAACGCCTCATTCGGAGAAGACAAGGTGAGCGCTACCATCAGTCTTGTCTCATGCCAACTGTTAAGCATCCTGAAACCATTCATGTGTGGGGTTGCTTCTCAGCCAAGGGAATCGGCTCTCTCGCAGTCTTGCCTAAAAACACAGCCATGAATAAAGAATGGTACCAGAATGTCCTCCAAGAGCAACTTCTCCCAACCCTCCAAGAGCAGTTTGGCGATCAACAATGCCTTTTCCAGCATGATGGAGCACCTTGCCATAAAGCAAAGGTGATAACTTAATGGCTCAGGGAACAAAACATAGAGATTTTGGGCCCATGGCCTGGAAACTCCCCAGATCTTAATCCCATTGAGAACTTGTGGTCAATCATCAAGAGATGGGTGGACAAACAAAAACCTAAAAATTCTGACAAGATGAAAGCATTGATTGTGCAAGAATGGACAGCTATCAGTCAGGATTTGGTCTAGAATTTGATTGAGAGCATGCCAGGGAAAATTGCAGAGGTCCTGAAGAAGAAGGGTCAACACTGCAAATATTGACTTGCTGCATTAACTCATTCTAACTGTCAATATAAGTTTTTGTTACTCATATGTTTGCAATTATATTTCTGTCTGTGATAAAAACATCTGTCAAACACACATAAAAACCAGAGGGCAGCAGATCATGTGAAAATATAATATTTGTGTCATTCTCAAAACTTTTGGCCATGACTGTACCTAACAGACTATAGCAGCAGGGCACCCTGGACGTACCCTAAGGGAGGATGGTGTCATCCAAGGCTGGGTAGGAACGATTGTATGGGCAGTGGCTGGAGAAAGTAAGAAGGAGGGGCAGTGAAGCTTAGAAAGCAGGAAAGTGAGTCTAGTCAGACAGTCTTGGAAAGGATCTGGAGCTGTTAGCAGCTCCGCCGCAGACTGAGAACGTTAGACAGATAGAAACAGAGAGAAGCTTCTTGAAGGACAGAAGTGGTCCTAGTGGCACGGATAGTGAGTGATCCATCTGTGGAGCCTGATCCAATTGTGGAGGGTCCAGGTCGCAGAAGGGATACCGGCCCCTTCCCTAGTGGAGAACTTTAAGGCTCAGCTGGCAAGCCGGAGGCAGTGGCATCTCTAGGTGCCTCAGCTACTGAACCGCAATTATCTTCTCCGAAAAGGTAGCCATAAGGAAGCAAGGAAACGCAGTGAGGACGTTATCCAACCTGGTCCACGGCTACTGGCTTGGGACACTGATTGCGAGGTGTTGGACAGGAAGGAAAGGTGGAAAGTCAGCACAGTGAGACGACAGAGAAAGGAACATATTGAAAGGAGTCCTGGAAAGGTGTATCCCAAACTACCTGGGAGTTTGCTGAGCCCCTCACCTGGGGGACACGGCACCAAGCAAGCATCTGTGCTGCAGCCAGAACTGTGAGTAAAGCTTTGGAAACTGCACCCAGCTGTGTTCTCTGCATTACCCATCCAACATTGCTACATCTACCAACACCATCATCCACTACAACATCACTCTGCCCTGGGACAACAAGCTTTGCTTGTGGAGAGCCATTCCAACTCTGCTGCATCACACCACCAGTCACAGAGGATCTGCACTGCAGCACTGGTCACCTCTGACCAGAAACCACAGGTGGCATCACAAACACCTTATTACAAGCTCTATCATCCCTTGTTAATATTCCCCTTTTTATTGGACGCCCAGGGCCATGGAGCGGGACACTGCTGCCATGACACATCCCTTTAAGACACCGGCCCGGTACCGAGTAACCCACTGCCCTGGCGGGCGATCGATATATACTTTATGTAATCCATCTATTCTATGCTGTCAGCTCCTGCTGTGATTTTACAGTAGGTGGCTGCCAAATTGCATTTCTTCTATCGATATATCTATGTAATATACACTGCTTAAAAAAATAAAGGGAACACTCAAATAACACATCCTAGATCTGAATGAATGAAATATTCTCATTGAATACTTTGTTCTGTACAAAGTTGAATGTGCTGACAACAAAATCACACAAAAATCATCAATAGAAATCAAATTTATTAACCAATGGAGTTCTGGATTTGGAGTCACCCACAAAATTAAAGTGGAATGTAATGTCCTTAAAACAAGTCAAAATTATGCTCAGTAGTGTGCGTGGCCTCCAGGTGCCTCTATGACCTCACTACAATGCCTGGGCATGGATCGCCCGCCAGGGAAGTGGGATACTCGGTACCGGGCCGGTGTATTGAAGGGATGTGTCACAGCGGCAGTGACCCTGGGCGTCCAATAAAAGGGGTAATATTTACAGGGGATGTTTAGAGTTTGTAGTAAGGTATTCGTGACGCCACCTGTGGTATCTGGTCAATGGTGACCAGCGCTGCAATGCAGATCCTCTTGGAGAGATGGTGTGATGCAGCAGATTTGGTACAGCCTCCAACAGGTGAGGCTATGAGATCCCAGGGCAGGTAGATGTAGTAAAAGGTGGTAATGGTGCTGGGAGATGTAGCTGAGTATAATAGGTGACGCAGGAAGAAACTGAGAAACAATCAACGAGTTGCAGTTTCCAAAGCTTTACTCAAAGTTCTGGTGGCCAACAGTACAGATGCCCGCTTGGTACCGTGTCCTCCAGGTGAGGGGTTCAGCAAACCCTCAGGTAGATTGGGATACACCTTTCCAGGACTCCTTTCTATATTTGTGTTCCTTTCACCGGCCATCTCACTGTACTGATTTTCCCACCTTCTATCCTTCCAGCACCTTCACAAACAGTGTCCCTGATCAGCGGCTGCGAATCCTGTCAGACAACGACTTATTTCTGCGTTCCTTTGATTCTATATAGCTACCACTCCAGCGAAGATATTTGTGGTTATTGTCTGTGATCCCTTTGTTATCACAGCATTCGACTTGCTAGCTGAGTCATAAAGTTCTCCACTAGGCTAAGGGGTCGAGAGCCCTCTGCGACCTGGTCCCTCTGCCAACAGACCGGGACCGACAGATGGCTCCTGCTCTCTCCGTATCCCAAGGACCCCTTCCTCTCTTACTCCAGAAGCTTCTCTTTCTTTCTGCTTATTTCTCTCTACTTCTGGACTAGGCTCTCCCAGCTTCTGGTCCCTTCTGAGTCTCTCTTTTGACTCCTTCCTTCTCCACTGCAGCCTCCCCTCACTGGGAGCTGCTCCACTGCACATCTATCTCCTTCCTCTTCCTCCTCACGAATCTCTAAACTCTGTTCTTGCTTCCTCAAGCTTCACTCCTCCTCCTTGCTACTGACTACTCCACCCACCCATACACCCTGTCATGTCGCCGTTGGATTCAGTGGCTGGTGTTCCTGCCTCGGCCGCTGGGAGGCGCCGGACTCCTTCGGCTGGAGGTGCCAGTGATAGGAGAATGGTATCCTCATATGGTTCCGCTCCTTTGACGCCGGTCTCTGTCGCTGCGCATCGCCGTGTTTCGCCTGTGGGTAATGTTGGTGACAGAGAGGGGGTCCCTGCGCAGGCGTCTGGTGGGCGTAGGCTTCGCTCTTCTGTCAGAGGTGAAGTGGTTGGTGTCAGTCATGCATCACCATCTGGCCTGGTTCTGGGGGCGGTCCAGATGAGGTCATCAGACTGTGAGCCTGTGAGAAGTAGCCATGCCCTTCAAATGCCTTGGAGCCTGGCTTGCAAGCCACCAGATATAGTCTTGGTTTCCCCAGTGTGCTAGTTTGTTTTGCTATTGTATCTCTGACCTTTGCCTGAATTTCTGACCCTTCTTCTGCCTGCCAATTTTGTACCATTGCTGCCCACCTGGTTTTGACTTTAACTTTAGTCTGAATTTCTGACCCTTCTTCTGCCTGCCGATTTTGTACCTTTGCCGCCCTCCTGGTTTTGACTCTTGGACTTCTGAATTCGCATTTGGTCTCGCTTTTTATTCCCTTCCTAGCGTCCTTCCTACTCCGGTCCACTGCTCTCATAGGCAGCTACCCCCTTGGCTTCGCTGTAATTCCAGATCCCTGTATAGGGGTAAAGGGTCTCGGAGTTTCTCGGGGTACTGTCTTACCTGCAGTTCAGACCTGCAGTGAGCGGACGTCACACACCCTTTCCTATCTCAGCCTGGGATGAGACCATCCTCCCGTAGGGTACGTCCAGGGTGCCCAGCTGTTCTAGTGTGTGTTGGGTGCAGGTGTTAGATTCCTAGATGGTGCTCCCTCCTTACCTGAGAGTGGGGTATCACACCTCTGGGTGAGGCGCAATACCTCTGTGGCGACTGAACCCTCAGGGTGCCACATACCCCTTCTGTTAAACACAGCACGTCTGCGGGCTGGAATAAAGTAAACAGATGTTACCAGAAACATACAAAATTTTATATAATGCGCATTAATAACATAATTTCAAACTCATCTTCCCAGGAGGGGAGGCACTCGGTCTTAAACGTTACATAATAACATCAACATACTCGAACCGTGATCTTGGTTGCAACCGCCAACTCTCAGGTTCGCTATCAAGACAAAGTACAATTCTTTCCTTACAAAAAGTACAAAAATATAAAAATTCTACAATATTTACATTCAGTTCTCTTCTAGTGCAGACCCCATCCGGGGTGTTTCCTACGTAGCAACCGATGCTATTTGGTTCGCTACTGAACTTGGACTTCTCTGTCCCTGCAACAATACTCTCTGTGATTCTCTATACATATTCTACAAAAAGTACTTTAATTCTCATCTGTCTGTACATATTTACACTAAATGATAATGATTACCAAAACTAATTTACATATTATCTAAAAGTACTCTTCATAACTCTTCAATATAAAGCAAGTCTGTAGCATAAAACACTTCTTAATTTACTTTAAACATATCGTACAAATATAACACTTTTATTCATACACAATCATAACTGTCATCAAAGAGGTATAACGCGGATACTGTCCCAGCCGGGGTATCTTCAAGTGCAATAAAACATTCTCATTTAGGTTCAATAAAACTTTTCTTCAGCGCAACATGAGGGACTCGTCACAAACCCTCCACGTAGGCCTTTGGCGGGCTTCAAGGCAACAACTGGTCTCCTCTGTGGACCACTTTTTCGGCCGCGCCAAACAGGTTTTTGTTCTGAGGTCAGAAGTAGTATAGGGTGTCAGCGCACCCTACAGAACTTAGGTAAAACCAAGATGGAGCACCTAAATAGGTGCATAACTATTTACAAGGCAGTCTGGACCAGGCATAGTTCATGGCCTCACAATTTGTAGAACAGGGATCAGATGAACTGGGCAAAGACCCTACCAGGTCAACTTGTAGGAAAACATGATAGAAAACGATTTACAGTTAAATTAGGCAGTATGGGTTCAGTTCTTTTCAGAAGTAGCACCTGGTACTACCTGGTCCTCTTCAGAGAACTCATAGAGTACCTGGGAGCTACCACTTGATGGCTGTGCAAGCACAGGACCATTCCTGTCCACGGGCACATTGCCTAGCACCAGGGTCATCGACTCCACCACTGGTGTCTGGGTGGCTGGTGTGCACTGGGTTGGTGGGGGTGTCAGGGGCTCATCCAGGGTGTCATCGGCTGCAGCAATAATGTCGTCGCCTGTTACCTGCATTTCTTCAGTACTGGTCTCCTTCCATTGCAACACCGCTGTTAGCTGCATCTGCAGCTCCTCCACCTCTCCTTCCAGGAGCGCCAGGTCAGCTACCGATGACCGAGTGGAGCCTCTATGTTATGCGCTCAGTTGCAACTTTATGGTATAATGGATTGCAACCGAACACGGAGTCCACGATGCAGTTTATGCTCACTGCTGCCGAACACCCTTTAGTTAGGAGGGTAATAACTCAAAACTAAAATATAAAGATCTTGCCTGTGAACTTCACATTAAGCAAGAAATAGCATTTGCACTGTCTCAGTTAACTTCACGGGAGAAGTGCTGAGGACTGGCATAGATGTAGCCCTGTTAATGGCACAGAAGCTACTTGCCAGATATTAGATTTGCACTATTTGCTGCAAACTGGTGTGGACGTAGCCCTGTTGACTGCACAGAGGCTACGTGCCAGCCGCTAGGAAGTGCATGCGACTAACGCCAGGCGTACGTGCTACCAGCCGGCGTGATACCGGACTGAGTCTCTCTCTGTTTAGCTTGGCAGGCGATGCCCAGGTTACGTGCCCGGCAGTCTGCTCAGAGTGTATAGCTACCCTATATTCGTAGCAAGACTGCACCACGTTAGCTACAGGTTACGCGCCCCACAGTCTGCTCAGGGTGTATAGCTACCCTATATTCATAGCAAGACTGCGACATTGGCTACCTGCCTGGCATAAGCTGAACCTGCCTGAAGGACCTGAGCTAATAAGCCGAGAGTACTCTAGCAAGGTCCCGGAGATCAAAGCTAGAGAGCATGTGGAGCCCAGATTCTGGTACGTCACACATGAGCACTGTCTAACATAGTATGATCTGACCGTGCCGCGGACAGACAAGCTATTTAAGGGCTAAGCTCCGCCCCAGCCATCTCGTCAATTGCATCACCGATGACGTCATCCGTGACCAATCAGGTGATGGCAGGTCAGAGGATCAGCTGACACTAAGCACCAATCATGGCTCGCCATGTCACGGACATGCTCAGTGCAGGCATTTCTGTAATTAGGCTTGCAACAGCCTTTTTTTGTTCCATAACCTAGGTTTAAGGCTACTATGAACAAAAACCCAAGTAACTATTTGTGCCTCTCAGGTACTGGCTAGGTGCTGGGCTCAACGACGAAGCTGAGCAGCATCTGCCTCGGCCGGGTCTGGATGGGAGACCACAGAATCTTCAGATCCTGTTGTCGCTCGATGCCTAACACTCTATCTCCCTGGATGGGGGAGCCTTCTGTTCCAGCAAGCCTCTGCTTGCCGTGGCGTCTTCCTGGAGCTCTGCCTTCTCTTCCATTTTGTTTCCCGCCACTGGGCTTCTCTCCACCCCCGAGGGGCGGTGTCTCTTTCCTTTGCCGCCATACCACGCTAGGACGCAAACTCCCCTAGCGGTCGGCCACGATGCAGTTGCATAGAAATACAGGCAGGGGAGGTCCATGCTGTTTCTCGCTCTTTCTTGGGTACCGCCCACGATGGCATGCCTCACTGCGCACCTCGTGGAGCAGCCATGTCTGCCATCTTTACAATCCAAATCACACATCAATGGGTTTAATCCTTTGCACATTCTGCTAGGGTCGATTCATCCTGTTCGTGATGCCAAAATGGATCGCCCACCAGGGCAGTGGGATACTCGGTACCGGGCCGGTGTATTGAAGGAATGTGTCACAGTGGCAGTGACCCGGTCCATGGCCCTGGGCGTCCAATAAAAGGGGTAATATTTACAGGGGATGTTTAGAGTTTGTAGTAAGGTATTCATGATGCCACCTGTGGTATCTGGTCAATGGTGACCAGCGCTGCAATGCAGATCCTCTGGGATAAATGGTGTGATGCAGCAGATTTGGTACAGCCTCCCACAGGTGAGACTATGAGATCCCAGGGCAGGTAGATGAAGTAAAAGGTGGTAATAGTGCTGGGAGATGTAGCTGAGTATAATAGGTGATGCAGGAAGAAACTGAGAAACAATTAACGAGTTGCAGTATCCAAAGCTTTACTCAAAGTTCTGGTGGCCAACAGTACAGATGCCCGCTTGGTACCGTGTCCTCCAGGTGAGGGGCTCAGCAAACTCCGAGATAGATTGGGATACACCTTTCCAGGACTCCTTTCTATATTTATATTCCTTTCACTGGCCGTTTCACTGTGCTGATTTTCCCACCTTCTATCTTTCCAGCACCTTCACAAACAGTGTCCCTGATCAGCGGCTGCGAATCCTGTCGGACAATGACTTATTTCTGCGTTCCTTTGATTCTATATAGCAACCTCTCCGGCGAAGATATTTGTGGTTATTGTCTGTGATCCCTATGTTATCACAGCAGTCGACTTGCTAGCTGAGTCATTAAGTTCTCCACTAGGCTAAGGGGTTGAGTGCCCTCTGGGACCTGGTCCCTTTGCCAACAGACCGGGACCGACGGATGGCTCCTGCTCTCTCCGCATCCCTAGGACCCCTTCCTCTCTCACTCCAGAAGCTTTGCTTTCATTCTGCTTCTTTCTCTCTACTTCTGGACTAGGCTCTCCCAGCTTCTAGTCCTTTCTGAGTCTCTCTCTTGACTCCTTCCTTCTCCACTGCAGCCTCCTCTCACTGGGAGCTGCTCCATTGCACGTCTATCACCTTCCTCTTCCTCACGACTCTCTAAACTCTTTTCTTGCTTCCTCAAGCTTCACTCCTCCTCCTTGCTACTGACTGCTCCACCCATATACCCTTTCCTATCTCAGCCTGGGATGAGACCATCCTTCCGCAGGGTACGTCCAGGGTGCCCATCTGTTCTAGTGTGTGTTGGGTGCAGGTGTTAGAGTCCTAGGTGGTGCTCCCTCCTTACCTGAGAGTGGGGTATCACACCTCTGGGTGAGGCGCAATACCTCTGTGGCGACTGAACCCTCAGGGGCACCACAGGCATGCTCCTTATGAGGTGGCGGATGGTCTCTTGAGGGATCTCCTTCCAGACTATGATTAAAGCATCCGCCAACTCCTGGACAGTCTGTGGTGCAACGTGATGTTGGTGGATGGAGCTAGACATGATGTCCCAGATGTGCTCAATCAGATTCAGGTCTGGGGAACAGGCGGGCCAGTCCATAGCTTCAATGCCTTCATATTGCAGGAACTACTGACACTCTCCAGCCACATGAGGTCTGGCATTGTCCTGCATGAGGAGGAACCCAGGGCCAACCGCACCAGCATATGGTCTCACAAGGGGTCTGAGGATCTCATCTCTTGTACCTAATGGCAGTCAGGCTACCTCTGGCGAGCACATGGAGGGCTGTGCGGCCCTCCAAAGAAATGCCACCCTACACCATTACTGAACCACTGCCAAACTGGTCATGCTGAACGATGTTGCAGGCAGCAGATCACTCTCCACAGCGTCTCCAGACTCTGTCACATCTGTCACATGTGCTCAGTGTGAACCTGCTTTCATCTGTGAAGAGCACAGGGCGCTAGTGGCGAATTTGCCAATTCTGGTGTTCTTTGGCAAATGCCAAGCATCCCGCATGGTGTTGGTTTGTGAGCACAACCCCCATCTGTGGACGTCAGGCACTCAAAACCATCCTCATGGAGTCGGTTTCTAACCGTTTGTGCAGACACATGCACATTTGTGGTCTGCTGGAAGTCATTTTGCAGGGCTCTGGCAGTGCTCCTCCTGTTCCTCCTTGCACAAAGGCAGAGGTAGCGGTCCTGCTGCTGGGTTGTTGCCTTCCTATGGCCCCCTCCACGTCTCCTGGTGTACTGGCCTGCCTCCTGGTAGCGCCTCCAGCCTCTAGACACTACGCTGACAGACACAGCAAACCTTCTTGCCACAGTTTGCATTGATGTGCCATCCTGGATGAGCTGCACTACCTGAGCCACTTGTGTGGGTTGTAGAGTCCGTCTCATGTTACCACGAGTGTGAAAGCACAACCAACTTACAAAAGTGACCAAAACATCAGTGAGAAAGCATTGTTACTGAAATGTGGTCTGTGGTCCCCACCTGCAGAACCACTCCTTTATTAAGTGTGTCTTGATAATTGCCAAGAATTTCCATCTGTTGTCTATTCCATTTGCATAACAGCATGTGAAATTGATTGTTAATCAGTGTTGCTTCCTAAGTGGACAGTTTCATTTCACAGAAGTTTGATTTACTTGGAGTTATATTTTGTTGTTTAAGTGTTCCCTTTATTTTTTGGAGCAGTGTATATACATATATATATATTTGTGTCACTGACATTCTATGTGTATATACTGTATGTAATCTGTCTATTCTATCCTGTTGGGTCCTGCTGTGATTTTCCTGTACACAGCAGATAATTGCCAGCATTTCATCTATCGCGGTGGCGGTGTAAGAAAGGCATGCAGACATCTTCTCCATGCTGTTCCCATCTAGTTTTGCCTTTCCCATCCATTTTAGCTTTTTTCTCAGGCCCCCAGACCTGTTTGTACAAAATATTCGGCTTTCCCATTGACTTGCATTGACTTCGTTATTCGGTACGAATACACGGATATTAGAAATTATTTGTGCCGATTTTCCCGAATCCGAATATTTCCCTATTTGCTCATCACTATTAGACAGGTGATAATTCCATTACCTGTGGAATACTAAGGAAATCTTTGAAGCATGATCTGTTGATGGCTCTTGAGGACTGGAGTTGGGGATCACTACTGTAAAGCATGAACTTCTGTATTGTGCAGAGGATGTGAATAATTAGTCTGATTCCTGCTACCTAGTGCACATATGTTCTATCCATCCATTCAGTAAACAACCATTTATTTTAAAAATCTGAGTGTCTCTTTCTTTATGAGATTTTTGGGTCATGGTTTGCTATTTAATTCAGCAGTATGGATTCTGAAAGTGAATCCTTGTTAAAGAAAATGATGCACAGAACAGTGACCCATGTATATTTGGTGTATAGGGACTCAGAATCACATCCTCTTCTTTTCCGCGCTGAACCACGTCTTGACATAGACGACTTCCTTGCTTGATTTCTGCAATCATTTGTGCGGTGAGCTGGACATTATTACTTTCTTACTCAGAATCCCACCTTTGCCAAAGTTGTTCAATACGCCATCAGCTTTGTGCCTTTGAAGTAGGAGCTGATACTTGAAGAACAGGTTTGTAGTTAAACCATTTGTATAGGTTGTGACAAAGTCACTGGCAAAGTACTGGAGGAGAGATATGTTTCACTGAGGCTGTTGGATTCAGTGATCTGAAACCTACAAGTTTGCTCCTGCACACTAAGTGCTGAAAGGCGCTAATTGGCCATTTTAAAGGCTAGGTTTTTTAGTGAACAGCTGAAGAGCGGGTGGGAAGCTATTCAGTATATTTCATCCCATTCATTCGATGCTCAGTGTGTCTGGAGCCTGCAGTTCGAGAGAAGTGTAATTAAAGTACTGGAGGGAAAATATGTTTCATTCAGGCTATTACCTTCAGTGATCTGAAACATTAAAGTTTCCTGCAGCACACTAAGGACTGAGAGGGGTTAATTGGCCATTTTAAGGGTTAGGCTTTTCAGTGAACATCTGAAGAGTGGGTGGGAGGCTGTTCACCATATCTCATCCCCATGGTGAGGTTTAGAAGGTAAATAGACAGCCTTCTGAGTCATTCGATGTTCGGTGTATCTGGAACCGGCATCTCCAGAGAAGTTTTTGTGTTAAACCGTACTGAACCCGGTGGTTATATCATGAGTGGGCGGATCCCCGCAGCTGCATAAACTGTATACCATTTTGTTTTGTTTTTCTGTTTTGCCTGAAGGGCCATGTTTATTTCCACTTTGCACTGATTTATGCCTTATGTACATAATAAACCAGTGGAAGATTTAAAGAGACAGTGTACCTGTGTTTACGTACCTCCGTGTGCAGCCGAGTGAGCTGATCTACCACAAGATTTATACCCATAATTTAAGTATTTTATAGAGCATTTAGAAAAAATGATATCAGAAAGAGACACAAAATACACCCTACAAGAGTCCCAGGAAGACATGGACGATTGTGTAGAGACGTTGACGATCCAGGATGTTATCTCCTATGGTAAATCAAAGAGAAAGAACTCATAATCAGGTTAGGAATTATCTAGTACCATAAATCGTATAGTAGATTAAGTGATGTTTCCACAGATCAAGATGAGCACAAAAAGTCATCAAGAGCTCAGAAGACAACTTGTTTCCATTACTGACTCAAGACCCGTTATAACACTCCAAGGAAAGCCTTCTACAATCCTTGACACTTTTTACACCAATCTAGAAAAAATGAAACAGGTTTATCTATTCCTTCTACTGGGTGTCATACAGCAAGGACTTGTGCACATGTTCTTAATTTCTCGCAGATTTTGCACGTTTTTTTCTGCACAGATTTATCACAAAACCTGAAGGATTTCTAAATGCCAGGAAGTGAGTGAGAATCTCATGCAGACGTTGCTTATTTTTGACTTGTACATTTGGTGCAGATATAAGGGCCTGTGCACACGTTGCGGATTCCTAGCGGTTTTGCCGCGGATTTTCGCGGCGGAAACGCCACGAAACCGCGGCAAAACCGCTTACACAATACAACTCATTAAGGCCTATGAGATTCCGCAATGCTGTGCACATGCTGCGGGTTTTTCTGTGGCGGAATCGCATCGTGGGAGAATCCGCAGCATGCTCATTCTTTTTTGCGGAACCTCGGCGATTCCGCCGCCATAGGAATGCATTGAACCAATTACTTTCCGCATGTGGCTGTGCCCACATGCGGAAAGTAAGCGGTTCATGTGCAGATGGTACCAGGGTCTGGAGGAGAGGGACTCTGCCCTGGGTACCATATCCATGTAAAAACAATAATTAAAATAAAAAATAGTGATATTCTCACCTTCCGGCGGCCCCGCAGCTTTCCCGCCTCTCAGCGACGCTCCGCCAATCCGTTCCCAGTAATGCATTGCGAGATCACCCGATGACGTAGCGGTCTCGCGTGATGCTATGTCATCGGGGTGATTGTCGCAAAGGACTCCTGGGAACAGGATTGGCCGGGAGCGTCGCTGAGAGGCGGGAAGGCTGCGGGGGCCGCGGAAGGTGAGAATATCACTATTTTTTATTTTTTTTATTATTTTTACATTAGATCTTTTTACTATTGATGCGACATAGGCGGCATCAATAGTAAAAGTTGGTCACACTTGTCAAACACTTGTTTGACTCGTGTGACCAACCTGTCAGATCGCTTGTAAAACGCTAGTGTTTAGCGGAATACGCATACTTATAATATGCGTATTTCCGCGGCAGGGAGGTGCGGAATTGCCGCGGAAATTTCCATGGCAATTCCGCAACGTATGCACATAGCCTCAATCTCCGGCATGTCAATTCTTTCAGCACTTTTCCTGCATATTTTACCCAAACTTTTTGTGATTTGCTTCAGTTTTGTGATTTACTTCTGCCACCATTTTGAAACATGATAAGGGGATGAGAAGGAGTTATAGAAAAATATTTTTTCAGCCTTTTCTCTTCAGCCCACTACTTACCTTCTCCTTTGTCACAATTGCTCTCATCTTCTCTTCTGTCTTCTATATTCCATTTTCTGCCTTCAATCTTCATTACGAGCCTCTGGCCATTTATGGTTGGATCTTTCATTCACTAATGCCCGTGCTATTATATGTAGAGGTGAGTGAACCCTAAACAGTAACGATCAGATTTTGTACCGGACACCTAGTGTCCAGTGCTGAATTTCGAATATGGACTTCTCTCGAAATTCCGTTTTAGAGTTCTGAGCAGAGATGGAAAGAGAGAGGTACTCTGCTTCCTTTGGCAGCCCCCTAATCCTTGTGACCACTTTACAGCCCTTTTACAGCACCAAACCTCAAACTTCGGGTATCAATTTTCTTCCATGGGGTTTGGGTTAAAGTTCCGGTAGAGTTATGCTGCCTGAACCAAACTTTGAGCGAAAATATCAGTGGACTACGATGACCTCGGACATCAATGGGTCCGCTCATGCCTAATTATGTGGTTTGTGATATGTCAATGTTGTGCATGAAACAGCACATGCCTGCATGCAATGCAACTTAAGTCAATGATGAACATCACGCCCCATGATTCATTTTGGGGCCATTTAAAATGGAAGAATCGGCCACAATTGGCCAGAGCAAAGAATGAAGAAAGAATACAGAAGATGAAAGAGCCGATCACAGGACCGATGGAGGGACAGGTATGCAGGAGGCCTAAGGAGAAGGTAATGTAAGAGGGTTTATTTTAACCCTTTTCTGGCCAATTCATTTCACATAAAATTTGACTCAAATTTTATTTTCCTCCTGAATTGGGTGAATCTGTCCAAACTGAATTTTGGGAGATTTTCTAAACTCTAGTATTATCTATCACTATGACGGGAAAGGTCCTGCCCCAAACCTGGAAAAATATAACTAGTAAGAGGTTGGCAGGAGTCCCCCACCCTCTTGTTAGTCTATGTTTTTAGTCTGCAGGTAATCATAGGTTTTTGACTAGAGAAGAAAATAATCTCCTTCTTAAGAAACAAAAAAAAAACTAGACGTTTTTGTTCACAGTCAGACAGAATGACACTTATTACTCTGAAAATGCAATGAATCTTAACATGGAAAATAAGTGCGCCTAAATAGCTGCGCTAGATTTAACTGTCAGCTTTTACAGCATGACTATTGCTATATTCATGCTATGTTATTATGTAGAATTGGAGATCTCCCGCTGGGTGATGGAAGTTCGGCGCACAATAAAACGCACTATACATGTACTGCTCAGATAATGTTTGTTTCTTCTCCGTCAGCTCACTTGCTGATACACTGGATATGGCTTGGTAGGATGTGCGGGTGTTTTGTGGGTTACCACTAGATGTGATCAAACTATTGAAGTCATCTGAGATATACAGAAGATGATTCTGTTAAAAATTGGAGTTTGACTTCATCCGCAGATATTACTTCATATAGTGTTATTGCTCCGCCGTTAGGATGAAGTTGATTTATTCTTTGTACATTAGTTTAGGATATATAGAAGACATTTTTTTTCACTTGATAAAGACACCGGAACAGCATTGAAACGCTTTGTGAAGAATTGTTGAAGAATTAATTTTCTCCAGTAGCGCAGCCCATCTAATGAGCTTCATCCAACTGGATCCAGATACAATACTTTTAGAATTATTGCCAGTAGAATTCCGAGGTGTTGTTAGACTCTGTAGGGCACTGCGGTGGTGGTAGTTAAGCGTCAACGGGGTAGTGCTGCTTAAGATTGTGAAGGAAACTCAGGAATTCCATTAGTTCCATCTTTCCCAGGCATGAAGTCTTCTTCCAGCTACGATGCACCTTTTGCAGAGTTTGTGTGTCACGGGGGTGTCAAGTGTGACAGACAGTCATTCTGGATCCGGCTGTAGAAGGTCATTGCGCTTGGCTCTGCAGGCACCTTCTGAATTTTGCATCTCTGTTGTGGAGTGATATCCTTTTCCCTCTAGGACCTAGCAGTGATCTCCACTGTCTGCTGTTAATTAATACACTTAATTAAAACTTTTAGTTGCTTCAGCAAGGCGCCGGTGATAGCACTATTTAACTCTGTCTGTTGGAAATGCTAGAATGCTACTAGTTCCTCCTTGGAGTTCTCTTGGAGGTGTGATCTCTTTGGTATCTTCTCAACCTAAGTGTATTTCCTCATTTGTTTACCTTATTTGTCTTTAGTTGTAGTGTGGGCTGACTAGTTATACCCCGTCCCCTCTCTATCCAGGGAATATCGCTAGGGGCAGTAAGGGGTTAGGGTCCTGCTCGGTGATAGGTGCAGAACCTATTTTTAAGGACGTTAGGGGAGACAGGGTGTTGTCAGATCTGCCTAGTGGTCTCCAGTCCCCTTTCTTAGTGTTTGAGCTTCCCCACCCCCTTCCTGTTGTTGTGCACCTAACTTCTCAGTCATCCAGCATGATACCAGGCTGCTGCACTGTCTGGCCATTGCCATAAGCTCAAAAAAGGCTTCCCTGGACAACCTTGGCATTAGCCACCCCCTTTATCAGGTCCCAGAAGAACCATGACCTCTACCTTTAATGCCTATATATCGATCTGGACTTATCATATGGCCACCTTGGTTGCATCCATGAAGAAGCTCCCACTTGAAGAGGGAGCCTGATACAGGGACAGTCAGCTACTGGAGTGAAAAATCCAGACACACTATCAGAAAGCAAAAATAGTTAAATTAATAGCTGGGTTCAGATGCAAGGAGATCCGTCAAAACATAGTCAGACAGGCTAAGGTCAGGATCAGGAGGGATCCCAAAGGTAGACATAGTCAGAGAACAAGCTGGATCAGAATCAAGGTAATAACAACAAGAAATAGCACCAAAGGCTGGGGAGTGAAGTAAGCACAGTAACTGGCAACTCACAGCAGTATGCTTGGAGTTTAAGATGGGTATTAGACTGCTCCTTTGGCCAGAGCAAGGAACGGATAACTCCTGCAGAGATGTTGAACATTTATTTTGTTTGACAGGTCCCAGCCACACTACCTTTCTTGGCTAGACATTGTCTGCTCTTCCAAGTGATACTGGCCATGATGTCCCTTCTAACAGCAGTGCCACCCTCAGAGTAAATACGGTGGTGCCTGTCAATAGACTTAGACGTTTCTATAGCAGATTCATGCACCTATGTGACAGCTGCTAGTTTTTACATAACATTAAAATAGTTTCCAAAAGTCTCAAATTGCCCAAAACTGTTCTGAATTTCCAGAAAAAGTCCAAGAAAATGTGACCAGATTCCAATAAAAAAAGAGGCCAGGTTCATGCAAGTAAGCAGTATTCAAAAGTTGACTGTCCCACCTGGTTTTGGACATTCACAGGTTGGTCTTGGTGATGGAATTTTAGCATTGACAATTTTACCAATTATGATGTTGGTAATTATGCATTAATGGCATCCAGTAATTGACACCATGACAGCCGCAAAGTCCCTTATGACATGGACAATGATATACAAGTAGCATTCCTAATCCACACCAACATTTCCACCAATTACAGCCACAATGCCCTTATGTAACACACTTTTCTTTTGGAACTTATAATTGTCAAACAAATGCCACAAAAACAAGGTTAAATATTATGTGTAAAAAAAGAGGAACATTTTTCTGCAAATATGCATCATGAAGAGTTGAGCACAATCCATATTGGTATTATAGTATCACTAATAAAGTGTATTTTACAATCCAGGGTCTCAGGGTGGGCTGCTTTTGTGTCACCGGCATTTCTAACATTGGATTATAGAAAGTCTCACCCTCCTTTTCAGGAGGATAAGCCATACCCAGTCATATTTCCAGATATCGTCTCCCTATTAACCCCTTTCTGACATCGAGTGTAATAGTATGCCGATGTCGGACTCCCCCTGTTTGGTGCGGGCTCAGCGTAGGAGCACATGACAGCTGATCTATACAGCTAACATGTGCCCGCAACAGCCGCAGGTGGAATCGCGATCCACCCGGGGCTGTTAACTAGCCAAATGCCGCTGTCAATTTCTGACAGCCGCATTTAACTTGCACTTACCAGAAGCACGTTGCTAATCCCGGCCATCGATAACCCCGTCAAGTGATCGCGGGTCACCGATGGGTCAGCATGAAGAAGACCTCTTTGGTTGTCATTACTGGATTGCTATGAGCGCCATCCTGTGGTCGGCGCTCATAGCTAGTGAACATTTCTGCTACATGAAGGCGATCTGATCATCGCTAGTGTGTAGCAGAGGCGATCGAAGTACTGCAGCTTCAGGTCTCCCATGGAGACTATTGAAACAAACAAAAAGTAAAAAAAAGTTTTGAAAAATATTAAAAAGATAAAACAAAATAAAAGTTCAAATCACCCCCCTTTCGCCACACTCAAAATAAAACAATAAAAAAATCAAACATACACATATTTTGTATCGCCGCATTCAGAATCGACTGATCTATCAATATAAAAAAAATAACCCGATCGTTAAATTGTGTAATGAGAAAAAAATGTAAAACGTCAGGATTGTGTTTTTTTGGTTGCCGCTACGTTGCAATAAAATGCAATAACGGACGATCAAAAGGTCGTATGTACACCAAAATGCTTTCAATAAAAACGTCAGCTCAATGCTCAAACAATAAGCCCTCACCCAACCCGAGATCATGAAAAATGGAGATGCTACAGGTCTCGGAAAATGAAGCCATTTTTTTTCTTCCAAATTTTGGATTTTTTTTCAACACTTAAATAAAAACGAACCTAGAGATGTTTGGTGTCTACGAACTCATAATGACCTGGAGAATCATAACGGCAGCTCAGTTTTAGCATTTAATGAACTTGGTTAAAAAAAAAAACACTTTTTTTGCAATTTCACAGCACTTGGAATTTTTTTCTTGTTTTTCAGTACACTATATGGTAAATCCAATGGTGTTGTTCAAAACTACAACTTGATCCTGCAAAAAAAAATCAAGCCCTCACATGGCCACATTGATGGAAAAATAGAAAAAGTTATGGCTCCGGGAAGAAGGGGAGTAAAAAACGAAGAAAAAAAAAAAAAAACCGGAGATACCTCTGGTCATGAAGGGGTTAAAAATATGAATGCATAGTCAGCTAAACGTTCCTACTTGTGGTGAAAATCAGGGCAATATCTATTCTATGTGTACAGCTAGTTTTAGCAGTGCACAAAACCCATCATCTGTACAGGTCCTCAGCAGTTTGACCGCTGTCAAAGTGAAGCCGATCCATCACCCACAGTCTCCAGCCATCATCCACGTTGGCTTACCTTCTAATAGAAGCCCTGGGGATGCGATTAAGTTTCAGCTCGCTAGCATTCCTGGCTTGTCACACCATTGACCTCTGCAATCCCTATATACTAGCTACTCCACTAATGCAGATGTTGTTATATTTGTTTCTGAACAGATGGTGAATGAAGCCGAAAAGAAAAAAAGTGCAATAAATCATATCAGAAATTTAATATTCCATAAATTCTTTGACGGTACTTAGTGACTTTTCAGAAAAAGCTGCCCTGCGTGAACATGAGGAATGACACTATTTCTGGTCATTATATGACTTGTATCCTCCATGTTTTATCAATATTCCCCTCTGCCAGCTATATCTCTAATTTTCAGTTGTCTCTGAGCTGGTGGGTGGAGACTGGCTGCTATGATGTCTCCCAATCACAGCACCCACGGACAGGAGGGATTCCTGCTCTCCTATTTCCTATATATTGTGTGTTCAGAAGCAGCAGCATAAAAGACACTATAAAGGGGTAATGAAAAGGGAATCCTGCACTTGGATGAGATAAACGCTAACGAGAAGCTCTGTGCTCTTCTCTGCTCTTCCCTTCCCCAACTCTCTTCATAGACTTTAACAACAGCTGTAATCTGATCCCTCACTGAGTCTTTCCTGTTTTGTTAAACACAGATTCCAGACGTTTTCCAGAATGGGAAGAATGATGAGAAACTTCTTACATAAATTGCAAAGTTTTTTTTTTTTTTAAATTGTTTGTTTAATTGATTTATGTAACGTTTGTTAAATATTTAAGGAGGTTCTCATTTTTGTATTAGAATGTTCTCTAGACCAGGGTTCCCCAAATCCAGTCCTCAAGGCCCACCAACAGGTCATGTTCTCAGGATTTCCTTTGTACTGCACAGGTGATGCAATTATCACCTGGGCAATACTAAGGAAATCCTGAAAACATGATCTGTTGGTGGGCCTTGAGGACTGGAGTTGGGGAACCCTGCTCTAGACCATCAGCTGATCATACGATGTTCTTCTGCTGAGACCTCCCCCCCAGCAATCAGCTGCATTCGCTTGTGGAACTTGGAAGCAAGTGTTGAATTTCCTTATGGCGCCACCAATGGAAGAATTAGGCATTGCACATATCTCCTTCAAACCAATGAGTTGGCCATATAACGTAGAACATTAGAGATCCTCCTGCTCTTAATGTGTTCTTTATATCTGCTGCCTCCTTTGTGAAAGAGATACGGATCCTAAAAAGAAGACCCCTTTGACTCCGAATAATCAGACAACCTACGTGAACATTTTATTCCCAACCAGCCAACCTTTTAAAGATATGTCAATGTCGCTATGCTGTACACAGCCTGGAACACCGGGACAGGTTTTTACAGACTTTTATTATAATACAGTAATTTTGTCTTTTATGTGACAGGGAAATTGAAAAGCTAAAAATGTTGAAAATGAATGATCGAAGAGAACATGGATTTTTTACGCGAATCTGTAATAGATTTTGTATTTCGTGTAAAAGTCAAAAGGATGAAAGAATATATATATATATACATATTAAACATGTCTTGGGGTCTCATATGTGGCCTTGGACATACAGTATTATTCAGATAACACCTTGTTACAGGAGTTATCCTATGAAGACAACCCTTATCTAATAGGACCTCCAGGAGAAGACTCCCTATAACAGCAAGAATAGGAGTCGTACACAGTTGTGGGATGTATTAAAGGGAACCTGTCAGCGGCTCTTGTGTAATCTTTATTTTCAGTTTTGAGTTGATGATATGCTCGTGCTCTGGGGCGGTGCTATGGGCGGGGCTTCATGTGGTGCTCTCATTGGCTAGTCATCAGTATGGCTTCTGACCGGTCCCTGATCCCTCACTGGTCCCGCCCCTTTTTATTTTCAGATTTATATTTTTAAAATGATTAAAAATCCTTTACCCTTCTCACATAAAATGTGTTGATGTCACATAAAATCCCAATAAAATAAATTTAATGTTGTGAGTGTAACGTGAAAAAATGTGGAAAAGTTTACAGGGTCTGAATACTTTTTCAACAATCTGTAATGTTGTAAGGAAATTTACTTCTAAACAAACTACATGAAAGTATAAAGGAGGACAGATCTGTATATGGTAAGTGAATGGACCGTTTAATCTTTGTCCTATTGGTTCATTATATGGTAGCTTTATTGGTCGGTCATTAGTCACAGTGTATTTATCTATTCCTTGATCAAAAATCTAAATCCTAATTAGTAGCTTGATTCATCACTTCTAGGACTTTTTAAGTCACTTTTCATTATTAGGTGGTATTCGCTTAATGTTTTTACACCAAATTCTTCAAAATGAATGTTCAAAAATTTTGCACAAAACTAAAAGTGGTCTTTCTTTATTTTGGTCTTTGTTTTAGTTAAGTGTCACAGAATTTTCAAGAGTAGATAAAATCAGTGCAGGGGGTCTGATATACAATTACATGAAAACATTACAATTTTTGGACATTTTCCGGACAGGAGCAGACGAGCTCTAGTCCGCTCCCTGCTCCGCCGATAACTCCAGTAAGACGCAATGTACTTCCGGCCTGCGCCCTGTTGATGGACAGCGCTACGCAGGGGATATTGGGTGGCACGATGACATCATAGCATCGCACCATCCAGGACCCAGTGATATGCAAAATAGAAGGAGAAATGGCGACAGGGTAGATTAGGAGCCTGAATTATTTATAGAGTATAGGCTTTTTTAAAATTTTTTATATTGTTTGGCCTATAAATGGAGGCTGTTGGGGACATCAAATTATATAAGCGTAAATAGGGGACATCGTGTTTTATCAGATACTTTGGGGTTATCAAATTACATAGGGGGCTGAGAGGGACAATATACCTGGGCTGTGGGGACATATACTGGGGGCTGTGGGTTGACCTTCTACTGGGGTTATGCGGGACATTATGAGGGTTATGGTGGGCATCAAATTGTATATGAGAACTGTGGTGGACATCATACTATATATGGGGAGCTGTGGTGGTTACCATACTGTATATTGGGTGCTATGGTGGACATCATACTATATATGGGGAGCTGTGGTGGTTACCATACTATATATTAGGTGCTATGGTGGACATCATACTATATATGGGGAGCTGTGATGGTTATCATACTATATATTGGGTGCTATGGTGGACATCATACTATATATGGGAGCTGTGATGGTTATCATACTATATATTGGGTGCTATGGTGGACATGATACTGTTTATGGGAGCTGTTGTGGTGACCATACTATATATTGGGTGCTATGGTGGACATCATACTATATATGGGGAGCTGTGGTGGTTACCATACTATATATTGGGTGCTATGGTGGACATCATACTATATATGGAGAGCTGTGGTGGTTACCATACTATATATTGGGTGCTATGGTGGACATCATACTATATATGAGGAGCTGTGGTGGTTACCATACTATATATTGGGTATTATGGTGGACATCATACTATATATGGGGAGCTGTGGTGGTTACCATACTATATATTGGGTGCTATGGTGGACATCATACTATATATGAGGAGCTGTGGTGGTTACCATACTATATATTGGGTGCTATGGTGGACATCATACTATATATGGGGAGCTGTGGTGGTTACCATAATATATATTGGGTGCTATGGTGGACATCATACTATATATGGTGAGCTGTGGTGGTTACCATACTGAATATTGTGTGCTATGGTGGACATCATACTGTATATGGGGAGCTGTGGTGGTTACCATACTATATATTGGGTGCTATGGTGGACATCATACTATATATGGGGAGCTGTGGTGGTTACCATACTATATATTGGGTGCTATGGTGGACATCATACTATATATGGAGAGCTGTGGTGGTTACCATACTATATATTGGGTGCTATGGTGGACATCATACTATATATGAGGAGCTGTGGTGGTTACCATACTATATATTGGGTGCTATGGTGGACATCATACTATATATGGGGAGCTGTGGTGGTTACCATACTGAATATTGTGTGCTATGGTGGACATCATACTATATATGGAGAGCTGTGGTGGTTACCATACTATATATTGGGTGCTATGGTGGACATCATACTACAGTCATGGCCAAAAGTTTTGAGAATGACACAAATATTAATTTTTACAAAGTCTACTGCTTCACTTTTTCTAATGGCAATTTGCATATACTCCAGAATGTTATAAAGAGTGATCAGCTTAACAGCAATTACTTGCAAAGTCAATATTTGGCTAGAAAATGAACTTTATCCCCCAAAACACATTTCAACATCATTGCAGCCCTGCCTTAAAAGGACCAGCTAACCTCTTTTCAGTGATTGCTCCATTAACACAGGTGTGGGTGTTGATGAGGACATGGCTGGAGATCAATCTGTCATGATTAAGTAAGAATGACACCACTGGACACTTTAAAAGGAGGCTTGTGCTTGGCATCATTGTTTCTCTTCTGTTAACCATGGTTATCTCTAAAGAAACACGTGCAGTCATCATTGCAATGCACAAAAATGGCCTAACAGGGAAGAGTATCGCAGCTAGAAAGATTGCACCTCAGTCAACAATCTATCGCATCATCAAGAACTTCAAGGAGAGAGGTTCCATTGTTGCCAAAAAGGCTCCAGGGCACCCAAGAAAGACCATCAAGCGCCAGGACTGTCTCTTAAAAGTGTTTCAGCTACGGGATCGGGCTACCAGCAGTGCAGAGCTTGCTCAGGAATGGCAGCAGGCAGGTGTGAGTGCATCTGCACGCACTGTGAGGCGGAGACTCTTGGAGCAAGGCCTGGTCTCAAGGAGGGCAGCAAAGAAGCCACTTCTCTCCAGAAAAAACATCATAGACAGACTGATATTCTGCAAAAGGTACAGGCAGTGGACTGCTGAGGACTGGGGTAAAGTTATTTTCTCTGATGAATCCCCTTTTCGATTGTTTTGGACATCAGGAAAACACCTCATTCGGAGAAGACAAGGTGAGCGCTACCACCAGTCTTGTCTCATGCCAACTGTTAAGCATCCTGAAACCATTCATGTGTGGGATTGCTTCTCAGCCAAGGAAATCGGCTCTCTCACAGTCTTGCCTAAAAACACAGCCATGAATAAAGAATGGTACCAGAATGTCCTCCAAGAGCAACTTCTCCCAACCCTCCAAGAGCAGTTTGGCGATCAACAATGCCTTTTCCAGCATGATGGAGCATTTGCCATAAAGCAAAGATGATAACTAAATGGCTCAGGGAACAAAACATAGAGATTTTGGGTCCATGGCCTGGAAACTCCCCAGATCTTAATCCCATTGAGAACTTGTGGTCAATCATCATGAGACGGGTGGACAAACAAAAACCTAAAAATTCTGACAAAATGAAAGCATTGATTGTGCAAGAATGGACTGCTATCAGTCAGGATTTGGTCCAGAAGTTGATTGAGAGCATGCCAGGGAGAATTGCAGAGCTCCTGAAGAAGAAAGGTCAACACTGCAAATATTGACTTGCTGCATTAACTCATTCTAACTGTCAATATAAGCTTTTGTTACTCATATGTTTGCAATTATATTTCTGTCTGTAATAAAAACATCTGTCAAACACACACATAAAAACCAGAGGGCAGCAGATCATGTGAAAATATAATATTTGTGTCATTCTCAAAACTTTTGGCCATGACTGTATATATGGAGAGCTGTGGTGGTTATCATACTGAATATTGTGTGCTATGGTGGACATCATACTATATATGGGGAGCTGTGGTGGTTACCATACTATATATGGGGAGCTATTGCAGTTACCATACTATATATGGGGTACTGTGGCAGTTACCATACTATATATGGGGTGCTGTGGCAGTTACCATACTATATATGGGGAGCTGTGGCAGTTACCATACTATATATGGGGAGCTGTGGCAGTTACCATACTATATATGGGGTGCTGTGGCAGTTACCATACTATATATGGGGTGCTGTGGTGGACATCATACTATATTATGGGGAGCTGTGGTGGTTACCATACTGTATATTGGGTGCTATGGTGGACATCATACTATATATGGGGAGCTGTGGTGGATACCATACTGTATATTGGGTGCTATGGTGGACATCATACTGTATATGGGGAGCTGTGGTGGTTACCATACTATATATTGGGTGCTATGGTGGACATCATACTATATATGGGGAGATGTGGCAGTTACCATACTGAATATTGTGTGCTATGGTGGACATCATACTATATATGGGGAGCTGTGGTGGTTACCATACTGTGTATTGGGTGCTATGGTGGACATCATACTGTATATGGGGAGCTGTGGTGGTTACCATACTGTATATTGGTGCTATGGTGGACATCATACTATATATGGGGAGCTGTGGTGGTTACCATACTGTATATTGGGTGCTATGGTGGACATCATACTGTATATGGGGAGCTGTGGTGGTTACCATACTGTATATTGTGTGCTATGGTGGACATCATACTATATATGGGGAGCTGTGGTGGTTACCATACTGAATATTGTGTGCTATGGTGGACATCATACTGTCACGCTCAGTGGCGTAACTAGAAATGGCGGGGCCCCACAACAAAATTTTGAACGGGGCCCCCTCTCCCAAACGGGCGGCGGGGGCGGGGTTCTGATAGTGGGTGGAGCCAATAGCAGTGGGCGGAGCAAATCACAGCAATTCTCTAGGCCCAAAAAATACTCTTCAGTCTCATAACGGCCAGCTTTTTGCCCAAATCAGAGCTGTATTTAAAGCAGACATTATGGAAACACAATATAATATAATGGACTGGTAGCAATGCAGCCCCCTTATGCTACCATTACTAGTAACCATGTCCCGCATAACTATTAATGCAGGCACATTATGCCCCCATAACTAGTAATAAGCCCTCTTATTCTCCCATCAGTAGTAATGTGCCCCTCAAGTAGTAATGCAGCCAAGAATGCAGAGTTATCACTCACACAGTATGTGCCCCCGTTAATCTTCGGTGGTATCTTCAGCTCCACAGTGGAGCACACTCACCATCAGTCTTCACCCTTCTGGGCGCCGCCGACGAGTGACGTCAGCAGCGTGATCACATGACATGATCACGCTGCAGACGTCGCTCTGACCCGGCGGTCAGAGCTTCAATTGTACTGGCGTCTGTATAGACACCAGTGCAATTGATTCCTGGGAGACGGCACGCAGCAGCTTCTCTGCGCCGGCTGTCAGCATGACAGCCAGCACAGGGAACCGCCGACTCTCAGGCCATGGGCGGCGGAACACAGCCGCAGGGGAGACAGCTGCAGCAGGGACGGGCCCCCTGCTAGCCCGGGCCCTATGGCAGCTGCTTCCCCTGCTTCCACGATAGTTCCGCCCCTGGTCACGCTGTCTAATGATATGTATACAATGTCAGTAAACTATTAATACAGGAACAACACTCTATACAACAACTAGTATAGCAACATCAGCATGTAAGTATAGAATAGATTTACCTGACACGATATCTGCTGAACTCAGGGTTAATCTTGAGGACTTGATGAGCTGAAACAGGAAAGAGGTGAACCGGGATCTAACCTGACCCTAAACTGGGGTCCTAACTAATCCCTCACCTTGGAGGTACTGATAATGGTTCAGAGGTCCAAGTCACCAACCTAACCCTGTCTCCTATCAGACCCTGAACCCTGTAATCAGTCCTAAGAAGGATCCTGACTACCACCAAAGGGATATGGGCTGATCTTAGCTAAATACACAGATTAGACATATAAGACAGACAGGATAACACTCGCTTGCATACACACTCAAACACCAAAGGAACATAAATGGTCTGGGAAATAAACTCTAACCAAGTTGAGCTTAGAACAACTAAGGAGCTCACAACTAAAGTCTATACAGATTCATTCCTATCTGTGGTCTGCATGAAGGTTTCACTGGCAACTCCCCAAGCAGACAACCAGGAATTTAAAGGAAACCAATCAACATATAATCAATTGCAGCTGGGAGAAACTGCACCCAGTCCCAGCACCGAGCACAGACAGAATTAACTCCCTAGCTGCCAAACACAAAGAAACAGCAGCTCAGCTGTGAGAAGTCAAAATGTGCAACCGCGACGATCTTCGTGGCAATGCACACATGACAGTACCCCCCCTTCTACGAGGGGCCTCCGGACCCTCAGGGCCAGGCCTGCCCGGGTGAGTTCTGTGGAAGGTCCGAACCAAACAATCTGCGTTAACATCAGACGCAGGGACCCACGTCCTCTCCTCTGGACCATACCCCTTCCAATGCACCAAGTACTGAAGGGACCGGCGATTCAGACGTGAGTCAATGATCTTTGATACTTGAAATTCCAAGTTACCATTGACCAACACAGGAGGAGGAGGTAGAGGTGACGGTATGACTGGTGCCACATACCTTTTAAGTAATGACTTGTGGAACACATTATGAATTTTAAACGTAGGAGGGAGGTCCAGACGAAATGCCACAGGATTAATTATGGAACTGATCCTGTACGGCCCGATGAATCTGGGACCCAGTTTCCAGGAGGGCACTTTAAGTTTTATATTCCTGGTAGACAACCATACCAGATCGTTCACATTCAGATCTGGACCAGAAACTCTCCTCCTATCAGCCATACGTTTGTAACGGTTCCCCATCGCACTCAGATTATTCAATACACCTCTCCACACAGAAGCAAGTGACGACGAGAAACGCTCCTCCTCAGGAACCCCAGAAGGGCCCCCCCCATTGAAAGTACAAAACTGGGGATGAAAACCATATGCCCCAAAAAACGGGGACTTACCAGTGGACTCGCTCCGCCTGTTGTTAAGAGCGAACTCTGCCAGAGGCAAGAAAGAAGACCAGTCCTCTTGGTTCTCTGAGACAAAACACCGGAGATATGTCTCTAAGCTCTGATTCAGACGCTCTGTCTGACCATTGGTCTGCGGATGAAAAGCCGAGGAAAATGACAATTGCATCCCCGACGTAAACAAAATGCCCTCCAAAATTTGGACACAAACTGAGACCCCCTATCTGACACCACATCAGAAGGCAACCCATGAAGTCTAACGATCTCCCTAATGAACACCTGCGCCAGAGTTTTAGCATTAGGGAGTGCAGGAAGAGCAACGAAATGTGCCATCTTACTGAACCTGTCAACAACCACCAGTATGACAGTATTCCCTGACGACGGAGGAAGGTCCATAATGAAGTCCATAGATAAATGAGTCCATGGACGCTCCGGAAGTTTCAAGGGTAAAAGGGTCCCAGACGGACGGGTATGAGGGGTTTTAGAGCGAGCACACACCCCACATGACGCGACAAAAGTTATAACATCTTTATTAGCATTAGGCCACCAAAACCGGCGAGAAAGGAGATCTAAAGTAGCCTTACTCCCTGGATGTCCTGCTAGAGCAGAATTATGATGTGCCTCAATAACCTTTTGTCTCAACAGATTTGGGACAAACAGTCTCCCTGGAGGTCCTGCAGGGGCGTCCCCCTGAGCCTCTAACACCTTCTCCTCAAGCTCAGAAAATACAGCCGACACTACCACCCCCTCCTGAAGGATAGGACTCGGGTCATCCGTTTTCCCGGCCCCTGGGAAACTGCGAGACAAGGCATCAGCCTTTACATTCTTAGACCCCGGGCGATAAGTGACGACAAAATTAAACCTGGTAAAAAAACAACGACCATGGAGCTTGTCTGGAATTCAGACGCTTAGCGGATTCTAAATACAGCAGGTTCTTGTGATCAGTAATAACGGTGACCGGGTGGACTGCCCCCTCCAAAAAGTGACGCCATTCTTCAAAAGCTAACTTAATGGCCAAAAGTTCCCTATTGCCGATATCATAATTCCTTTCGGCGGACGACAATTTCTTAGAAAAGAAAGCGCACGGATGCCATTTACCAGGGGACGGACCCTGGGACAATATAGCACCCACCCCTACGTCAGACGCATCCACCTCCACAATGAACGGCTGAGATGCATCTGGTTGGATGAGAACGGGTGCCGAAGCAAAACATTTCTTCAAAGAGGAAAAGGCTTGGCAAGCTTTGTCCGACCATTTAGAAAAATCCGTCCCTTTTCTTGTCATGTCAGTGAGAGGTTTGACGACAGATGAGAAATTACAAATAAATTTCCGGTAGTAGTTAGCAAACCCCAAAAAACGCTGCAGAGCCTTAAGATCCCCTGGCTGATCCCATTCAAGCACTGCTCTCACCTTTTCAGGGTCCATACGGAAACCGGAGGCTGACACCAAAAAACCCAAAAACTGAAATTCCTGTACGGCAAATACACATTTCTCCACTTTGGCGTATAATTTATTGTCTCGCAAGATCTGCAACACCTGTCTCACATGCTCCTGATGAGACACAAGATCTGGCGAGTAAATTAAAATGTCGTCCAAATATACAACCACAAACAGCCCCACAAGGTGACGAAAAATGTCATTAACAAAATGTTGGAATACTGCTGGTGCAGTAGTCAGACCAAAAGGCATGACTAGGTTCTCATAATGTCCCTCCGGCGTGTTAAACGCCGTTTTCCACTCATCCCCCTCTTTTATCCTAATCAGATTATACGCCCCCCTGAGATCCAATTTAGAAAACCATTTGGCGCCAACAATTTGGTTGAAGAGATCAGGAATAAGAGGGAGTGGATACGGATCTCGAACAGTAATCCGATTAAGTTCGCGGAAATCCAAGCAAGGGCGTAGGCCTCCATCTTTCTTCTTCACAAAGAAGAACCCCGCGGCTACTGGGGAAGATGAAGGTCTAATATGCCCTTTGGCCAGACTTTCAGAAATATAATCTTTCATAGCCTGCCTCTCAGGACCAGAAAGATTATACAACCTAGCTTTAGGCAACTTAGCATCAGGAAGGAGATTAATAGAGCAGTCATACACGCGATGAGGAGGCAACTCCTGACACCCCTCCTCAGAGAAAACATCCCCAAAATCCTCCAAAAAAGGAGGCAATGTACTAGGCACGACCGCACTGATGACTGTGTTCATGCAGTTGCTTTTGCAAAACTCACCCCATTGGCTTATTTCTCTGGACTGCCAATTAATCACAGGGTTATGTTTAACCAACCAAGGAAGTCCCAACACAATGGGAGTAGGTAGACCCTCCAACACATAACAAGATAATTGTTCCCTATGTATTGCCCCTACCCGAAGGTCAATGTTATGAACCTCATGAACAAAGCTACCTTGGCCGAGAGGCCTGGCGTCAATGGAGAATATAGGGATCGGTTTGACCAATACACTCAGATGCATACCTTGAGCCTGAGCAAACTGAGCGTCAACCAGATTAGCCCCGGAACCACTATCAAGAAGAACAGACAATCTCTCCACTCTCGTACCAACTACCACCTCCACTGGTACAAGGAACTGAGAAGAACTGGCGGATGAAATACATACTCCCAGGTTGTCGTCCACCACACAACCTGGGATTAACAGTTTTCCGGCGACTTTTGGCTCAACAAGGCACGGGATGGACATTCTCCAACAAAATGTCCCTCTTTCCCGCAGAAAAAACATCTTCTAGTCCTGCGGCGTACCGCCAATCCCCTCCTACGAAATGATGTCCCTCCCAACTGCATAGGCTCATCCGAACAGACAACGGGAACCTCAACATAAGGGACTTTAGTGGTAGGTGGAGAAACAACAGGGAGTGGGGTTACCTCACCCCTCTCCCGAAGCCGTATATCAGTACGGATAGCTAAGGCCATAGCAGCCTCCAGAGAAGGAGGAGACTCATACTGAGCCAAAACGTCTTTTAATTTATCAGAAAGCCCATGACAAAACTGGCTCCTAAGAGCTGGGTCATTCCACTGAGTATCTGTGGCCCATCTACGAAACTCAGAAGCAAATTCCTCTGCCGGACGATCTCCCTGCTGTATCTTACGTAATTTTGTCTCAGCAAGAGAGACCCGATCTGGGTCATCATATACCAATCCCAGGGCAGTAAAAAATTGATCTACAGACAATAGAGCCGGGGATCCCGAAGGAAGGGAAAATGCCCAGGATTGAGGGTCCCCTTGCAGAAGTGAGATAACAATTCCCACTCTCTGCTCCTCACTCCCTGATGATCGAGGCCGAAGCCGAAAATACAATTTACATGCCTCCCGGAAGGTGAAAAATTTGTCTCGCCCACCAGTGAACCTGTCCGGGAGAGCAACCTTAGGTTCAACTCTGGTTTGCTCCAGGGGAGACAAAACTTTGGACTTAATGTCCGTCAGCTCCATGGATAATCCCTGCAACTGCAGAGCCAGCTGGGCTACTGGATCCATGGTAACTGGAGATAATTTTTATGGCCAGTGAAAATGTCGTGCTGTCTAATGATATGTATACAATGTCAGTAAACTATTAATACAGGAACAACACTCTATACAACAACTAGTATAGCAACATCAGCATGTAAGTATAGAATAGATTTACCTGACACGATATCTGCTGAACTCAGGGTTAATCTTGAGGACTTGATGAGCTGAAACAGGAAAGAGGTGAACCGGGATCTAACCTGACCCTAAACTGGGGTCCTAACTAATCCCTCACCTTGGAGGTACTGATAATGGTTCAGAGGTCCAAGTCACCAACCTAACCCTGTCTCCTATCAGACCCTGAACCCTGTAATCAGTCCTAAGAAGGATCCTGACTACCACCAAAGGGATATGGGCTGATCTTAGCTAAATACACAGATTAGACATATAAGACAGACAGGATAACACTCGCTTGCATACACACTCAAACACCAAAGGAACATAAATGGTCTGGGAAATAAACTCTAACCAAGTTGAGCTTAGAACAACTAAGGAGCTCACAACTAAAGTCTATACAGATTCATTCCTATCTGTGGTCTGCATGAAGGTTTCACTGGCAACTCCCCAAGCAGACAACCAGGAATTTAAAGGAAACCAATCAACATATAATCAATTGCAGCCGGGAGAAACTGCACCCAGTCCCAGCACCGAGCACAGACAGAATTAACTCCCTAGCTGCCAAACACAAAGAAACAGCAGCTCAGCTGTGAGAAGTCAAAATGTGCAACCGCGACGATCTTCGTGGCAATGCACACATGACACATACTATATATGGGGAGCTGTGGTGGTTATCATACTGAATATTGGGTGCTATGGTGGACATCATACTATATAGGGGAGCATGTGGTGGTTACCATACGTATATTGGGTGCTATGGGGATTATCATATAAGGGGAAGCATGTGGGTTACCATACTGAATATTGTGTGCTATGGTGGACATCATACTATATATGGGGAGCTGTGGTGGTTATCATACTGAATATTGTGTGCTATGGTGGACATATACTATATATGGGGAGCTGTGGTGGTTACCATACTGTATATGGGTGCTATGGTGGACATCATACTATATATGGGGAGTGTGGAGTTACCATACTGTATATTGGGTGCTATGGTGGACATCATACTATATATGGGGAGCTGTGGCAGTTACCATACTATATATTGGTGCTATGGTGGACATCATACTATATATGGGGAGCTGTGGTGGTTATCATACTGTATATATGGGTGCTATGGTGGACATCATACTATAATGGGGGAGCTGTGGTGGTTACCATACTGTATAATTGGGTGCTATGGGGACATAATACTATTATTGGGAGTCTGTGGTGGTTCCATACTGTATATTGGGTGCTATGGTGGATCCATAACTGATATATGGGGAGCTGTGGTGGTTATACCATACTGAATATTGTGTGCTAGGTGGACAATCATACTATATATGGGGAGCTGTGGTGGTTATCATACTGATTATAATGGGTGCTATGGTGGACATATACTATATATGGGAGCTGTGGTGGTTACCATACTATATATGGGTGCTATGGTGGACAATCATACATATGGGGAGCTGTGGTGGTTACCATACTAATATGGTGCTCTGGTGGAACATAACTTATATGGGGAGCTGTGGTGGTTATCATACTGTATATTGGGTGACTATGGTGGACATCAGATATATATGGAGGAGCTGTGGTGTTACCATACTTATATATGGTGCTATGTGGAATAACTTATAAGTGTGGGTTAACATACTAAAGTCACCTGCTATGGATATCATACTATATATGAGCTGTGGTGGTTATCATACTGAACATTGTGTGCATGGTGACATCATACTATATAATGAGGGAGACTTGCACTGTACCAACTGGACTAATGTTGCTAGGTGGACATCAAGATAATGGGCAGCTGTGGAGTTACCAACATATATTGTGGGCATGAAGTGACACATACTATATATGGGGAGCTGTGGTGGTTATCATACTGAATATTGGGTGCTATAGTGGACATCATACTATATATGGGGAGCTGTGGTGGTTATCATACTGTATATGGGTGCTATGGTGGACATCATACTATATATGGGGAGCTGTGGAGTTACCATACTATATATTGGGTGCTATGGTGGAATCATACTATATATGGGGAGCTGTGGTGGTTATCATACTTAATATTGGGTGCTATGGTGGACATCATACTGTATATGGGAGCTGTGGTGGTTATCAATACTGATATATTGGTGCTATGGTGGACATCATACTATATTGGGGAGCTGTGGTGTTACCATACTGTATATTGGGTGCTATGGTGGACATCATACTATATATGGGAGCTGTGGTGGTTACCATACTGTATATTGGGTGCTATGGTGGAATCATACTGTATATGGGGAGCTGTGGTGGTTATCATACTGAATATTGTGTGCTATGGTGGACATCATACTATATATGGGGAGCTGTGGTGGTTATCATACTGTATATTGGGTGCTATAGTGGACATCATACTATATATGGGGAGCTGTGGGGTTACCATACTATATATTGGGTGCTATGGTGGACATCATACTATATATGGGGAGCTGTGGTGGTTACATACTATATATTGGGTGCTATGGTGGACATCATACTAGTATATGGGGAGCTGTGGTGGTTATCATACTTATATTGGGTGCTATGGTGGACATCATACTATATATGGGGAGCTGTGGTGGTTACCATACTGATATATTGGGTGCTATGGTGGACATCATACTATATATGGGGAGCTGTGGTGGTTACCATACTGTATATTGGTGCTATGGTGGACATCATACTATATATGGGGAGCTGTGGTGGTTATCATACTGAATATTGGGTGCTATGGTGGACATCATACTATATATGGGGAGCTGTGGTGGTTATCATACTGTATAATTGGGTGCTATGGTGGACATCATACTATATATGGGAGCTGTGGCAGTTACCATACTATATATTGGTGCTATGGTGGACATCATACAAATAATGGGGAGCTGTGGTGGTTACATACTATATATTGGGTGCTATGGTGGACATCATACTATATATGGGGAGCTGTGGTGGTTATCATACTGTATATTGGGTGCTAATGGTGGACATCATACTATATATGGGGAGCTGTGGTGGTTACCATACTGATATATTGGGTGCTATGGTGGACATCATACTATATATGGGGAGCTGTGTGGTTACCATACTGATATATTGGGTGCTATGGTGGACATCATACTATATATGGGGAGCTGTGGTGGTTATCATACTGTATATTGGTGCTATGGTGGACATCATACTATATATGGGGAGCTGTGGTGTTACCATACTGTATATGTGGTGCTATGGTGGACATCATACTATATATGGGGAGCTGTGGTGGTTACCATACTATATATTGGGTGCTATGGTGGACATCATACTATATATGGGGAGCTGTGGTGGTTATCATACTGTATATTGGGTGCTATGGTGGACATATACTATATATGGGGAGCTGTGGTGGTTATCAACTATGGTGCTATGGTGACTATATAATATGGATGTGGGTTCCATACTTATATTGGTGTAGGGACATCATACTATATATGGGGAGCTGTGGTGGTTACCATACTTATATGGGTGCTATGGTGGACATCATACTATATATGGGGAGCTGTGGTGGTTATCATACTGTATATTGGGTGCTATGGTGGACATCATACTATATATGGGAGCTGTGGTGGTTATCATACTTATATTGGGTGCTATGGTGGACATCATACTTATATGGGAGCTGTGGTGGTTACCATACTGTATATTGGGTGCTATGGTGGACATCATACTATATATGGGGAGCTGTGGTGGTTACCATACTGTATATTGGGTGCTATGGTGGACATCATACTATATATGGGGAGCTGTGGTGTTACCATACTGTATATTGGGTGCTATGGTGGACATCATACTATATATGGGGAGCTGTGGTGTTACCATACTATATATTGGGTGCTATGGTGGACATCATACTATATATGGGAGCTGTGGTGTTACCATACTGTATATTGGGTGCTATGGTGGACATCATACTTATATGGGGAGCTGTGGTGGTTACCATCTGATATTGGTGCTATGGTGGACATCATACTATATATGGGGAGCTGTGGTGTTATCATACTGATATTGGTGCTATGTGGACATCATACTATATATGGGGAGCTGTGGTGGTTACCATACTAAATTGGGTGCTATGGTGGACATCATACTATATATGGGGAGCTGTGGTGGTTATCATACTGAATATTGGTGCTATGGTGCCATACTATATATGGGGACTGTGTGTTCATATAATATTGTGCTATGGTGGAATCATCATATATGGGAGCTGTGGTGGTTACATACTGAATATTGGGTGCTATGGTGGACATCATACTATATATGGGGAGCTGTGGTGGTTACCATACTGTATATTGGGTGCTATGGGGACATAATACTATATATGGGGAGCTGTGGCAGTTACCATACTATATATGGGTGCTATGGTGACATCTACTTATATGGGAGCTGTGGTGGTTACAACTGTATATTGGGCTATGGTGGACATCATACTATATATGGGGAGCGTGGTGGTTATCATACTGAATATTGGGTGCTATGGTGGACATCATACTATATATGGGAGCTGTGGTGGTTACATACTAATATGGGTGCTATGTGGACATCATACTATATATGGGGAGCTGGGTGTTATCATACTGTATATTTGGTGCTATGGTGGACATCATACTATATATGGGGAGCTGTGGTGGTTACATACTGATATTGGGTGCTATGGTGGACATCATACTATATATGGGAGCTGTGGGTTATCCATACTGATATTGGGTGCTATGGTGGACATCATACTATATATGGGGAGCTGTGGTGGTTACCATACTGTAATTGGGTGCTATGGTGGACATATACTATATATGGGGAGCTGTGGTGTTACATACTTATATTGGTGCTATGGTGGACATCATACTATATATGGGGAGCTGTGGTGTTACCATACTATATATTGTGCTATGGTGGACATCATACTATATATGGGGAGCTGTGGTGGTTATCATACTGATATTGGGTGCTATGGTGGACATCATACTATATATGGGGAGCTGTGGTGTTACCATACTGTAATTGGTGCTATGGTGGACTCATACTATATATGGGGAGCTGTGGTGGTTACCATACTGATATTGGGTGCTATGGTGGACATCATACTATATATGGGGAGCTGTGGTGGTTACCATACTGAATATTGTGTGCTATGGTGGAATCATACTATATATGGGGAGCTGTGGTGGTTATCATACTGATATTGTGTGCTATGGTGGACATATACTGTATATGGGGAGCTGTGGTGTTTACCATACTATATATTGGGTGCTATGGTGGACATCATACTATATATGGGGAGCTGTGGTGTTTACCATACTGAATATTGTGTGCTATGGTGGACATCATACTTATATGGGGAGCTGTGGTGTTTACCATACTGAATATTGTGTGCTATGGTGGACATCATACTATATATGGGGAGCTGCGGTGGTTATCATACTGAATATTGTGTGCTATAGTGGACATCATACTATATATGGGGAGCTGTGGTGGTTACCATACTGAACATTGTGTGCTATGGTGGACATCATACTATATATGGGGAGCTGTGGTGGTTATCATACTGAATATTGTGTGCTATGGTGGACATCATACTATATATGGGGAGCTGTGGTGGTTATCATACTGAATATTGTGTGCTATGGTGGATATCATACTATATATGGGGAGCTGTGGTGGTTATCATACTGATATTGTGTGCTATGGTGGACATCATACTATATATGGGGAGCTGTGGTGGTTACCATACTGTATATTGGGTGCTATGGTGGACATAATACTATATATGGGGAGCTGTGGCAGTTACCATACTATATATTGGGTGCTATGGTGGACATCATACTATATATGGGGAGCTGTGGTGGTTATCATACTGTATATTCTGTGCTATGGTGGACATCATACTATATATGGAGAGCTGTGGTGGTTATCATACTGAATATTGTGTGCTATGGTGGACATCATACTATATATGGGGAGCTGTGGTGGTTATCATACTGAATATTGTGTGCTATGGTGGACATCATACTATATATGGGGAGCTGTGGTGGTTATCATACTGTATATTCTGTGCTATGGTGGACATCATACTATATATGGGGAGCTGTGGTGGTTATCATACTGAATATTGTGTGCTATGGTGGACATCATACTATATATGGGGAGCTGTGGTGGTTATCATACTGAATATTGTGTGCTATGGTGGACATCATACTATATATGGGGAGCTGTGGTGGTTACCATACTGTATATTGGGTGCTATGGTGGACATAATACTATATATGGGGAGCTGTGGCAGTTACCATACTATATATTGGGTGCTATGGTGGACATCATACTATATATGGGGAGCTGTGGTGGTTATCATACTGTATATTCTGTGCTATGGTGGACATCATACTATATATGGAGAGCTGTGGTGGTTATCATACTGTATATTGGGTGCTATGGTGGACATCATACTATATATGGGGAGCTGTGGTGGTTACCATACTGTATATTGGGTGCTATGGTGGACATCATACTATATATGGGGAGCTGTGGTGGTTACCATACTGTATATTGGGTGCTATGGTGGACATCATACTGTATATGGGGAGCTGTGGTGGTTACCATACTGAATATTGTGTGCTATGGTGGACATCATACTATATATGGGGAGCTGTGGTGGTTATCATACTGAATATTGTGTGCTATGGTGGACATAATACTATATATGGGGAGCTGTGGTGGTTACCATACTGTATATTGGGTGCTATGGTGGACATCATACTATATATGGGGAGCTGTGGTGGTTACCATACTGTATATTGGGTGCTATGGTGGACATAATACTATATATGGGGAGCTGTGGCAGTTACCATACTATATATTGGGTGCTATGGTGGACATCATACTATATATGGGGAGCTGTGGTGGTTATCATACTGTATATTGGGTGCTATGGTGGACATCATACTATATATGGAGAGCTGTGGTGGTTACCATACTGTATATTGGGTGCTATGGTGGACATCATACTATATATGGGGAGCTGTGGTGGTTACCATACTGTATATTGGGTGCTATGGTGGACATCATACTGTATATGGGGAGCTGTGGTGGTTACCATACTGAATATTGTGTGCTATGGTGGACATCATACTATATATGGGGAGCTGTGGTGGTTATCATACTGTATATTGGGTGCTATGGTGGACATCATACTATATATGGGGAGCTGTGGTGGTTACCATACTATATATTGGGTGCTATGGTGGACATCATACTATATATGGGGAGCTGTGGTGGTTACCATACTATATATTGGGTGCTATGGTGGACATCATACTATATATGGGGAGCTGTGGTGGTTATCATACTGTATATTGGGTGCTATGGTGGACATCATACTATATATGGAGAGCTGTGGTGGTTATCATACTGTATATTGGGTGCTATGGTGGACATCATACTATATATGGGGAGCTGTGGTGGTTACCATACTGTATATTGGGTGCTATGGTGGACATCATACTATATATGGGGAGCTGTGGTGGTTACCATACTGTATATTGTGTGCTATGGTGGACATCATACTGTATATGGGGAGCTGTGGTGGTTACCATACTGAATATTGTGTGCTATGGTGGACATCATACTATATATGGGGAGCTGTGGTGGTTACCATACTGAATATTGTGTGCTATGGTGGACATCATACTATATATGGGGAGCTGTGGTGGTTATCATACTGTATATTGGGTGCTATGGTGGACATCATACTATATATGGGGAGCTGTGGTGGTTACCATACTATATATTGGGTGCTATGGTGGACATCATACTATATATGGGGAGCTGTGGTGGTTATCATACTGTATATTGGGTGCTATGGTGGACATCATACTATATATGGGGAGCTGTGGTGGTTACCATACTATATATTGGGTGCTATGGTGGACATCATACTTATATGGGGAGCTGTGGTGGTTATCATACTATATATTGGGTGCTATGGTGGACATCATACTATATATGGGGAGCTGTGGTGGTTACCATACTATATATTGGGTGCTATGGTGGACATCATACTATATATGGGGAGCTGTGGTGGTTATCATACTGTATATTGGGTGCTATGGTGGACATCATACTATATATGGGGAGCTGTGGTGGTTATCATACTGTATATTGGGTGCTATGGTGGACATCATACTATATATGGGGAGCTGTGGCAGTTACCATACTATATATTATTATTATTATTATTATTATTATTAATAATATTTATTTCTATAGCACCATTGATTCCATGGTGCTGTACATGAGAAGGGGTTACATACAAATTACAGGTATCACTTACAGTAAACAAACTAACAATGACAGACTGATACAGAGGGAGAGGACCCTGCCCTTTCGGGCTTACATTCTACAGGATTGTGAGGCAGGAGACAGTAGGTCGGGGGGTTGCAGCAGTTCCGGTGTTGGTTGAGGCAATAACTCCGGTAGTGGTGAGGAGGCAGCAGGGTCATTGCAGGCTGTAGGCTTTCCTGAAGAGATGGGTTTTCAGGTTCCGTCTGAAGGATCTGAATGAGTTTGATAGTCGGATGTGTTGGGGCAAAGAATTCCAGAGGATGGGGGATATTCGGGAGAAGTCTTGGAGGCGGTTGGGTGAGGAGCGAATAAGTGTGGAGGAGAGAAGGATGTCTTGGGAGGATCGGAGATTACGTGAGGGAAGATATCGGGAGATTAGTTCAGAGATATATGGAGGAGACAGATTATAGATGGCCTTGTAGGTCAGTATTAGTAATTTGAACTGGATACGCTGAGGGAATGGGAGCCAGTGAAGAGATTTGCAGAGGGGAGAAGCGGAGGAGTAGCGAGGAGAGAGGTGAATTAGTCGTGCAGCAGAGTTAAGGATGGACTGGAGAGGTGCGAGGGTGTTAGCAGGGAGGCCAGAGAAAAGGGTGTTGCAGTAGTCGAGGCGGGAGATGATGAGGGCGTGCACAATCATTTTAGTAGATTGAGGGTTGAGGAAAGGACGGATTCTTGAAATATTTTTGAGCTGAAGGTGACAGGAGGTAGAAAGAGCTTGGATGTGCGGTTTGAAGGACAGGGCAGAGTCAAGGGTTACTCCGAGGCAGCGGACTTCTGGTACGGGGGAAAGCGTGATGTCGTTAATTGTGGTAGATAGGTCAGGTAAGGAAGATCTGTGGGATGGGGGAAAGATTATGAGTTCAGATTTGTCCACATTGAGTTTGAGGAAGCGGGAGGAGAAGAAGGAGGATATGGCTGATAGACACTCCGGGATTCTGGATAGCAGAGAAGTGATGTCTGGGCCAGAGAGGTAGATCTGAGTGTCATCAGCGTAAAGGTGGTACTGGAATCCGTGGGACTTTATGAGTTTCCCCAGGCCAAGTGTATAGATTGAGAAGAGTAGGGGTCCTAGAACAGAGCCTTGAGGAACTCCAACAGAGAGAGGGTGGGACGAGGAGGTAGTGTGGGAGTGGGAGACGCTGAATGTGCGGTTGGAAAGGTATGAGGAGATCCAAGATAGGGCGAGGTCTTTGACGCCAAAGGAGGAAAGAATCTGTAGTAGAAGGCAGTGGTCAACTGTGTCAAAAGCAGAGGACAGGTCAAGAAGCAGGAGTATAGAGTATTGTCCGTTTGCTTTGGCTGTAAGTAGGTCATTAGTAATTTTGGTCAGGGCTGTCTCAGTGGAGTGATGGGGGCGGAAACCAGATTGTAGAGTGTCAAAGAGCAAGTTAGAAGAGAAGTGGTAGGAAAGCTCAGCGTGGACATGCAGCTCCAGGAGTTTGGAAGCGAATGGGAGCAGCGATATTGGGCGATAGCTGGACATAGCGGTTGGGTCGAGGGTTGGCTTTTTAAGGATAGGCGTGATTGTGGCATGCTTGAAAGCAGAAGGGAAGGTACCGGAAGTTAGTGATAGGTTGAAGAGGTGGGTTAGGGATGGAATAATAGTGGTGGTGAGGTTGGGGAGGAGGTGGGTTGGGATGGGGTCAAGTGCACAGGTTGTGAGGTACGATTTGGAGAGAAGACAATTAAGCTCCCCTTCAGTTATATTGGAGAGGGAGGTTATGGGGTTAGGGCATTGGTCTGGTATACAAAGTGGTTGAGGTGGTTGAACAATGAAGACTTGCCTTGTTTGGTCGATCTTATTTTTGAAGTGTGTGGCAAAGTCCTCAGCAGAGATGAGGGAGGTAGGAGGGGGCAGTGGTGGGCGGAGGAGGGAGTTAAAAGTTTTGAATAACTGTTTGGGGTTGTAGGATAGGGAAGATACGAGGGTTGTGAAGTAGGCCTGTTTAGCAGAGGTGAGGGCAGATTTGAAAGAGAGTGTTGCTTGTTTGAATGCAGTGAAGTCGTCTTGCGAATTTGTTTTTTTCCAGCGCCGCTCTGTAATCCTGGACACTTGCCGGAGCTTTTTAGTGGTGTTATTGTGCCAGGGTTGTCTGTTGGTACGTCGCACTCTGCCATGAACGAGAGGGGCGACCGTGTCAATAGCCAATGTGAGAGTGGCATTGTAGAAAGCAGTGGCACTGTCTGTATCGTGGAGTGAGGATATTGATGCCAGTGAAAGAATAGAGTCAGAGAGTGTGTGGATGTCTAGGTGTGCAAGGTGTCTGCGGGGGTGCACGTGTTGCTGGACATGGGTGACAGGAGAGGAGGACAGGGATGAGAAAGTGAGTAGATGGTGGTCGGATAGAGGGAGAGGGGAGGTGGTGAAGTTAGATAGAGAGCAGAGGCGGGTGAAGACCAAGTCTAATGTATGACCATCCGTGTGGGTGGCTGAGGAGGACCACTGAGTAAGTCCAAAGGATGAAGTAAGGGACAGAAGTTTGGAGGCTGCTGACTGAAGGGTATCAGTGGGGATGTTGAAGTCACCCATGATGATGGTGGGGATGTCAGTGGAGAGAAAGTGAAGAAGCCAGGTAGTGAATTGGTCGATGAAGGCAGTGGTCGGGCCTGGAGGTCGGTATATGACGGCCACTTGGAGGTTGGAGGGAGAGTAGATGCGGACAGAGTGGACTTCAAAGGAAGGGAGGATTAGGGAGGGAAGAGGTGGGATTGTGTTAAAGTTGCAGTTAGAGGAAAGGAGAACACCCACTCCTCCACCATGTCTGTTTCCAGGGCGAGGAGTGTGGGTGAATTGGAGGCCACCGTAACACAGCGCAGCAGGGGAGGCGGTGTCAGAGGGTGTCAGCCATGTTTCTGTGAGGGCGAGGAAAGCAAGATTGCGAGAGAGAAAGAGGTCATGAATCACATGAAGCTTATTGCAGATGGAGCGGGCATTCCAGAGTGCTCCAGAGAGAGGGAGCAGGGGGGTGGGTGTCAATGGCACAGGTTTTACGTTGGAAAGATTGCGGTAGTTCCTATTAGATAGGGAGCGGTAGGAAGGAGTACTAATGGTGGGTATGAACTGTGGAGGTCCAGGATTGGGAGATATGTCACCAGCAGTGAGGAGGAGCAGAGAAAGGGAGAGCAGGTGGGAGAAGGAGAGAGGGAAGCTTGTTTTGTGTTTTATTAGGACAGATTTGAGGTTGAGGAGCAGGTCAGCAGAGGAGGATAGGTGGGGAGGAAGGAGGTAAGGGGAGATGATTATTTGATTAGAGGGTGCTGGGGTTTGGGGATAGCGAAGGAGAGAGAGGATTAAAGGAGCAAACACTGTGAAGGCATATGTAAACATGGTGAAAGAGTAAGATGGGTAATTAGAAAAGCCAGGTACAAGTAATTAGAAGTGCTTACTCAGCAGACATACCCAAAAGAGACATAGTGTGGGGTCCTGACTCCTGCCGTGACTAACTGCCGTTGAAATAACTGCAGCTTCTCTGTACTTTTGCTGCAGTGGTACTTCTGCTGCAGTTGCGTGCCTGACCCCACACGCGTGCCCCCCTTAGACTGCTACTGAATATATAGGACTGAGTAGAGGATCAGGTGGGAGGAGTTGTGGTAGCTGCTTTGGGATAAATTAGCAGCTGCCCAGCACACCAGGGGAGGATAGACAATCAAAGGCACAGGGCCTGGCTGCATCCATATGCTGGTAACACCTTGCACCTGATAGCATCTCTACTGGCCCCAGCATGGCTATACAGCAGTAAGTATTGAATACAATGCAACAAATTAATTTAGCAAACATTCAGCAGCCACTGTTATATACCATTTAAAGGAAAAGTTGAATAGTAATCAGATCCCAGCAAGCAGAGGTTGTAGAGATTGTACCATTTAAAGGAAAAGTTGAATAGTAGTCAGATCCCAGCAAGCAGAGGTTGTAGAGATTGTACCATTTAAAGGAAAAGTTGAATAGTAGTCAGATCCCAGCAAGCAGAGGTTGTAGAGATTGTACCATTTAAAGGAAAAGTTGAATAGTAGTCAGATCCCAGCAAGCAGAGGTTGTAGAGATTGTACCTGTGTGAGGAGAGGAGAGGAGATGGATGTTAATTGTCAGCCGTTGAAATAACTGCAGCTTCACTGTACTTTTGCTGCAGTGGTACTTCTGCTGCAGTTGCGTGCCTGACCCCACACGCGTTTGGTAACTGTGCTATGGTGGACATCATACTATATATGGGGAGCTGTGGTGGTTATCATACTGTATATTGTGTGCTATGGTGGACATCATACTATATATGGGGAGCTGTGGCAGTTACCATACTATATATTGGGTGCTATGTTGGACATCATACTATATATGGGGAGCTGTGGTGGTTACCATACTGTATACTGTGTGCTATGGTGGACATCATACTATATATGGGGAGCTGTGGCAGTTACCATACTATATATTGGGAGCTATGGTGGATATCATACTATATATGGGGAGCTGTGGTGGTTACCATACTATATATTGGGTGCTATGGTGGACATCATACTATATATGGGGAGCTGTGGTGGTTACCATACTGTATTTTGGGTGCTATGGTGGACATCATACTATATATGGGGAGCTGTGGCATTATAATTGGGTGCTATGGTGGACATCATACTATATATGGGGAGCTGTGGCAGTTACCATACTATATATTGGGTGCTATGGTGGACATCATACTATATATGGGGAGCTGTGGTGTTACCATACTGATATTGGGTGCTATGGTGGACATCATACTATATATGGGGAGCTGTGGTGGTTACCATACTGTATATTGGGTGCTATGGTGGACATCATACTATATATGGGGAGCTGTGGTGGTTACCATACTGAATATTGGGTGCTATGGTGGACATCATACTATATATGGGGAGCTGTGGTGGTTACCATACTGATATTGGTGCTATGGTGGACATCATACTATATATGGGGAGCTGTGGTGGTTATCATACTGTATATTGGGTGCTATGGTGGACATCATACTATATATGGGGAGCTGTGGGTTACCATACTTATATTGGGTGCTATGGTGGACATCATACTTATATGGGGAGCTGTGGGGTTACATACTATTATTGGGTGCTATGTGGACATCATACTATATATGGGAGCTGTGGTGGTTATCATACTGATATTGGTGCTATGGTGGACATCATACTTATATGGGGAGCTGTGGTGGTTCCATACTTATATTGGTGCTTGGTGGACATCATACTATATATGGGGAGCTGTGTGAGTTACCATACTTATATTGGTGCTATGGTGGACATCATACTATATATGGGGAGCTGTGGTGGTTACATACTGTATATTGGGTGCTATGGTGGACATCATACTATATATGGGGAGCTGTGTGGTTACCATACTATATATTGGGTGCTATGGTGGACATCATACTATATATGGGGAGCTGTGTGGTTACCATACTGTATATTGGTGCTATGGTGGACATCATACTATATATGGGGAGCTGTGGTGGTTACCATACTGAATATTGGTGCTATGGTGGACATCATACTATATATGGGGAGCTGTGGTGGTTACATACTGATATTGGTGCTATGGTGGACATCATACTATATATGGGGAGCTGTGGTGGTTACCATACTGTATATTGGGGCTATGGTGGACATCATACTATATATGGGAGCTGTGTGGTTACATACTGTATATTGGTGCTATGGTGGACATCATACTATATATGGGGAGCTGTGGGGTTACCATACTGTATATTGGGTGTATGGTGGACATCATACTATATATGGGGTGTGTGGTCATGATATTGGGCTTGGTGGACATAACTATATATGGGGAGCTGTGGGTTACCATACTATATATTGGGTGCTATGGTGGACATCATACTATATATGGGGAGCTGGTGGATTACCATACTGTATATTGGGTGCTATGGTGGACTCATACTATATATGGGGAGCTGTTCAGTTACATACTATATATTGGGGCTGTGGCAGTTACATACTATATTGGGGAGTGGCTCATACTATGGACTGGTTACCATACTATATATGGGGTGCTATGGTGGACATCATACTATATATGGGAGCTGTGGTGGTTACCATACTATATATTGGGTGCTATGGTGGACATCATACTATATATGGGGAGCTGTGGGTTACCATACTGAATATTGTGTGCTATGGTGGATCATACTATATATGGGAGCTGTGGTGGTTACATACTGTATATTGGGTGCTATGGTGGACATCATACTATATATGGGGAGCTGTGGTGGTTACCATACTTATATTGGGTGCTATGGTGGACATCATACTATATATGGGAGCTGTGGTGGTTACATACTGTATATTGGGTGCTATGGTGGACATCATACTATATATGGGGAGCTGTGTGGTTACATACTATATATTGGGTGCTATGGTGGACATCATACTATATATGGGAGCTGTGGGTTACCATACTTATATTGGGTGCTATGGTGGACATCATACTATATATGGGGAGCTGTGGTGGTTACATACTATATTGGTGCTATGGTGGACATCATACTATATATGGGGAGCTGTGGTGGTTACCATACTGATATTGGGTGCTATGTGGACATCATACTATATATGGGGAGCTGTGGGGTTACCATACTATATGGGTGCTATGGTGGACATCATACTATATTGGGGAGCTGTGGTTACATACTGTATATTGGGTGCTATGGTGGACATCATACTATATATGGGGAGCTGTGGGTTACCATACTATATTGGTGCTATGGTGGACATCATACTATATATGGGAGCTGTGGGTTACATACTGATATTGGGTGCTATGGTGGACATCATACTATATATGGGGAGCTGTGGTGGTTACATACTGATATTGGTGCTATGGTGGACATCATACTATATATGGGGAGCTGTGGTGGTTACATACTGTATATTGGGTGCTATGGGGACATCATACTATATATGGGGAGTGTGGCAGTTACCATACTATATATTGGTGTATGGTGGAATATACTATATATGGGGAGCTGTGGGGTTTCTATTATATTGGGCTATGGTGGACATCATACTATATATGGGGAGTGTGTGGTTACATACTATATTGGGTGTATGGTGGACATCATACTATATATGGGAGCTGTGGGGTTACCATACTATATTGGGTGTATGGTGGACATCATACTATTATGGGAGCTGTGGTGTTACATACTTATATTGGGTGCTATGGTGGACATCATACTTATATGGGAGCTGTGGGTTACATACTTATATTGGGTGCTTGGTGGACATCTACTATATATGGGGAGCTGTGGTGTTCATACTTATATTGGGGCTATGGTGGCATCATATATATATGGGGCTGTGGTGTTCATACTGTATATTGGGTGCTATGGTGGACATCTACTATATATGGGGAGCTGTGGGGTTACATATGATATTGGTGCTATGGTGGACATCATACTATATATGGGGAGCTGTGGGTTACCATACTTATATTGGGTGCTATGGTGGACATCATACTATATATGGGAGCTTGGTGGTTACCATACTGTATATTGGGTGCTATGTGGAATCATACTATATATGGGGAGCTGTGGTGGTTAATCTTATTGGTGCTGTGCATACTTATGGGGAGTGGGGTACATATTATTGGGCTTTGGACATACTTATGGGGGCTGGGGTTACATACTATATGGTGCTATGTGCATCTATTAGGGAGTGTCATATAATTGTTATGGGGATCATATTATTGGGGAGTGTGTCATCTATATGGGTGCTATGTGGAATATAATATGGAGTGTGGGTTATTGGGTATGGTGGACATCTTATATGGGACTGTGGTACCATATATTTGGTTGGTGGAATCATACTTATTGGGATGGTTATCTTATTGGGGCTGGTGGACTTCTTTATGGGCTGTGGGTTACATCTTATATTGGGGATGGTGGTCTATTATATGGCATATTATATGGGAGCTTGTGTTCTATTATGGGATGTGGCACATCTATATAGGGGTGGGTTCTACTATATGGGCTTGGTGGCATCTACTATATGGGGTTGGGTTACATACTTTATTGGGTGTATGGTGGACATCATACTATAT
>JARQOD010000001.1:8131912-8225751 GCA_033576555.1 Oophaga sylvatica | reverse complement strand
TTTTTTTAAAAAAAAAAAATTTTTTTTTTTACGGCTGTGCGTTAAAATTTCTGTGAAGAAATTTCGGGGTTAAATTTTCCCCACACATCTGATTTTTTCCCCTTGTGGGGTCATTTCCCAAAATTTGGGTCACTGTGGGGGGTTTTTCCCAAGTTTTTTGCGGGGGGGCTCCCCCAAATTTTTGACTGACCCCCCCGCCCATTAAAAACCAAAGTCTGCAACCCAAAACGTTACTATTCCCTTGAGCCCGAGGGGGCCCATACAGTAGTTTTCGCCCAATATTGGGTATCAGTGTACTCAGGAAAAAAATTTTTTTGGGAACAAAAAAAAATTTTTTTGCTTTTCCATTTCTTCTGCCCCCCTTTTGTGAAAAAAAAATTTTGGGGCAAAAAAAAATCTTTTTTTTAAAAAAAAAAAAGATTTTTTTTTACGGTTTTTTTTATAAACTTTAGTGAAAACCGGGGGGTTCAAATTCTCACCACAATCTAGAAAATTTCCCTTGGGGGGTCTATTTTCCCCAAAATGGTGTCATTTTTTGGGGGTTTCCACTTTTTGGGCGATCAGGAGTTTCCCCCAAACACGACTGGGTCCCCCCCCCCCCCCCCCCCCCCCCGCGTTGAAAAAGTAGAGGCCCCCCTTTTCCCCTTCCCAAAAACTCTCCCATGCACCCAAACAGTGGTTTCCCCCCAAAAATTGGGGTATCGCGACTCGGAAAAAGGGGGCAAAAAAAAACTTTTGGAGTCTTGTTCCCCTTGGAAAAAAAAAAATTTTGGGGGTGAAAAGTTTCATTTTTTTGGAAAAAATTGTTTTTTAAAAAAATTTTTAAGGGTCTACGTAAAACCCTTTGTAAAAATTTTGTAAAAGCTTTTTGGGGGTTTTTAATTTTCTGATCAAAAATCTAGAAAATTCCTTGGGGGGGCTTTTTTCCAAAGGGGTCTTTTTTGGGGGGTTTTCCCCCATTTTTAAGAATCAGGGGCCCCAAAAAGCAACATGGATCCAAAAAAAAATTTCCCCCCCCAAAATTTTGGGGTTTGGAAAAAGTCAAAGGGGGCCCCTTAAAATTTTCCTTCCGGGGGTGCCCCAAAAGGGGTTTTCCCCCCCCATAGGGTATCCGTACTAGGAAAAAAATTTTACAAAAAATTAGGGTCCAATTTCTCCTTTTTCCCCCTTGGGAAAAAAAAAAATTAGTGACTAAAAGATAATTTTTTTTGGAAAAAAATAGGATTTTTTTTTTTCATGCCCGGCATTAAAAATTGTGTGAAGCATTGGGGGTTAAAAATGCTCCCCAAAAAAATAGATAAGTTCCTTGGGGGTCAGTTTCCAAAAGGGGTCATTTGGGGGGGTTTCCATTTTTTGGGTCTTTGGGGGACTGAAACGGAACATGCCCCAAAAATTTAAAAGCTCATTCCAAACGTTACTATTTCCCCCTTTTCCAACCCCTGCCGTGCCCCAAACATTTTTCCCCCCCACTATGGGGTTTTCAGGTATCAGGAAAAATTTTGGACAAAAATTTTTGGGGCCCCCAAATTTCCTTGGGGAAAATTCAAAAAATTTGGGAAAAAAAATCATTTTTGGGAAAAATTTTGATTTTTTTTTTTTTCACCCGGGGGTTTTATAAATTTTTGTGAAACATTTGGGGGTTCAAAGTGCTCACAAAGATCTAGTAATCCTTTTGGGGGGGTCTAGTTTCCAAAATTCTGCCCTTGTGGGGGGTTTCCACTGTTTAGGCGCATCAGGGGCTCCCCCAAACGCGACGGGGCCCCAAATCAAAATTCCCCCCAAAATTTTGTTTGAAAAAAAAAAAGTCCCCCTTTCCCCTTTTCGGCCCCGCCCGTGTCCCAAAACCCGTGGTTTTCCCCCCCATAGGGGGTTTTGGGTATCGGGGAAAAATTTTGTTTAAAACCTTATCTGTCCTTTTCTCCTTTTCCCTTGTGAAAAAAAAAAAAAAATTTGTAAAAGTTTTTTTTTTTGGGGGTAAAAAGAAAAAAAATTCATTTTTTCCCCTTCCCACGTTTTTTTTAGTTACTGTGAAGACCAAAGGGGTTAAAAAACTTCTTAAAAAGTGGTTTTGAGTCCCCTTTGGGGGGTTTTTTAATTTTTTTAGAATGGTGCATTTTTTGGGATTTTTCTCCCCTAAAAACCCCCCAAAGGGGATTCAAATGTGAGGGGCCCCCTTAAAAAAAAATGGCTTTGTAAATTTTTTTGTAAAATGAGAAAAACGCGGGGAAAAATTTTAACCCTTATAATTTCCAAAAAAAAAAATTTTTGGGGTTCCCCAAAAATTGTGTTTGAGGGGTAAGTAAAACATTGGGAAATTTTAAATTCTTAAATATTTTGGTGATATTTTTTCTTTTTTTTAAAGGGGAAAAAAAAATTCAAAGTTTAAAAAAATTAAAAAAATTTTTAAAAAAATTTCGCCATATTTGCTTTTTTTTTAAAATAAAGCAAGTTAAAACGAAAAATTTTACCACAAAGGGGAAAATACAATATGTCTGAAAAAAAAAATTTCAGAATCGCGAAGTTCCCTTTTAAGCTTCCAGAGTTATAACCCCAAAAAGAGACAGGGGGCAGAATTGAAAAAAATTGGGCCCCCGGGCATTAACGTGCAAACCCCCTTTTGGGGGTAAAGGGGGGTTAAAAAATTAAAAAGTCTGGACTGTCAAAAAAAATTTGAAATGATTTGATGTGAGTGAAAATTAAAAAAAATCCATTGTTTCAGGGGGTTAGGGTTTAAAAAAAGTTTCTTAAGCATTATTCAAAATAAAAAATGGACTTTTATTCTTAAATTTACAACATATATTTTTTTTAACCAATTTTTTTTGGGGGGTGTGTTTTTTCCCTTCCCTTTTTGGCATTGCATAAAAGCGTTTTATTGCAGTGCTTTATTTTTTTTTTTTGAAGTTTAAAAAAATTTTTTCTTCGTACCGTGTTAAACCAGAGTAGAAAAATTTTAGACTTGAGGTCCGCCTGGTTTTTACCTTTTAAAAAATAACTGAAAAAATGGGGGCAAAAATTTTTAAACTTTTGAGGTATCAGTCTCTTTTTTTAGGCAAAGACTAAAAAAAAAAAAAAAAGCATCAATATTCTATAACAACAGGACACAGGAATAGTGCAATAGGTAAGACAAGTAAGTGCGTGTAGCAAAAAAATGTCATTATCACAGAGGGTGAACATAAAATTGAACAGTTTTCCCCCCAAAGGGTAGAAAATTTTTTTTTCCCCTTTTTTTGGGGGGTTTGGTTTTGTTTTTTTCTGCCCCGGAAGGGCAGGACCCGAATTCCCTTTAAAATTTTTTTTAGAATGACATAAATCCGTGGAAACAAATTTATTCCATCACTTAAAAAATGCAAAGGGGGTGATGAGCTTATATTCTGAAAATTTTTTTCTTTCTATATTTGAAGTTATTTTTTTATACAAGTAATTCCCCCTCCATATGTATCCGGGGGGACAAAAGTTTTTGGCCCCCCCCCAGGGGGAAAAAAATTTTTTTTTTCTTTTTGTTTTTGGGGATGAAAAATTCATCCTTGTTCTCCCCTTTTTTGGCCGGGCTCCCCTACTTGTCCCTCCCTCACTTTCTTACCTATTCCTGTGGGCCTGTTTTGTTAGAAATATTTTATTCTTCATTTTTTTTTTAGTCCTTTCCCTTTAAAAAGACCTGAGTGTTCGAAAGCTTGGAAAATTTTTTCCCCTATTTTCAGTTTTCCCCTTAAACGGTATAAAACCCCAGAGGACTTCAAGTATAAATATTTTTCTATTTTTGGAATTAAAATTTTATCATTTTATTGTCCTAGTAAAACTTATTTATTCTTGTTTTTAAAAATACATCATTTGCAATGGCCACGTAAAAAAGGGAATAATCAATATTTTTTTGCCTACACCCCCTTTACCCCGGGCTTTAACACGGCCAGTTGCTGCTCCAAATGTTGATGCACAGATAAAACAATCGGATGTGTTTGGGGGGGTTCAGTAAGCCTGCTGTTCCCTGTGTGTGTCCGGGGAAAAAATTACGCTGCCCCCAATCAGGGAAAAAAACATAAGTCAAATGTCAGTGCTCCCCATAGATTGAGGTACACCCTGATTTTTAAGCTGTAAATTTTTAAATTTTAATTTTAAAACATAAAATGATTAGTCTTTTCACAAATGAACAAAAAATTGTGAATTTTTTTCAATATGACATGTCGAAACAAATGCAAAACAAAGCCTACTTATGCTTGGGTACTGGGGGGCAACCTTTTCACCCCCTAGCTTAGACAAATCCCCCCCCCCAAAATGGCCTCAAATGCTGAAATGGGGGAAGTGCATAATGTGGGTTAAAATTTCAACGCTGCAGTGCGAAGGTTTTACTTCAGTGTTCTTGCCTTTTTAAAAAAAGCATACAAGTAAATTTTAAAAAAAAACAATGTTGATTAAGGGACGTGATGTACACCTGAATATTTGCAAAAAATGATGTAGGAATGCCCTTTTTCACATTACTTATTTTGTTCTTTTAAAAAATACATTTTTAAAAACCCTTACTGCCATCGGACAAACTATGTCCATGGTACCTGGGCCCGTATGACCGGGGACGGGATAGTACGTCATAGGCGATCAGCTGCGCCCCGGGGGAGGCAGAAAACGCCGCCGGTGTCATGATTATCACAGCTAAACCCATCTGTGTGTCGGAGCGGTCACGGACCGCTCCCGCACATTAACCCCTAGCACACCCGATCAAACATGATCGCGGTTTTATGGGGGACAGGGGAGGATCACGCAGGGTGGGGGCTCCCTGCGTGCCCCCCTGAGACCCTCAGAGCAGCGCGATTGATCGCGCTGTTCTGAGGGCTTCCTCCCTCCCAGGACCCGGATCCAAGATGGCGCCGGTGTCCTGGAGGGAGGCGGCTACCTCAGTGCCTGCCGAAGCAGGCACTGAGAAGCCTGCATCTATGCCTGTGCGATCGCTGGTGTGACAGTGTGCTGTTTCACACTGTCACACCAGCGATCTGATAAAATACAGTGATGTCCCACCCTGGGACAAGTAAAAAAGTTAAAAAAGTAAAAATAAACATTGTTGTAAAAAAAAAATCCAAAATAAATAAAAAAAAAAAAAAATATTCCCCAATAAATTCACTTCTTCCTGTAAATAAAAAAAAAAAATAAAAGTACACATATTGGTATCGCCGCGTCCGTAACGATCCCCCTATAAAATTGTCCCACTAGTTAACCCCTTTAGTGAACCCTTAAAAAAAAAAAAAAAACGAACAAAAAATCAATGCTTTATCATCATACCGCCGAACAAAAAGTGGAATAACACGCGATCAAAAAGACCGATATAAAAAAATCATGGTACAGCTGAAAACGTCATCTTGTCCCGCAAAAAACGAGCCATCATAAAGCATCATCAGCAAAAAAAAAAAAAGTTATAGCTCGCAGAATTAAAGCGATGCAAAAATAATTATTTTTTATATAAAAATTGTTTTTTATTCTATAAAAGCGCCAAAACATGAAAAAATGATTAAATGAGGTATCGCCATAATCGTACTGACCCGAAGAATAAAACTTCTTTATCAATTTCCCACACGCGGAACGGTAATAAACGCCTCCCCCAAAAGAAATCATGAATTGCTGATTTTTGTTCATTCTAACCTCCCAAAAATCGAAATAAAAAGCGATCAAAAAACGACACGTGCTTCAAAAAATGGTACCAATAAAAACCCTCAACTCGTCCGCAAAAATAAGACCTCACATGACTTGTGGGCCAAAATATGCAAAAATTTTAGCTCTCAAAATGTGATGATGCAAAAACTATTTTTGCAAAAAAAGCGTCTTTTAGCGTGACAGCTGCCAATCATAAAAACCCGCTATAAATAGTAAATCAAACCCCCCTTTATCACCCCCTTAGTAAGGGAAAAATAATAAAAATTAAAAAAAAGCATTATTTCCATTTTTCCATAGGGTTAGGGTTGCGGCTAAATTAGGGTTAGGGTTGGCGCTAAAGTTAGGATTAGGTTAGGGTTGGGATTAGGGGTGTGTTAGGGTTAGGTTTGTGGTTAGGGTTGGGACTAGGGTTAGGGTGTGTTGGGGTTAGGGTTGGAGTTAGAATTGGGGGGTTTCAGCTGTTTAGGCACATCAGGGCTCTCCAAATGTGACATGGCGTCTGATCTCAATTCCAGCCAATTCTGCGTTGAAAAAGTCAAACGGTGCTCCTTCACTTCTCAGCTCTGCCATGCGTCCAAACAGTAGTTTATCCCCACATATTGGGTATCAGCGTACTCTGGACCCCAAGAGTTATTGTGCATTTTGTCCTATTTCTTCTGCTACCCTTGGGAAAATAAAAAACTGGGGGCGAAAATATCATTTTTGTACAAAAAAAAATATTTTTTTGTTTTTACGGCTGTACATTATAAACTTCTGTGAAGCACTTGGGGCTTCATAGCGCTCACCACACATCTAGATAAGTTCCTTGTGGTGTCTATTTTCCAAAATGGGGTCACTTGTTGGGGATTTCCACTGTTTAGGCGCATCAGGGGCTCTCCAAATGCGACATGACGACCCCAGACCATTCCATCAAAGTCTGCAATCCAAAACGTCACTACTTCCCTTCCGAGCCCCAACGTGTACCCATACAGTAGTTTTCTCCCACATATTGGATATCAGCGTACTCAGGACAAATTGGGCAACAACTTTTGGGGTCCAATTTCTCCTGTTACCCTTGTAAAAATAAAATACTGGGGCAAAAAAATCATTTTTGCAAAAAAAAAAAAGGATTTTTTATTTTTACGGCTGTGCGTTATAAACTTCTGTGAAGCACTTCGGGGTTCAAAGTCCTCACCACACATCTAGACAAGTTCCTTGTGGGGTTTATTTTCCAAAATGGGGTCACTTGTGGGGGTTTCCACTGTATAGGTGCATCAGGGGCTCTCCAAATGTGACATGACGCCCCCAGACCATTCCATCAAAGTCTGCAATCCAAAACGTCACTGCTTCCCTTCCGAGCCCTGACGTGCGCCCATACAGTAGTTTTCTCCCACATATTGGGTATCAGCGTACTCAGGACAAATTGGACAACAACTTTTGGGTTCCAATTTCTTCTGTTACCCTTGTGAAAATAAAATATTGGGGGAGAAAAAATCATTTTTGTAAAAAAAAAAAAGATTTTTATTTTTAACTGCTGTACGTTATAAACTTCTGTGAAGCACTTCGGGGTTCAAAGTGCTCACCACACATCTAGATAAGTTCCTTGTGGGGTCTATTTGCCAAAATGGGGTCACTTGTGGGGGGTTTCCACTGTATAGGTGCATCAGGGGCTCTCCAAATGTGACATGACGCCCCCAGACCATTCCATCAAAGTCTGCAATCCAAAACGTCACTACTTCCCTTCCGAGCCCTGACGTGCGCCCATACATGTAGTTTTCTCCCACATATTGGGTATCAGCGTACTCAGGACAAATTGGACAACAACTTTTGGGTTCCAATTTCTTCTGTTACCCTTGTGAAAATAAAATATTGGGGACGAAAAAATCATTTTTGTAAAAAAAAAAATGATTTTTTATTTTACGGTTGTACGTTATAAACTTTAGTGAAACACCTGGGGTTAAAAGTTCTCACCACACATCTAGATAAGTTCCTTGAGGGGTCTAGTTTCCAAAATGGCGTCATTTATGGGGGTTTCCACTGTTTAGGCAGATCAGGAGCTCTCCAAACACGACATGGCGTCCAGCCAATTCTGCGTTGAAAAAGTCAGACGGCGCTCCTTCCCTTCCAAACTCTGCCATGCACCCAAACAGTGGTTTACCCCCACATATGGGTATCAGCGCACTCAGGACAAATTGCACAATAACTTTTGGAGTCTTGTTACCCTTGGAAAAATAAAAATTGGGGTGAAAAGATCCTTTTTGTGGAAAAAATATGATTTTTAAATTTTACGGCTCTACGTTATAAACTTGTGTGAAGCACTTGGGGGTTCAAATTGCTCACCAAAGATCTAGAAAAGTTCCTTAGGGGTCCTAGTTTCCAAAATGGGGTCATTTGTGGGGGGTTTCCAATGTTTAGGCACATCAGGGGCTCTCCAAATGCAACATGGCATCCAATCTCAATTCCAGCCAATTTTGGTTGGAAAAAGTCAAATGGTGCTCCTTCCCTTCCGAGCTCTGCCGTGCGCCCAAACAGTGGTTCCCACCCATACATGGGGTATCAGCGTAACTCAGGACAAATTGGACAACAACTTATGTGGTCCATTTTCTCCTGTTACCCTTGAGAAAATAAAAAATTAGTGACTAAAAGATAATTTTTGTGGGAAAAAAATAGGATTTTTTATTTTCATGCCCGGGCATTATAGACTTGTGTGAAGCACTTGGGGGTTCAAAGTGCTCACCAAAGATCTAGATAAGTTCCTTAGGGGGTCTAGTTTCCAAAATGGGGTCACTTGTGGGGGGTTTCCACTGTTTAGGCTCATCTGGGGCACTGCAAACGGAACATGACCCCCATCAACGTCTGCATTCCAAAACGTTACTACTTCCTCTTCCAAGCCCTGCCGTGCACCCAAACAGTTCCCCCCCCCACATATGGGGTATCAGCGTACTCAGGACAAATTGGACAACAACTTTTGGGGTCCAATTTCCTTGGGAAAATTCAAAAATTTGGGACTAAAAAATCATTTTTGTGGAAAAATTGTTTTTTTTTTTTTTTCACACACAGGCATTATAAGCTTTTGTGAAACACTTGGGAGTTCAAAGTGCTCACAACAGATCTAGATAAGTACCTTAGGGGTTTAGTTTCCAAAATGGTGTCACTTGTGGGGGTTTCCACTGTTTAGGCGCATCAGGGGCTCTCCAAACACGACATGGCGTCCAATCTCAATTCCAGCCAATTTTAGTTTGAAAAAGTCAAACGGCGCTCCTTCCCTTACGAGCTCTGCGTGTGCCCAAACAGTGGTTTTCCCCCACATATTGGGTATTGGCGTACTCAGGAGAAATTGCATAACAACCTTATCTGTCCATTTTCTCCTTTTACCCTTGTGAAAATAAAAAAAAGTTTGTAAAAGATCATTTTTGTGGCTAAAAAGTTAAATATTCATTTTTTCCTTCCACGTTGCTTTAGTTCCTGTGAAGCACCTGAAGGGTTAATAATCTTCTTGAATGTGGTTTGAGTACCTTGAGGGTGCAGTTTTTAGAATGGTGTCACTTTGGGTATTTTATGCCATATAGACCCCTCAAAGTGACTTCAAATGAGAGGTGGTCCCTAAAAAAAATGGCTTTGTAAATTTTGTTGTAAAAATGAGAAATCGCTGGTCAACTTTTAACCCTTATAACTTCCTAACAAAAAAAATTTTGGTTCCAAAATTGTGCTGATGTAAAGTAGACATGTGGGAAATGTTATTTCTTAACTATTTTATGTGACATATTTCTCTGTTTTAAGGGAATAAAAATTCAAAGTTTGAAATTGCAAAATTTTAAAAATTTTCGCCATATTTGCGTTTTTTTTCAAAATAAACGCAAGTTATATCGAAGAAAATTTTACTTCTAACGTGAAGTACAATATGTCACGAGAAAACAATCTCAGAATCGCGAAGATCCGTTGAAGCGTTCCAGAGATATAACCTCATAAAGAGACAGTGGTCAGAATTGTAAAAATTGGCCCGGTCATTAACGTGCAAACCACCCTTGGGGGTGAAGGGGTTAATTAGAAAGTTAACAGCCCATATCATAAAGGTCCTTCATGTAAACATGATAATCGCTAACAAAAATCATGCATTACCTTGGTAAAGTCAATAGTGCATAGTCACAATAGCAAAATATATACCTGTAAGTGGTGCTGAAAGAACGACAACTGATAGAATAGGTGAATGATATCTATTTATCAGACTGAATAGCGACACCTGTACAATGTCGATATAATACTGTACCTTAACAAAACAGCTGTGTCACACCTCACACTCGTTTTTCTTGTAGCTTGTTATGTAATAGGGCACATGCGTGTATGTTTCATCATAGGTGCATGTTTACTGAGTAAAGCAGTCATGACAATGCCTTTGTGTTGTCGGTACGCTTGCGATGATGAACGATGCGCACCGTGAATGTTAGTCTGCGTCATAAGACGTACAGACGCTCCAATACCCAACGCGTCACAGCTAGAGTTGAGCGATACTTTCCGATATCCTAAAGTATCGGAATCGGAATGGTATCGCCGATATCACTAAAATATCGGCGATACCCGATACCGATACCGGAAGTCCCATGTAAGTCTATGGGAACAAAATATCGCAACTAAAAAAAACCCCATTCTTTCCTTGTAAACACTAAATATACACACATAGAATACATATATATATATATACATGTCATTGTGACATATATATATACATATATGTATAGTTTATACACTTCTACATAGTAAAATATCCTTTGATTCAATTGCCGGGTAAAGCCGGCTTCTGTGAAAAGACAGAAGCACCCGACATGAAATGACACTTGGTGTACATAGGGTTAACCATGTATTTTCATGTCGTTTGCTATCTGATTTGTACAAACAATTAAATCAGTCTATGTGTGCAAAATTTCACACCTGTAGGGGTTAATTAAAGGTGTAAATTCGTTGTAAAAAAAACGGACTTTTTTGCTACGAATTTACACCTTTAATTAACCCCTACAGGTGTGAAATTTTGCACACATAGACTGATTTAATTGTTTGTGCAAATTAGATAGCAAAGGACATGAAAAGACATGGTTAACCCTATGTACACCAAGTGTCATTTCATGTCGGGTTCTGCATTTTCACAAAAGCCGGCAATTGAATTAGCGGCTATTATACTATGTAGAAGTGTATGAACTACAAATATAAATATATATATATATATATATATATATATATATATATGTGTCACAAATTCAATGACATGTATATATATATATGAGGTGTAAAATTGCTGAAAAAAAATGCGTGGGCTCCCGCCCTATTTTCGCAACCAGACAGACAAAGCCAGTGAGTGGGTGCAGATAATAATAGCCCAGAGAGGGACCATTATTTTTGCCCCCCCCGGCTACTAACATCTGCCCCCAGACACCCCAGGAAAGACAAATCTATAATTAGATTCGCCCTTTCTGGCACTTTGCCCGTCTATTCCCATTGCCCTGTAGCGGTGGCGAATGGGTTAATATGGGGTTAAAGCCACCTTGCTATTGAAAGGTGACCTTAAGCCAGGTTAATAATTGAGAGCTGTCAATTAGACAACTATCAATTATTAATCCTATTGCATGAAATAAAAATAAAACACACACACTTTAATTAAAAATCATTTTAATGAAATAAAGACACGTTTTTGACCATATTTTATTTTACTGCAAAAACCATTTCCTGTAATAAAAATAAAATAAAAAAGCAAAATTATTCTTACCTATCCCATGCACAGTCAGGTCCCACGGTGTAATCCTTCAGAAAGGGTTAATGTTTACTGCAGGGACCGCAGCTAATGCTGCAGCCTCACAGTAAACCCCAAATGAATGAGTTCCTCTCCTGCCTGACAGGAGAGTAAAGGCTGGGTGTCACATAACGATACACCAGCGATCCCGACAACGATATGCACTTGTCAGGATCGCTGGTGTATCGCTACATGATCGCTGCTGAGCTGCCAAACAGGCAGCTCAGGCAGCGATCTGGGACAGCGACACTGCGGGTAACATCGCTTAAGGGCCCGTCTCACATAGCGATATCGCTACCGAGATCGCTGCTGAGTCACAAGTTTTGTGACGCAGCAGCGAGCTCACCAGCGATATCGCTGTGTGTGACATTCAGCGACGATCAGCCCCCCTGCCGGGTATCGCTGATCGTCGCAGAAATGTCAGGACCTTTTTTTGATCGCTGGTTTCCCTCTGACAGGCACGCATCGCTGCGTGTGACAGGCGGGAGACCAGCGATCCGCTGGTAACCAAGGTACACAGCGGGTTTCCAGGCACCGCGCAGCGCTTGGAAACCCGCTGTGTACCTTGGATACCAGCTCCCTGCATCAGGGCGCTGGTATCCAAGGTACACAGCGGGTTTCTAGGCACAGCCCCGCGCCTGGAAACCCGCTGTGTACCTTGGTTACCAGCGGATCGCTGGTCTCCCGCCTGTCACACGCAGCGATGCGTGCCTGTCAGCGGGAAACCAGCGATCAAAAAAAGGTCCTGACATTTCAGCGACGATCAGCGATACCCGGCAGGGGGCTGATCGTCGCTGAATGTCACACACAGCGATATCGCTGGTGAGCTCGCTGCTGCGTCACAAAACTAGTGACTCAGCAGCGATCTCGGTAGCGATATCGCTATGTGAGACGGGCCCTTAAGTGGAAAGCTTAATTGATTGCTTTCCACTTTCACTTCAGGTCAGCCAGGGACACAATCAGTGACGTCAGAGGGAACTGATTAACAAAAATAGGGGTTCCCTTCGAAAAAAAAATGGCGTGGGGTCCCCCCTATTTTTGTTAACCAGCCAGATGAAGCAGACCGCTGAGGCCTGGATTTTCAGGCTGTTAAGGAGCCAAGATCCATGGACCTTGCCAGCCTGATAATACTGGGCCACAGCAGTCTGCATATCTTGGCTGATTAACAAAAATAGGGGATCCCCTCGAAAAAAATTGGCGTGGGGTCCCCCCTATTTTTGTTAACCAGCCAGATGAAGCAGACCGCTGAGGCCTGGATTTTCAGGCTGTTAAGGAGCCAAGATCCATGGACCTTGCCAGCCTGATAATACCAGGCCACAGCAGTCTGCATATCTTGGCTGATTAACAAAAATAGGGGATCCCCTCGAAAAAAATTGGCGTGGGGTCCCCCCTATTTTTGTTAACCAGCCAGATGAAGCAGACCGCTGAGGCCTGGATTTTCAGGCTGTTAAGGAGCCAAGATCCATGGACCTTGCCAGCCTGATAATACCAGGCCACAGCAGTCTGCATATCTTGGCTGATTAACAAAAATAGGGGATCCCCTCGAAAAAAATTGGCATGGGGTCCCCCCTATTTTTGTTAACCAGCCAGATGAAGCAGACCGCTGAGGCCTGGTTTTTCAGGCTGGTAAGGATCCAATATCCATGGACCTTGCAAGCCTGATAATACCAGGCCACAGCAGTCTGCTTAGCTTGGCTGGTTAACAAAAATAGGGATCCCCATCGAAAAAAAAACGGCGTGGGGATCCCCCCTATTTTTGTTAACCAGCCAAGTAAAATGCAGACTGCTGCGGCCTGGTATTAAAAGACTGTCAAGGCCCATGGATTTTGGCCCTCAACAGCCTGATAATACCAGGCTACAGCAGCCCCACATTTGGCGCATCAAAAGATGTGCCAATTGTGGCACTTTACCCGGCTCTTCCCACTTGCCCTGTAGCGGTGGCAAGCGGGGTAATAAGGGGTTAATGTCACCATTGATTGCACGGTGACAATAAGCCCGGTTAATAATGGAGAGGTGTCAATAAGACACCGATCCATTATTAATCCCAAAGTTATTAAATGCATAAAAAAAAGACAAAGCAAGAAAAAAGTCTTTTAATGAAATAAAAGAGACAACACAGTTTTCATTAATTTTATTGTACTCTCATTCCTGCGACGCCATCGATCTCCTGTAAAAAAAGAAAAAAAACAAACCAACAGTATACCACCTGTCCGACGCAGTCCATAACGACAGTCTCACGACGATCCAACTCTGCTACATCGCAATGACAGGCAGAGCCTGTCATCGCGACGCAGCACAGCTGATTACCTGCTTCCCCGGCGGTGACGTCATCGGACTGACTGCTTTACGGCCGGGATTACCCAGCAGTCACTGCAGTTATCGCGAGAAACTGCATGTGACCGCCGGGGAAAGAAGATTGCGGCCATGAAGCAGTCCAGGCCGTGACCGCCGGAGATCTTCTGCTGGGTAAGTGCCGCTGACTCCTGACAGACCCGACCGACGGACACTGACGGTGACAGTGACAATCCCGATTCCGGTATCCGATAAGACGAAAATATCGGAACTCGGAATCGGAATTCCGATACAGCCAATATCGGCCGATACCCGATATTTGCAGTATCGGAATGCTCAACCCTAGTCACAGCAGGAAGCCAGTCTGTGCGTCCAAACAAAGGCGCAACCATACATGCACGTAACCTTTTATAAAGCTATATAAAAAAAAGGATGTAGTAGTAACGCACACTTTATTGAGGTACAGTATTACATCGCCATTCACCATCTGTGGCTATGCAGTCTCATCTATATATACCTTATCTATCCGTTGTCATGCTTGCAAGTCCACAGTCAGGCATAAATATCTGTTTTCACTCTGCACTATGCTCTTTTTAAATTTTTTGTTTGTTAATATAAATGATTGGCACATATTATCAGTATTACATGATGGAAATTTTAGATATTTTTTAAAAAATTTTAGTGATATTATTCACCAAATGTAAAGTTTTATGAATGTCAAAGATAACTTGTAATGCTGATTATGTTTTTAAGTCAGCCATTCATTGTCTACACAATAAAAATGGTGTACATACTGTTACTTAGCCATCATTAATGGATTCTGATATGTACTTGTATGCTTTTATTTTAAACCGTATAGCAGATTATTTAACCTATTTTAATTGTGGTTTGCATTGCTTTTCAACATGTTAATGTATGCGTTTATGTTTGTAAATTATTAATTTACACATTTTTTTTTTAAGTAAAATCATCATCTTATGGTACTAAAGGTTATATTTCTCTTGTTTGGAGTATAGACATTTTTAATTGACACGTAACAAGGAAAATACTTGATATAGTATTTAAACATCCTCCTTGACCCTGGGCTCCAACACCGCCAGTTGTTGCTCGGAAGTGCTGTTAGCACAGTGAACACTTGCTCCTGTGTTACTGGGGTTCAGTAATGTCAGCTGTTCCCCTGCTGTGTGTACGGCAAAAAGTCCTGCTGCCTCCACCATGTTCTCTTCTCATCCTGGGCTCCAACACCGCCAGTTGTTGCTCGGAACACTTGCTCCTGTGTTACTGGGGTTCAGTAATGTCAGCTGTTCCCCTGCTGTGTGAACGGCAAAAAGTCCTGCTGCCTCTACCATGTTCTCTTCTCATCCTGGGCTCCAACACCGCCAGTTGTTGCTCGGAAGTGCTGTTAGCACAGTCAACACTTGCTCCTGTGTTACTGGGGTTCAGTAATGTCAGCTGTTCCCCTGCTGTGTGAACGGCAAAAAGTCCTGCTGCCTCCACCATGTTCTCTTCTCATCCCTGGCTCCAACACCGCCAGTTGTTGCTCGGAAGTGCTGTTAGCACAGTCAACACTTGCTCCTGTGTTACTGGGGTTCAGTAATGTCAGCTGTTCCCCTGCTGTGTGTACGGCAAAAAGTCCTGCTGCCTCCACCATGTTCTCTTCTCATCCCTGGGCTCCAACACCGCCAGTTGTTGCTCGGAAGTGCTGTTAGCACAGTCAACACTTGCTCCTGTGTTACTGGGGTTCAGTAATGTCAGCTGTTCCCCTGCTATGTGTACGGCAAAAAGTCCTGCTGCCTCCACCATGTTCTCTTCTCATCCCTGGGCTCCAACACCGCCAGTTGTTGCTCGGAAGTGCTGTTAGCACAGTCAACACTTGCTCCTGTGTTACTGGGTTCAGTAATGTCAGCTGTTCCCCTGCTGTGTGAAAGGCAAAAAGTCATGCTGCCTCCACCCTGTTGTCTTCTCATCCCTGGGCTTCAACACCGCCAGTTGTTGCTCGGAAGTGTCATTGGCACGGGTACTCACTCCTGCCCAGACTGGTTACAGCACGCCATTTGTTTCCTGTCAGTGTAAACGTCACTTAGCCTCCAATAAGTTGTCCTGTCGTGTTGCGGTCGGGTTATCCGACTCTATGGTGCTTGGAGCTTAGGTGCTTCCTATGTGTGCTGCGGGATATGCAAATAAAGGCTGTTTCCGTTGTGACAATAGGACAATCACCCACTGTAGTACTGTGGGATTCGGTAACTGCGGCCGGCTCGCGGCCTGTCAACTTAAATTTCCATGGGTACCTTCTGCTACCCGTCCGGGTTCCAGTACCGTCAGCTGGTCCTCCGCAGTGCCTTTGGCCTAGGTGCCTCCATCTCGGTATCCGAGTTCCAGCAACGTCTGCTGGTCCTTGGTAGTGCTTTGGAGCACAGGTACCTCCTGCTTAGTAACCGTGTCCCAGTAACGTCAGCTGGTCCTCGGTTGTGCCATTGGCTCTTTTCCTTCTGCTGCCCCTCCGGGTTCCAGCACAGTCAGCTGGTCCTCGTTACTTGCATTGGCTCTTGTACCTTCTGCTACCCGTCCGGGTTCCAGTACCGTTAGTTGGTTCTCTGCAGTGCCTTTGGCCTAGGTGCCTCCATATCGGTATCTGAGTTCCAGCAACGTCTGCTGGTCCTTGGTAGTGCTTTGGAGCACAGGTACCTCCTGCTTAGTAACCGTGTCCCAGTAACGTCAGCTGGTCCTCGGTTGTGCCATTGGCTCTTTTCCTTCTGCTGCCCCTCCGGGTTCCAGCACAGTCAGCTGGTCCTCGTTACTTGCATTGGCTCTTGTACCTTCTGCTACCCGTCCGGGTTCCAGTACCGTCAGCTGGTTCTCCGCAGTGCCTTTGGCCTAGGTGCCTCCATCTCGGTATCCGAGTTCCAGCAACGTCTGCTGGTCCTTGGTAGTGCTTTGGAGCACAGGTACCTCCTGCTTAGTAACCGTGTCCTAGTAACGTCAGCTGGTCCTCGGTTGTGCCATTGGCTCTTTTCCTTCTGCTGCCCCTCCGGGTTCCAGCACAGTCAGCTGGTCCTCGTTACTTGCATTGGCTCTTGTACCTTCTGCTACCCGTCCGGGTTCCAGTACCGTCAGCTGGTTTCTCCGCAGTGCCTTTGGCCTAGGTGCCTCCATCTCGGTATCCGAGTTCCAGCAACGTCTGCTGGTCCTTGGTAGTGCTTTGGAGCACAGGTACCTCCTGCTTAGTAACCGTGTCCCAGTAACGTCAGCTGGTCCTCGGTTGTGCCATTGGCTCTTTTCCTTCTGCTGCCCCTCCGGGTTCCAGCACAGTCAGCTGGTCCTCGTTACTTGCATTGGCTCTTGTACCTTCTGCTACCCGTCCGGGTTCCAGTACCGTCAGCTGGTTCTCCGCAGTGCCTTTGGCCTAGGTGCCTCCATCTCGGTATCCGAGTTCCAGCAACGTCTGCTGGTCCTTGGTAGTGCTTTGGAGCACAGGTACCTCCTGCTTAGTAACCGTGTCCCAGTAACGTCAGCTGGTCCTCGGTTGTGCCATTGGCTCTTTTCCTTCTGCTGCCCCTCCGGGTTCCAGCACAGTCAGCTGGTCCTCGTTACTTGCATTGGCTCTTGTACCTTCCGCTACCCGTCCGGGTTCCAGTACCGTCAGCTGGTTCTCCGCAGTGCCTTTGGCCTAGGTGTTTCCATCTCGGTATCCGAGTTCCAGCAACGTCTGCTGGTCCTTGGTAGTGCTTTGGAGCACAGGTACCTCCTGCTTAGTAACCGTGTCCCAGTAACGTCAGCTGGTCCTCGGTTGTGCCATTGGCTCTTTTCCTTCTGCTGCCCCTCCGGGTTCCAGCACAGTCAGCTGGTCCTCGTTACTTGCATTGACTCTTGTACCTTCTGCTACATTTACAAATTGAAGATTTTTTCAATGCTTTTTTGGGTAATCACTCTGGATCTCCAACAATGAAGACGACGACCCTGATGACCACCCCGAAGAAGATGACGACCACAAGGACGACGAGCATCAAGCCAACCAGCCTAAACACCATCACAAAGAAGAAATAAAATATTACCAAACAGGACTAAGAAGGTTAAGACAAACTACAAGTTACAGAACAAGAGACTTAAGAACAATAAGCAGAAGATCAAAAAGCAGAAGAACATGAAGTATAAGACCAAAATGAAGAGCAAAATATATGCTCTAAATTATAAGCAGAAGAAGACTAAGCAGTGTATGGGGGTGAGTCCGTTCCTCCTCGTGGTGCCCCTGGAAAATGCCTGCTGCTGCAGGCTAAACTGAACACAGACAAATACTGTTGTAATTTAAATCTTTTGTGACAGCAAGAACGGAAGGATGAAAAATTCATACTTTGACAGATTACAAGTACAGGATTCTCTGTCACAAATAAGAATATGATGAAGAAGATGAAGTACAATATGAATAAGAATAATAGTTTAACAAGAAGAATATGAGTAATGTTAACAAAAAGATGAATAGCAAGAAGTTTAAGAAGAAGATAAAGAAGGTGAAGATGAAGAATAATTTGATGAAAAAGATGATGCTGCTGAAGATTATGAAGGAGAAAGTGTGTCAAAAGTTAAAAAGGTGAAGAGCATGGAAGTTGTGAAATATACATATTTGCCAAAATAGAAAAAACGTTAACAACATTGTCAATTTCTTCGTCAATCCGAACATCTTTAAAAAAAAAAATATTTATGCTATTCCATTTGATTGGGTTAAACATCTATGCCTTTAATGTCTCCTCAACCTTCCCCAATACATTCTACATTACTCTTTGTTGTTTTCCTTCATGTACAATTAACCAACAAGCCAAGAATGGGTTTTTTTTAATTTCGATATTTTGTTCCCATAGACTTACATTGGATTTCCGGTATCGGTATCGGGTATCGCCGATATTTTTTGGGTATCGGCGATACCATTCCGATTCCGATACTTTTGGATATCGGAAAGTATTGCTCAACTCTAGTGTACAGTAATATCCTTTGTTTTAGTGATAAGGTAAAGGAGCATCTACATAAGAAATGAATATTGGCCTTCCAAGCTAATAGAAGATACAGGTGTACAGTATGGAGATCATGAATGAATAGCCTCTATCCTGTTTGTGACCTATCGTAATCTGCATATGTACACAGCTCCTGTGGGTTTCCATTATAAACCAGTGGTCCTGAGATAGACATCCTGTCTCCAGCCTATGGATATGTATATTGATACATGATGCCTGTGGTGTTTGGATGATAAACCATTGTTCTTTAAATTGACATCTTGGAGCCAGCCCAAATGGGAGTTAAACCTGTCCTACACAAGAACTTTCCCAAGCATGAGGATGCCATCTGCAGGAAGGTGACGGTTACTGCAGCCAATGACAATGTTCATAGTAACGAAGATGATTGGATACTTGCCACAGAAGATACCGGAAGAAGAGGGGCGGAGTTGTGGGTTGTATGTGGGTGTGGATGTGAAATCTTGGTATTAATGGAGGAAGAATCAAGGCCATTTCTCTCTCTCTCTCATTATTGCCATGAAGAATCGCTGCTAAGTATACTTATAAGACAGAGATATTTGTATTGGTATTTCTCTAATTATAGGACATTGATGAAAGGTTTTATTGTTACATTATTATTTGAATTGTCTTATTATTATTTTGTTTTACTTGTCATTAAATATCTTTGTCATTCTCCCAAACTTGAGTTATTGATTATATAGATATTCAGGACAGGATACTGGACGGGAAATTACCTCCAACAGATATATAGATAGACTCCTTGAGAAAGCCACAATAGGCTAAACGTGCATTGGAGCTGGAGATTCATTGAGCCATTAATTATGGGTATTTATAATCCTTGTTATATTATCTATGCACTTTACTTCAGACTTTATTTTTGCTCACTATTGCACTTCATATAGATTACTCCAGGATTATGTATGATTATTACTATTATTATTATTTATAAAGTGCCATTAATTCCATGGTGCTGCACATGAGAAGGGGTTACATACAAAGTTATAGATATCGTTTACAGTAAACAAATTTACAATGACAGACTGGTACAGAGGGGAGAGGACCCTGTCCTTGCGGACTTACATTCTACGGGATAATGGGGAAGAAACAGAAGGTCGAGGTGCGGCAGCTCTGGTTGTGGTGTGGCGGCGAGGCAGCAGCTCGGTGCTGGCGGCGAGGCGAAAGCTCAGGTGGTGGCGTTGAAGCGGAATTGTTATTGCAGGCTGTAGGCTTTCCTGAAGAGATGGGTTTTCAGGTTCCGTCTGAAGGATCCAAGGGTGAAGGATAATCTGACATGTTGAGGCGTGGAATTCCAGAGGATGGGGGATATTCAGGAGAAATCTTGGAGGCGGTTGTGTGAGGAACGAATAAGTGTGGAGGATGGTAGGAGGTCATGGGAGGATCGAAGATTATGTGAAGGAAGATATTGGGAGATTAATTCAGAGATATAGGGAGTGGACAGGTTGTGGACGGCTTTGTAGGTCAGTGTTAGTAGTTTGAACTGGATTCGTGTAACGCTGGTATTATCTGTACCTTGTTATCCAGCGTTACTTTGCATGTCTTTGCTTTAACCCTTTTGCTTCTTTCCCCCTAACCAGCTGGGATACAGTTGTCTGTTACCTGTATGGATGCTGCTCAGTTCCCAGCTCTGCTGCGTAGCCGTACTTGCGTGAGTGTCTCCGCTGCGTTGCATGACCACCCGCATGTGCGGTCCCTGGCCTGCTGTAGAAGCTACCCGTAGGTTGCAAAGTCCTCTGCAGTGGTGCATGACTTACTACGTGTGTTGAGGCTGCAGCCATTGTCAGGTGTCCTTCTGTGCTGAGTTGTGTCTGGCTCTGCATAGGGGGCGCGGCCCACACCTGTCCTGCTTTTATGAGAAATGGGTGTGCACTAGAATTGCTGCTCCAGCCTATCGCTGTGAAGCAGCTCAAATATAAAGTTCCCCAGCCCTGTTCGGCGTTGCCAGAGTTTTGCATTGAGTTCCTTAACCTAGCCGTGTGTGTTTATGTGTTCAGCTCCTGCTCTGAGTGCGATCAGTTCTGGAGAGCTGATTCCCTTTGTCCTGTCTTGTGTTTCCGCCTGTTCTGGGGGCTGAGTACCCAGATCGCCCTTCCTGGAGGCTGCATATCCAGGCCTGTTCCTGTTGTGTCTTGTTCCCTGAATCCCTGATCCTGGATCTGTTACGGTACCTGAATGTCTGAACTGTGTCTTGTGTTTCCGCCAGCTCTGGGGGCAGAATACCCAGATCGCCCTTCCTGGAGGCTGCATATCCAGGCCTGTTCCTGTTGTGTCTTGTTCCCTGAATCCTTGATCCTGGATCTGTTACGGTACCTGAATGTCTGAACTGTGTCTTGTGTTTCCGCCAGCTCTGGGGGCAGAATACCCAGATCGCCCTTCCTGGAGGCTGCATATCCAGGCCTGTTCCTGTTGTGTCTTGTTCCCTGAATCCTTGATCCTGGATCTGTTACGGTACCTGAATGTCTGAACTGTCTTGTGTTTCCGCCATCTCTGGGGCAGAATACCCAGATCGCCCTTCCTGGAGGCTGCATATCCAGGCCTGTTCCTGTTGTGTTTTGTTTCCTGAATCCCTGATCCTGGATTGCATCCTGTACCTGACTGTCTGAACTGTGTCCTCTGTTTTATGTTCCTGAAGTCCTTCTGTGTCCTGAACCCTGTGCCAGTGACTGTGATTCTTTGTTATATAACCTGAGATCATCTTGGAAGGAGAAGTCCGGTGTGTGTGCTGAGTTTCTGTTACTCTGTGCTCAGCTTCGGTGCAATCCCCAGCCAGCTCCCGTTGAGCCTGGCGGGGCTTGCACCAGACCGCTGGGGTTCCTTTTCAGGTCGCTGCCAGATGTCTGATGCCTGATGATTATGGCCTGATGTCCGATGACCACTTCCAGATGTCCGGAGCCTGCCTGATGTCCAGAGCCTGCCGATCGTTGCCAGATGTCCGGAGTCCGATGCCAGTGTTCTGATGTTCCTGAGTTCCAGTCCGTGTTCCTGAGTTCCAGTCCATGTTCCTGAGTTCCATTCCGTGTTCCTGATATCCTGTCCGTGTTCCTGTTTCCCTGAGATCCAATCCGTGTTCCTGATGTCCTGTCCGTGTTCCTGAGTTCCTGAGATCCAATCCGTGTTCCTGATATCCTGTCTGTGTTCCTGAGTTCCTGAGATCCAGTCCGTGTTCCTGATGTCCCGATGTCCTGCCGGTTCCTCCGTGGTCTACCCTGTGATGACATCTGTCCTGGGTCAGTGTCTGATGTTCTCCTGCTGAGCCTGTGCTACGCCTGAGGCCTGAGAGAGAGGCCGTCCTAGTATGCCCGTGCCAGATGACCCTGGACTGCATCAACCCGTGATGACCCCGCCATCGTCTGACGTCCGTCCTGGGCCGGTGTCTGATGTTCTCCTGCTGAGCCTGTGCTACGCCTGAGGCCTGAGAGAGAGGCCATACTAGTATGCCTGTGCCAGATGATCCTGGACTGCATCTACCCGTGATGACCCCGCCATCATCTGAAGTCTGTCTGAGGTCGGTGTCTGATGTTCTCCTGCTGAGCCTGTGCTACGCCTGAGGCCTGAGAGAGAGGCCGTCCTAGTATGCCCGTGCCAGATAACCTTGGACTGCATCTTCCCGTTAAGTCCTCCTGCACTCGTCTGTGATCCTGAGTCGTGTACCCTTCTCTGATTTGCGGAATCGGGAGCCCGGCATTATGTTCTGTTTATGTACTGTGTGTGTCTTTAAGTAAACTTTATGTTTCTTCATACCTGAAGTTGTGCGGTGTTGTCTAGTCCTGCAGGTCGCCATCTTGCCCACATGCTCAGCTGCCACGGATCCCGGTCGCTGCCCTTCCCTAGTCCCGGCAGGCCCGGGTCTCCCTCCGTGGTCCAGTGGGTCCACATTCTCTTACCATCTGGGACGCATGCCTCACGTCGTCGTGGACTGGCGGCGTGGGAGCATTGGCTAGTTAGGCAAGCTATGCCATGTCCCAACGCCCCGCAGCCGTGGGAAGCGTCACAATTCATTGGGGAATTGGGAGCCAGTGGAGGGATTTGCAGAGGGGAGAAGCAGGGGAGTAGCGAGGGGAGAGGTGGATTAGTCTGGCAGCAGAGTTAAGGACAGACTGGAGTGGTGCAAGAGAGTTGACGGGGAGGCAACAGAGGAGGGTGTTGCAGTAATCAAGGCGGGAGATGAGGAGGTCATGCACAAGAGTTTTAGTAGATTGAGGGCTGAGGAAGGGACAGATTCTGGAAATGTTTTTAAGTTGAAGGCAACAGGAGGTGGCAAGAGTTTGGATGTGTGATTTGAAGGACAGGGCAGAGTTGAGAGTTACTCCGAGGCAGAGGATTTCAGGTGCGGGAGAGAGCGTGGTGCCATTTACCATAATAGATAGATCGGGTAGGGAAGATACGTGAGATGGAGGAAAGATGATTAGTTCGGTTTTGTCTACATTGAGTTTTAGGAAGCGAGAGGTGAAGAAGGAGGATATGTCTGATAGACACTGCGGGATTCTGGACAACAGAGAGGTGACATCTGGGCCAGAGAGGTAGATCTGAGTGTCGTCCGCATACAGGTGGTACTGGAAGCCATGGGACTTTATGAGTTGTCCTAGGCCAAGGGTATAGATGGAAAAAAGTAGGGGCCTCAGGACAGAGCCTTAAGGGACTCCAACAGAGAGAGGGCGGGATGAGGAGGTAGTGTGGGAGTGGGAAACGCTAAATGTGCGGTCGGAAAAATAAGTGGCGATCCAGGACAGGGCAAGGTCTTTGATGCCATGGGAAGAAAGAATCTGTAGCAGTAGGCAGTGGTCGACTGTGTCAAAGGCAGAGGACAGGTCAAGGAGGAGGAGTATGGAGAACTGTCTGTTAGCTTTGGCTGTGAGTAAGTCATTAGTAATTTTGGTCAGGACAGTTTCAGTAGAGTGGTGGGGGCGGATGCCAGATTGGAGGTTGTCAAGGAGAAAGTTAGATGATAGTTGGGAGGAAAGTTGAGCTTGGACATGCAGCTCAAGGAGTTTGGAAGCAAACGGGAGCAATGATATTGGGTGATAGCTGGGCATAGCAGTTGGGTCAACGTTTGTTTTTTGAGGATGGGTGTGATGGTGGCATGTTTGAAGGCAGAGGGAAAGGTACCAGAAGATAGTAATAGGTTGAAGAGATGGGTTTGTGCTGGGATGAGCGTGTTAGTGAGGTTGGGGAGCAGGTGGGAAGGGATGGGGTCAAGTGCACAGGTGGTGAGGTGTGATTTGAAAAGGAGATGAGTAAGCTCTCATTCAGTGATGTTGGAGAGGGAGGTTAGTAGGGAAGGGCAGAGGTCTGGTATATGGAGTGGTTGGGGTGGTGGAACAGTAAAGGTTTGCCTTGTTTGGTCGATCTTATTTTTGAAGTAGGTGGCAAAGTCCTCGGCAGAGATGAGGGGAGTTGGAGGTGGCAGTGGTGGGCGGAGGAGAGAGTTGAATGTGCTGAACAGTTGTTTTGGGTTGTAGGATAATGAAGATACAAGGTTTGTGAAATAGGTCTGTTTAGCAGAGGTGAGGGCTATTTTGAAGGCAAGTGTAGCTTGTTTGAAAGCAGTGAAGTCGTCTGGCAGGCGTGTTTTCTTCCAATGCCGCTCCGCGACCCTGGATGATTGTCAAGTTTTTTGGTGAGATTGTTGTGCTAGGGTTGCCTATTGATTCGTCGCACTTTGCCATGCGTGAGAGGGGAGACTGAGTCTATGGCAGATGTGAGGGTGGTGTTATAGAAAGCGGTGGCGCTGTCTGTGTCGTGGAGTGAAGATATGGAGGACAGAGGTAGAAGAGAGTCTGAGAGTCTGTGAATGTCTAGGTGTGTGAGGTTTCTGCCAGGATGTGCCAGTGGCTGGACATAGGGGGCAGGTGAAGAGGACAGGAATGAGAAGGTGAGTAGGTGGTGGTCTGATAGGGGAAAGGGAGAGATTGTGAGATTAGATAGGGAACAGAGGCGGGTGAAGATGAGGTCTAATGTATGTCCGTCGGTGTGAGTGGCTGTGGAGGAACACTGAGTAAGTCCAAAGGATGAAGTAAGTGACAGGAGTTTGGAGGCTGCTGGCTGGCGGGTGTCAATAGGGATATTAAAGTCACCCATGATGATGGTGGGGATGTCAGCAGAGAGAAAGTGAAGAAGCCAGCTGGAGAATTGGTCAATGAAGGCAGTGGCTGAGCCCGGTGGTCAGTATATGATGGCCATTTGGAGATTAGAGGGAGAGTAGATACGGACTGAGTGGACCTCAAAGGTAGAGAGGATGAGGGAGGGTGGGGGTTGGATAGGGTTGAAGGAGCAGTTATTAGAAAGAAGGAAACCCACCCTCAACCATGTCTGTTGCCAGAGCGAGGAGTGTGGGTGAAGTGGAGGCCACCGTAACTCAGTGCAGCAGGGGAAGCCGTGTCAGGGGCGTCAGCCAGGTCTCAGTGAGGGCTAGGAAGGAGAGGTTGCGGGAAGTAAAGAGATCGTGAATGACGTGGAGCTTGTTGCAGACGGAGCGGGCGTTCCAGAGTGCTCCAGAGAGAGAAAGCTGGGGGGTAGGGGACAGTGGCACAGGTTTTAAGTGTGAGGGATTGCGGTAGTTCTCTTACTGTGAGAAGTATAGGGGTGAGGATTAGTGGGATATATGAGGCAGGGGGGCCAGGATTGTGGGATATGTCGCCAGCAGTGAGATGAAGCAGAGAAAGGGAAAGCAGATGGGTGAAGGAGAGTGACCGGCTTATGTTATATTTTAGTGGAAGAGGTCTGAGGTTAAGAAGCAGGTCTGCAGATGAGGCGATGTGGGGGGGTAAGAGAGAGGGGAAGACAGTTATTTGGTTCGAGCTTGCAGGGATTTGGGGATAACGAAGGAAAGTGAGGATTAGTGGAGCAAAAACGGTGAGGGCAAATGTGAGCATGGTTAAAGAGCAGGGTAAAAGAAAGGCAAGTAAAATTAGAAGACTGATTATTCTTACCTTCTGACATTTCGGCTATTTCTGGACTATTAATTCTGGATGTATTATTTACCTGATGTAACAGACTCAAAGATGTCATCACGTTAAAATGATCGTCCATCTGCGGCCACATTTACGAAACGCGCAGGGGTGCAACTTTAACGACTTCGGTCAAAGTAGCAATCGTAGAAAGGTGCACACAGAGAACTTCCAGCGGAGCGAGCATTATTACAGCAGATTGCGGAAAATGTCCTAAAGAAATTGACTTAGGCGTACGAGTTAGTGTGGAAATAAAGCAGAATTAAGAGGTGAGGAGGAGAAAGGAGCAGGAGGAGAGTTCACAGCAGGGAGCAATTAACAGATTGCAGTTAATAGAACATTTGCCTAGCATCAAGGCTGAAGAAAGACAGATTAAGATGGAGGGATAGGCCTAGGAGTGAGGATCACAGACATATCAATATGTATTCAGTAAATCTGAAGTATGCTACATGGAATTAAAATCAGGGAAAAAGCAAGCAGCGTGCCAGTTAAAACAGAAAAAGAGGAGTACATAGGATTCTGGGGTGCAGTGTGTATTCTGGATAGAGAGATGGTTCAGACGTACCAGTTAAAACAGAAAAAGAGGAGTACATAGGATTCTCGGGTGCAGTGGGTATTCTGGATAGAGAGATGGTTCAGACGTACCAGTTAAAACAGAAAAAGAGGAGTAAATAGGATTCTGGGGTGCAGTGGGCATTCTGGATTGAGAGATGGTTCAGATGTGTGGCCCAGCTACGCAGGCACACATAAAATCCAGGAGAGTGCACAGGAAGGTAACAGCAACGCTTGATATGCATTCACTGTCACTCACACTTTCAGACACACCCATCTGAGTTATAAAAGGGAGTGACACGTAGCAGAGCTCAGATTAGTCTTGGAGATAGTTTCCTGTCTTCGGACAGATCAGTTCAGCCAGAGTTCAGTCAAGCTTCGGGTGGCTCAGGAGTGAGTCATCCCTCAGTCTGTTTCCTGTCTGAGGACAGTGCAGTTCAGTCTCAGTCCAGTCTGGACTTGGAGGATACTGAGAGCTATTCAGTGAGCTCTAGGAGAAAGCTGACATTACCATCAAAAGCTACAAGTGCTTATGTTAAGAGCGGGAAGCAGGGCGAAGGGCGCAGTGGAGAAGATAGAGAAGTGCTTTAGGTATTGGATTGCCTGCACTAATTTGCCGGACACCGGGGTCCGAAGCGTTGCTAGAGCTTCATGCGTAGTAACAAGAAAACCGGAGGCATCTGGACTACAGGTCGCAGAGAGCAGCCCTAAGTGTCGATACGTAACCGGAGTCAGGGAGAACGGGGACTTTGAGTCAAGGCCAGACAAAAGTAAGGACTTAGTTCTCTTAACATCTGCTAGTCAGAGACATAGAAGGCTCCACCACAATTCGGCCGGGCATTACAGCTATTGAGAAAGCTGGAGATTGCAGAGTTAACTTCGCTTCATGCAAGTTTGGACTCACATACATTTGAAAGAAAGGAGGCCTCTAACCTGCTCAGCGGTTACCCGAATGTGCATTCTCCACCCCGACCAGCTCCCCGGGACCTGCTTGAACCATCTACCAGTAAAGGTATGAAAAGAAGCTGCATTGTGTGTGACTGAATTCTTACTACACCCTGCATCATCACCATAGACTTCCAGGGACCCGTCTCACCTGTGGGAGACCTACCACCCAGCTGCCCCATAACATCCCCTGTGAAGATCCTTATAGCAGCGCTGATACAATTGACCAGATACCACAGGTGGCGTCACGAACTACCTAATAATCCCCTGTAAATATCCCCATTGCATGACCGCCAGGGCCACGGACCGAGTCCCGCTGCCAGTGACATCTCCCATAGAAATCAATGGGCTCGGCTCGAGTACCCCATAGCCCTGGTATCCACCTCAGTGTGGTGCGAGTCACAGACGTACCAGTTAAAACAGAAAAAGAGGAGTACATAGAATTCTGGGGTGCAGTGGGGTATTCTGGATAGAGAGATGGTTCAGACGTACCTGTGGATGAAAGTAGATGGATCAGGACATGACAGCATGAATGAATGATCATTCCATATTAAACATGGCCCTTGTTTATAATTATGTTATTATCTCTTAAAATGGTACTCCATTATGTTCTCTCCTCTTACCTTTCCAACCACACATTTAGCGTCTCCCACTCCCCCACTACCTCCTCATCCCGCCCTCTCTCTGTTTGAGTCCCTCAAGGCTCTGTCCTGGGGCCCCTACTTTTTTCCATCTATACCCTTGGCCTAGGACAACTCATAAAGTCCCATGACTTCAAGTACCACCTATATGCGGACAACACTCAGATCTACCTCTCTGGCCTAGATGTCACCTCTCTGCTGTCCAGAATCCCGGAGTGTCTATCAGACATATCCTCCTTCTTCACCTCTCGCTTCCTAAAACTCAATGTAGACAAAACCGAACTCATCCTCTTTCCTCCATCTCACGTATCTTCACTACCCGATCTATCTATTATGATAAATGGCATCACGATCTCTCCCGCACCTGAAATCCGCTGCCTCAGAGTAACTCTCGACTCTGCCCTGTCCTTCAAACCACACGTCCTAATTCTTACCACTTCCTGTCGAATCCAACTCAAAAACATTTCCAGAATTTGTCCCTTCCTCAGCCCTCAATCTGCTAAAACTCTTGTGCATGTCCTCATCATCTCCTGCCTTGATTACTGCAACACCCTCCTCTGTGGCCTCCCCGTCAACTCTCTTGCACCACTCCAGTCTGTCCTTAACTCTGCTGCCTGACTAATCCACCTCTCTCCTCGCTATTCCCCTGTTTTACCCCAATGAAAATCCCTCCACTGGCTCCCAATTCCCCAACGAATCCAATTCAAACTACTAACACTGACCTACAAAGTTATCCACAACCTGTCCCCTCCCTATATCTCTGAACTAATCTCCCAATATGTTACTTCACGTAATCTTCGATCCTCCAAAAACCTCCTACTATCCTCCACACTTATTCGTTCCTCACACAACCGCCTCCAAGATTTCTCTCGAATATCCTCCATCTTCTGGAATTCCACACCTCAACATGTCCGATTATCCAACACCCTCGGATCCTTCAGACTGAACCTGAAAACCCATCTCTTCAGAAAAGCCTACAGCCTGCAATAACCACTCTGCCGCCTCGCCACCACCTGAGCTTCTGCCTCGCCACCTCCCGAGCTGCCGCCTCACCGCCTCCACCAGAGCTGCCACCTCACTGCCACCACCAGAGCTGCAGCCTCATCGCCACCACCAGAGCTGCCGCACCTTCTACCTTCTATCTCCTCTCCATTATCCTGTAGAATGTAAGTCCGCAAGGACAGGGTCCTCTCCCCTCTGTACCAGTCTGTCATTGTAAATTTGTTTATTGTAAACGATATCTGTAACTTTTTATGCAACCCCTTCTCATGTACAGCACCATGGAATTAATGGCGTTATATAAATAAATAATAATGTCCAAATTTTTGCTTGTTCTCCTTTGTTCTTTTAAATATTTTTGTCATAAATAAAACTATTTAAAGTCTCTATACCTTTGGACTGTTTGGTTTATTCACTTTTTTGAGAAGGTGTTAGATAGATAGATAGATAGATAGATAGATAGATAGATAGATAGATAGATAGATAGATAGATAGATAGATAGATAGATAGATAGATAGATTTTCCTCTTTGATGATCTTAATTGGTCCATACCAATATGCTCTATGATCACAAGTTTAACCTAACATGACATATTTTCTATGCTGGAACCATGGCATCTGAGGTTACTCCCTCTGGTTTCATTCTTGGTATTTTGGAAATGTTTTGCATTAGATGTTTTTTGCATTTGTCATTTTTTTCATGCAGTATTAATGATAGTCAATCAGCCTCAAAATTATCGGTTGTAAAATACAGCGTAAAAGAAAAATATGGCTCTGTACACATTAAATTAGGGTTCTATACTATGAGTCCGATGCATTAAGACTGGCGTCATTCATTGGTGGAATAAGGTACACCTTCGATAGGAGATGCACTTAATGCATTTAATCGCACATCCACTTTGGAGGAGCTGGCTGGGACTAATGTAAAAATGACAAAAGTCATAAACCTGTCAAGAAACTTTGAGCTGCACAAAAGGTTTGTGACATTGCAAGGTGTGTTATTCCAGAATTATAGCATAAAGACCTTGATTTGATTAATCTGTCCTATGTATATTTTTACTATCTCGATAAGAAGATTGATCAACCAGTTCTCCTGAGACGCATTTGCCAACTTTTTGTATTTCCCTATGGATTCATGCAGTGCTGGGCTAGTAGAGAAGGCAGGTTTACATTCATTTCAATATATAGTCATGCACCAGGAGGAAATAGAGAAAGGAGGAAAGGAGACATCGGTGAGGCATACATAGGGTGAAAGAGGTCATGTTAGTCAATGATCAGTGAAATCTACATTCATAACATAGATCGCTCAGCCATCCAACAGCTGGAAAATTCGAGGCTAATTTGTCAAAGTGGTGTCTGGTCTGCAGTCGGTGTATAATTCATCTGTGAACATCTTCTGTCACAATCAATAATTCACATGGTAAAATATGGATGGAACTCCCTAAGGCTTTAGTCTCGAGTCTACGAGAGGTTTTCTTATCACTTTATATTAATGGTTTGCCATCTGTTCGTGTCCAAATTCATGGTACATTTCATTTCTTCGATTTGCAATTATAGATCAAACCTGTGAAGTAACCATGGTAGCTTGAAGAATCTTTTAGGGACTTGTTTTTTGGGGGGTTGTACTCCACCAATAGAAAAGTAAGCAGACATCCTGTTGCAGCTTAGGAAGGTGTACTAACACATTGATGGAATCCCTAGTGGCCCATCACTGATCAACTCTAACCTCCTTGAACATTAAGAATGCACAAGACCACAGCTCTTTTGTAAAAGAGAGAAATTAAAAGTCTGGCCGGAGTGATATTTGATATACAGTAGTTTCTAAAAAAAGAATGGCATGTGGATCCCTATATTTTTGATAACCAGCATGTCAAAACTGACAGCTGAGGGCTGCCATCCTGTCATGGCTGGTTATCAGGAATAGATAGGTCCTCACACCGTTTTTTTTTAAATTATTTAAATAGTTAAAAAAAAGTCATGGGGGCCTAAAAATAGCAGCCATTAGCAGCACCAGAAAAGGCGCATCTATTAGCTGAAACAATTCTGGTGCTTTACCTGGCTCTTTCCACTGGCCCTTTGTGTTTTCAGGTGACATCAAGCCCAGCAGTTAGTAATGGAGGGGCATCTAGAAGACGCATCTCTCTCTATTATTAACCCCATAGTCATATTGTCAGTAAGAAAACTACCAGAGTAAAGTCCTTTATTTGAAATAAAAGTATACACTGTTTTACAAATTTATTTACAAATAACAAACACAGTTATGCTCACCTTACGCCCATTCCATTGAAGTCCTGATCCCCTGTTAAAAAAAAAAGCAAAAATAAAAATAACAATATCCCTCATTGTTATGATTCGGTAGCCGAGGAGGATAATGGAAAAATAGGCTAGGCATCCAGACACCAGAGAGGTTGGTAACTTAGCGGATTGCAGACCCCTAAACTGACAACACAACTAGAATTAGCCATGGGACGTACCTACGATGCCCTAGACGCCTCGACACAGTCAAAGAATTAACTAAGCCTAAAGAGAGAAAGGGGAAAGCTAAACTGCCCCGGAGTAGAGCCCCAAAAGAATAGATACCCCCGAAACATATATTTGCAGTTAGACAGATGAAGCAAAAACTAAGGCAGAAAATAGAGCAAGCAAATGCTGGGGCCCAAACTGGATAGAACAGGACAGGAAAGGGTACTGTCTGCAATCCCGCAAAAAACCCTAAGAAACATTCCAACATGTCTGATATGCAAAAATCCTGAGGCCACATTACCTCTCCCCCACTTAATCAGAACTCTGGTGTGAACTGGACGCAAAACAGAAACCAAAATAACAGGGGACTAGAAATACCAAAAGACTGACATAAGCCGTGGAAAAGGACCACAGAGTCCAGCACAGGTCCCCGCAGGGAAACTGACTGAACTAACCACAGCTAGGCAGAGAACAGACAAATAACTTATCTGAAAGATGCAGGACAAGCAGAAATAACTTATCTGAAACATGCAGGACAAAGCAGGTAGCAGGAAGACTTCCAAAAAGCTCAGGGAGAACCAAATAACCGGCAACAACTAAAGGAAGGCTGCTTACTTTAATCTCTCCAGTCTGTAACACCTGATCTCCAATATCCTCATCAGGTGATCGACCTCCATCTGCCAGACCAGCTCCATTACCCGCAGCAACCACCAGAGGGAGCCCAAACTCAGAAGCCAGATCAAAAGTGTTCACAACACCTCACCTGTTGGATACTGTCCCATGACAGAATTCATGTCTGCGATAAATGGCTTTCAACCGGAACAGTGTCAAGATGTGACCATCCAGGTTGAAAACCACTAGAGAATGAGCTGCTACGAGTGCAGCGTCAGGGACTAGTGTTGACATCATCGAAGGTTACCGCATGTCACTGGGGCTGTATTCCCAGCTCACTTCAGTGTGAGCAGGGCCGATGAACTGCTGTGACCTTAGTGAGATTACCGCTAGCACAGTGAGAAAAAGAGCTCAAAGAGTTCACCATAAGAAATTTCTCATGGTGAACTGCGGTGAACTCAATGAGGTCATTGCAGTTAATCGGCACGACTCACACTGAAGAGAGCTGGGAATGCAGCCTCAGTGACCTGCGGTAACTTCAATGACTAGTCACTGAAGCCTCGCTCCCAACATGCAGGGCCACCAACGTACTTAACATCCTAGGCCGTGCAGTGATCTCTTGGTTTTCTGCTTGCTGTTTGCTGTAAGCACTGTGTCCTCTGCTGGCTGTGCATGTTTCTTGGCTGCAGGCTTAGGGCACATGAGCAAAAATGTCCTCATTCTTTCAGAGATAATGCGTGCTCTCCTAATGTGTCCCCAACCTGTTGCTGAGAGGCACTTGGTACTTGAAGCACCTTCACCTGTTAGAAGGTGCCTGAGCATTATTATCTTTCAGTTTGTGTGCAACTACTGATTTGCCAGCTTCTGTCTTGCTTCTGATCTTGCCTGTACCTGTTTCCCTGGGTCTGCATACCCATGCCTGAACCCTGAATCTATACCTGTATATGATCTTTCCTATTTCTGTCACACTGAGGGCTGAATACCAAGGCCTGAATCATGAACCTGTACCTGTGTCTGTCCTTGTCTGAATTAGGACCAATCCCTGAACCTATTTGTATCCAAGTCAGAATCTTTCAATAAGCCTGCTTTGTCTGTACCTTTACCTAACCCTAAACCTGCAGCGTCTGAACTAGTACCTATTGCTATACCTGCAGTGTCTGAATCTGTACATTTCTCTATAACCTGAAGTGTCTGAACCTGTAACTATCCCTATGCTTTTGATTGTGCAAAATTAGTGATCCGTGTTTACACTTGATACTTCATTGTAGTATTCTGTGTGAATCTGGTCCTGTCTTTCTGGTGTAGCGCCCCTGAGGTCTAGTCGCCACAGAGGTTCTGCACCTCAGTCGGAGGTGTGGTGCTCCGCTCTCGGGTAAGGAGGGGACATCACCCAGAACTCACACACTTACATCCAACACCAGACCTCACAGGGCCCAGGAGGTGCTAGGTAGAGGGTGTGGATGGAGAAAAGCAGAGAAGGGGAGGAGCTTAGTGAGTGGTCTGAGAGACCACAGACAGTGACAGTTGGAGGGCAAGCAGTGAGTTCGAGCTCAGTAGAGGAGCTGAGAGAAGCTGTGGAGAAGTTGGGAGTTGAAGGAAGCAGTGGGTGCTGGGGAATTGAGGAGAGAAGAGCTCATACCTGGACCAGAAGATGACAGAGACAGAAGAAAGATGGAGAAAAAAAAGCTTCAGTGACAGAGAGGAAGAAGGGGTCCTAGGGGCACGGAAAGTGAGGAATCCACCAGTGGGGCCCGAATCCACGCTGACCATAGTCGGGTGGAGAGACCAGGTTGCAGTAAGGGGACCATCCCAAGTCTAGTGCAGAAACTGAGGACTCAGCTAGCTAACCGGAGGCTGCAGTATCTTTATGTGCTACAGCCGCATCCGCACAGATTCGCTGAAAAGGCAGCCAGATAGGACCAAGGGGACCTAGAGCACGTCGCCCGACAAGATCCGAGGCTGCTGGCTTGGGACACTGTGTGTGAAGGCACAGGGCAGGAGAGGAGGGAGCCAGTGCAGGGAGACAGCCAGGAAAGGAACATCAGAAGGGGGTTCTGACACGGTCTACCACAATTTACCTGAGAGCTGTCTGGACCACCTACCCGGAGGACACAGCACCCCGGCTGGGGATTGTACAAAGAACTGTGAGTTAACTGAAGAGACTGCACCCTGCTGTGTCCTCAGAATTATTTACTGAGTCACCTGCCCTGCACCACAACCACCACCATCATCTTTAACACCATAACTGCCCTGGGGCATAGCTCTACACGTGAAGAGCTGTAACAACTCAGCTGCATCACCAACAACCCCAGTGGTCTCTTAAGCAGCGTCGGCTAACACCTTTATTGCCGAATACCACGGGGTACTGTCTTTTTTTTTAGTCTATCCAAAGCCTATAACGACAATCACATCCAAGGAATGGTTATTAGTTGATATCTAGTACTGCAGGTAAACCTTAAACAGTCACCATTTTTGTAAAAATCTTTACTTTCCATTTACTTTTCTTTAAAAAAAAATTTATATAGTAAGAGGGTCACTTGTAATGTGCTTGAGAGGAGATATATTCCAGTGAGGTTATTAGCTTCAGTGATATAAACCTGGGAGTTTTTTGCTCCAGCATGTTATGTACTGAGAGAGATTAATCAGCCATGACAGGGCCAGCTCTATTATTGACAACTTAAAAGGTGGGTGGGGCAGCTGTTCACCATATCTCCACCCTAGGGAGGAGCCCAGAAGCTAAAAGTGAATCCTTTGGACTTAGTGATTGTTCTATGTACTCTGGAGGTGAAAATGACCTCCGGAACCGGGCTCTTGGTAAACAAAGATTAATCCTGTTTTCATGTTAATGCGAACCCCGCAGTTATAAGGACTGTAGTGATTGCTGTTTTGTTTCTGTCAAGAAGACTGAACATGTCTATTTTGTTTTGGACTGGTTTATGATGATTGTTTTACTAAACCAGTTGAAAACTTAAATAAGAAGCATTTCTGTGGCTACCTCGTTAAGCAGCCAAGTGAGCCGATTTACCACAGGTGGTGGCTAGAAGTGCGGGCAAGATCCCCAGGAAGCAAGTGTGATGGCTGTGGACAAACTGCATGTCTTGGGTGAAGGCAGCTTTAACCCCTTAACTCCCAAGGGTGGTTTGCACGTTAATGACTGGGCCAATTTTTACAATTCTGACCACTGTCTCTTGAGGTTATAACTCTGAAACACTTCAACGGATATTGTACTTCATGAAAGTTGTAAAATTTCTTTGATATAACTTGCGTTTATTTCTGAAAAAAAACAAAATAAGGCGAAAATTTAGAAAATTTTGCAATTTTCAAATTTTTAATTTTTATTCTCTTAAAACAGAGAAATCTGTCGCACAATATAGTTACTAAATAACATTTCCCACATGTCTACTTTACATCAGCACAATTTTGGAACCCAAATTTTTTCTGTTAGGAAGTTATAAGGGTTCAAAGTTGACCAGCGATTTTCTAATTTTTACAACAAAATTTACAATACCCATTTTTTTAGGGACCACCTCACATTTGAGGGGTCTATTGGTAGAAAATACCCAAAAGTGACACCATTCTAAAAACTGCACCCCTTATGGTACTCAAAGCCACATTCAAGAAGTTTATTAACCCCTCTGGTGTTTCACAGGAGCTGAAGCAACGTGGAAGGAAAAAATGAACATTAAACTTTTAGTCACAAAAATGATCTTTTACAAACAATTTTTTTACTTTCACAAGGGTACAAGTAGAAAATGGACAGATAATGTTGTTGTGCAATTTCTCCTGAGTACACCAATACCCATATGTGGGGGAAAATCACTGTCTGGGCGCATGGCAGAGCTTGGAAGGGAAGGAGCGCCGTTTTACTTTTTCAAACCAAAATTGGCTGGAATTGAGATTGGACGCCATGTCGCGTTTGGAGATCGTCTGATGTGCCTAAACAGTGGAAATCCCCCACAAGTGGAACTTATCTAGATCTTTTGTGACCACTTTGAACCCCCAAGTGTTTCACTAACCTTTATAATGCCTGGGTGTGAAGAAAAAAATTTCCACAAAAACAATTTTTGATTTTTCCCAAGGAAATTAGATCTCAAAAGTTGTTATCCAATATGTCCTGAGTACGCAGATACCCCATATGTGGGGGGGGCTGGGTGCATGGCAGGGCTCGGGAAGGATGTAATAAAGTTTTGGAATGCAGACTTTGATGGGTGTCATGTACAGTCTTCAGAGCCCCTGATGTGCCTAAACAGTGGAAACCCCCACAAGTGACCCCATTTTGGAAACTAGACCTCCTAAGGAACTTATCTAGATCTGTGGTGAGCACTTCGAACCCCAAGTGCTTCACAGAAGTTTATAATGCCCGGGCATGAAAATAAAAATCCTATTTTTTCCCCACAAAAAAAATTTTTTAGTCACCAATTTTTTATTTTCCCAAGGGTAACAGGACAAATTGGACAACAAAGAGTTGTTGTGCAATTTGTCCTGAGTATGCTGATACCCCATATGTGGGGGAACCACTGTTTGGGTGTACGGCAGAGCTCGGAATGGAAGGAGCACCATTTGACTTTTTCAAAACAAAATTGACTGGAATCGAGATTGGACGTCATGTCACGTTTGGAGAGCCCCTGGTGTACCTAAAGAGTGGAAACCCCCCACCAGTGACCCCATTTTAGAAACTAGACCCCCTAAGGAACTTACCTAGATCTATGGTGAGCACTTTGAACCCCCAAGTGCTTCACACAAGTTTATAACGTAGAGCCGTAAACTTAAAAATCATATTTTTTTCACAAAAATGATCTTTTCACCCCAATTTTTATTTTCCCAAGGCTAACAAGACCCCAAAAGTTATTGAGAAGTTTGTCCTGAGTACTCTGATACCCCATATGTGGGGTTAAACCACTGTTTGGGTGCACGGCAGAGCTCGGAAGGGAAAGAGTGCCGTTTGACTTTTTCAAAGCAGAATTGGCTGGATGCCATGTCACATTTGGAGAGCCCCTGATGTGACTAAAAAGTGGAAACCCCCCACAAATGACACCATTTTGGAAACTATACCCCTCAAGGAACTTATCTAGATGTGTGGTGAGAACTTTGAACCCCCAGGTGTTTCACTAAAGTTTATAAAGCCAGACAGTGAAAATAAAAAAATCATTTTTTCCACAAACATGATATTTTAGTCCCCAATTTTTATTTTCCCAAGGGTACCAGGAGAAATTTGACACCAAAAGTTGTTGTCCAATTTGTCCTGAGTACGCTGATGCCTCATATGTGGGAGAAAACTACTGTGTGGGCACATGTCGGGGCTCGGAAGAGAAGTAGTGATGTTTTGTAATGCAGACTTTGGTGGAATGGTCTGCGGGTGTCATGTCGGGTTTGGAGAGCCCCTGATGTGCCTAAACAGTGGAAACCCCCCACAAGTTACCCCATTTAAGAAACTAGACCCCTAAAGGAACTTATCTAGATGTGTGGTGAGCACTTTGAACCCCCAAGTGCTTCACAGAATTTTATAACGCCCGGGATTGAAAATAAAAAAAAAATTTTTTTTTCCACAAACATGATCTTTTAGTCCCCAGTCTTTTATTTTCCCAAGGGTATCAGGAGGAATTGGACATCAAAAGTTGTTGTTCAATTTGTCTTGAGTACGCCGACTACCCATATGTGGGAGAAAACTACTGTATGGGCACACGTCTGGGCTCGGAAAGGAAGTAGTGATGTTTTGGATTGCAGACTTTGATGGAATGGTCTGCGGACATCATGTCGCGTTTCGAGAGCCTGATTTGCCTACAGTGAACCACAGTTGTATGGTTGCGACGCCCAATTAATGTAGAAGGCGTTCGCAGCGGTCCGTGCAGCAGACTCGCTATAAATGCGCAAGCCTCGTACCGCAGATCCCACATAACGCGTATGCGCTGGGCAATAAATCACTGTTACGCCAGAGCGCTAGAAGGAGAGCCGCAGCGCTATATGGCGATGTGTGCGCACTCACTAGACACAAATGAGTGGCAAAGAAAACACGCTAGGGCGCTGTCTAGCGTTGAAAGCGAACCCTGTTACGTCACAGGGCCGCTGAGAAAAAGTACTGTGTCCTGTCAGGCTCTCAGGTACGCAGTTAAGTGCTACGCGTTCATAAAGCGTGATCATATGCTAATGTCCTCGCAGGAGTCACCCGCAATCTATGGCGTCTGAACGCCAGACCCTGAATACGGCAATCAAAACTCCTCACCGGTTATGCCGGTAATCTAGGGCATCTAGGACACCGACCCTGACCAGCTACCATACCAAACTCCTCACCGATTAAGTCGGTATTCTAGTGGCTTATTTCAGCCGGGTCCCTATCCACACATACACATGACCACACTGGCGCATAGCATACAATGATTGATATTAGCGCATGGCGGCCCAGCCATGCTACCCTTTTATAGCAACAGCTACAGACCTTCCAGGAACAAGGACCAATGAGAAGCTGTTACAAACCAAACGTAGCTACATGACCTTCCTGGCGGACCAATAGGAGCCGCTGCAGCACCTGAACATGTGACCCCTGATCTCCAATGAGAGATCTCACTCTGGGCATGCTCAGTGGGAAATACGCAGGACTTTGTCTCAAGGACGACTGCTCCAGCACTGGCTATAATAGCAGATCCAGGAAAGGCAGCAGCAAGTTTATTGCACAGTAGAGGAATGGGCAAGACGCCTGGACGGACGTCTCTGCTGAGCAGGCTCCACTGCGGCCGGAGATGAATGGGAGACCGCAGCGGGACAGGTTCGAGACTCCCCTTGTGCAGTAGAGGGAAATCGAACCCTAACATTCCCCCCCTCCTAGGGCCCCCCTTCTTTGGGCCTCGCTGCGCTCAAAGACAGCGATGAGCTGTGGAGCGTGAATATGCTCGGCAGGCTCCCAAGACCTATCCTCAGGCCCATAGCCCCTCCAGTCCACCAAATAAAACTTTTTGCACCTTACACCCTACGATGGCGTTCACCTCATGGTCATCCGTAGATGAACCCGATGTCCCGGCAGATGACTCAGAAAACCGGGACATGAGCACGGGTTTCAGGAGGGATACATGAAAGGTGTCGGAGATACCCAGGCGTGGTGGAAGAGCCAAACGGTATACCACAGGGTTAACCTGCTCGATGACCTTGAAAGGACCCAGGTAGCGGGGTGCCAACTTAGTGGACTCAACTCGCAGCCTGATGTTACAGGCGGAGAGCCACATCAAGTCCCCAGGAGCAAATGTTGGAGCGGGGCGCCGATGTGCGTCGGCAGAGGACCTCATCCTCTCCTTGGATGCCTGAATGGCATCCTGGGTACGGTCCCAAATGTCCCGTGCCTCCACAGCCCAGTCTGCCACCCTGGAGTCGGCGGAAGACACGGGTATGGGCACCGGAACCCCCGGATGCTGACCGTAGTTCAGAAGGAAAGGAGTCTGTCCGGTGGAGTCAGCCACAGCATTGTTTAATGCAAACTCAGCCCATGGTAGCAAGGATGCCCAGTCATCCTGCCTGGCAGAGACAAAATGTCGTAGATAGGTGACCAAGGTCTGGTTGGCCCTCTCTACCAACCCATTCGTCTCAGGATGATACGCTGAAGAGAGATTTAACTCAATACTGAGTAGACGACAAAGCTCTCTCCAGAACCGAGACGCAAACTGGGGACCTCGGTCACTGACAATTTTGTCCGGCATGCCGTGTAGACGGAAGATGTGCCTAACGAACAACGCTGCCAGAGCCCGTGCAGAAGGTAACCGTGGTAGTGGCACCAGATGCACCATTTTAGAGAAATGGTCGGTGATTACCCAAATGATGGTGCAACCCCGAGACTTGGGCAAGCCCACCACAAAGTCCATCCCAACCATCTCCCAGGGCCTGTCTGCCACCGGCAAAGGATAAAGTAAACCAGCTGGCCGTGTCGTGGAAACTTATTTTTGGCGCAGGAGACACACGCCCGAACATAGTCCCCAACATCACGGACCATATGCGGCCACCAATATGTCCTCGCAGCAATTCAGATGTCCTCTTTGCCCCAAAATGTCCACCAACCCTGGACGAATGTGCCCAAGAGAGTACCTCCGGTCGCAAATTGGTAGGCACAAAAGTCTTGCCCGGGGCACAGACTCTAGTGAAACCGGAGCCACTGTTCTCAGGCTCTCTGTGGGAACAATAAGCCGAGGCTCCTCTACCTCCTCTTCAGAGGACACCACAGAGCGAGAGAGAGCGTCGGCACGAATGTTCTTCTCTCCAGAGAGGAAATGGAGTGTGAAATTAAACCGAGAGAAGAACAAGGACCATCTGGCCTGGCGAGAGTTAAGCCGCTGAGCCGTCTGCAGATACACCAAATTTTTGTGGTCGGTGAAGACTTGGAAGGGAAAACGGGCCCCCTCCAACAGATGTCTCCACTCAGAGAAGGCCAACTTCATGGCTAGCAACTCCCTATCCCCGATGGAATAATTCCTCTCCGCTGAAGTGAAGGTCTTAGAGAAGAAGAAGCAAGGATGCTTCCGACCTTGAGCATCCTTTTGGAAGAGGACTGCTCCAGCACCAACGGATGAGGCATCCACCTCCAATAAAAATGGCTTATCAACATCGGGGCGATGTAGGATGGGAGCGCTAGCAAAATGAGACTTAATAGAAGAGAAAGCGTGGAGACCTCTTCCGACCACAATTTGGGATTTGCCCCCTTCTTGGTGAGGGCTACCAAGGGAGCTACCAAGGTAGAGAATGCGGAATGAACTGGCGATAGTAATTAATGAACCCCATAAAGCGCTGCACCGCTTTTAGAGAGTGAGGTTCCTGCCAGTCCATCACAGCCTGTAGTTTGGCCGGATCCATAGCCAATCCCTGGGTTGAGATGATATAACCAAGGAAAGGTAAAGACTCCAGCTCAAACATACATTTCTCTAACTTAGCATAGAGGGAATTAGCCCGTAAGAGGTCGAAGACTCTGCAGACATCTCTCCGGTGGGAGTCAATATCTGGAGAGAAGATGAGCATATCATCCAGATAGACTACGACCGAGGTGGAGAGCATATCCCGGAAGATGTCATTGACAAAGTCTTGGAAAACGGCTGGAGCATTACAGAGTCCCAAAGGGCATCACCAGATATTCGTAATGCCCATCCCTGGTATTAAAAGCCGTCTTCCATTCGTCCCCCTCACGGATGTGAATCAGGTTATAAGCACCGCGCAGATCTAGTTTAGTGAATACTCTTGCTCCCCGAAGCCTATCAAAAAGCTCAGAAATCAGGGCAACGGGTACTTGTTTTTAACGGTGATGGCGTTAAGACCCCTGTAATCAATACACGGACGCAATTCTCCGTTTTTCTTCTGCACGAAGAAAAATCCCGCCCCTGCCGGTGACACCGACTTCCTAATAAACCCTCTTGCCAGGTTCTCCTGAATATATTGCGACATGGCCTCTGTCTCAGGAAGAGAGAGGGGATAGACCCTTCCCCGAGGAGGTTCTGCGCCAGGCAAGAGGTCGATAGGACAGTCATAGGGGCGATGAGGCGGAAGAGTCTCCGCAGCCTTCTTGGAGAACACGTCTGCATATGACCAGTAGTGCTTGGGAAGTGGAGTAAGATCTGCGGGTAACTCCGTAGTGGTAACCTGAACGCAACTCCTGACACATCTGCCTCTACATGCATCACTCCAACCCAGTATCCTACCCGAAGTCCACTCTATATGTGGGGAGTGGAAACGGAGCCAAGGTATACCTAGTAGGATCTCGTCTATTCCCTCGGGAAGGACGAGTAGGGAAATAAGTTCCTGATGGGAAGGAGATACAGACAATGCAAGTGGAACAGTCTGGTGTGTAATTTGTGAGGGCAATGTCGACCCATTCACTACCCGGACAGTCACTGATTTGTCAAGCGCCACCAGAGGTATTGCATGACGGCGAGCAAAGCTAGAGGACATGAAATTCCCCTCTGCTCCTGAGTCCACACAAAGGTCGGCGGTAAGAATGGAAGTACCAACAGTGATTGTCCCTTTAAGTGTCATCTTGGAGGAAAATGCCGCTGTCTCTAGTGAACCTCCTCCCAGGGCCATTAGACGCGATCGCTTCCCCGATCGCTGTGGACATTTGTTGGCATAGTGTCCTGTCTGCTGACAACGGTTACAGACCACGGATACTCGGACGGACCGAGACTTAGGTCCTGCATGAGGAACTTCTGTGGCATTTTGGGGTTCGGACGCCAGATCGGGAAATTCGAGAGGTTTGGCAAAGGTGGGAGCCAACCGAAACCTCTGCCTACACTGGGCCCGCTCCAACCTCCGCTCGTGAAAACGGAGGTCAATGCGGGTAGATATGGAGATAAGCTTCTCCAGTGTGGTGGGAATCTCCCTGGTAGCCAAAGCGTCTTTAACATGGTCAGCCAGTCCTCGCCAGTAGATTGGAATAAGAACTTTATCAGACCAATCTAGCTCAGAAGCTAGAGTCCGAAACTGGACGGAAAACAGACTGACAAAGACGAACCCTGTGCCAATGCCAGCAGTTGTAGCGCCGTATCGTGGGTGACCTGAGGTCCTAAAAAGACCTTTTTAAAAGCCTCCAAGAAACGAGGAGCACTCCGCACCACACGATCGTCGCGCTCCCACAGCGGCGTTGCCCACTCCAACGCTCTGCCCGAGAGTAGAGAAAGTACAAAACCCACTTGTGCCCGATCTGTGGGAAAACGTGCAGCCAGAAGCTCGAGCTGTATAGAGCACTGACTCACGAATCCCCGACATTGCTTGCTATCACCGGCAAACTTGTCAGGAAGCGGGAGGTGGGATAATGTAGGGGCAGAGGTGGCAGAAGACAAACTGGCTGCAGCCACGCTAGCAGCCTGAACAGCGACTGCGGTAACATCCACAGCTGAGGTTGTGCGCTCAAGAGCCGCCAACCTACCCTCCAGCTGCTGGATGTACTGCGATAGACGCTGTTCATCCGCCATTTTACTAGCCAGACCCTGGCGCTAATATTATGTTATGGGTCTGCGGAACGCACCAAATATATAAAGTAGAGAGGTGCGTTCGCAGCCCGGGGTCCACCGTGCAAGCGGAGCCTGCTGCTAGTAGAAATGGCGCAAGAAGCAAACTCTGTTATCCCGCAGAGTCGCCAACATAAACGCCGTAATGCGCTGTGGCAATAAGTGCGAACTCTGTTACTCCACAGAGCCACTAGAAGGAGAGCCGCAGAGCTATATGGCGATGTGTGCGCACTCACTAGACACAACTGAGTGGCAAAGAAAACACGCTAGGGCGCTGTCTAGCGTTGAAAGCGAACCCTGTTACGTCACAGGGCCGCTGAGAAAAAGTACTGTGTCCTGTCAGGCTCTCAGGTACACAGTTAAGTGCTACGCGTTCATAAAGCGTGATCATATGCTAATGTCCTCGCGGGAGTCACCCGCAATCTATGGCGTCTGAACGCCAGACCCTGAATACGGCAATCAAAACTCCTCACCGGTTATGCCGGTAATCTAGGGCATCTAGGACACCGACCCTGACCAGCTACCATACCAAACTCCTCACCGATTAAGTCGGTATTCTAGTGGCTTATTTCAGCCGGGTCCCTATCCACACATACACATGACCACACTGGCGCATAGCATACAATGATTGATATTAGCGCATGGCGGCCCAGCCATGCTACCCTTTTATAGCAACAGCTACAGGACCTTCCAGGAACAAGGACCAATGAGAAGCTGTTACAAACAAACGTAGCTACATGACCTTCCTGGCGGACCAATAGGAGCCGCTGCAGCACCTGAACATGTGACCCCTGATCTCCAATGAGAGATCTCACTCTGGGCATGCTCAGATGGGAAAACGCAGGACTTTGTCTCAAGGACGACTGCTCCAGCACTGGCTATAATAGCAGATCCAGGAAAGGCAACAGCAAGTCATTGCACAGTAGAGGAGTGGGCAAGATGCCTGGACTGACGTCTCTGCTGAGCAGGCTCCACTGCGGCCGGAGATGAATGGAGACCGCAGCGGGACGGGTTTGAGACTCCCCTTGTGCAGCAGCGGGAAATCGAACCCTAACACAAGTGACCCCAGTTTGGAAACTAGACCCCCAAGGAAGTTATCTAGATGTGTGGAGAGAACTTTGAACCCCCAAGTGCTTCATAGAAGTTTATAATGTAGAGCCATAAAAAATAATATTTTTTTCCACAAAAATTATATTTTTGCCCCCAATTTTTTATTTTCCCAAAGGTAACAGAAGAAATTGGACCAAAATAGTTATTGTGCAATTTGTCCTGAGTACGCTGATACCCCATATGTAGGGGTAAACTACTGTTTTGGCGCATGGCAGAGCTCAGAAGGGAAGGAGTATCGTTTGACATTTTCAACGCAGAATTGGCTGGAATTGAGATCAGACGCCATATCACTTTTGGATGTGCCTAAACAGTGGAAACCCCCCAATTCTAACTCCAACCTTAACTCCAACACACTCCTAACCCTAATCCCAACCATAATCATAACCCGAACCACAAACCTAACCTTAACACACCCCTAACCCTAATCCCAACCCTAACCACAAACCTAACCCTAACACACCCCTTACTCTAATCACAACCCTAACACTAATCCTAACTTTAGCCCAAACCCTAACACTAACTTTAGCCCCAACCCTGACCCTAACCCTTATGGGAAAACGGAGATCAATACATTTTTTAAATTTTATTATTTTTCCCTAACTTAGGGGGTGATAAAGGGGGGTTTGATTTACTATTTATGGCAGGGTTTTCTGTTTGGCAACTGTCATAAGCTAAAAGACGCTTTTTATTGCAAAAAAAAGATTTTGCATCACCACATTTTGAGAGCTATAGTTTTTCCATATTTTGGCCCACAGAGTCATGTGAGGTCTTATTTTTTGCGGGACGAGTTGTCGTTTTTATTGGTGCCATTTTTGGGCACATGACATTTTTTGATCGCTTTTCATTGCGATTTTTGGCAGGCAGAAAGAACAAAAACCAGCAATTCATGAATTTCTTTTGGGGGGGGCGTTTATACCATTCTGCGGGTGGTAAAATTGATAAAGCAGTTTTATTCTTCGGGTCAGTACGATTACAGCGATACCTCATTTATATTTTTTTATGTTTTGGCGCTTTTATACAATAAAAACAATTTTATATAAATAATAATTATTTTTGCATCGCTTTATACTGCGAGCTATAACTTTTTTAAATTTTTTGCTGATGATCCTGTATGGAGGCTCGTTTTTTGCGGGACCAGATGACGTTTTCAGTGGTGCCATGTTTATTTATATCCGTGTTTTTGATTCGCATGTTATTCCACTTTTTGTTTGGCAGATTTGCAGTGGTATGATACTCCTTCCATCTCAATATGATCGCTTGCACAGTGCTCCTTGGGATGTTTAAAGTTTTGGAAATCATTTTGTATCCAAATCTGGCTTTAAACTTCTCCACAACAGTATCACGGACCTGCCTGTTGTGTTCCTTGGTCTTCATGATGCTCTCTGTGCTTCAAACAGAACCCTGAGACTATCACAGAGCAGGTGCATTTATACGGAGACTTGATTACACACAGGTGGATTATATTTATCATCATTAGTCATTTAGGACAACATTGGATCTTTCAGAGATCCAGAATGAACTTCTGGAGTGAGTTTGCTGCACTAAAAGTAAAGGGGCCGAATAATATTGCACGCCCCACTTTTCAGTTTTTATATTTCCACAAAAATTAAAAATAACCAATAAATTTCGTTCAACTTCACTTGTTGATTCTTCACCAAAAATTTACATTTGGTATCTTTATGTGTGTAGCCCAGCTGTGCCTGGAGCCACATGTTCCCAGGTGGATGCATCAAAGGTAAACCCACAGAGATCTGTATGCATACAACACATCTGCACTATTCCCTAGATCCACCAGAGGGAGCCCTTTCGCAGTTTATAAAGGCAGTGTAGACACGTGAGTTACCTCAGATTTCAGGCTACCTCAGACAAGATCAGAAGTCTAGCTACCTCAGAACACCAGAGATCTCAAGTCACCTCAGATCAGTGAGAGACGAGTTCTGTGAGAGAGAGAGGGTTACTGAAAGACTGAAGACTACAGCGTATACTCAGTTTACTGTGTGGAGTCCAGTAAGAGTGGAGGGAGATAGCCACTTCAGCCTGGTCAGAACTGAGTCAACTGAGGTAGTTTCAGTGAGCAAGCATGCCGACGCTTTAAGAGCGGTGAAGAGAAAGGAGAATCTGCCATCTACTGCTGGTGTGTGCTTATGCTGAAGGTCGAAGTAGGACGAAAGGCGAGTGGAAGGAAAAGAGAGTGACAGAGGTTGAAACAGCATTGATCGCTAACCTCTACTCTGCACCACCGGACACCGGGTCCGAGCTTGCTAGCATCTACACGACTAGTAGGAGATACCGGAGACCCTGTGGGGACTTCATGTCGCAGGGGCCCATCAGTGCTGAGACGTAACCGGGGTCAGGAAGACAGGAGTCTAGCAGGGCCCTGCATACAGAGACACTGTTCTATCCATGAGAAGGCTTCACCACAGCCGGGCGTATAACTGAAGACAGAGTTAGACTTTGTTCTATACAGGTCAGAAACTCACACACATACAGGAGAACGGAGGCCCTACACCTACTCAGTGGGATTACTGGACGTGCATCCTCCACCCTGCCAGCTTCCTGGGACGTGCCTGCAGCTATACCATCAGTAAAGGTACAGAAAGAGACTTTCGTGTGTGTGTCTGCCTTATTGCTCCCGCACCCCTACACCGCCATATACCCTGAGGGATCCAGTCTTGCCTGTGGAAGACTTAACACCTTGCTGCCCAGTAACAGCCCCTCAGAGGATTTACCCTGCAGCGCTGGTCACCCTGACCAGGTACCACAGGTGGCGTCACGAACAAACTGTATATATCCTTTAATCCCCTGTAAATATCCCACATTTTATGGTGATCACCTAAGGGCAACGGACCGAGCTGCGCTACCCGTGACATCCCCCATTGAAGTGAACGGGCTCGGTGCCGAGTACCCCACAGGCCCTGGCTGTGCGACTCTTCTTATCTTGGTGTCACGAACAGGATCCGAAGCTCGCTATATGCGAGTCCTGTGTGCCTGAATTGGACTGTTTTTGTACAAAAGACTGTATTGCTGTTTTTGAGAATTTCCCGCCAATTGTCCGCCATTGCCCGCCAAATTGCAGCGCTACAGTGCGAAGAGAAGGGGGCATACCTGCAGAAAGCGCGCTGAGTCCCGGACACGCCCCAACGCTGATGCGGCGGCAGGTCCTGTGGAGAGCTTCGGTGAACGCTCTGACGTCAGAGCGCCGGGGACACAGGTCCTTCTACATCGCTGTGCCCTGCAGAGCTGCAGCCTTCAGAGAAGGTAGGCCACGCTTAACTAATGGGGCGCAGACATGTCGCAGCCGCAAGCTGACAGCGCGGCCGAGGGTGACCGCTCCAATGACTTACCTGCCTGCTCTGCCGCGCAGGATGGAAACGCTGGCCCCTCACCAGGTCCGGTGGCCCCGATAGTACCACTGACGCTGCCATACCTGCCTGGAGCAAAGTGGCTCCCTCAGTATAGCGGTAAGCCAGACACCCTGTCAGGGTTTAAGCGCAAAATATGCAGCATAATGGACATGTACCCTATGACAGAGAAACAAAGAGCTGCAGTGGTAGTGGGATAACTGACTGGTGCTGCAGAAAGGGAAGTAGAGACATGGTCAGCTGCAGACCAGGAAACAGTGCTTGCAATTTTCTTAAAGCTACAGACTATCTTTGAGGACCGCACTGAAACAGACCTCCGGATGAGGTTTCACCAATGCTCCCAGAAACCAGATGACAGTATTAGGGACTACGCCTGCCGACTACAGGGGGCCCTGCGAGCTCTCAAACAGGTCAACCCCATAAGTGTCCTCAATGAAAGCAAAATGTTGAAGGAATAATTTGTATGGGGACTGAGGTCCTAAGCTGAAAGCAGAACTGTGCACTGGTGGTCCTTGGATCATCCTGACGCTACCATTGACGCCCTAAAGGATATGGCTATAAAAGGACTGCGACCCCTGGAGAAGCCCGAGGTGGCAACCCAGTGACACCCGGGTGAAGCCACTCTAAAGCCAGCAGCATCCACCTTTTCCCCGCTGGTGGCGGAAGCCAAAACGCAGGTGGCGCCCCCTTACTGAGTTGGACTGTCTGCGCTCAGAAGTGCGCCAGCTGACCAAAACCCTGGCCACTGAAATGAGTGCCCTGCAACTGCGGAAGGAGGAAGGAGGAAAGATCCTGCTAGCTGACTGCCCAGAGGATGTCCCTTGGATGAACCGGAGGAGAAGGAGGACGTCGCCCCACTGGAGGAGGACAACGCCACCCCCAGGAGCGACTCCCAATCAGCACCACCTTCACCGAGAGATCATCTGCTACCGTTGCAACAGAGAAGGTCATCTGGCCCGACAGTGTCCTTTAAACGAGCAGATCCTGGGTCCGAGGGCCAACACCCTGGACTAGACTCTTCAGGCCCCTCCGACTGGAACTGCAGGTTTGTGGGAGGAAGACTGTACCTGTCCATCATCTTGGACGGGATCACAATCCCTGCCCTGCTGGACACTAGATCTCAGGTGACCATCATACCTGATGTCCTGTATAATAAGTTTTGGTCCATGGACAGTCTCCAGCCCCCGAGCCCTGACTTTGCTGTGTATGCCTCTAATGGTCTCCCTGTTGATATACTCGGAGCCAAAAACGTGGACGTAAAGGTGGGCAGAGTGGAGCTGAAGGACCAGGGACTCTTAGTAGTAAAAACTGTAAATGAGGAAAATGGCTTAAATGTGGTTTTAGGTACAAACATTATCAGTAACTGTCTGGGAGAAGTTGTGTTTTTGCTCCAACAGCTCGCTGAAGTTGCCAAGCCAAAGCAAAAGGGAGTGATCCAGGGGGAGATCCGGGCCCTGATGTGCCAGCAGCAAGCGAAGCTGACAGATGGTGAAATTGGTAATGTACGGGTAACAGACCCGAACCTCATTGTGATACCCCCAATGAGTGAAATGCTTATATGGTGTAAAGCAGCAATAGGTCTGAGAGGACAGAACTACCAAGCAGTAGTAGAGCCCCATTGTTCAGAGCACAGACCTACACTCTTAAAGGGAATCTGTCACCCCAAAAATGCCATATCAAGTAAAGATAAGGTTGAATAGAGCGTCCCATAACTAAGCTAACGGTGGGTATCATATATCATGATACCCCCGTTTTCATAGCAAAATACCTTTGTAAAGTTGGTGATTGAATATGTCAATCACTGCAGTCAGGTCAGGAGGGCGGCGGTTTTCATGTCCTCCCCGCCCCGCTCCTCGTCATCTGTTTCGTATCGCCGTCTGTGAATACCACAGACGGCGTTAGTTTCCCGAAATTGCGCAATTCAAAATTCTGCGGGCGCTAGTATTTCCTTGCCCCGGAAATCCTGCTTGCCTTGGACGACTTCCGGGGCAAGGAAAGACTAGCGCATGCGCTGTAGTAATTTTATGCTTTGCCCACTGCTGGGCAAAGCATACTGCGCATGCGCCGGCAGAATTTTGAATTGCGCAATTGCGGGAAACTAACGCCGTCTGTGGTATTCATAGACGGCGATACGAAAGAGATGATGAGGAGCGGGGCGGGGGAGGACATGAAAACCGCCGCCCTCCTGACCTGACTGCAGTGATTGACACGTTCAATCACCAACTTTACAAAGGTATTTGCTATGAAAACGGGGGTATCATGATATATGATACCCACCGTTAGCTTAGTTATGGGACGCTCTATTCAGCCATATCTTTACTTGATATGGCATTTTTGGGGTGACAGATTCCCTTTAACTGCTAGAGGGGTAGTGGAAGTACGAAATGGGAGGGTACCAGTACGTCTTCTCAACTGGGGAGAAGATGAAGTGAACTTACCACGATATGCCACTGTTGCTAAATTACATACCATAGATAACAACTTCATTCTTATGACGGAGTCCTTAGCCTCCCACCAATCAGTGGAGGATAATGACCCAGCAACCCAAGTGGAGGATTGGTGTCAGCTAGTGTTGAGCAATACGATACTGCAAATATCGGGTATCGGCCGATATTAGCTGTATCGGACTTTCGATTCCGAGTTCCGATATTGTCGTCTTATCGGATACCGGAATCGGAATTGTCACTGTCACTGTCAGTGTCCGTCGGTCGGGTCTGTCAGGAGTCAGCGGCACTTACCTGGCAGAAGATCTCCGGCGGTCATGGCCTGGACTGCTTGATGGCCGCCATCATCTTTCCCCGGCGGTCACATGCAGTTTCTCGCGATAACTGCAGTGACTGCTGGGTAATCCGGGCCGTAAAGCAGTCAGTCCGATGACGTCACCGCCGGGGAAGCAGGTAATCAGCTGTGCTGCGTCGCGATGACAGGCTCTGCCTGTCATTGCGATGTAGCAGAGCTGGATCGTCGTGGGACAGTCGTTACTATGGACTGCGTCGGACAGGTGGTATACTGTTGGTTTGTTTTTTTCCTTTTTTTACAGGAGATCGATGGCGTTGCAGGAATGAGAGTATAATAAAATTAATGAAAACTGTGTTGTCTCTTTTATTTCATTAAAAGACTTTTTTCTTGCTTTGTCTTTTTTTTATACATTTAAAAACTTTGGGATTAATAATGGATCGGTGTCTTATTGACGCCTATCCATTATTAACCGGGCTTATTGTCACCGTGCAATCAACGGTGACATTAACCCCTTATTACCCCACTTGCCACCGCTACTGGGCAGTGGGAAGAGCCGGGTAAAGTGCCACAATTGGCACATCTTTTGATGCGCCAAATGTGGGGCTGCTGTAGCCTGGTATTATCAGGCTGTTGAGGGCCAAAATCCATGGGCCTTGACAGTCTTTTAATACCAGGCCGCAGCAGTCTGCATTTTACTTGGCTGGTTAACAAAAATAGGGGGACCCCTATGCCGTTTTTTTTTCGAGGGGATCCCCTATTTTTGTTAACCAGCCAAGCTAAGCAGACTGCTGTGGCCTGGTATTATCAGGCTGGCAAGGTCCATGGATATTGGATCCTTACCAGCCTGAAAAACCAGGCCTCAGCAGTCTGCTTCATCTGGCTGGTTAACAAAAATAGGGGGGACCCCACGCCAATTTTTTTTCGAGGGGATCCCCTATTTTGTTAACCAGCCAAGATATGCAGACTGCTGTGGCCTGGTATTATCAGGCTGGCAAGGTCCATGGATCTTGGCTCCTTACCAGCCTGAAAAACCAGGCCTCAGCAGTCTGCTTCATCTGGCTGGTTAACAAAAATAGGGGGGACCCCACGCCAAATTTTTTCGACGGGATCCCCTATTTTTGTTAACCAGCAAAGATAAGCAGACTGCTGTGGCCTGGTATTATCAGGCTGGCAAGCAGGGTCGGACTGAGCCACCGGAGAAACCTCCGGTGGGCCCCAGCTCCTGCGTGGTGGGCCCTGATTTGAAAGGATAGGTCGCGGGGCAGAGGGGGCGGCGGCCCCGGGCCCCGCTCTCTGAGGGGGCCCACCCGGAGCTACGCTACAGTAACTGTATCGGCGTGCACAGCACGCCGATACAGTTACATTCTGTGGCAGAGCAGGGAGAATCGATCTTCCTGCTCTGCCGCCCAGAAGCTATGGGGCCTGAACAGGCATTGGGGGGGCCCGGTGCCAGCAGTGGGACCCCCACCCGTCATCGGAGGGTCAGCTGTATCGGCATCCAGCCGATACAGCTGACCGCATAGAGAGAGAAGGAGCGAGCGCTCCTTCTCTCCCATAATCCCCCTCTCAGCGTCTGACAGCGGGCGCGATGACATCACCTGCCGGCGCCCGCTGTCAGGCGCTGAGAGGGAGAACAGTGAGCAGCACAGGAGCCGGGAGGTGAGTATTGTTTTTTTTTTTTTTTAATGGGGGTGCATTATACTACAGAGGCTGTATATGGGGGTGCATTATACTACAGAGGCTGTATATGGGGGCTGCATTATACTACAGAGGCTCCATATTGGGGTGCATTATACTACAGAGACTCCCTATGGGGATGCATTATACTACAGAGGCTGCCTATGGGGGTGCATTATAATATAGCGGCTGCCTATGGTGGTGCATTATATTATAGACTCTGCCTATGGGGGTTTATTATAATATAGAGGCTGCCTATGGGGCTGCATTATACTATATTGAGGACTATCTGGTGTATTATGCTGTATGGATGCTATCTAGGGGCCATCATACAGTGTTGGACCCATTAAATAGTTTGGGGACATTAAGGGGTCAGTATATATCCAGTGAGGGGCATTATTCTGTGTATAGGGGAGATGTACAGGGGGAGACTTGGGACATTATTAAATGTAAAGTGGACACTTATTGTTATAGGGGAACTCGGGTTACTGTGACTGTCAAAGGGGCACACAGGGCATTATTACAGTCTAGGGGACAAAATATGGTCACTGTTTTCTAGGGCACTTGCACCCGGCATTACTATATTCTAGAGGGGATGCAAAAGATTATAGGGACACATACGGCAGCAGCAGCTCAGTATTGGGGTATCAGGTGCAGTAATAGGGACACATACGGCAGCAGCGGCTCAGTATTGGGGTATCAGGTACAGTAATAGGGACACATACGGCAGCAGCGGCTCAGTATTGGGGTATCAGGTACAGTAATAGGGACACATATCGGCAGCAGCGGCTCAGTATTGGGGTATCAGTGGCCAGTAATAGGGACACATATGGCAGCAGGGTCAGTTTGGGGTATCAGGTGCAGAAATGGGAAAATATGGCAGAGCGCTCAGTATTGGGGTAATCAGCAGGTAGGAGTTTGGCAGGTGAGAAGTCAATTGTGACAGACGTGCTAAATATGAAAGGAAATTGTCTTGTGTATCTCAGTGGTCCTGGCTGGAGATGTCATGTCGTTGGCAATGGAAAAGAAATGAAAAGTGAACAATTCCATTAGAAAGAACATCAGCGGTAAGTCATTATCTGTACCTGTGCTGTAATCTATTATATGTTCTGTAGGACTGGTATTATTTACCACAGACCATATGGCGGTAATATCAATATTGGTCTTTTTATATATAGATTATTTTTGGCAACAGCGCGGTCATTTGCTGAGGTTTTCTGATTAGGGGCCCACTCAGAAGTTTCGCCCCCACTAAACCAAAACCCTAGCTATGCCTCTGGCTCTCTCTCTAGTCTTTCCTTTCTCTCTAGTCTTTCTCGCTCTCTGTTCTTTCTTTCTCGCTCTCTGTTCTTTTTTCTCTCTGTTCTTTCTTTCTCTCTCTCTTTTCTTTCTTTCCTCTCTTTCTTTCTCTGTTTGTTCTTTCTCTCTCGCTGCTCTTTCTTTCTTTTCCTCAGTACCAGCCACTGTGCCCTCATTACCAGTCAGTGTGATCAGCAGTGCTAAATGGGTACGCTTGGGGCCAGGATATGGGTGTGATTAGCTGTTAAATGGTGTGGTCTGGGCGTGGCCTAAAATTTGCAGCGACGCCCTACGCGCGCCGCAGCCTTTAACCCTCTTTCCTGTCTTCAAAATTTGGGAGGTATGCTGTATGACCTCACTACAACTTCTGGCCATGCTCCTGATGAGCGCGACGGATGGTCTCCTGAGGGATCTCCTCCCACACCTGGACTAAAGCATCCACCAACTCCTGGACAGTCTGTGGTGCAACGTGGCATGGCGTAAAATTTGCTGCAGCAGGCACAGCGTGCCACAGCCTTTGTCCCTCTTTCCCTTCTTCAAAGGTTGGGAAGTATGATGGTGGGCCCAAGAATATTTTTTCTCTGGTGGGCACAAGGTACTCCAGTCCGACGCTGCTGGCAAGGTCCATGGATATTGGCTCCTTAACAGCCTTAAATACCATGCCTCAGCAGCAGGGGCGTACATAGAAATCATGGGGCCCCATAGCAAAAGTCTGAATGGGCCCCCCCCAAAAAAAAAAACCCAGAGCCATTGCCAGCACAGTGAGGGGACACATTAAACAAAAAAATTTATTATGCCCCATAGATTGTGCCCCCATAGATGCTCCATAGTGTAGGCCCTTATGCTGCCTCAGCTGCTGCAACCAAAAAAAAAAAAGACATACTCACCTTTTGTGTAGCCCTGGTATTTAAGGTACACAATACCAGGAGGATGAGTGGAGAGGTAACGGTTAAGGGCTTTACATGACATCACATACACTTCGGACACACCCAGCAGGGGTGTAGAGGGGTGTGGTTTTGAGCACAAGAGAGTCTGGTAGTGTCTCCTGAGGTGGAGGGAGAGAGAACGAGTGCCTGTCTGGAGCACCAAGATTCCTGTCGATTCAGAGAGACAGTACAGTAGTGGAGGCTAGTACAGGTGAGCCAGTTCACCTTAGCCTAGTCAGTGCTGAGATTGAGAGTTTGAGCAAGTCGAAGGGCGCAGTGGAAGAGAACAGAAAAGTGCCATAGGTATAGGATACCTGCACATTGTCACCGGTCACTGGAGACCGAAGTGTCACTATAGCTTCACGCATAGTGGTAAAAGAACCAGAGGCTTACTGGACCTTAGGTTACAGAAAGCAGCCCTTGGAGTGTCAGTACGTAACAGGGGTCAGGTGGAATAGGAACTTTGAGCCTGATCAGCAAAAGTAAGAACCTAGTTCCATCACTGGAAGGCTCCGACCACAAAACTGACCGGGCAGAACAGCTTTGGAGAAGCTGGAGTTTCAGGAGGGAACTACGCTTTACGCTGGTTGGACTCATCATCATTGGAAAGTTAAGGAGGCCCCTAACTTGCTCAGCCGTTGCCTCAAAACTCATCCTCCATCAACCCCATCAGCCTCCCTGGGACCTGCCTAACCATCTTACAAGTAAAAGGTATGGAAAGACGCTGACGGTGTGAGACTGAGTTATTTAATTGCATGCCTGCACAACCCCACCATAACTATCGACCTGAGGGAAAAGTCCCACCTGTAGGGGACCCGACATCTAGCTGCCTCACCATCCCCTCAGAGATCTACAGCAGCGCTGGTACAAATTACCAGAGACTACAGGTGGCGTCACGAACTGTAAATATATCTATCCCCTGTAAATATTCCCCCCAACATACGCCAGACCGCCAGGGCCACAGACCGAGCCACCGCTACCCGTGACAACCCCATAGACTTCCATGGGCTCGGCTCTGAGTACCCCATTGCTCTGGTAATCCACAATTGTGGTGGCGGGTCGATACACTTTCGTCGCTGGGGGCCAGGTGCCGGTGTCCTGAGCAGGGGGTGACACCAGGTGCCGATGTCACCGCTCGCTCAGGGCCCCGGCACCTGAGATATTTATCTGTCCTCTCTCCACTGCTGAGTGCCGCTGTCTTCGGGGTCCTCCAGCAGTGAACGATCAGGCAGAGGGCGCGGCGCGCACTAACGACGTCATCGCGCCCTCTGACCTGAACATTGCAGCAAGAGGACGCGAGCAACAGTGGAACGGGACAGGTAAATATCCCTTATACTCACCCTTCCGCCGGCGCGGTCTGTGCAGCCCCTGCTCTTCTCCCACGGTCTCTGCCGCCAGTGTTCAGCGGTCACGTGGGACAGCTCATTAAAGTCATGAATATGTGCGTATTCATGACTGTAATGAGCGGTACCACCTGACCGCTGAACACAGGCGTCGGAGACCGTGGGAGAAGAGCAGGGGCTGCAGAGACCGCACCAGGAGGGGTGAGTATATAGAAGAGCTGTGTTCCCCCTTCCCCGCCGACCCCCTGGTAGTACTGTGTCAGCACAGCTACCCGACCATCGAGGGCCCCCTCACCTGTCCGGGCCCCATAGCAGCTGCTTGGTCTGCTTCATTCACGGTACGCCACTGCTCAGCAGTCTGCTTCATCAGGCTGGTTAACAAAAATAGGGGGGACCCGACGCCATTTTTTTTTCGAAGGGAACCCCTATTTTGTTAATCAGTTCCCTCTGACGTCACTGATTGTGTCCCTGGCTGACCTGAAGTGAAAGTGGAAAGCAATCAATTAAGCTTTCCACTTCCTCTCCTGTCAGCCAGGAGAGGAACTCATTCATTTGGGGGTTTACTGTGAGGCTGCAGCATTAGCTGCGGTCCCTGCAGTAAACATTAACCCTTTCTGAAGGATTACACCGTGGGACCTGACTGTGCATGGGATAGGTAAGAATAATTTTGCTTTTTATTTTATTTTTATTACAGGAAATGGTTTTTGCTGTCAAATAAAAGATGGTCAAAAACATGTGTCTTTATTTCATTAAAATGAATTTTAATTAAAGTGTGTGTTTTATTTTTATTTCATGCAATAGGATTAATAATTGATAGTTGTCTAATTGACAGCTCTCAATTATTAACCTGGCTTAAGGTCACCTTTCAATTGCAAGGTGGCTTTAACCCCATATTAACCCATTCGCCACCGCTACAGGGCAATGGGAATAGACGGGCAAAGTGCCAGAAAGGGCGAATCTAATTATAGATTTGTCTTTTCTGGGGTGTCTGGGGGCAGATGTTAGTAGCCAGGGGGGGCCAAAAATAATGGTCCCTCTCTGGGCTATTATTATCTGCCCCCATTCGCTGGCTTTGTCTGTCTGGTTGCGAAAATAGGGCGGGAGCCCACGCATTTTTTTTAAACAATTTTACACCTCATATATATATATATATATACATGTCATTGAATTTGTGACACATATATATATATATTTATATTTATAGTTCATACACTTCTACATAGTATAATAGCTGCTAATTCAATTGCCGGCTTTTGTGAAAATGCAGAACCCGACATGAAATGACACTTGGTGTACATAGGGTTAACCATGTCCTTTGCTATCTGATTTGCACAAACAATTACATCAGTCTATGTGTGCAAAATTTCACACCTGTAGGGGTTAATTAAAGGTGTAAATTCGTAGCAAAAAAGTCAGTTTTTTTTACAACGAATTTACAACTTTAATTAACCCCTACAGGTGTGAAATTTTGCACACATATACTGATGTAATTGTTTGTGCAAATCAGATAGCAAACGACATGAAAAGACATGGTTAACCCTATGTACACCAAGTGTCATTTCATGTCGGGTGCTTCTGTCTTTTCACAGAAGCCGGCTTTACCCGGCAATTGAATCAGAGGCTATTTTACTATGTAGAAGTGTATAAACTATACATATATGATATATATATATATATATATGTCACAATGACATGTATATATATATATTATATATATATATATGTATTCTATGTGTGTATATTTTGTGTTTACAAGGAAAGAAAGTGTTTTTTTAGTTGCGATATTTTGTTCCCATAGACTTACATGGGACTTCCGTATCGGAATCGGATATCGCCAATATTTAGTGATATCGGCGATACCATTCCGATCCGATATTTTTGGATATCGGAAAAGTATCGCTCAACTCTAGTGTCAGCAGCTCCATGTCGGGACAGACACCACTCCAGCCCACCAGAAACAGGGAGTACTTCGAGTGGTACAGGTGTACACACAGGTATTTAGCAAATACCCACTTGACTTTGGGACAATAAAGGGAGTGCAACACCATATCCCTACAGGCAACCATCCCCCCATTAAAGAGCGGTACAGGCCTATACCTCCAGCACACTACCAGAAAGCCAAGGAGATGTTGCGTGACATGAAGGAAGCAGGGGTGATAAGGGATAGTTGTAGTCCCTGGGCAGCACCTCTAGTCCTAGTCAGGAAAAAGGACGGAAGCATGAGAATGTGTGTAGATTACAGACAAGTGAATCGCATTACACATAAGGATGCATACCCTTTACCACGCATTGAAGAATCCTTAGCTGCCTTAAAAACTGCTAACTACTTTTCCACCCTTGACCTCACTAGTGGGTACTGGCAAGTAGCTGTGGCTGAGGAGGATCGGGAGAAGATGGCTTTCACCACCCGATGGGACTCTGTGAGTTTGACAGGATGCCGTTTGGACTCAGCAGTGCCCGGGAACGTTCCAGAGAGTGATGGAGAGTTGCCTGGGACATCTCAACTTTGAAACCATGTTGCTGTACCTGGACGATGTAATTGTGTACTCCAAGATGTATGAAGATCATCTGAAGCACCTGGCAGAGGTATTCGAGTCACTGTCAAGTACGGGATGAAACTGAAGCCTTCAAAGTGGCATCTGCTCAAACAAAAGGTACAGTACTTGGACATATTGTCAGCTCAGAAGGAGTAGCGCCAGACCCCGAGAAGGTCACTGCCATCCAGAAATGGCCGGAGCCGAAGAATCTCAAGGAGGTGCGCCAGTTCCTGGGACTGACAGGTTACTACCGGAGGTTTGTAAGAGGACTACACCAAGAAAGCAGCACCTCTGCAGGACCTCCTGGTAGGACAATCCCTCAAGAGCAGAAATTCTCCATTCCACTGGGGTAAAGAACAAGCTGAGGCATTCAAGGAGATGAAGGAGATCCTGACAGGCGATGAGATCTTAGCCTATCCTGACTACAGCCAGCCGTTCCTGCTGTACACTGATGCCAGCAATGAAGGATTGGGAGCTGTCCTCAGTCAGAAGCAAAATGGCCTCAGAAAATCATCGCATATGCAAGCAGGAAGCTCCGCCCGACCGAGAGAAACCCAGAGAACTATAGCAGCTTCAAGTTGGAGTTCCTGGAGCTGGTCTGGGCCATTACAGAAAGATTCAAGCATTACCTAGCCTACAGCAAGTTCACTGCTTACACGGACAATAACCCCTTGACACATCTTGAAACAGCTAAGCTGGGAGCCATGGAGCAACATTGGATGGCTCGGCTGTCGAACTATCAATTCACAATCAAGTACAGGGTGGGCCGTAAGAATGCCAATGCTGATGCCTTGTCCAGAATGCCGCATGAATCTGACACGGAAGAGGAATTAGATGACCTAGAAGAGATTGAGCTACCTGCATTCCACAGAAATAGGATGATCCACGAGCAACGAGCCTGCAGGAGGCAGCGTGGTAAGACGTTAAACCCTTTACCTCACCACAGCTGGAAGGAGACCCAGGACAGTGACCCGGTTGTCAGCCCAAGAACCAAGGTACGTCAACCCAAGAACCCATGAGATGGTATGGCAGATAGTAGTCCCCAGAACGGACATCCAGATGGTGTTGGAAGCCTACCACGATCGAGCGGGGCACTTTGGCTGGAAGAAGCTGGAAACCCTGCTGAAGTGTCGTTTCTACTGGGTGGGAATGCGCAGTTCCATCGAGAAATGGTGTAAAAACTGTGTGTCCTGTAGCCTCCGAAGAAAAGACTACAGCAGCCAGAAAGCACCCCTGCAACCCATCAAGACGACTCGTCCCTTGGAGATCGTGGCCTTGGACCATGTCAAGTTGTCACCCAGCCGGTCAGGATACTCATATGCCCTGACCATGGTGGATCACTACTCCAGGTTCCTGGTAGTCGCCCCTGTCAAAGATCTGACAGCTGAAACAGCAGCAAAGACGTTTCAAGCGTATTTCTGCAGACCCCATGGATATCCAGAGCAAGTGTTAACTGATCAGGGTCCTGCCTTTGAAGCCGAGTTGTTTAAAGAGTTCTGTCATTTGTACGGATGCAAGAAGATAAGAACCACACCGTACCACCCCCAAACAAATGGTCTTTGTGAAAAGATGAATCACATTGTCATTGATCTGCTGAAGACGGTACCACTGGAGGAGAGGAATCGGTGGCCAGACCTACTACCTGACCTGGTAGATCTGTACAATCACATACCTGTGAGTTCCACCAATTGCATCTCCAGTCTACCTTATGCGGGCAAGACCAGGAAAGCTGCCCATGGATTTGGAAGTTGGTGTTGTAGAACCAGAAGCTGATATTACTACTGAAGATTGGAATACGAACCGACAGGAACAGTACAGGAGAGTACAAGCCTGCGTGGAAGATAGTCTCAGTAAAGTAAGGGAAAAACAAGAGCAAAACTACAACAAAAGTGCGCCAGCTGAACCTTTTGTACCTGGAGAAATTGTGCTGAAAAGAAAAAGAAGAATGTACAAACTAGACGATCAATGGGAAAAAGAGCCATATGTCATGCAAGATTCAAAGTTTGACAACAGGAAAACCTGTACCATTAGCAAAGATGGAGGAAAGACGACCACCACTGTATCAAGAGACCACCTAAAACTGTGTCCAGACATGTTAAAACTTCACGAAGAAGAACTTGTTATAGACAAAGAGAAACCAGGTGAAGTCATACACACGGACTTAGGAGATTTTCCTGCAGATTGGCCTTGTATCGGGGACGCTGTGATAATTCCAGTACTTCAATTTTACCAACCACAAGAAGCACTCCAACGTCAAGTTGTGCCAGTTGTCGCAGAAGGAATAGTTCAAGAGGAACCTGCTCCTGAAGCATCTCAAGAAATAGAGTCTCGAGAAGTGGAGTCTCAAAACGTGGAAACTTCGGATGTTTGGTCTCAGTAAGAAGAATCCCCTGGCGAAACAGAACCGCATCGCCCAGCCGCAAGTATGCTTGCCAGATCCCTAGAGAGGTTAAGGCAGTATTACAGTTTACCGGCACGTAGGACAGATAGGTCAAATGCTACCATACCTGACGCAATACCACGTAGGTCAGTACGCACGACAAAAGGAAAGTTACCTGTTAGGTACCAAGAGTAGACCTAGCAAATGTAAGCCAGTAAACAAGTGTCCAAGTGTTTAAATGTATATAAGAATTGTGTAAATATCTGTATATATGTTACTTGTATTTATTGTAACGTTTGAAGAGTACTCACCTCCCGCAAGGGAAGAGTTATTGTTATTGTTTATGTTAATGTTATATAAAAAATTATTTCTTTTCAGCCCGGGAGTGCTGATGATAACTAGGGGGGGATGTGTAGCCCAGCACATGTTCCCAGGTGGATGCATCAAAGGTAAACCCACAGAGATCTATATGCACACAACACATCTGCACTATTCCCTAGATCCACCAGAGGGAGCCCTTTTGCAGTTTATAAAGGCAGTGTAGACACGTGAGTTGCCTCAGATTTCAGGTTACCTCAGACAAGATCAGAAGTCTAGCTACCTCAGAACACCAGAGATCTCAAGTCACCTCAGATCAGTGAGAGATGAGTTCTGTGAGAGAGAGAGGGTTACTGAAAGACTGAAGACTACAGCGTATACTCAGTTTACTGTGTGGAGTCCAGTAAGAGTGGAGGGAGATAGCCACTTCAGCCTGGTCAGAACTAAGTCAACTGAGGTAGTTTCAGTGAGCAAGCATGCCGACGCTTTGAGAGCGGTGAAGAGAAAGGAGAATCTGCCATCTACTGCTAGTGTGTGCTTATGCTGAAGGTCGAAATAGGACGAAAGGCAAGTGGAAGAAAAAGAGAGTGACAGAGGTTGAAACAGCATTGATCGCTAACCTCTACTCTGCACCAGCGGACACCGGGTCTGAGCTTGCTAGCATCTACACGACTAGTAGGAGATACCGGAGACCCTGTGGGGACTTCATGTCGCAGGTGCCCATCAGTGCTGAGACGTAACCGGGGTCAGGAAGACAGGAGTCTAGCAGGGCCCTGCATACAGAGACACTGTTCTATCCATGAGAAGGCTTCACCACAAAGTCAGCCGGGCGTATAACTGAAGACAGAGTTAGACTTCGTTCTATACAGGTCAGAAACTCACACACATACAGGAGAACGGAGGCCCTACACCTTCTCAGTGGGATTACTGGACGTGCATCCTCCACCCTGCCAGCTTCCCGGGACGTGCCTGCAACTATACCATCAGTAAAGGTACAGAAAGAGACTTTTGTGTGTGTGTCTGCCTTATTGCTCCCGCACCCCTACACCGCCATATACCCTGAGGGATCCAGTCTTGCCTGTGGAAGACTTAACACCTTGCTGCACAGTAACAACCCCTCAGAGGATTTACCCTGCAGCGCTGGTCACCCTGACCAGGTACCACAGGTGGCGTCACGAACAAACTGTATATATCCTTTAATCCCCTGTAAATATCCCACATTTTATGGTGATCGCCCAGGGCAACGGACCGAGCTGCGCTACCCGTGACATCCCCCATTGAAGTGAACGGGCTCGGTGCCGAGTACCCCACAGGCCCTGGCTGTGAGACTCATATGCTTGAAGCATGATATGTGGGAAAAGGTTGAAAAGTTCCAGGGGGCCGAATACTTTCGCAAGGCACTGTATACAATTATTGTAGCGTCATACATGGGCTCCTAAGTAGTGTTGAGCATTCCGATACTGCAAATATCGAGTATCGTTCCGATATTTTCGTCATATCGGATACCGGAATCGGAATGTTCCTGTCACTGTCAGTGTCCGTCGGTCGGGCTGTTCAGGAGTCAGCGGCACTTACCTGGCAGAAGATCCCCGGTGGTCACGTCCTGGACTGCTTGATGGCCGCCATCATCTTCTCCCTGGCGGTCATGTGCAGTTTCTCGCAATAACTGCACGTGCTGCCGGGTAATCGCGGCCGTAAAGCAGTCCGATGACGTCACCGCCGGGGAAGCTGGTAAGCAGCTGTGCTGCGCCGGGATGTCAGGCTCTGTCTGACATTCCGATGTAGCAGAGCTGGATCGTCGTGGGACACTCGTTACTATGGACTGCATCGGACAGGTGGTATACTGTTGGTTTGTGTTTTAACTTTTTTTACAGGAGATCGATGGCGTCGCAGGAATGAGAGTAATAAAATTAATGAAAACTGTGTTGTCTCTTTTATTTCATTAAAATACTTTTTTCTTGCTGTGTCTTTTTTTTAAACATTTAAAAACTTTGGGATTAATAATGGATCGGTGTCTTATTGACGCCTCTCCATTATTAACCGGGCTTATTGTCACCGTGCAATCAACGGTGACATTAACCTCTTATTACCCCACTTGCCACCGCTACAGGGCAAGTGGGAAGAGCCGGGTAAAGTGCCACAATTGGCACATCTTTTGATGCGCCAAATGTGGGGCTGCTGTAGCCTGGTATTATCAGGCTGTTGAGGGCCAAAATCCATGGGCCTTGACAGTCTTTTAATACCAGGCCGCAGCAGTCTGCATTTTACTTGGCTGATTAACAAAAATAGGGGGGATCCCCACGCCATTTTTTTTTTCGAGGGGATCCCCTATTTTTGTTAACCAGCCAAGCTAAGCAGACTGCTGTGGCCTGGTATTATCAGGCTTGCAAGGTCCATGGATATTGGATCCTTACCAGCCTGAAATACCAGGCCTCAGCAGTCTGCTTCATCTGGCTGGTTAACAAAAATAGGGGGGACCCCACGCCATTTTTTTTCGAGGGGATCCCCTATTTTTGTTAACCAGCCAAGATAAGCAGACTGCTGTGGCCTGGTATTATCAGGCCGGAAAGGTTCATGGATCTTGGCTCCTTAACAGCCTGAAAATCCAGGCCTCAGCAGTCTGCTTCATCAGGCTGGTTAACAAAAATAGGGGTGACCCCATGCCATTTTTTTTCGAGGGGATGCCCATTTTTTGTTAATCAGTTCCGTCACTGATGGTGTCCCTGGCTGACCTGAAGTGAAAGTGGGAAGCAATCAATTATGCTAACCACTTCCTCTCCTGTCAGCCAGGAGAGGAGCTCATTCATTCGGGGGTTTACCGTGAGGCTGCAGCATTAGCTGGGGTACCTGCAGTAAACATTAACCTTTTCTGATGGATTACAACCTGACTGTGGGACCTGACTGTGCATCGGATAGGTAAGAATAATTTTGCTTTTTTATTTTATTTTTATTACAGGAAATGGTTTTTGCAGTAAAATAAAAGATGGTCAAAACAAAGTGTTTTTATTTCATTAAAATGATTTTTATTAAAATGTGTGTGTTTTATTTCTATTTCATGCAATAGGATTAATAATTGATAGTTGTCTAATTGACAGCTCTCAATTATTAACCTGGCTTAAGGTCACCTTTCAATAGCAAGGTGGCTTTAACCCCTTATTAACCCATTCGCCACCGCTACAGGGCAATGGGAATAGACGGGCAAAGTGCCAGAAAGGGCGAATCTAATTATAGATTTGCCTTTTCTGGGGTGTCTGGGGGCAGATGTTAGTAGCCGGAGGGGGGCCAAAAATAATGGTCCCTCTCTGGGCTATTATTATCTGCCCCCACTCGCTGGCTTTGTCTGTCTGGTTGAGAAAATAGGGCGGGAGCCCACGCATTTTTTTTCAACAATTTTACACCTCATATATATATAATGTCATTGAATTTGTGACACATATATATATATATATTATATATTTATAGTTCATACACTTCTACATAGTATAATAGCCGCTAATTCAATTGCCGGCTTTTGTGAAAATGCAGAACCCGACATGAAATGACACATGGTTTACATAGAGTTAACCATGTCATTTCAAGTTGTTTGATATATTGTTTTCACTAACAATACATGAGTGTATGTGTGCAAAATTTGACACATGTAGGGGTTAATTAAAGGTGTAAATTCGTAGCAAAAAATCTGTTTTTTACAACGAATTTACACCTTTTATTAACCCCTACAGGTGTGAAATTTTGCACACATACACTCATGTAATTGTTTGTGAAAACCAGATATCAAACTACATGAAAAGACATGGTTAACTCTATGTAAACCATGTGTCATTTCATGTTTGAATGCTTCTGATTTTCACAAAAGCCGGCATTACCCGGCAATTGAATCAGAGGCTATTTTACTATGTAAAGTGTATGAACTATAAATATATGTATATATATATGTCACAATGACATGTATATATATATATGTATTCTATGTGTGTATATTTAGTGTTTACAAGGAAAGAAAGGGTTTTTTTTAGTTCCGATATTTCTGTCCCATAGATTGCATTGGATTTCCGATATCGGAATCGGGAATCGCCGATACTTTTTGGGTATCGGCGATACCATTCTGATCCGATACTTCTTGATATCGGGAAGTATCGCTCAACACTACTCCTAAGTTTAACAATTGTTGAGTTATTTCACTGTCCCTAGATGACACAGGCTATACACTCCAAGTACAGAGAAATAAGGACTGAGCTGGTATTTTGTACTTCATGTTGCTTCCAAGCTTGGTAACCAGTATCAGCTTTGAAGAAAGCTCCTTAACATCTCACATCCAGTATTACCCCAGGATTGACTAGATTGGAAATATGACCTATTTTGAGGTCCAGGTAAGTGTTTTTGCAGCTCTTGACTAATCCATGCTAGCTGCAGTGCATACCACCCACCATGATGCTTGGGAGTGAACATGAGAGACGAGACATCATTCATCACTTGGAACAACAGTGGACCAAAGATGCTTCTGAATCCCAAAAAGTCAAAATCATCTGGAAATATGTATACAATAAAACTTACAGTAACTTATCCAGCAAATAAGCATTATATCACATATTAAACATAACATGATGCATTAACTTTCTAGTGAAGTAGTAGAAGATGTCAAAAAAAAGCATCGGATCTCTGTGCTCCTTACAAATAAACATATAAATACGGTACATTTATCTTTGGTTGTCAAAATCAAAAACATTTTAATGAAATTATTTGAAAGTTTATATTTTTGGTTAGCACTTTACTGTATATAATCAATTAATTAATTTACATGAGGGTTGTCAGGCAGTCTGATGTCCAGATGTCTTTTTCGATTTTGCCTTTATTTTTGCAATTACCATTTGTTGACTAATAAACCAATCTAGTGAAATTAGGTGATATTTGCTCACAAAACATTAACTAGCGGGCTAAAACTATAGGGGTAAAATATCTTCATGATGTTCTTTTTCAAGTCTGTTGACAAACGTTTATAAAAAAAACAAATCCAATTTTGTAAAATGTGTTCGGTCATGATAAGATGTGAAATCCCTCAAATATCATCTGTGGAACTCAGGAGGAAAGACGACAATGCTGGAGAAGATAAAGTGCGATAATTACATTAGTCAACATGCTATATGTGATTGTCAGCCACACACACTGGATTAGATGGATTATTATTGCGAGGCTCCATGAGTGGATCAGTTTGGCGAGTCTTTTTGAAAGAAAACTGTGTCATAAAATTAGTAATAGAAAAAAAAAATCCCAAATTTGCAAATCTAAAGAAACCATTGGAATGGCATAAAAAGGTAATACTAAATTATAAAAAAAAATTAATGGAGCTTCCTTTGATTTTGTAAAATTGTTCAGATTTTTTTTTAAATTCTTAAAGTTGTTTTTCTTTTTATGTCTTAAAGACAGGAACGAACGATAAAGAGAGTTCTGCCAATATGGGCAATAGATATATCAGAATCGTTGAGACCTCAGGAGATTAGTTGATTGAAGAGCAGGCTACAATGTAAAGTATTCCGCTTTGATCAAGGCATTTAGTTACAGGACTGAAGAAGCAACCTGAACCACTGCTTGTACTTATTTTACTTTTTGATACTTAACCCTTTCTGGATGGTGCAATTTTTTATTTTTGCACTTTTTATTTTTGCCTCTCCTTTCAAAAGCCATAACTTTTTTTATTTTTCTGTTCACATAATCATATAAGTGATTGTTTTTTTGTGGGACAATTCGTACTTTTGAAAGACGAAATTAATTTTATCATGTGATGTACAGTACAGACCAAAAGTTTGGACACACCTTCTCATTTAAAGATTTTTCTGTATTTTCATGACTATGAAAATTGTACATTCACACTGAAGGCATCAAAACTATGAATTACCACATGTGGAATTATATACTTAACAAACACAACACAACTGATGGTCCCAACCCCATTTATAAGGCCAGAAATCCCACTTATTAAACCTGACAGGGCACACACGGTGAAGTGAAAACCATTTACCGGTGACTACCTCTTGAAGCTCATCAAGAGAATGCCAAGAGTGTGCAAAGCAGTCATCAAAGCAAAAGGTGACTACTTAGAAGAACCTAGAATATAAGACATATTTTCAGTTGTTTCACACTTTTTTGTTAAGTATATAATTCCACATGTGTTAATTCATAGTTTTGATGCCTTCAGTGTGAATGTACAATTTTCATAGTCATGAAAATATAGAAAAATCTTTAAATGAGAAGGTGTGTCCAAACTTTTGGTCTGCTACTGTACTCTAAAGGAGGAAAGAAATTCCAAGAGCTTTGGCGAAATAGCGAAAAAAAGTGCAATTCCACAATTCTTTTTTGTTTTTTTCCATTAACCTTGTTCGCTATATGATAAAACTGACCCGACAACATGATTCTTCAGGTCAGTATGATTATGGTGATACCAAACATGCATTTTATTTTATTTAGTTGCTGGGAAAAAAATTGTAAATTTATAAAAAAAAAATTCACTTCCGTCTGCATTTTCCAGAACACATAACATATTCATTTTTCAGGATATGGGGCTGTGCGAGGGCTTATTTTTTCATGACTTGTAGTCTTCATTTATCACCAGCTTTCTCCTCGGCTGGCTATATTTCTGATTTCCAGTTGTCTCTGAGCTAGTGGATATAGAATAGCTACTATGATGTCTCCCACACACAGCACACACAAAGATATGCTTTCTTGATCTTTTTTTCTCTGTAGCATATGAGACAGGAACCACAGCAGCAGCAAAGAGGACATTATACAGCAGTACTTAGCTGTGTTGCTGTGAATCCATCTTTAACATGGTTTGGAATCCGCTATAAAAGCTGATTGAAACTGCAGTTACTTCTGCCTGTCCTACCCTCTCCATTGAATATAATAGAAGGCATAACCTGACACCTTAGTTAGATGGCAATCTGTCTTGCTTTAGCCTAGATGGATTTTAGTTGATGGATGGATTTATAGGCAAAAGATAGGAAAAGAAGTTACTCATAGGTGGAGATTTCTCTGATAAGATATATTATAAAGAGTCTTCTATTCACTTGTACTATCAAATTATACCATTTTTTTAAACTTATGTTGAATATTTAATGACAGCTTTCATACCCATCAGCCATAAAAACTAGTAAAAAAAACCTTTTTGAATACAAGAAAACTGTTAACAATGGCAAACTACCTGTGTTAGCCGGTGGACAACTTTTGAAGTCAGCCAGCAAACTGGGTTAGGACGTGCAAAAAGTGTTGAGTTCTGGGGCTAACAAACTATCCAGTCAAAGCCAAGCAAAACCATTTTGCTTTAGCTTGGCAGTAAAAAATAGGCATGGGCCCTCTTGTTTCACACAGGCCCTGATATTTGACTGGCTTTTCTGGGTAGTGTAGCCAATTCCATAAACTGTTCTGTAGTTTTGGGGGTACGGGTTGCTGGCTGCTGTATCGAAATTTATGGTCCAAGATATGCTCCCTTGGAAAAGGGTATGCTACTTTAGTCTCTTCCAGGAGGAAGATAACAATAGGTAACAACTGCTGGTAACTACCCTGCAAGTCAATGTCTGACTCTTAAGAAGGAACCTGTGAGCAGCACTTTACTGTGAGCAACACTTTACTAAGTAAAGTGCAGACAGGGTCAAATTGGTGAGGTCATACTGATTAAAATGATGCCTCAGCTGAAGAAATTATTCTGTAGATTTTCTTTAATCTGTGTTTGAACTTTGCTTTCATTCATATCTTCGCGCATCGGGGTGTCCTAAGCACCGGTGGCTGCACATGCATAGATTGCTCAGTGCTATGTTACTATGCAGACCATTAGATGAATCTGCACAAGCGCTGCCCATGGTATAAGCTTCAAATAAAGAATAAGAAGACGCACCCAGACCCTGAAGACTCTCCCCACAGTCCCGCCCCGATTCACCAAAATATGAATACGAGGAAACTTCAAGCAAGGATTAAAGAAATTCTACAAATCGTATTTTTTTTAACTGAGGTGTCATTTTAATCAGTATGACAGCGCTAATATGGCCCTTGTCTGTTAGGTTCTCTTCAGTGAACCTTGTAAATAGGTATCCAATACACTACTCTATGTTGTTGAGGGGCAAGAATAATGAACAATCTGTCTGATGATGGATATTTGCTTAACTGCTTCCTACCTGATGACATCCCCGACTCCTCTTTTGATTAGTTGATGTGGCATCAACCATAACAATGATTTTCCGCCAGGCAAACTAATCAAAATAGGATTGTGTGATGCTGTCAAGTAGATAGCAGTTTTCAATCCTCACATCCAGAGACCACAAAATACTGACCAAGCCATTGAACTAGAGTCCTGCAAATCAATCCACTTTTCTCTTCTAAACATTATTAGTCACGTTGCAAGGTTTTGAAAGGCTCAGACATTGACTTAAAGCTCAGCTACCTCCTAGCAGTAACCCAAAGGGACATAAAAAACGTCTTTCTTCCAGCTGGAGGAGAATTGATTTTAATATCTTTTTACAAAAAACATTTCCTTCCTTATAAGTCTTTCTACACTATTTGATGGTCTTCAGAATTGTACTCTCTAGATCTTCAACAGAGATCTTTTTGACTTCTAGCCAGTAGCTTTCTTCTCACTGACAAAAAAAAAATAAAAAATCAGCTGTCTGCACATGGAACCTTTTTCCTTTTTTTCGAATCATCTGGTTTGAATTATTTGAGAGGAGTAAATTTATTCCAGTGGAATTTAATTCTTCTTGAATTCTATATTCTCTAAAGAATGTACCGTATTTTTCGGATTATAAGACGCACTTTTTTCCCCCAAATTTGGGTGGAAAATGGGGGTGCATCTTATATTGTGGATATACCTTTCCGGTCACGGTGGAGCAGGGTCCCAGGGTCGCTGCTGGAGCAGGAAAGAATGGATCGTTGCTGAAGGCTGCAGGCTGGGATGAGGGGTTGTTCGGATGTGCGGCACGCCTCTGCGGGTGTCTGGTGCTACGGGTGTCCTGTTCTGCAGGTGTCAGGTGCTGCGGGGGCTCTGCCGACATTTTGTGAAAGGCCAGAGCCCCTGCAGTTCCATGGTTTGCTTTTTCAGTGGACTCCAGAAAAATAGCCGCCGGGGGGGGTGCATGCACAGATGGAAATCTCGGGAGATGAGATCTCAGCGCTGAGATCTCATCTCCCGAGATCTTGGTGCAGAGATCTCCATCTACGCATGCATCGCCCTGGCGGTCATTTTCCCTGAGTTCACCGCATAGGAAACCATGGAACTGCGGGGCTCTGGCCTTTCACAAAATGTCGGCAGAGCCCCCGCAGCAGCACCGGACACCCGCAGCGGTGGACATCTACAGCGGCGGACACCCGCAGTATCGGACACCCACAACAGCAGATATGCACAGCGGCGGACACCCGCAGCATCGGACACCCGCAGCGGCGTGCTACACATCTGAACACCCCCTCATCCAGGCCTGTGGCCTACAGCAACTCTTCACTCTTGCTTCCTCCAGCAGTGACCCTGGGACCCCGCTTCACCGCAGCCACCACCCCTGGTAAGCAATAAGATGCATGTATTATAAGAAGCACCACCATTTTATTAAAAAAAAAATTTTTCTCTATTTTTCTCCTCCAAATTTGGGGTGCGTCTTAGTAATCCAGAGCGTCTTATAATCTGCAAAATACGGCAATTTTTGCAATTTTGTTCTTGTTTAGCAAAATGGCATCTGACCTCCATTTTTCTGAAACATAGAGGGCGAACAAATGTTAAAAAAAAGAAAACTTAATACTCACCTCATCACTTACCTCACGGTCTAGTCCTCAGGCTTCTTCATTCTGCCGGCGAGCCCCGGATCTCCACTATAGGCTACAACATTGCAATAATACAATGCAAAGGGACATCTGAGACCTGATCGCAGTCGGGAGTTCCAGCCTGTAGTAAAAAAGCCAGAGATGTGGTGCTTAAGCATGGAAATATGAGGCCCTCAAAACCAGATGGGACCTGCAGGGCAGGCGGAAAGCTGAGTGGAGGTGAGAAGTAGTTTTTTTGCATCCTACATTTATTCAATTCAGAGAACATTCAATTCAAGGGCAACAACTTTGTTGAAAATTTGATTTTGTGAGAAAATCTGCTCGACTTGGGAATACGAATCTCTCCAATCTGCTCATCTCTACTAAACATGTTTAAAGCTGATGTCAAACCTGCTTTCTTCAAGAGTAAACCACCTCTCTGCCTCTTGGCTTTCTGCTTTCCAGGTGCATTGTGCTTGGAAGATTGACAGTTTGGACCAGTGACATGGCATGGCAGCTTTGTGTCTGCTGCATCGGGGGAGTGCAGGAACACTGAGGCTGGTCGTATCCAACGATCTAGCCAGCTTTAGAGCTATGCATCCAAGCTGTCTAGCAGACAACTTACAAGTTTGTGTTCCTTCACTAAGAAACTGTCCCAACTCTTATTAACTGTAGGGATAGCTGGTAAACTCGACAACAAGCAGTAAACTAAGAAACTAAAGATCCCTCTGTTCTTGAAAACGGGGAGTATTTTAATAGGAGGTAAATTGCCAGATTGCTTGTTTTTACCAATTTTACAAATGTACCCATTTACTAAGTTGAGAGAACCCAAATAAAGGAGTTTTACTACAGGCCTAAGGACTAACAGAGAGGTAGTTGCCGATCTCTGCAAAAGCGGTCACAGTCTGATCGCTCCTGCCAGTGAATCAGTGACTTCTGCTGATGTCACCTCGACAGTACAGAAGCTTCTCTTCAGCTCATGCTAATTGACAACTGGCTCCTCACTGTCTAACAGTGGGGAGTTAGTTGTCAATCAGTTTGACAAAGGCAGTCATGCCCCATCCACATAACATCCTGGAAGAAAACCTGCTCTATTGATGTGGGGTAGCAGAATTGCTGGCAGGAGCAGTCAGTAACTTTTCTGAGCCAGCGCCGTGTAGAACAGGCAGGTAATTGTCTGTTTGCAACTACCTGTCTGTTGGTTTTTAGGTCTGTAGTAAATAAATAGTCCTGGAAAACCCCTTTAATTATATTGCAAGGCTCATTAGTGGCCAGGCAATGACTTACAGAATGCCTACTTTCAATAGGTGGTACAAGAAAGCCAGCTTTCTTCTTTTTGCAGAGAGCTAATTTGCATTTTGCAGTTGTCACACTCAACAAAATAGTTGAACATGGCATAAATGTTTGTTCTTCATGACAACTGTTTATAGATCCAGTATTCTGGTCAAGTCTCCTCCTGGAAGGAATTGACTGCAAAGTTTCGAAGGACACAGTACATTTTGTAATACACTCCTGCCTAGGAAGCTGAGCCAAATGGAGCCGTGATGTGGTATATGCAACAACGTGGCACACTCAGAGAAATTATATATGGAGAGGAAGCAGGTGTTTTACCTGGGCTGGTGTCAAGCTCAGACCTCTGAACAATTTCAGAGCAAATTCAATTCTTAAAGCGGCATCACCTTAGAGATTATATTAGCTATTAAAATTAAGTTTAAAATTCATGCCAAAGAACAAAACAACTTAAAAGAACTTTGAAATCCAGCAGGTGTTGAGCTCTTTTCCCTTCATTTTTGTTAAATCTGCCGATCCGCCTGGCAGCCATTTCCAGATGCAACATCCGAATTGTCTGCTTAGAATACGAATGTGATTCTTCCCCTCCCAGGGGTTCAGCATTGTTTATTATAATTTACTTCCCCGTATTTATTTCCTAACTGCAAAGTATGAAGAGATTACGCCACAATTTGCTGGGCTGTCATTCAGGCTGGGATAAGAAAACAGAGCGTTTCATAATTACATCTTGTTATAGTGCGGAGAAGAAAATGGGGAATCAGCCATTGTGGTTACTGGGAATGATGACAGATTTGTGCCGGGCGGCGTTTCTCATCCATAATGCAATATACAACTTCTTATCCTGTGCTTTGGTTGTCCAAAAAAAAGTCTTAAAGTAATAGATTCCCGACAGATTCCATGTAAATCGTTGTCTGATCACACATCTGGGTGTTGTTAAGATCTTACACACTTTGTAGAAACTAGTCAGCCTTTTCATCCTCCTCCGGTAACATGGAAATAATCTTCAGTCACATGTCAACTGCAATGCTTTAAACAGCTTATCATTTACGGTAAGTCAAAGTGAAGACTATGTCTATCCCTGAACACTTTTCTTTAAGACTTGCCTTTAATCTTTACTTTCCCTTACCAATGGAACTGATTATATTTATGTAATCACTGTAATTTTTTCTGTGACCATTAGATGTCTTGTATTGTAGCACATGTCGATAGAATAGATATAGAGCTGGAAGCGGGAAGTAGAGTCAGTGTGTGGCTGAAGCTACATGTAGTGTTGAGAAGCCTGTAACCCAGGAGATTGTAAGTCTAAGGCCACATTCACAAGTTCAGTATTTGTTCAGTATTTTGCATTAGTATTTGTAAGCCAAACCAGGAGTGGGTGAAAAATGCAGATTTGGTGCACCTGTTTCTATTATACTTTTCCTATGATTGTTCCACTCATGATTTTGACTTAAGCTGTAAATACTAATTTGAAATACATACCAAATACTGAACATATGAACATGACCTAAGGGCTCACTCTCATCAGAGTCAATAAAAACGGTCGGATGTTATTTCTGAAAAGTAGGACAACTGTCATGCAATTACAATGCGATGTTTCTCAGCTTTTACATACAGTAATTCTCCATGTCAGTTCAAGCTATTTTATGAACTAACAAAGCAATCTTATGTACAGATATAGATAGATAGATGAAAGATAAAAACATTGACAGACAGATAATAGATAGTGTGAGACAGTGAGGATATGTGGTGACTGGGGTGTACATTTCACCTAGGTTCTTTGCTAACTATAAGGGAAATATGTGGCTTTGTAGACCTGGTGGTAGAGAGAGGTCACTACACCTTGCATTCATTGCACACTTGCAGCTTAAACCTGAAGCCAATCAGCTGTTAATTAGGAAGCCAGAAATAGGTGTCTGCGGACACAGTCAGAGAGCTAGTTTAGCCTGGACACAGGGAGGTGTCCTGGCACAAGAAACAGTCTCCAAGAGTGTTAGAGCTGTCTTTAGCCTGGACACAGAGAGGTGTCCTGGCACAAGGAAGCAGTCTCTGTGAGAATGCATGCGGATAAGCTACTGAAGAGGAGGAGAGCCGTCTCAGTCTGGGTTAGATGTACCCCGGACACAGGAGTGTCTCTGTGAACCTCCATGCTGATGATTACTGAAGAGGAGGAGAGCCGTCTCAGTCTGGGTTAGATGTACCCCGGACACAGGAGTGTCTCTGTGAACCTCTATGCTGATGATTACTGAAGAGGAGGGGAGCCGTCTCAGTCTGGGTTAGAGGTACCCCGGACACAGGAGTGTCTCTGTGAACCTCCAGGATAATGACTACTGAATAGGAGTGGATCTCTCTCAAGTCTGGATGTCGGGTGGACCTTCAGACATAAGGAGGAGTATCTGGGAAACTCCATACTGGTAACATATATCATATGTGTTGTTTTGGGCACAGACTGATAGAGTCTGGGTTCCTGATAGAAAGGGACATTACATAAGTGTAATTTAGTGGCTAGACAAGCCTAGGTCTTTTGTTTATGCTTTGTTTTATCTGTGTGCTGTGGACTTTAATAAAACTGGTTGCGGCCAGTTTTTACCATAATTGCTGTCTGAATGAACTGTTTCCGTGCCATTCTGTCTACCCAGACAGCGATCCTAGAGCTAATACCCCTGGAAATGCTACAATAGATAGATAGATTAGATAATAGATAGATAGATAGAGATAGATATAATACAGTTAGGTCCATAAATATTTGGACAGAGACAACATTTATCTAATTTTGGTTCTAGACATTACCACAATGAATTTGAAACAAAACAAATCAGATGCAGTTGAAGTTCAGACTTTCAGCTTTCATTTGAGGGTATCCACATTAAAATTGGATGAAGGGTTTAGGAGTTTCAGCTCCTTAACATGTGCCACCCTGTTTTTAAAGGGATCAAAAGTAATTGGACAAATGACTCCAAGGCTATTTCATGGACAGGTGTGGGCAATCCCTTTGTTATGTCATTCTCAATTAAGCAGATGAAAGGGCCGGAGTTGATTTGAGGTGTGGTGTTTGCATTTGGAAGGTTTTGCTGTGAAGGAAACATGTGGTCACAGGAGCTCTCCATGCAGGTGAAGCAAGCCATCCTTAAGCTGCAAGAACAGAAAAAAACCCATCCAAGAAATTGCTACAACATTAGAAGTGGCAAAATCTACAATTTGGTACATCCTGAGAAAGAAAGAAAGCACTGGTGAACTCATCAATCCAAAAAGACCTGGGAGCCCACGGAAGACAACAGTGGTGGATGATCGCCGCATACTTTCTTTGGTGAAGAAGAACCCGTTCACAACATCAACTGAAGTCCAGAACACTCTCAGTGAAGTAGGTGTATCTGTCTCTAAGTCAACAGTAAAGAGAAGACTCCATGAAAGTAAATACAAAGGGTTAACATCTAGATGCAAACCATTCATCAATTCCAAAAATAGACAGGCCAGAGTTAAATTTGCTGAAAAACACCTCCAGAAGCCAGCTCAGTTCTGGAAAAGTATTCTATGGACAGATGAGACAAAGATCAACCTGTACCAGAATGATGGGAAGCCAAAAGTTTGGAGAAGAAAGGGAACGGCACATGATCCAAGGCACACCACATCCTCTGTAAAACATGGTGGAGGCAACGTGATGGCATGGCCATGCATGGCTTTCAATGGCACTGGGTCACTTGTGTTTATTGATGACATAACAGCAGACAAGAGTAGCCGGATGAATTCTGAAGTGTACCGGGATATACTTTCAGCCCAGATTCAGCCAAATGCTGCAAACTTGATTGGACGGCGCTTCATAGTACAGATGGATAATGACCCCAAGCATACAGCCAAAGCTACACAGGAGTTCATGAGTGCAAAAAAGTGGAACATTCTTCAATGGCCAAGTCAATCACCAGATCTTAACCCAATTGAGCATGCATTTCACTTGCTGAAATCCAGACTTAAGTGGGAAAGACCCACAAACAAGCAAGACCTGAAGGCTGCGGCTGTAAAGGCCTGGCAAAGCATTAAGAAGGAGGAAACCCAGCGTTTGGTGATGTCCAAGGGTTCCAGACTTAAGGCAGTGATTGCCTCCAAAGGATTCGCCACAAAATTTTGAAAATAAAAATATTTTGTTTGGGTTATGTTTATTTGTCCAATTACTTTTGACCTCCTAAAATGTGGAGTGTTTGTAAAGAAATGTGTACAATTCCTACATTTTCTAACACATATTTTTGTTCAACCCTTCAAATTAAACGTTACAATCTGCACTTGAATTCTGTTGTAGAGGTTTCATTTCAAATCCAATGTGGTGGCATGCAGAGCCCAACTCGCAAAATTGTGTCACTGTCCAAATATTTCTGGCCCTGACTGTAGATAGATAGATAGATAGATAGATAGGATAGATAGATAGATAGATAGATAGATAGATAGATAGATAGATAGATAGATAAATTGATAGATGCCATTGAGATACAGCTCTGGCAAAAATTAAGAGACCACTGCACAGTTTTATAAAAATCATCTTCTCTACGTGTATGACAGCCATTCCATTCCAGTGTCAGCTGAATTCCATCCAGAGTACACCTCATTCTACTTAATGTGCTTCTGATTAGTGATCACCTGAACCAAATCTTATTTAACGAAGGAAAGTATAAAAAACACTGCTGTTCACAATCCTCTTGCAATAGGACAAGCTGGATGGTAAAACAAGTGGTAGTAATATCCCAAAAGTAATAGGAATGAAAAAAATAACATTTAACCATACCAAAGGAGTGGAAAAGAAAAGTCTTGAGTGAGGAAAAGAGGAGTTCAGTTCTGGCTTTACTAGCAGAGGGATGCAGTGAACGTCATGTTGCCTCCATCCTTAAAATTTCTAAGACCGCAGTCCATTACAACAAGGTCAAGCAGCAGACAGTGGGGACAACAAAGCTACAGACCGGCAGAGGGCGAAAACAACTCTCAACTGACCGGAATGACTGTCATCTTCTTCGAATGTCACTCAGCAACCACAGGATGACATTAATTGACCTTCAAAATGAATGGCAAATGGCAGCTGGAGTGAAGTGCACGGCAAGAACAGTTCCTAACAGGCTCCTAGAGGCAGGGCTCAAGTCATGTAAAGCTAGAAAAATGCCTTTCATCAATGAGAAGCAAAGGAGAGCCAGGCTGAAGTTTGCCAAAGACCATAAGGATTGGACCATAGAGGACTGGAGTAAGGTAATCTTCTCTGATAAGTCTAATTTTCAGCTTTGCCCAACACCTGGTCATCTAATGGTTAGACGGAGACCTGGAGAGATGTACAAGCCACAGGTCTTGCACCCACTGTGAAATTTGGTGGAGGATCGGTGATGATCTGGGGATGCTTCAGCAAGGCTGGAATTGGGCAGGTTAATCTTTGCGAAGGACGTATGAATCAAGCCGCATACAAGGTTATCCTGGAAAAACAGTTAATTCCTTCTGCTCAGGGAATGTTCCCCAACTCTGAGGACTGTTTTTTTCCAGCAGGACAATGCTCCATGCCACGCAGTTAGGTCAATCAATGTGTGGATGAGGGACCACCACATTAAATCCCTGTCATGGGCAGCCCAATCTCCAGACCTGAACCCATTTGAAAACCTCTGGAATGTAATCAAGAGGAAGATGGATAGTCACAAGCCATCAAACAAAGAAGAACTGCTTAAATTGTTGTACCAGAAGAGGCATAAGGTCACCAGAAGCAGTGTGAAAGACTGGTGGAAAGCATGCCAAGACGCATGAAAGCTGTTATTAAAAATCATGGTTATTCCACAAAATATTGATTTCTGAACTCTTCCAGAGTTAAAACATTAGTATTGTTGTTGCTAAATGATTATGAACTTGTTTTTTTAGCATTATTTGCGGTCTGCAAACACTGAATTTTTTGTTATTTTGACCATTTTTCATTTTCTGAAAATAAATACAAAATGTATTGCTTGGAAATTCGGAGACATGTTTTCAGTAGCTTATAGAATAAAAGAGCAATTTACATTTTACTCAAAAATATACCTATAAAGAGAAAAATCAGACAAATTGAAAATTTTGCAATGGTCTCATAATTTTTGCCAGAGCTGTATTTAATCAATGCAGTGCATATACATCTTAATGTACATGTATTTAGCTAAAAATTAAATTACTAAAACAAACAAATGGATTGGTGTTGCCCTAATTTTTCTTAACCAGCCTTCTCCCAGGCAGTTATCACATCCGACAGGGTGGAACACTACAACTGCGACCTCTCTTTAGTGGCTGATGCTGGACACTTCAGATCAGCTCTTATTGAGGAGGATACAAGATGATCTGCAGTTCCCGGCAGTGGCTACTGAACAGGGAATTTAGCTATGGTGTTCAACTTCACATATTCCTCACATTCAGCCACCATTGGAGGTTATAACAGCTGATTGGTGGGTTGTCCGAAATCTGACCAGTGACCATCACAGATCATTTATTGATGATCAATGTTAAGGGTAGGTGTAGTATGAACATAAAAATGGATATTTTGACTCCATATTGAAATATAAAAAATGCATTCAAACCATGACAGAGCAGCATTGCTGGTGGTCATACATTTACAGACAGACAATGTTCATAGTGACACAATCTTGAGAACTGTTTGATTCCCACTGTCTGAAGTTTTTACCTCACAAATAGTTCTATATTTGTTGTTTGTTATTGTAAAACATGGAGGTTTATTTAACCTTTGTGCACTGTGCATTTATGTTATCCTTGGGAGCTTTTTGAATTTTGTGGGTTTATTGACCCCATTGTCTGATGCTTGCCTTATGTCTGATTATTCTTATCCCAAAAGGCTGGCCACTGGAGGGCAAAGGTTGAACAAGAGTTACACGTAGTGTAAATCACTATATAAGGCCAGAGAAACATGACTAAGACAAAAGCAGAAAGTTGGGTACCTGGAGTTATACGTGTACAGTGTTGTGATACCTGCATAAGTGGGGACGCCCATGCAGTGTTGTGAATTTCCAAGGGGTTCTCTGTCTTGTTGTTGCTTCTCTGATATTCCAGACAGATGATTTTTTTTTTTAAATCTCCTTGGTGTTGATGTGAGTACAGTATATATACTTAATCTTTAAATGTACTTAATCTTTATATATTAAAATATACAAAAGTGTACGCAATCATACTATTCCTTTAATTTAGTACTTTGAAATAAAATTGCGTTATATCACAAGTAGAAGCCTTCTTTAAAGCCGTATACGAGCCACAGTGTTAAAAACTTGGCAATACCGTAGGTCATTAACATAAAAGTAGTGGCCAATACATTTAAACAATAAAAGTTAGAGCCTGTAGTGCAGGGGGGACCCGATGCTAGCATTGACCACCCCGCCCGTCATCGCAAGTTCAACTGTATCGGCATCCCGGATCATGGAGACATGCTTCCTCTCCCATCATTCCTCCTCTGAGTCTGAAATCTCAGCACAGCAGGTGCTATGTCACTACATGGCGCCCGCTGTGCTGAGATTTGCATGCACTCAGAGTGATCACTGCATAGAACAGAGCAGTGGGGGCACAAAGAGAAGAGGTGAATATTGTATTTTTTTATGATGAGCATACTGTATGAAAGCCTATGGGAGTGCATTATATTATGTAGAGGACTATAGGGAGTGCCTTATACTATATAGAGGCCTATGGGGAGTGCATTACTCTATATGGAGGACTATGGGGAGTGCATTACACTATATGGAGGCCTATGGGGAGTGCTTAATACTATATAGAGGCCTATGTTTCTAACACTCTTATTAGTTCTTAAGTCCCAGTGCTTATATTCCTGTACACCGGCCTGTTTATTAGCCGTGTACGCCAGCCTGTCTATCAACCTTCTCCGCCTGCCTGTCAATCAGCTGGTCCAGCCTGTACCTGCTAGTGCTCATCTCTATGTCAGTCAGTCCAACCACACCTGTCATTGCTCACCTGTACATCAGTCAGTCCCATCTGTATCCGCGATTCCTGTGTTCTTACATTACCTGCCTGCATCTACTGTACCTTCCTTCTGCCCGTCCCAGCTATCAGTCCCTATGGGATCAGCCGCCATACTACCCAAGGTCCTGGTCCACCTCCTTTGTTTCTCCTAGGAGCATGATATCGTATGCCGCTGTATATCCGAGGTCAGATTAGGTGAGGCTCCTAGTTACACCCCTCCAGGCTTTCTTTGGGCCCTGGAACACGTGTTCCACCACCGAGCCCATTACACAGGACATTAATGTATTCTAGAGGGTTGATTTACCATTTAGAGGGCACACAGTTATAGTGACACATACCGCAGCAGCAGCTCAGTATTGGAATATCAGCAGGATAAGGAGTTTGTGTCGGTTGGGGATAGTGCAGGAAGTGTGAGAAGACAAATGTCTTTATTGTAATCTCTGCAGATGAGTCCTGGCTGTGGATGTTCTGTCCCCACGTGAGGCGAATGGAGGAGTGGCTAATTGGGGCTAGGAGAGATTCCTACCTTCCGTTTCCTCAATGCAGAGCAGACAGGACCAATGCTGTTCAGCGTCCAGAGAGATGATGCACACCAGGGATTGTGAAGTCCAGACTTGTTTATTTGGAAATCTGGACATGCAGCATATGATTGGTAATACAGTATTTCTCCATAAATGCAGGTGTAAACGAGGTGCAGCAAAATGTAGCACCAAGTATGACTGCAAGTGTGAGCAGCAAGAGTGTGGTTGAAAACATGATGCCTTGCACAGCTCAGTGCATGTCTCTCCCATAGAATATGAAACTAAAAATGAAATGGCTGCTAGGAGGAAAAAGACGTGACCCTGCACCGGAAGTGGAAGGCACGTACAAGAATTAATTAGTTACAGGCTGCTATACAGAAAAGGCCATTAGTTGTCAGCAGAGAAGCATGTAAGAACAGTATATTGTAAACATGACAAATACAATACATAGAAACATAACATAACTTACACTGAACAGCACAGTGGAAGTTTTCAGGTCTGGGCCAGATGGAAAAGACAGGAAAAGTGAACAACTCCATCAGAAACAGCGACAGCGGTAAGTCACATCTGAAACTGTACTGTGATCTCTTATATTTTCTGCAGAACTGGTATCTACCACTACATGGTCACTATATAACGGTAGTATCAGTGTTGGTCTTTGTACAGATTTTTTTTGGTAACAGCGCTGTCATCTGCTGAGGTTCTCCTACATCCACTATGTGTGCTACCATTGTTGTGATCAGGGTTACCTGGTTAGGCGCTCACGTAGAAGTTTCGCCCACAATGAACTAAAATGCTAGTTTCGCCTCTGCTGGAGTGTATATTGTAAAAACCATGTGAAGATTAAAGTCAATCTGTGTGAGGTGCCTCGTCAACCTACAGTGCCTACAAGTAGTATTCAACCCCCTGCAGATTTAGCTGGTTGACACATGCGGAATTAACTTGGCATTGTGACATTTGTACTGTAGATCAGCCTGGAAGTGGGAAATGCACTGCTGCAAAAATTTTTGTTTTAATTTTTTAAAAAAAAAAAAATGTTAAAAGTTAATTCAGAGTGTCATTTATTATTCAACCCCTCAAACCACAAGAATTCTGTTTGGTCCCCCTAAAGTATTAAGAAGTAGTTCAGGCACCAAGAATAATGAGCTTCACATGTGTGGATTAATGATCTCTTTTGCCAGCCTTTTCTGACTATTTAAGACCCTCCCCAAACTTGTGAACAGCACTCATACATGGTCAACATGGGAAAGACAAAGGAGCATTCCAAGGCCATCAGAGACAAGATCGTGGAGGGTCACAAGGCTGGCAAGGGGTACAAAACCCTTTCCCTACCTGTCTCCACTGTTGGGAGCATCATCCGTAAGTGGAAGGCTTATGGAACTACTGTTAACCTTCCACGGCCTGGACAGCCTTTGAAAGTTTCCTCCCGTGCCGAGGCCAGGCTTTTCCGAAGAGTCAAGGCTAACCCAAGGACAACAAGGAAGGAGCTCCGGGAAGATCTCATGGCAGTGGGGACATTGGTTTCAGTCAATACCATAAGTAACGTACTCCACCGCAATGGTCTCCGTTCCAGACGAGCCCGTAAGGTACCTTTACTTTCAAAGCGTCATGTCAAGGCTCGTCTACAGTTTGCTCATGATCACTTGGAGGACTCTGAGACAGACTGGTTCAAGGTTCTATGGTCTGATGAGACCAAGATCGAGATCTTTGGTGCCAACCACACACGTGACGGTTGGAGACTGGATGGCACTGCATACGACCCCAAGAATACCATCCCTACAGTCAAGCATGGTGGTGGCAGCATCATGCTGTGGGGCTGTTTCTCAGCCAAGGGGCCTGGCCATCTGGTCCGCATCCATGGGAGGATGGATAGCACGGCCTACCTGGAGATTTTGGCCAAGAACCTCCGCTCCTCCATCAAGGATCTTAAGATGGGTCGTAATTTCATCTTCCAACAAGACAACGACCCAAAGCACACAGCCAAGAAAACCAAGGCCTGGTTCAAGAGGGAAAAAGTCAAGGTGTTGGAGTGGCCTAGTCAGTCTCCTGACCTTAACCCAATTGAAAACTTGTGGAAGTAGCTCAAGATTAAAGTCCACATGAGAACCCAAAGAACCTAGATAACTTGGAGAAGATCTGCATGGAGGAGTGGGCCAAGATAACTCCACAGACCTGTGCCGGCCTGATCAGGTCTTATAAAAGACGATTATTAGCTGTAATTGCAAACAAGGGTTATTCCATGAAATATTAAACATAGGGGTTGTATAATAATTGACCCACACTTTTATGTTTAAAATTTATTAAAATTCAACTGAGCAACATAACTTTTTGTTTTGTAAGATTTATGCTTCTGTTAATAAATCCTACTCTCGTTTGCAGTTTGAAGGCTCTAACTTATTTGCATCTTATCAAACCAGCTAAATCTGCAGGGGGTTGAATACTACTTGTACTGTACATGGTCTATGTATTTGTTAAGCCTCTACTTGCCCATTAGTAAGGTGTTGTTGAGCAATTACTCTGGCTTTGTAAAAATAATACTGGCTCGTGGTCTATGTGAAGTTATTGCTTGCCTATCTGAAGTTTAGGTGTGGATTAGAGATGAATGTACCTGCCAAAATTAGAATTTGGCAAATCAAACTGATTTTACCTTGAAATTCGAATTGAAGTTATTCTCTGCCAATTCAATGTTCTTTTTATTGCTCTGGTGTCTCTCCAGAAGCAAGGCATAAAAAATACCTTAATCCTCATCTATCTTGCAGGCTATGAAGGTGACCATCGAGACCTCTTCTTTTTCCCTTCTCCCGTCACAGGCATCCTCTTTGGAATTTTCACTCAAGGTCACAGCTTTCACTTGTAATAGGCATCATTCATCGCTGTGCCATTCCGTTACAAATCATGACTTGCACTGCAATGGCACTGTGTTTAGCCATAGTCCAGGTAGAAGTAGCGGGCTGCAGTGAAGACTTTGAAGAGACTGCACGTGACAGCAGGATTAAAGAAAATGGACATAAAGGAAAATCGGCAGATGAAAAAGTTTGGGCATCCTGCATGGTGAGCACCCATTTTTAAAAGTATCACAGTTTGTAAACGCCTTTTGAATCCAGCCAAGAGTCCTTCAATTCTTTTTTAAAGGATTTTCATCCATTCTTCCTGGAATAATTCCTCCAGTTCTCTGAGATTCCTGGGGCATCTTGCCTCCTCTGCTATTTTGAGGTCTAGCCATAGAATTTCAATGATGTTCAGGTCAGGGGACTGTGATGGCCATTGTAAAACGTTCAGCTTGCGCCTTTTGAGGTCGTCTATTGTGAATTGTGACCTGTGTTTAGGATCATTATCTATTTCTAGAAGCCATCCTCTTTTCAACTTCAGCTTTTTTACAGATGGTGTTACGTTTGCTTGAAGAATTTGTTGAAATTTCTTTGAATCTATTCTTCCCTCTACCCGTGAAATGTTCCCCGTGCCATTGGATGCAACACAACCACAAGTCATGATTGATCTTCCCCATTAGTGTTGAGCATTCCGATACTGCAAATATCGGGTATCGGCCGATATTTGCTGTATCGGAATTACGATTCTGAGTTCCGATATTTTTGTCATATCGGATACCGGAATCGGAGTTTTCCGACAAAGTCTATGGGAGTTCCTGTGTCACAGAACGAAGTACGTGACACAGGAACTTCCCGAAACTGACACTATCAGTGTCGGTCGGGTCTGTCAGGTGTCAGCAGCACTTACCTGGAAGAAGATCCCCGGCGGTCACGTCCATCCGTCCATCCAGGCCGGCCATTACCCTCTCCCTGGCGGTCACGTGCAGCATCTCGCGATAACTGCAGTGACTGCCGGGTTCTGGGTAATCTCGGCCAGCTGTACTCTCGCGACATCTGGCCGTAAACCAGTCCGGATGACGTCACCGCCGGGGAAGCCGCAATGGTAAGCAGCTCTGCTCTATGTGGATGTCAGGCTCAGCCTGTCATCCAGATGTAGCAGAGCTGTACTCGTCGTGGGACACTCGTGATTTTGGACTGCGTCCGACAGGGAGTATTTCTGCTGGTTTATTATTTTTGTTTTTTTACAGGAGAACGATGGTGTCGCAGGATGAGCGTGAAATAAAATTAATGAAAACTGTGTTGTCTCTTTTATTTCATTAAAAGACTTTTTTCTGGCTGTGTATTTTTTTAAAAAATTTACAAACTATGATTAATAATGGATCGGTGTCTTATTGACGCCTCTCCATTATTAACAGGGCTTATTGTTACCGATCAATCAAAGGTGACATTAACCCCTTATTACCCCGCTTGCCACCGCTACAGGGCAAGTGGGAAGAACCGGGTAAAGTGCCACAATTGGCGCATCTTTGGATGCGAAATTTGTGGGGCTGCTTCAGCCTGGTATTTTTAGGCCGTTGAGGGCCAAAATCCATGGGCCTTGACAGTCTTTTAATACCAGGTCGCAGCAGTCTGCTTTTTACTTGGCTGGTTAACAAAAATAGGGGGACCCCCATGCCATTTTTTTTCGAGGGGATCCCCTATTTTTGTTAACCAGCCAAACTAAGCAGACTGCTGTGGCCTGGTATTATCAGGCTTGCAAGGTTCATGGATAGTGGATCCTTACCAGCCTGAAAAACCAGGCTTCAGCAGTCTGCTTCATCTGGCTGGTAGTGTTGAGCATTCCGATACTGCAAATATCGGGTATCGGCCGATATTGGCTGTATCGGAATTCCGATTCCGAGTTCCGAAATTTTCGTCATATCGGATACCGGAATCGGGATTGTCACTGTCACTGTCAGTGTCCGTCGGTCGGGTCTGTCAGGAGTCAGCGGCACTTACCTGGCAGAAGATCTCCGGCGGTCACGGGCTGGACTGCTTCATGGCCGCCATCATCTTTCCCCGGCGGTCACATGCAGTTTCTCGCGATAACTGCAGTGACTGCTGGGTAATCGCGGCCGTAAATCAGTCAGTCCGATGACGTCACCGCCGGGGAAGCTGGTAAGCAGCTGTGCTGCGCCGGGATGTCAGGCTCTGCCTGTCATTCCGATGTAGCAGAGCTGGATCGTCGTGGGACTGTCATTACTATGGACTGCGTCGGACAGGTGGTATACTGTTGGTTTGTTTTTTTTATTTTTTTACAGGAGATCGATGGCGTCGCAGGAATGAGAGTATAATAAAAGAAATGAAAACTGTGTTGTCTCTTTTATTTCATTAAAATACTTTTTTCTTGCTGTGTCTTTTTTTTAAACATTTAAAAACTTTGGGATTAATAATGGATCGGTGTCTTATTGACGCCTCTCCATTATTAACCGGGCTTATTGTCACCGTGCAATCAACGGTGACATTAACCCCTTATTACCCCACTTGCCACCGCTACAGGGCAGTGGGAAGAGCCGGGTAAAGTGCCACAATTGGCACATCTTTTGATGCGCCAAATGTGGGGCTGCTGTAGCCTGGTATTATCAGGCTGCTGAGGGCCAAAATCCATGGGCCTTGACAGTCTTTTAATACCAGGCCGCAGCAGTCTGCATTTTACTTGGCTGGTTAACAAAAATAGGGGGACCCCTACGCCGTTTTTTTTTCGAGGGGATCCCCTATTTTTGTTAACCAGCCAAGCTAAGCAGACTGCTGTGGCCTGGTATTATCAGGCTGGCAAGGTCCATGGATATTGGATCCTTACCAGCCTGAAAAACCAGGCCTCAGCGGTCTGCTTCATCTGGCTGGTTAACAAAAATAGGGGGGACCCCACGCCAATTTTTTTCGAGGGGATCCCCTATTTTTGTTAATCAGCCAAGATATGCAGACTGCTGTGGCCTGGTATTATCAGGCTGGCAAGGTCCATGGATCTTGGCTCCTTAACAGCCTGAAAATCCAGGCCTCAGCGGTCTGCTTCATCTGGCTGGTTAACAAAAATAGGGGGGACCCCACGCCAATTTTTTTCGAGGGGATCCCCTATTTTTGTTAATCAGCCAAGATATGCAGACTGCTGTGGCCTGGTATTATCAGGCTGGCAAGGTCCATGGATCTTGGCTCCTTAACAGCCTGAAAATCCAGGCCTCAGCGGTCTGCTTCATCTGGCTGGTTAACAAAAATAGGGGGGACCCCACGCCATTTTTTTTTCGAAGGGAACCCCTATTTTTGTTAATCAGTTCCCTCTGAGGTCACTGATTGTGTCCCTGGCTGACCTGAAGTGAAAGTGGAAAGCAATCAATTAAGCTTTCCACTTAAGGGCCCGTCTCACATAGCGATATCGCTACCGAGATCGCTGCTGAGTCACTAGTTTTGTGACGCAGCAGCGAGCTCACCAGCGATATCGCTGTGTGTGACATTCAGCGACGATAAGCCCCCTGCCGGGTATCGCTGATTGTCGCTGAAATGTCAGGACCTTTTTTTGATCGCTGGTTTCCCGCTGACAGGCACGCATCGCTGCGTGTGACAGGCGGGAGACCAGCGATCCGCTGGTAACCAAGGTACACAGCGGGTTTCCAGGCGCGGGGCTGTGCCTAGAAACCCGCTGTGTATCTTGGATACCAGCGCCCTGATGCAGGGAGCTGGTATCCAAGGTACACAGCGGGTTTCCAAGCGCTGCGCGGTGCCTGGAAACCCGCTGTGTACCTTGGATACCAGCTCCCCTGCATCAGGGCGCTGGTATCCAAGGTACACAGCGGGTTTCTAGGCACAGCCCCGCGCCTGGAAACCCGCTGTGTACCTTGGTTACCAGCGGATCGCTGGTCTCCCGCCTGTCACACGCAGCGATGCGTGCCTGTCAGCGGGAAACCAGCGATCAAAAAAAGGTCCTGACATTTCAGCGACGATCAGCGATACCCGGCAGGGGGGCTGATCGTCGCTGAATGTCACACACAGCGATATCGCTGGTGAGCTCGCTGCTGCGTCACAAAACTAGTGACTCAGCAGCGATCACGGTAGCGATATCGCTATGTGAGACGGGCCCTTAAGCGATGTTACTCGCAGTGTCGCTGTCCCAGATCGCTGCCTGAGCTGCCTGTTTGGCAGCTCAGCAGCGATCATGTAGCGATACACCAGCGATCCTGACAAGTGCATATCGTTGTCGGGATCGCTGGTGTGTCGTTATGTGAGACCCAGCCTTTACTCTCCTGTCAGGCAGGAGAGGAACTCATTCATTTGGGGGTTTACTGTGAGGCTGCAGCATTAGCTGCGGTCCCTGCAGTAAACATTAACCCTTTCTGAAGGATTACACCGTGGGACCTGACTGTGCATGGGATAGGTAAGAATAATTTTGCTTTTTTATTTTATTTTTATTACAGGAAATGGTTTTTGCAGTAAAATAAAAGATGGTCAAAAACATGTGTCTTTATTTCATTAAAATGATTTTTAATTAAAGTGTGTGTGTTTTATTTTTATTTATGCAATAGGATTAATAATTGATAGTTGTCTAATTGACAGCTCTCAATTATTAACCTGGCTTAAAGTGACCTTTCAATTGCAAGGTCATTTTAACCCCTTATTAACCCATTCGCCACCGCTACAGGGCAATGGGAATAGACGGGCAAAGTGCCAGAAAGGGCAAATCTAATTAGAGATTTGCCCTTTCTGGGGTGTCTGGGGGCAGATGTTAGTAGCCAGGGGGGGGCAAAAATAATGGTCCCTCTCTGGGCTATTATTATCTGCCCCCACTCACTGGCTTTGTCTGTCTGGTTGCGAAAATAGGGCGGGAGCCCACGCATTTTTTTTCAGCAATTTTACACCTCATATATATATACATGTCATTGAATTTGTGACACATATATATATATTTATATTTATAGTTCATACACTTCTACATAGTATAATAGCCGCTAATTCAATTGACGGCTTTTGTGAAAATGCAGAACCCGACATGAAATGACACTTGGTGTACATAGGGTTAACCATGTCTTTTCATGTCCTTTGCTATCTGATTTGCACAAACAATTACATCAGTCTATGTGTGCAAAATTTCACACCTGTAGGGGTTAATTAAAGGTGTAAATTTGTAGCAAAAAAGTCCGTTTTTTTTACAACGAATTTACACCTTTAATTAACCCCTACAGGTGTGAAATTTTGCACACATAGACTGATGTAATTGTTTGTGCAAATCAGATAGCAAACGACATGAAAAGACATGGTTAACCCTATGTACACCAAGTGTCATTTCATGTCGGGTGCTTCTGTCTTTTCACAGAAGCCGGCTTTACCCGGAAATTGAATCAGAGGATATTTTACTATGTAAAAGTGTATAAACTATACATATATGTATATATATGTCACAATGACATGTATATATATATATATATATGTATTCTATGTGTGTATATTTAGTGTTTACAAGGAAAGAATGGGGTTTTTTTAGTTACGATATTTTGTTCCCATAGACTTACATTGGATTTCCGGTATCGGTATCGGGTATCGCCGATATTTTAATGGTATCGGCGATACCATTCCGATTCCGATACTTTTGGATATCAGAAAGTATCGCTCAACTCTACTGGCTGGTTAACAAAAATAGGGGGGACCCCACGGCATTTTTTTTCGAGGGGATCCCCTATTTTTGTTAACCAGCTAAGATAAGCAGACTGCTGTGGCCTGGTATTATCAGGCTTGCAAGGTCCATGGATATTGGCTCCTTAACAGCCTGAAAAACCAGGCCTCAGTAGTCTGCTTTATCAGGCTGGTTAACAAAAATAGGGGGGACCCCATGCCATTTTTTTTTTCGAGGGGATCCCTTATTTTTGTTAATCAGTTCACTTCAGGTCAGCCGGGATTCCCTCTGACGTCACTGATGCTGTGGGTGTCCCTGGCTGACCTGAAGTGAAAGTGGGAAGCAATCAATTATGCTAACCACTTCCTCTCCTGTCAGCCAGGAGAGGAGATGATTCAGTTGGGGGGTTACTGTGAGGCTGTCAGCATTAGCTGCGGTCCCTGCAGTAAACATTAACTCTTTCAGAAGGATTACATCGGGGGACCTGACTGAACATCGGATAGGTAAGAATAATGTTGCTTTATTATTTTATTTTTATTACAGGTGAACAAGGGCTTCGCAAGGAATGGCAGTAAAATAAAATCTTGTCAAAAACTGTGTGTTTATTTCATTAAAATGATTTTTAATTAAAGTGTGTGTGTTTCATTTTTATTTCATACAATAGGATTAATAATTGATAGTTGTCTAATTGACAGCTCTCAATTATTAACCTGGCTTAAACTCACCTTTCAATAGCAAGGTGGATTTAACCCCTTATTAACCCATTCACCACCGCTACAGGGCAATGGGAATAGACGGGCAAAGTGCCAGAAAGGGCGAATCTAATTATAGATTTGCCTTTTCTGGGGTGTCTGGGGCAGATGTAAGTAGCCAGAGGGGGGGCCAAAAATAATGGTCCCTCTCTGGGCTATTATTATCTGCCCCCACTCGCTGGCTTTGTCTGTCTGGTTGAGAAAATAGGGTGGGAGCCCACGCATTTTTTTTCAACAATTTTACACCTCATACATATATATATATATGTCATTGAATTTGTGACACTATTATATATATATATAATATATATTTTATAGTACATACACTTCTACATAGTATAATAGCCGCTAATTCAATTGCCGGCTTTTGTGAAAATACAGAACCCGACATGAAATGACACATGGTTTACATACAGTTTACATAGAGTGGTCGTAAATGGCTGCACATCCAGTTGGAAGAATGTCTCAAGTGGGGTACCACAAGGCTCTCTTTTGGGCCCTGTATTGTTCAACATCTTTATCAATGATTTAGATGAAGGAATTGAGGGTAAACTCATCAAATTTGCTGATGACACAAAGCTAGGAGGGGTAGCTAATACTAGAGAAGAGAGAGAGAGAGGATTCAAAAAGATATAAATAAACTGGAGCAGTGGGCAGCAACTAACAGAATGGTTTTTAACAGGGAAATAGGCAAAGTACTACATCTTTGCAATAAAAATGAAAAAAGCATATACAAAATGGGAAGAATAGGGCTAAGTAACAGCACATGACAAAGACAAAGACTTGGGTATACTAATTGATCACAGACTTAACATGAGTCAACAGTGTGATGCAGCAGCAAAAAAGGCAAATGCAATTCTAGGATGTATCAACAGAAGCATACAGTCTAGATCACGTGAGGTCATTATTGCCCTCTACTCCTCTTTGGTCAGACCTCATCTGGAATATTGTGTCCAGTTTTGGGCACCATATTTTAAAAAAGACATCAACAAACTGGAGCAAGTTCAGAGAAGAGCCACCAGAATGGTGACCGGTCTGCAAACCATGTCCTATGAGGAACGGTTGCAGGATTTGGGATTGTTTAGCTTGCAAAAAAGAAGACTGAGAGGAGACTTAATAGCTGTCTACAAATATCTCAAGGGCTGTCACATTGTAGAAGGATCATCTTTATTCTCATTTGCACAAGGAAAGACTAGAAGCAATGGGATGAAACTGAATGGGAGGAGACACAGATTAGATATTAGAAAAAACTTTTTGACAGTTAAGGTGATCAATGAGTGGAACAGGCTGCCACGAGAGGTGGTGAGTTCTCCTTCAATGGAAGTCTTCAAACAGAGGCTGGATAGACATCTGTCTGGGATGATTTAGAGAATCCTGCTTTGAGCAGGGGGTTGGACCAGAAGGCCCAGGAGGTCCCTTCCAACTCTACCATTCTATGATTCTATGATTTTCATGTAGTTTGATATATGGTTTTCACTAACAATTACATGAGTGTATGTGTGCAAAATTTGACACATGTAGGGGTTAATTAAAGGTGTAAATTCGTAGCAAAAAAATGTGTTTTTTTTAGAACAAATTTACACCTTTAATTAACTTCTACATGTGTCAAATTTTGCACACATACACTCATGTAATTGTTAGTGAAAACCATATATCAAACTACATGAAAAGACATGGTTAACTCTATGTAAACCATGTGTCATTTCATGTCGGGTGCTTCTGTAATTTCACAAAAGCCGGCGGCAATTGAATCAGAGGCTATTTTACTATGTAGAAGTGTATGAACTATAAATATATGTATATATATATATATGTCACAATGACATGTATATATATATATATATATATATATATATATATGTATTCTATGTGTGTATATCTAGTGTTTACAAGGAAAGAAAGAGGTTTTTTTAGTTCCGATATTTCTGTCCCATTGACTTGCATTGTGTTTCCGGTATCGGATCGGCGATACCCGATAACTTTTTAAGTATTGGGCCGATCAAATCCGATCCAATATTTAGGGATATCGGGCGGTATCGCTCAACACTATTCTCCATGCTTAATGGTTGTCGAGATGTTCTTTCCCTGAAATTATGTGCCCTTTTTTATCCACACATACCTTTGATCTTTGTGGTCAAAGAGTTCTATTTTACCTCATCGATCTACATGACTTATTTCCAAAATCCATCAGACATGTTGTTAGGGGCCTGCGTAATGCACCTAATAGATATTAAGGATAGGTGCGTTTGCAGCCCAGGGCCTGCACCTAGTAAGATGGCGCAAATAGGCAGTATGAGCGAACTCTGTTATCCCGCAGAGCCGCAGATGTAAACGCGGTAGCACTATATGGCGGTATGGGCGAACTCTGTTAATCCACAGAGTCGCTAACTAAAATGCTGTAGCGCAATATGGTGATATAAGCTTGACTCTGTTAATTCACAGAGCCACTGTGACAAAGACTGTGTCCTGTTAGACTCACAGGGGACACAGATGACTGCTAAGCAGATTGCAGTTTGTGGTCATGCAATCAGAACACAAGCAATAATCTCCTCACCGGAGTAGCCGGTATTCTAATGGCGTTTTCAGCCGAGCCCTGAACACATGCATACAATTTCCTCACCGGAGGTGCCGGTATTCTAGGGGCTTATTTCAGCCAGACCTAACCACATGCATACATGACCACACTGGCGCAAGCGCGTGACAGATTTGATACTAGCGCGCCGCCGTGCGGTCATGCACACCTTTTATAGTAGCAGTTACAGGACCTTCCAGAAAAGGACCAATGGGAAAGCTGCTCCAGAACTAAAGCAGCCTCAGGACCTTCCTGGAGGACCAATGAGAGTCGCTGCAGTACCCGACCATGTGACCCCTGATCTCCTATGAGAGATCTTACCCTGAGCATGCTCAGAAGGGAACACACAGGACTTAGTCCCAACTACGTCTGCTTGCCGCTGACCTGCACTGGTTACAATGGCAGGACCTGGGGAGTCAGCAGTCATCCTCTGCACATTATTAGACTGGGCGAGACGCTGGGACCGACGTCTCTGCTGAGCAGACTCCACTGCGGCCGGAGACGGATGGGGACCGCAGCAGGGATGGCTCGAGATTCCCCTTGTGCAGCAGTGGGAACTCGATCCCTAACACATGTTTAAATGTTTCTTTTGCTTACTTCTGACTCTGAATTTTATGGTGAGGATGAGGTCGAGGTCTTCTTCTGATGACTTTTTCATGAAGGCCATATTTGTGCTGACTTTCCACCTTTCCTTCCTTTCCAACACCTCGCAATCAGTGTCCCAAGCCAGTAGCCGCGGACCTTGGTGGATAACGTCCTTTCTGTGTTTCCTTGCTCCCTTATGGCTACCTTTTCAGAGAATATAATTGCGGTTCAGTAGCTAATGCACCTAGAGATGCCACTGCTTCTGGCTTGCTAGCTGAGTCTTAAAGTTCTCCACTAGGCTAGGGGTCGGTGTCCCTTCTGTGTTCTGGTCCCTCTACAATTGGATCGGGCCCCACGGATGGATCACTCACTATACGTGCCCCTAGGACACCTTCTGTCCTTCCAGAAGCTTCTCTCTCTCTGTTCCTTCTTATCTAACTTTCTCCGTCTGGGGACGAGCTGCTACCTGCTCCAGGTCCCCTCACAAACTGTCTCTACAGTCTCTTTCCTTCTGCTGCTCCTCCTGACAGGGAGCTTCTTCACCACACGTCTGTTACTTTCACTTTGTCCTCACGTCTCTGTCTCTCTCCTTCCCGCTCTCTAAGCTTCACTTCCCCTATTTCTTGCTTTCTCCACCCACCGCCCATGCACTCTTTCCTAGCCAGCCAGGGATGAGACCATTCTCCCTTAGGGTACGTCCAGGGTACCCTGCTGCTATAGTCTGTGTTGGGTGCAGGTGTTAGAGTCCTGGGTGGTGCTCCCTCCTTACCTGAGAGTGGGGTATCACACCTCTGGATAAGGTGCAATACCTCTGTGGTGACTGAACCCTCAGGGGCGACATACTGGAGAAAGCTGGACTCCGAGACTGCACTGAGGCACTAATCATAGCAGCACAAGAGCAAGCATAGAAGCAGGAATCTACCACACAAGACAAGACCCAAGGTGCAGACTATGCAAAGAAACTTCAGAAACCATCCAACACATAGTGGAGGATGAAAAATGCAAGCAGGAACAGCGTATACTGAACACCACAACAAAGTAGCGGGAATTGTATACAGGAACATCTGCACAGCGTATGGGCTAAATCCCCCTAAGTCCAGGTGGGAGACCCCAGAAAAAGAGGTGTAGAATGAAAGGGCTAAAATCCTGTGGGACTTCAAGATCCAGATGGATAAGCAGTTGTTGGCTAACCAACCAGACATTGTCATAGTATACAAGGATCAGAAGACAGCAATGATAATAGATGTGGCAGTGCCAAGTGACAGCAACATCAAAAAGAAGGAATATGAGAAGCTGGAGAAATACCAGGGCCTCAAAGGAGAACTGAAGAAGATGTGGAAGGTGAAGGCAACAGTGATTCCAGTGGTGATAGGAGCACTTGGAGCAGTGACCCCTAATTTGGAA
>JARQOD010000001.1:8034027-8131812 GCA_033576555.1 Oophaga sylvatica | reverse complement strand
AAAGGATCCCCAGGGGTGGGACGGGTGGAAGAGGTTGCACAGACCATTTGGGTGGGGAGGGGGGTGTTTTCATTTTGCACAGACTTCACATGAAGTGACATTTTTAAGACATCTTTCCTGTAAGTGGCCACCAAAGAAAGGGAAAAAGAAATTCTTGTGTCTTTAGATTTGAGCATTCCGATACCGAAAATATGGGGTAAGGCCGATATTCGCGTTATGGGAATTTCCGATACTTAATTCCATCTTTTTCAATATCGTAAAACCGGAAGGAAGTTCCCAAAATTCTTTGAGGGGAAAAGTATTTTAGTCAGCCAATGAGGAATCCTACAAATGTGGGCACTCCTGTAATGCTGGGTCACTTAACTAAGGGCAGGCTGTGATTGCTGCTGAAATGATGTCAGAATGCAATAAAAGGCCCCCGCCATTTTAGCGTCACGGGCTGTAACCAGTAAGGGACAGAACGCTACCTGCTCACTCTGGGGGACAGTTAATTTTGCATTTTTGTACACTGTGCTTGAGGCAGCTGTTTACCAAACCCCTGGTAAAGCTTTATTTGCCATGTTGTTTTAACAGCTCTGTGCAAGGTGTGTGTGTGACAGTGCAGGTGACGCTGCAGTTTGCTCTGCATCCACCGCTGTTTGTAGGCATCTGCACGTGTCACTGACTCTTTTTTTTTTTATTTTATTTAGTGGAATTGGTGCAGCTCCATTATATTAGAAAAAAAATCAAATCTATTAGTGTGACGGCTTCCATCCGTATACATACATTGGTTTGCAAACACTATAGAAGTACCAAAGGAGCTTTTCACAGATAGTGAATAGTTGGGGTTTCGTGTTCCCTGCAGTCTGTGAGGTTTTGATTTTTTTGAGTGCAGATCACGCTCCAGTTAGTTCTTCAAACCACTGCTGGTTGTAGTCTGCTGAGCGTGTGTCACTGCCTCATCCTTCACATTTTCTCTAATTGGTGCTGCTCCATTTTAGTGGAAAAAAAATCTAATCTATTAGTGTGACGCGCTTCCATCCGTATACAATACATTGGTTGCAAACACTATAGAAGTACACAAAGGAGCTTTTCACAGATAGTGAATAGTTGTGTTTCAGTGTTCACTGTAGTCTGTGAGCTTTTCATTTTGTGAGTGCAGATTACGCTCCAGTTTGTACTTCAACCACTGCCGGTTTGTAGTCTGCTGAGCGTGTGTCACTGCCTCATCCTTCACATTTTTCTCTAATTGGTGCTGCTCCATTTTAGTGGAAAAAATCTAATCTATTAGTGTGACGCGCTTCCATCCGTATACAATACATTGGTTGCAAACACTATAGAAGTACACAAAGGAGCTTTTCACAGATAGTGAATAGTTGTGTTTCAGTGTTCACTGTATCTGTGAGCTTTTCATTTTGTGAGTGCAGATTAACGCTCCAGTTTGTACTTTCAACCACTGCCGGTTGTAGTCTGCTGAGCGTGTGTCACTGCCTCATCTTCACATTTTTCTCTAATTGGTGCTGCTCCATTTTAGTGGAAAAAAATCTAATCTATTAGTGTGACGCGCTTCCATCCGTATACAATACATTGGTTGCAAACACTATTAGAAGTACACAAAGGAGCTTTCACAGATACTGAACAGTTGTCTGCAGGGTTCACTGTAGTCTGTGAGGAATAACCACACTTAGGCCTTAACTTTTCTGACTTTCTTTATCAATTCTACCAAGATGAAGAAGTCAGTGAGTAAGGCACGTGTCGTGGTCGAGGCCGTGGATTTGCAGCAGGGAGAGGACGTGGGGATTCTGTGGCTGCTGCCGCACCCAGTGACACAGCATCCACCAGTTTTCCCCGTGAGCGTTCCTTTATGCGCACTTTGTAGGAGCTCAGCGTACCCCCCTGCTGCGTGAAGAACAAATTGAAGCCGTTGTTGGTTGGATGGCAGCCAATGCATCGACTTCAATACCTTCCACCTCCTCTCAGACCACAGCACTGTTGAACAACCATCAGTCTCTTCACCGCCTGCCAATTGCCCAGGCAGTCAGAGAGCTCTGTACAGGAGCCAGCTGAGTCTCTGCTTCTGTTCTCAGAATCTGTTGGCTTGGAAACAGGGGCCCAGCCAAGCAGCATTCTGGAATGTGAAGAAGAGGCAGTATGCAGTGATGCGCAACAGCTGTGTCTCTCTGAATCTGAAGAGGCGGGTGAGCCAGTGCCGATGGTCAGCACACCGCAGAACGCATCTGATGATGATGAGACTCAGTTGCCAGTTTCTGTTGAGCATGGTGCTGGCCAGACCACCCAACAACAGCAGGTGTTGGAAGAGGGTAGTGGTGGAGATGATGAGGTCCAAGACCCAACATGGCGTGAGGAACAGGAAGGTTGTGGGAGCAGCTCTGAGGAAGAGATTGCACCAACGGTCCAAACAGTAGGAGAGGTAGGCTGCAGACTCGCTTGCCTGTAGCCTCCAGTTTTGGCACCCGTTCGGAGCAGTTCTCTTACAACAGCCAAACCGGGCGCTCCCAGGACTTGCTCTGCGTGGTCCTTTTTTGATACAGTTGCAGATGATATTTGCTATGTAAAATGCAAGCTGTGTAATCAAAAAAATTAAAAGAGGTAAAAGTGTCAGTAACCTTAATACAACAAATATGTGGAAACATGTGCGGTCAAGCACTTTGTTGAGTTTACAAAGACACAACTGGAGATGTAGGCCAACCTACAGCAGCACCTACATCTTCAGCTCCTGTTGGAGCCTCTTCCCTCCAGTTCACACACAGCTGGTAAGGCTTCCTCAAAGGATCGCCATGGAAGAACCTCTGTCACTGTTGTCCAGAGACACAGTGTTATTCCACCCACAGCTGCAAGTTCCCTGTCAACCTCACACACCCAGGCCACAAAACAGCCATCGGTAGCACAGGCATGGGATAAAAGACGGCCATACTCGGCAAACCATCCACGAGCACAGGCTCTGAATGCTGCATTGCAAACTCCTGTCCCTTGAAATGCTGTCATTCAGGCTGGTGGAGACTGACAGTTTCCGTGAATTAATGGCATTGGCAGTCCCACAATACAATGTGCCCAGCCGATTTTATTTCAGCAGGCAAGCCGTCCCTGGTCTGCAAAAGCATGTTGAGGCAAAAATTAAACATGCGCTACTAAACGCCGTCAGTAGCAAGGTCCACCTGACCACCGATGCGTGGACCAGTACCATGGCCAGGGACGATACCTTTCACTCACTGCCCATTGGGTGAATGTTGTGGAGCCGGGTACAGATCTTGCGAGTGGCGCTGTACGTGTTCTGCCAACTCCAAGGATTGCCGGAATCAAGTCTGTCCACATTGACTCCTCCTCCTACTCCAGTTCCTCAGAATCATCGCTGCAGGAGCCGTCACGGTCTACCTCCACATGGATCCGTGGACGCTTACCTGATGCGACCGATATGAGCACAGCCGTGGCCAAACGGCAACAGGCCGTTCTGAAATTAATTCCCATGGGGAATCGAAGCCACACAGCGCAGGAGGTCTGGAATGCCATCAAGCAGGAGAGCGACGTGTGGTTTTTTGCCAGCGAATCTCCAGCCAGGCTTGGTAGTGTGTGACAATGGCCGAAATCTGGTGCAGCTCTGGGCCTTGGCAACCTCACTCACATACCATGTCTGGCACATGTGCTCAACTTGGTCGTGCAGAGTTTTTTGAGGGACTATCCGGATCTTGATGCACTGCTGCACAAGGTCCGCCTAGAGTGCGCTCACTTGCGACGTTCCAGCATGGCCAGATCGCGCATTGCAGCTCTGCAACGCAGATTGCGCCTTCCTGAACATCGCATCATATGTGACGTATCCACCAGGTGGAATTCAACGTTACATATGTTGGAGCGGTTGTGTGAGCAGCAGCCAGCAGTTATGGAGTATCAGCTGCATCAGGCGCAATCAACACGCAATTTGCGCCGTCCACACTTCACCATTAATGAGTGGGCCACTATGAAGGACATGTGCCACGTTTTGCGTGCGTTTGATGAGTCAACGCGGATGGCGAGTGCAGATGATGCACTAGTCAGCCTGACTGTCCCCCTTATCTGCCTGCTTCAAAAAACACTGCAAGCAATAAGGGATGAGGTTTTGGAAGAGGTGGAGGATGAGGAGTCACAAATTCCATCACCTTCTGGAAAGTCAGCGCAACGTGGTTCCTCACAAAGGGCTGGGCAGGGCTCACTTTGTGAGGAGGATGAGGAGGAGGAGTCAATGGAGGAGGAAGACATCGCTCCAGAGGGAGGTACACAACGCTCTAGTCAGTATGTAGAGCGAGGGTGGGGTGATGCAGAGCAGGCAGAGATAACGCCTCTTGCAGAGGACAGCGTTTCTTTGCCAGTTGGGAGTCTGCAGCACATGGTTGATTTCATGCTGCAGTGCCTAAGAAACGACTGCCGCATCGCCCACATTCTCACGACGTCTGATTATTGGGTGTACACCCTCCTAGACCCTCGCTACCGGACAACGTCAAAAGCCTCATCACACCGTTGAACCGGGAGCGTAAAATGCGGGAGTACCAAGACACACTGGTGCAATCCCTAATGTTCTACCTTACTGCCGAGAGCACTGCTGCTGCTACTGCTTTACAAAGCAGCTCTGTGCGTCGAGGCAGTGTAGAGAGCTCTGCAACAAGAGGGAGCACACGCAGTGCCTCTGCACAGGAAAGACCAGTATGTTAAAAATGTGGCAAAGTTTTGTGGCAGCGCCACAAATGTCTACACCATCCGAGAGGGCTCCAGTCAGCGGGAGGCAACGTATCCGTCAGATGGTGACAGACTACTTGGCTTTGCCTCTCAGTGTACTCCCAGATGGCTCTTCCCCATTCAAGTTTTGGGTCTCTAAGCTGGATACATGGCCAGAGCTTAGCCAGTATGCATTGGAGGTGCTGGCTTGCCCTGCTGCCAGTGTATTATCGGAGCGCGTCTTTAGTGCTGCAGGTGGTGTACTAACAGACCGTCGCATGCGACTATCCTCCGATAATGTAGACCGGCTTACTTTTCTGAAAATGAACAAGGCATGGATCTCGCCAGAATTTGTCTGTCCGTTTTCAGATTAAATAACTGGTTCGCAACGTTATCCATGTCTCCTGTTATGTTCATCTTTCTACCACCTGAACTCTACTCCCTGGGCTCCAACACTGCCAGTTGCTGCTCAGAAGTGTCGTGTCCACAGAACAAAACACAAGCTCTACTGTTAGTGGGGTTCAGTAACGCCAGCTGTTCCCCTGCTGTGTCAACGGCAAGAAGTCTCCTGTTCCCGACACATGGACAGAAAAACACATGACCAACATGCTCCAAATAGGGAAGAGCCGTCAACCCTGCTTGTTATGCTGAAAACATGAAATTGTGAAGTTTTGCAGGCCTAGAATGATAAATTTTTATGACAAATATGGACAAATAATAATTTGTCATCACAGCGCATATCTGCACATGTCTATTAGAAATGGTAACAAAAAATAAAACATAGTCTACTCTTCACATTTTGAAATTAATGCATAAAAGTACATTTCAGACTTATGAATTAATGCTTTTTAAGGAACTTTATCTGTACCTGTAAGATAATGCAGTCAATGGATGTACGAATCATTAAATCCTCATCATCATCATCACGAGTTTTATTTATGACAGACATTATAAAATACACATACTGATGCCAACTGTAACTTCAAACACCATATATGAAATGGCCAGCATGTAAACATGGTAATAATGTCCAATAATAAATTATTACATCTAGAAAGTGCATCATGCATACTGACAATAGGTAGTTATACCTGCAAGTGCTGTTGAAACAACCACAAGAGATATAAATTAATACTGGTATATAGGTATCACAGTGCATAGTTACTCATGGACAATGTTGATGTAATACTGTATCTCAATTAAGTCAGCGTCAACCATTAGGCTTGTTAGTCTTGTACATTGTTAAAGAGGGAACGTAATTTTTTTGTTTGTCATAGGTGGAGTATTACACATTAAATTATTACTGCTGTATTTTTTTTTGCGTCCCTAGTGCGCAATAACGCAGCCTAACCTCACATTTGATAGTCAGCTAATTGCCACACGCTACCCTACCCTACGCGTGACAGTAGGAAGGTAGTGTTGACGGATAAAGCTTTGCGCAACCAGACATTCTTTTACCCTCTTCAACACTCTACAAGCAAAAAATGCATGATTTCAGCCGCAGACTTTATTGACGTACAGTATAACATCGGCATTACCCATCAGAGGCTGTCCACTGTCTGATACAGACATAGAATATACCTTTGCTATCCGTAGCCTTTGTTTCACCTACACTTGCAGGCACACACTTAAATTGTGACAAACAATGCCTAATGTTTTTTTAAATGGTTATTTTTTATTGTACATTATTGTGTCATCAATCACATTGATGAGTCCATGCTGGACATGTCATACATGCTATAGAAAGTTACGATTTTATGAACTTAAATAATTGAAATGTCTGTGACTGTCACATAAAATTTGCGATGATGATGATGAGTGACTATTACAAAATCCATTGTCTTCACTATGTTATGGTTTAACATAGCGTTCCTTAAGCATTATTCATAAAAAAAAAAATGTACTTTTATTCTTAAATTTACAACACTATATTTTGTTACCAATTTTTTGGGTGTTGTGTTGTTCCATTTATTTTTGGCATGTGCATATATGCGTTTCTATTTGTATTTTCTTTATTTTTCCTTCTTGAAATTAGAAAACATGTGTATCTTTGTACCGTGTTAGCCAGTAGATAGAAAAATATTTAGACTTCAGAGTCAGCAGTGGTTGATACCTTTTAATGGATAACTGAAAAGATGGAAACAAATTGCAAGCTTTCAAGGCTACTCACGTCTCTTCATCAGGGAAAGACTAACTAAAAAAATTAAGCATCACATATTTCTATACACAACAGGACACAGGAATAGTGCAATAGGTAAGACAAGTAAGTGACGTGTATCAGAACTGTCATTATCTCACAGGGATGAACATAAATATTGGAACAGTTCCTAGATAAGGATAGAAAGTTTGATTGCCCTCTCATTGGCGTATTTTTTTGGGTTTTCATGACCCTGGAAGGGCATAGACGCAGATTCCTTAATTGATATAGAATGACATAAATCCATGTGATCTATTCATTCCATCACTAACAGTGTCAAAGGTCATGATGAGCTTATATTCTGAAACCTTTGTACGTTTCTCATATTTGAAGTTATATTTTAATACCAGTAATTCCATATCCATGATGCTATGACCGGGCAAACAAAAGTCTTTTGCCACAGGTAAATTCATTAATTTATCTGTGATTGTGTGGCGCTGATAATTCATCCTTGTTCTCCTTTTTGTTGCCGGTCTCCCCTCACTTGTCCCTCCCTCACTTGTCTTAGCTATTCCTGTGTCCTGTTGTGTGTAGAAATATGTGATTCTTCATTTTTGGCTTTACTCTTAGCCTGATGAAGACACCTGAGTAGTCTCGAAAGCTTTGAATTTGTTACCATATTTTCAGTTAGCCATTAAACGTTATCAACCACAGAGGACTGTCAAGTAATAAATATTTTTCTATTCTTGTAATTGAAATTTATCATTTTATTGTTGTAGTAAAAGTTCATTTATTCTTGTTTGAAGTACATACATTTGCAATGGCCACGTAACAAGGCAATAACTCAATATTTTGTGCCTACACCCTCCTTGACCCTGGGCTTCAACAGCGCCAGTTGCTGCTCAGAAGTGTTAGATGCACAGATGAAAACAATCGCTGATGTGTTTGTGGGGTTCAGTAACGCCTGCTGTTCCCCTGCTGTGTGTCTGGCAAAAATTACTGCTGCTAACTACAACTTCAACTTCAAACGTCTCATACTAGGCCTCTGCCTACACCCTCCTTGACCCTGGGCTTCAACAGCGCTAGTTGCTGCTCAGAAGTGTTAGATGCACAGATGAAAACAATCGCTGATGTGTTTGTGGGGTTCAGTAACGCCTGCTGTTCCCCTGCTGTGTGTCTGGCAAAAATTACTGCTGCTAACTACAACTTCAACTTCAAACGTCTCATACTAGGCCTCTGCCTACATCCTCCTTGACCCTGGGCTCCAACACCGCCAGTTGTTGCTTGGAAGTGCTGTTAGCACAGTCTACACTTGCTCCTGTGTTACTGGGGTTCAGTAATGTCAGCTGTTCCCCTGCTGTGTGAACGGCAAACAATCCTGCTGCCTCCACCATGTTCTCTTCTCATCCCTGTTCTCTTCTCATCCCTGGGTTACAACACCGCCAGTTGTTTCTCGGAAGTGCTGTTAGCACAGTCTACACTTGCTCCCGTGTTACTGGGGTTCAGTAATGTCAGCTGTTCCCCTGCTGTGTGAACGGCAAAAAGTCCTGCTGCCTCCACCATGTTCTCTTCTCATCCCTGGTTACAACACCGCCAGTTGTTTCTCGGAAGTGCTGTTAGCACAGTCTACACTTGCTCCTGTGTTACTGGGGTTCAGTAATGTCAGCTGTTCCCCTGCTGTGTGAACGGCAAACAATCCTGCTGCCTCCACCATGTTCTCTTCTCATCCCTGTTCTCTTCTCATCCCTGGGTTACAACACCGCCAGTTGTTTCTCGGAAGTGCTGTTAGCACAGTCTACACTTGCTCCCGTGTTACTGGGGTTCAGTAATGTCAGCTGTTCCCCTGCTGTGTGAACGGCAAAAAGTCCTGCTGCCTCCACCATGTTCTCTTCTCATCCCTGGGTTACAACACCGCCAGTTGTTTCTCGGAAGTGCTGTTAGCACAGTCTACACTTGCTCCTGTGTTACTGGGGTTCAGTAATGTCAGCTGTTCCCCTGCTGTGTGAACGGCAAAAAGTCCTGCTGCCTCCACCCTGTTCTCTTCTCATCCCTGGGTTACAACACCGCCAGTTGTTTCTCGGAAGTGCTGTTAGCACAGTCTACATTTGCTCCTGTGTTACTGGGGTTCAGTAATGTCAGCTGTTCCCCTGCTGTGTGAACGGCAAAAAGTCCTGCTGCCTCCACCCTGTTCTCTTCTCATCCCTGGGTTACAACACCGCCAGTTGTTTCTCGGAAGTGCTGTTAGCACAGTCTACACTTGCTCCTGTGTTACTGGGGTTCAGTAATGTCAGCTGTTCCCCTGCTGTGTGAACGGCAAACAATCCTGCTGCCTCCACCATGTTCTCTTCTCATCCCTGTTCTCTTCTCATCCCTGGGTTACAACACCGCCAGTTGTTTCTCGGAAGTGCTGTTAGCACAGTCTACACTTGCTCCTGTGTTACTGGGGTTCAGTAATGTCAGCTGTTCCCCTGCTGTGTGAACGGCAAACAGTCCTGCTGCCTCCACCATGTTCTCTTCTCATCCCTGTTCTCTTCTCATCCCTGGGTTACAACACCGCCAGTTGTTTCTCGGAAGTGCTGTTAGCACAGTCTACACTTGCTCCTGTGTTACTGGGGTTCAGTAATGTCAGCTGTTCCCCTGCTGTGTGAACGGCAAAAAGTCCTGCTGCCTCCACCATGTTCTCTTCTCATTCCTGGGTTACAACACCGCCAGTTGTTTCTCGGAAGTGCTGTTAGCACAGTCTACACTTGCTCCTGTGTTACTGGGGTTCAGTAATGTCAGCTGTTCCCCTGCTGTGTGAACGGCAAACAGTCCTGCTGCCTCAACTTTAATTTCCATGGGTACCTTCTGCTACCCATCCGGGTTCCAGTACCGTCAGCTGGTTCTCTCGCAGTACCTTTGGCCTAGGTGCCTCCATGTCGGTATCCGAGTTCCAGCAACGTCTGCTGGTCCTTGGTAGTGCTTTGGAGCACAGGTACCTCCTGCTTAGTAACCCTGTCCCAGTAACGTCAGCTGGTCCTCGGTTGTGCCATTGGCTCTTTTCCTTCTGCTGACCCTCCGGGTTCCAGCACAGTCAGCTGGTCCTCGTTACTTTCATTGGCTCTTGTACCTTCTGCTACCCATCCGGGTTCCAGTAGCGTCAGCTGGTTCTCCGCAGTGCCTTTGGCCTAGGTGCCTCCATGTCGGTATCCGAGTTCCAGCAACGTCTGCTGGTCCTTGGTAGTGCTTTGGAGCACAGGTACCTCCTGCTTAGTAACCCTGTCCCAGTAACGTCAGCTGGTCCTCGGTTGTGCCATTGGCTCTTTTCCTTCTGCTGACCCTCCGGGTTCCAGCACAGTCAGCTGGTCCTCGTTACTTCCATTGGCTTTTGTACCATCACCAACAGGACAAAGAAGGTTAAGACAAACTACAAGATACAGAACAAGAGACAGAAGAACAATAAGCAGAAGATCAAAAAGCAGAAGAACATTAAGTATAAGACCAAAATGAAGAGCAAAATATATGCTCTAAATTCTAAGCAGAAGAAGACTAAGCAGTGTATGGGGGTGAGTCCGTTCCTCCTCGTGGTGCCCCTGGAAAATGCCTGATGCTGCTGCAGGCTAAACTGAACGCGGACAAATACTGTTGTAATTAAAATCTTTCGTGACAGCAAGAACGGAAGGATGAAAATTCAGAGTTTTACAGATTACAAGTACAGGAATGTCTGTCACAAATAAGAATATGATGAAAAGGATGAATAGGAAGAAGATGAAGAAGTAGAATATGAAGAATAATAACTGTTTAATAAGAACAATATAAGTAATGTTAACAAAAAGATGAATAGCAAGAAGTTTTAGAAGATTAAGAAGGTGAAGATGAAGAATAATTTGATGAGAAAGATGATGCTGCTGAAAATTATGAAGGAGAAAGTGTGTGAAAAGTTAAAAAGGTGAAGACCATGGAAGTTGTGAAACAGACATATTTGACAAAATAGAAAAAAGGTTAACAACATTGTCAATTTGTTCGTCAATCCGAACGTATTTCCTAAAAAAAAAAAATTAATGCTATTCCATTGGATTGGGTCAAACATCTATGCCTTTAATGTCTCCTCAACCTCCCCCAATACATTCTACATTACTCTTTCTTGTTTTCCTTCATGTACAATTAACCAACAAGGCAAGAATGGGTTTTTTTTAATTTCGATATTTTGTTCCCATAGACTTACATGGGACTTCCGGTATCGGTATCGGGTATCGCCGATATTTTAGTGATATCGGCGATACCATTCCGATTCCGATACTTTAGGATATCGGAAAGTATCGCTCAACTCTAGTCTTTAGAATTCCCCTATGCCCGGCTACCTTGGAATCGTGGATGAGTTGCAATACTCTCAATCTGACTGTTTCAGGTATATACAGACGTTGTCCCTGAATCCACACACCATTCTTAAAGACAAGACTTACGTCCCTTGGGGGTTGAGCCAACAAAGAATCCGCATGGTATGCTTCCTTGATGTCCTTAAGTAGGTCTTGATTATGAATCACTCCCAGGAATCTAGAGTCAGGAAGAATAGTCTTAGGAGGAGTAAGTGGACGTGTCTCTGCTGAATGAATCCTAGAGAGTGCATCAGCCTTTCCATTGCGCGATCCTGGTCTATAAGAAATGACAAAATTAAATTGGTTTAGGAAAAGATTCCAGCGAGCCTGGCGAGGAGTCAGGCACTTAGCCGACCTGATAAATTCAAGGTTACGATGGTCTGTCAGGACGACTATTTGCTGTGCAGCTCCCTGAAGAAGGTGTCTCCATTCCTTGAAGGCGGCAATAATGGCCAACAATTCTCTATTGCCCACATCGTAGTTCCTCTCAGCCGAAGACAACTGCTGGGAAAAGAAGGCACAGGGATGCAAGACATTCTTCTCACCTGTTCTCTGAGAGAGTATAGCTCCAACGGCACAGTCTGAAGCATCCACCTCTATTATGAAGGCAAGCTTGGGGTTGGGATGTACTAAGATAGGTGCGGTGGTAAATTTATCCTTTAAACAGGAAAATGCTTCCTGAGCTTGCGGGGTCCAGGAGAACCTAGACTGTTTCCGGGTAAGTTGGGTGATAGGTGACACTACCTCAGAAAAATTCTTAATGAAACGTCTATAGAAGTTGGCAAACCCGATGAAACGCTGCACCTCCTTCACATTTCTAGGAATTGGCCAATCCTTGATGGCTTGGGTCTTGCTTCCATCCATACTAATCCCTTGCGTAGATAGTACATACCCCAGAAATTGAATTTCGGTCCTATGGAATTCACATTTTTCAAGTTTGATGTAGAGATGGTTTTGTCTTAGGCGTTCTAAGACCATTCTCACATGTCCATGATGTTCCTCTGTGGAGTTAGAAAAATTAGAATATCATCCAGATAAATCACCACAAATGTATCTAGGAGATCCCTGAAGATATCATTCACGAAGTGTTGGAAAGTGGCTGGGGCGGTACTCAGACCAAAAGGCATAACTAGATATTCAAAGTGTCCATAGCGTGACCTGAAAGCAGTCTTCCATTCATCCCCAGGTCTAATACGGACCAAGTTATAGGCCCCACGGAGATCCAATTTAGAGAAAATTTTGGCATGCCGCACTCTCTCCAACAACTCAGGGATTAAAGGCAATGGATAACGGTTTCTAATAGTAACCTTATTGAGTTCCCTATAGTCTATGCAGGGTCTCAGAGATCCATCTTTATTCTTCACAAAGAAGATGGGTGCACCTGCGGGAGATGAAGAGGGGCGTATGAAGCCCTTGGCTAAATTTTCATCTATATAATCCTTCAAAGCTTTTAGATCGGGCCCCGCTAGGGGGTAGATCTTACCAAAAGGTATCTCGGCTCCAGGCAATAATTCAATTGGACAATCATATGGACGGTGAGGAGGAAGCTGATCAGCGTTCTTCTTGTCACATAAATCCACATAAATAAATCTTTTTATATGAGTATAAATAATTGGCACGACTCTAATATAGAGGTGCTCCAGTAGGTTCCCACACCATACAATATATCAAATAAACCGGGCACACTCCTAGTATGTGTGAATAGTAAATTTTAATACGTACACTCGGTCACAACACAGACGTTTCGGTCTACTTAGACCTTGATCAGTGTACTGTGAATAATAAGTGTTCAATAAAGGTTACAGAAATTGAAATGAAGTATATACACATTAGAACGTTGGGTCAGAAATGTAACATGATGAATCTCTATAAAGTCTTATAGCTAGACAACAACATATTATCCAAAGTACTCAGTATAGTCCAGGATAAAGAAAAAAATAAAGAGGTATTGGACGTACCTAGTGACCAGGTGCAAACAGAAAAACTTATATCTATAGATAAATGTATAAAATGAGAGTAAATGCCCAATCACATATATAAGTATGTCATAAAGTGAATAGTACATGTGAGCATACCGTTTGATGTGAAACGTATTGATAAGCTGTTGCATTAAAAGGAAAAGACAGTCATTATCCAGAAAACCCAGTGTTAGATCAGAAATTGAAATAAAAAGAGGTAAGTAAAATCATACCGCTGGTGGCACCTTCTGATGTGCTAGGGATGGTTTTTGCACTATAGGAAATTATATAACAGGAGTGGATTATAAGCGCTGTGACAGTCAGGACATAACCTAGGTCCAGTATTTAACAACATATCACGGGATGGTTTTTGCACTATAGGAAATTATATAGCAGGAGTGGGTTATAAGCGCATGTGACAGTCAGGACATAACCTAGGTCCAGTATTTAACAACATATCACGGACTGGAGCACTTACCTGTGTGTCAGGCAGAGAGAAAGAAAAATGGAGAGACTCCACGGACGCGGCATCCACCGCTAGTCATGGGGTGAGGAGATCAGAAACTGGCCGTGTTTTATGTGTGCACGAAAGACAGGAAGTGCCGTGACCGGAAGTGGCGTCAGCGCTTATAGTGGAGATGGTAGAGGTTTCTTTGTGCGTTCCACTGGGACTATTTGCGTTCAGGAGCAAAGCGCATGCTCATGTGGGCAAGGAGGGGGAGTGCAAAGTGGTGGAGCGTGATCATCCAATACTATGGCATGTTAATATCGATTCTGTAAAAAAGAAAATAAACTTCAGTATAATAAAAATTACAATTCTTTCTAGATTTCTGGTCATAATAATATGGCTTAAGGTGATTAGTCAAGAGACAGATTACAAATCAAATCACAGGAACGAATACAAATCATACTCCCTGTTTAACCCCTTGGGGTGCAGGGTGTTTAACTGGTGAATCCAGTAAGCCTCTCTTTTCTTCAGTTGTGTTATGCGATCCCCGCCCCGTCTAGGTTGGGGTACGTGTTCCAATACTTGGTAGCGTAATTGTGCCACGCTGTGACCTGCTGCAATAAAATGTTGTGGAATGGGGAGAAGAGTGTTTTTACATCTTATTGTGGACTTGTGTTTTGATATCCTATCTTTCACACATTGTGTGGTTTCTCCAATATAAAGTAGACCGCACAGACATTTTATTAAGTAGACTACATAGTTGGAGTTGCAAGTGAAGTATTCTTGTATAGAGTATTTCTTACCGTATAGGGGTGATGTACGGTGTTACCCTTAATAATGTTGTTACATTATTGACAACAAAGGCAAGGAAAGGTACCCATTCTTGGGGTTAGTAAAAATCTTTGAGTTATTTTGGGTCTTTTCGGGCCTATGTCTGCTCTGACAAGACTATCTCTGAGATTACGTGGTCTCCTGAAACAAGGCATAAAAGGTTGTCGGAAGGACTCCACTTCCGGGTGAGCGCTTTGTAAAATATGCCAGTGTTTCCGTATTGCAGTATGAATTCTGTATGCTGCGGGATGGTAGTCATGTACAAAAGGAATTCTAGTATCCTTATTCATACGTGCGGTCCTGTCATTAGTCTGTATCTGAACAGTGGATTGAGGATAACCCCTATTCATAAATTTAGATTGCATTTCACTAATTCTAGTTAGTTGTGTTAGGGGATCAGATACAATACGGGTAACCCTTTGTAATTGTGACTGTGGAATTGAACACTTCATTTTGTGGGGATGAAAACTTGAAAAGTGAAGGAGACTATTCCTGTCAGTTGGCTTTGAGTAGATGTCAGAGGTTAAATTGCCATTGGAGTCTTTGATCACTAGGGTGTCCAAAAAACTTATTTGACCGCTAGCATGTGTCATTGTAAAGTCTAGGCCTGGCCAGGATGTCTTGAGGAAGGCGAAAAAGGTTTGTAATGAGTCCAGGTCCCCATCCCATACACAAAATATATCATCAATATATCTTTTCCAAACCAGGGCATGGTGTTGGAAAAGATGATTATGATAGATGAGGGTCTCTTCATAATGTGCCATGTAGGCATTAGCATACGGGGGCGCGACGTTGCTTCCCATCGCAGTACCCCTAATCTGTAAGTAGAAGTCATCTTCAAAGAGAAAAAAATTTTTGGTAAGTACTGTTGTCAGTAATTCAATGCACAGATCTATTTGATCAGGATGCATGCCAGAGGTGGTAAGTAAGTGTCTTGTGGAGGATATACCCTCTGTGTGGGGGATTGATGTATAGAGGTCCCGTACATCGAACGTGACCAGGAAAGCATCAGGTGGTATGGGGGTGACATTTCGTATAACGTTGAGGAAAGCGCCAGTATCCAAGAGAAATGATGTAGTGTTCTTAATCAAAGGAGTAATGATCTTTTCAAGATAAATGGACAGTGGTGACAACACGGACTCCGTAGATGCAACTATCGGGCGACCTGGCGGATTGTGGAGGTTCTTATGTATTTTCGGTAGAGTATAAAAGACTGGTGTGATTGGATATCTTTTTGTCAGGAACTCACATGTTTTGCTGTCGATTGTACCTCTAAGTTGGTATTCCTCCAGTATTTCCTTGATTAGTGTTTGAATGTTGGTTGTGGGGTTACCCGACAATTTTGTATAAATCGTGATGTCGCTTAATTGTCGTTGAATTTCACCGATATATGCTGACCTGTCCATAACTACTATTGCTCCCCCTTTGTCTGCCGGCTTGATGACAATATCTTTGTCATCTTGTAATGTGTGTAAGGCCTGTCTATCGAGAGGGGAGCAATTCAAGGGAAAATGTATATCACCCTGTTCATTATCTGAACGTAATTTACTAAAGGAGTTGTTAACAAACTGAATAAATGTTTCCAACGCATGTGAACCCATAGGTGGGCGGTAAGTACTTTTTGACCGTAGCTTCAAACTAGCTGCCGTAAGGCAGCCAGGTTGAGGTACCTTGGGTCTTGGAATATTGGCAGGATCAGAGAAGTGTAGTTTCAATCGCAGTGTCCTGTAGAATCTCTGTAGATCCATGTCCAATTTAAACGTATTATTTTTGTACCTAGGGCAAAAGGACAGTCCCTTTTGGAGAAGTCTGTGTTCCGCTGTACCTAGGGATTTAGATGAAATGTTCACCACAAGTGATTGGTTACCTGGGAACGTGTCACTCTGGTTGTGTCCGTTGTTCTTTGGATGTCGCTTCCCCCTCCTGGGCCTCTTCTTCTTTGAGCACGTCGTTGGCGGCCTAAAAAACGGTCCTGGTAGGATGGTCTTTCGGATCTTTCAAGGTCGGAGCCGGAGGTAGAGACTTCTGGGGAAGACCGATAGTTGGATCTGGTGGGAAATTGTCTAGAGGTAGGTCTGTCCCGCCACCTGTAGACTCTGTCTTGATCGTAGTCCTCCTGGTCCCGTTGGAATTTGGCCCGTTTCCGCTGTTCAATATCCCGGCGTGTTGTGTGATATTGGTCTCGATTTTGGATCTCAGTGAGCCAAATTCTTCCGTGGAGGTAGTTGCTTTCAATTGATCCTCTATGTTCTTGATCTTGTCTGCACAGGATTGAATTTCCTTGTGTAGGTGCTCCAGGGTTAGTACCATAAGATCAAAAGAACATTTATTTAGGATCAGTTCGAACTTAGAACAAAATTCAGGCGAGTCACAGAATAGTGTAGGGCGGAGTGATACCCTGAGACCTCGTGGTATCCTCTGTGCTTTTAAGTATTCGGTTAAGGTGGCCCCATGTAACTCCAAATTGGTATGGTGTCGTAGTTCCCTCTCCCAATCTCGGCCCCTTGTTTCACTCGGGGGTGTTTTAAGAAAGTCACTGGGTACTTTAGATAGAGATATGATGTTGGAAGCCTCCTCGGAGTTGTAGGAGAAGGTCAATGAGGACATGACCCACAAGAGAGTGTGCTCAATATAGGGGTTGATAATATGAGTATAAATAATTGGCACAACTCTAATATAGAGGTGCTCCAGTAGGTTCCCACACCATACAATATATCAAATAAACCGGGCACACTCCTAGTATGTGTGAATAGTACATTTTAATACGTACACTCGGTCACAACACAGACGTTTCGGTCTACTTAGACCTTCATCAGTGTACTGTGAATAATAAGTGTTCAATAAAGGATACAGAAATTGAAATGAAGTATATACACATTAGAACGTTGGGTCAGAAATGTAACATGATGAATCTCTATAAAGTCTTATAGCTAGACAACAACATATTATCCAAAGTACTCAGTATAGTCCAGGATAAAGAAAAATATAAAGAGGTATTGGACGTACCTAGTGACCAGGTGCAAACAGAAAAACTTATATCTATAGATAAATGTATAAAATGAGAGTAAATGCCCAATCACATATATAAGTATGTCATAAAGTGAATAGTACATGTGAGCATACCGTTTGATGTGAAACGTATTGATAAGCTGTTGCATTAAAAGGAAAAGACAGTCATTATCCAGAAAACCCAGTGTTAGATCAGAAATTGAAATAAAAAGAGGTAAGTAAAATCATACCGCTGGTGGCACCTTCTGATGTGCTAGGGATGGTTTTTGCACTAAGAATTATAAGGTGATAAAGGTGTACGTCAGCATAACAGCCCATATTAACAAATCAGGATGGTTTGCACTATAGGAAATCATTACAGATGGTTATAGCGCTGTGACAGTCAGGACATAACCTAGGTCCAGTATTTAACAACATATCACGGACTGGAGCACTTACCCTGTGTGTCAGGTAGAGAGAAAGAAAAATGGAGAGACTCCACGGACGCGGCATCCACCGCTAGTCATGGGGTGAGGAGATCAGAAACTGGCCGTGTTTTATGTGTGCACGAAAGACAGGAAGTGCCGTGACCGGAAGTGGCGTCAGCGCTTATAGTGGAGATGGTAGAGGTTTCTTTGTGCGTTCCACTGGGACTATTTGCGTTCCAGGAGCAAAGCGCATGCTCATGAGAGCAAGGAGGGGGAGTGCAAAGTGGTGGAGGTGATCATCCAATACTATGGCATGTTAATATCGATTCTGTAAAAAAGAAAATAAACTTCAGTATAATAAAAATTACAATTCTTTCTAGATTTCTGGTCATAATAATATGGCTTAAGGTGATTAGTCAAGAGACAGATTACAAATCAAATCACAGGAACGAATACAAATCATACTCCCTGTTTAACCCCTTGGGGTGCAGGGTGTTTAACTGGTGAATCCAGTAAGCCTCTCTTTTCTTCAGTTGTGTTATGCGATCCCCGCCCCGTCTAGGTTGGGGTACGTGTTCCAATACTTGGTAGCGTAATTGTGCCACGCTGTGACCTGCTGCAATAAAATGTTGTGGAATGGGGAGAAGAGTGTTTTTACATCTTATTGTGGACTTGTGTTTTGATATCCTATCTTTCACACATTGTGTGGTTTCTCCAATATAAAGTAGACCGCACGGACATTTTATTAATAGACTACATAGTTGGAGTTGCAAGTGAAGTATTCTTGTATAGAGTATTTCTTACCCGTATAGGGGTGATGTACGGTGTTACCCTTAATAATGTTGTTACATTATTGACAACAAAGGCAAGGAAAGGTACCCATTCTTGGGGTTAGTAAAAATCTTTGAGTTATTTTGGGTCTTTTCGGGCCTATGTCTGCTCTGACAAGACTATCTCTGAGATTACGTGGTCTCCTGAAACAAGGCATAAAAGGTTGTCGGAAGGACTCCACTTCCGGGTGAGCGCTTTGTAAAATATGCCAGTGTTTCCGTATTGCAGTATGAATTCTGTATGCTGCGGGATGGTAGTCATCCCCCACACAGGATGGTGTCAATCCCCCACACAGAGGGTATATCCTCCACAAGACACTTACTTACCACCTCTGGCATGCATCCTGATCAAATAGATCTGTGCATTGAATTACTGACAACAGTACTTACTAAAAAATTTTTTCTCTTTGAAGATGACTTCTACTTACAGATTAGGGGTACTGCGATGGGAAGCAACGTCGCGCCCCCGTATGCTAATGCCTACATGGCACATTATGAAGAGACCCTCATCTATCATAATCATCTTTTCCAACACCATGCCCTGGTTTGGAAAAGATATATTGATGATATATTTTGTGTATGGGATGGGGACCTGGACTCATTACAAACCTTTTTCGCCTTCCTCAAGACATCCTGGCCAGGCCTAGACTTTACAATGACACATGCTAGCGGTCAAATAAGTTTTTTGGACACCCTAGTGATCAAAGACTCCAATGGCAATTTAACCTCTGACATCTACTCAAAGCCAACTGACAGGAATAGTCTCCTTCACTTTTCAAGTTTTCATCCCCACAAAATGAAGTGTTCAATTCCACAGTCACAATTACAAAGGGTTACCCGTATTGTATCTGATCCCCTAACACAACTAACTAGAATTAGTGAAATGCAATCTAAATTTATGAATAGGGGTTATCCTCAATCCACTGTTCAGATACAGACTAATGACAGGACCGCACGTATGAATAAGGATACTAGAATTCCTTTTGTACATGACTACATCCCGCAGCATACAGAATTCATACTGCAATACGGAAACACTGGCATATTTTACAAAACGCTCACCCGGAAGTGTAGTCCTTCCGACAACCTTTTATGCCTTGTTTCAGGAGACCACGTAATCTCAGAGATAGTCTTGTCAGAGCAGACATAGGCCCGAAAAGACCCAAAATAACTCAAAGATTTTTACTAACCCCAAGAATGGGTACCTTTCCTTGCCTTTGTTGTCAACAATGTAACAACATTATTAAGGGTAACACCGTACATCACCCCTATACGGGTAAGAAATACTCTATACAAGAATACTTCACTTGCAACTCCAACTATGTAGTCTACTTAATAAAATGTCTGTGCGGTCTACTTTATATTGGAGAAACCACACAATGTGTGAAAGATAGGATATCAAAACACAAGTCCACAATAAGATGTAAAAACACTCTTCTCCCCATTCCACAACATTTTATTGCAGCAGGTCACAGCGTGGCACAATTACGCTACCAAGTATTGGAACACGTACCCCAACCTAGACGGGGCGGGGATCGCATAACACAACTGAAGAAAAGAGAGGCTTACTGGATTCACCAGTTAAACACCCTGCACCCCAAGGGGTTAAACAGGGAGTATGATTTGTATTCGTTCCTGTGATTTGATTTGTAATCTGTCTCTTGACTAATCACCTTAAGCCATATTATTATGACCAGAAATCTAGAAAGAATTGTAATTTTTATTATACTGAAGTTTATTTCTTTTTTACAGAATCGATATTAACATGCCATAGTATTGGATGATCACGCTCCACCACTTTGCACTCCCCCTCCTTGCCCACATGAGCATGCGCTTTGCTCCTGGAACGCAAATAGTCCCAGTGGAACGCACAAAGAAACCTCTACCATCTCCACTATAAGCGCTGACGCCACTTCCGGTCACGGCACTTCCTGTCTTTCGTGCACACATAAAACACGGCCAGTTTCTGATCTCCTCACCCCATGACTAGCGGTGGATGCCGCGTCCGTGGAGTCTCTCCATTTTTCTTTCTCTCTACCTGACACACAGGGTAAGTGCTCCAGTCCGTGATATGTTGTTAAATACTGGACCTAGGTTATGTCCTGACTGTCACAGCGCTTATAACCCACTCCTGCTATATAATTTCCTATAGTGCAAAAACCATCCCGTGATATGTTGTTAAATACTGGACCTAGGTTATGTCCTGACTGTCACAGCGCTTATAATCCACTCCTGTTATATAATTTCCTATAGTGCAAAAACCATCCCTAGCACATCAGAAGGTGCCACCAGCGGTATGATTTTACTTACCTCTTTTTATTTCAATTTCTGATCTAACACTGGGTTTTCTGGATAATGACTGTATTTTCCTTTTAATGCAACAGCTTATCAATACGTTTCACATCAAACGGTATGCTCACATGTACTATTCACTTTATGACATACTTATATATGTGATTGGGCATTTACTCTCATTTTATACATTTATCTATAGATATAGTTTTTCTGTTTGCACCTGGTCACTAGGTACGTCCAATACCTCTTTATATTTTTCTTTATCCTGGACTATACTGAGTACTTTGGATAATATGTTGTTGTCTAGCTATAAGACTTTATAGAGATTCATCATGTTACATTTCTGACCCAACGTTCTAATGTGTATATACTTCATTTCAATTTCTGTAACCTTTATTGAACACTTATTATTCACAGTACACTGATGAAGGTCTAAGTAGACCGAAACGTCTGTGTTGTGACCGAGTGTACGTATTAAAATTTACTATTCACACATACTAGGAGTGTGCCCGGTTTATTTGAGATATAAATACACATAGTCCTGGTATACAGCTGGTAGTTCAGGGACTGACATGGTTCCTTTAGGAACAGAGCAAGCTGAAACTCCTTGACTCATCTGTTTCTCCAGAAAGTGTAATTCCTTGGTCTCCCAGTTAATCGTAGGATTCTGCGCCTGCAGCCATGGTAGCCCTAGAATAATGGGAAAGTGGGGAGAAGAGATAAGCAAAAAAGACATTTTCTCCTGATGATCTTTGCCCATAAGGACCCTCAAAGGCTCTGTTTCTTGATCCACTGGTCCAGAAGTCAGTAGAGAGCCATCCACAGTCTCCATCTGTACTGGAGTAGCCTTCTTCACTGAACGTATCCCCTGTTTCAGAGCAAAGGAGATATCCATGAAATTTCCACTTGCTCCTGAGTCGATCATAGCAGAGCTAGACACCCAGACTGAGTCAACCCAGAGTTTGATGGAAAGGAAGCAATGAGAATTGTTTCTTTTACAACTCAGCTGGGACACCGCTGAGGAAACTTGAAAAATTGCAGCGTTTATACCGTCATCGTCCCCAGAACTAACAGAGTTTAAGTCCGAGAAATCAAGATCTCTTGCAGCAGATCTCTCTGGAGCCTGAGGCTCGGACATGACAGAGCTCCTCTCGCAACACTCACAGTGAATGACTGCTGCAGTAGTCTTACGAGAACGGCTGGGGCAGTTTATAATGAAGTGCCCTGACTTACCACAGTAGAAACATAGATTTTCCTTTATACGATGTTCTTTGCATGCATCACTAACCCGTCTTTGTAAAGAGTCCACCTGCATGGGTTCAGGTTCTGGTTCCCTTGTGATCCTACTCAAAGGTTCCTTAGCTGAGGAGGGAGGTAGTAAAAGGTTAGTGCGATTATTTTCGAACCATCTCTCTTGTCTGCGTTCAGTCAGACGAGCATCAATACGGATACAATAGTTAATAAAGTCACCTAACGCAGTGGAGGGTCGGCACAAGCAAGTTCATCCTTAATCAGTGGAGACAACCCTTTCCGAAAAATAGATTTTTTGGCGGAAGTGTCCCAAGTGGTATCAAGAGCCCATCTCCTGAAATCCAGGGCATATTCGGCTACTGAACGCTTACCTTGGCGCAAAGTTAACATGGCTGCTTCAGCTGTTGCACCTCGATTGGGGTCATCAAACACCTGCCCCATGGCTGAAATAAAAGAGCATCAAGGTGATTCAAACAATCATCCTCAGTCTCAATCAGAGGGTTTGCCCACATCAAAGCCTTATTGGTAAGCAACATGATTATAGTAAGCACTTTGGATCGTTCAGTGGGAAATTGTGAAGCATGTGCAGAGAAAAATAAATTGCATTGATTAATAAATCCCCTGAATTTCTCACGTTCACCGCCAAAACGAAAAGGAGGTAATTTGGGGATCCCAGAACTCGGGGTTATGGCAGGAGCCTGGGCTCGTTCCTCTAGAGCCTCAATCCTGGCTCACAATTCCTGGGTAGTCTGTCCAAACACTTGCAAATTATGATTAGTGAGGTCCTGTAGGCTTGCAAAACGGGTTTTTAAAGTCTGTACATCTGAAAGGATTGTATCAGTCACTCCGCAAAGTTCCTTTATGCGGGCCTCCATCTTCCAGATCTTTTAAGGCAGAAGTGCTGGAAGAGGAAAGGAAAAAAAAACAAAAAAAACAATAGTGTTTACCTGTGGTAACACTCCAGAGTAAAATTTTAAGGGAATGCGCTCACCTGGAATGGTTGTGAGAAGTCACAACCACTGTCATCACATAAGGTATTAAACGGACATCTGATATCCACAGTCACAGCAGACACGGCTTTCCCAGACCCAGCAGTCACTAAACATTGGCTCCTGAATCTTGTCATGTATAGTGTACAGTTCCTATAGCGTCTTGTGCTTGGGTGCGAGGAAAACACAGGAGACATAGGTTGATATGAAATGACTTGTATTACTTCATACAAGCATGCTGAAAAGTTCACACAGTTTGCAGGAACAGCGACAGGAGACACAGCAGGCCAGAGTAACTTCAAGCACTACAATAAATCTCCAAAGCAGGTTCAGGATCTCTTCTCTGTACCGTAATTCCTCTGCAAACATGGATTCACCAAACAGCAGGTTTCCAGAGTCCAAAAGTGTTCCAAGGTTCCTCAGTAGGGAATAGCTGGAGTACAAGTCCAAGGCTTCCAGGAGTCAGGCCACTGACTGACTGAGGCTTGATTCAGGAGCACTGATTGTTCAGCTGAGGCTGCTTAAGAAGCAAGAGGGAAGAATCAGGGCGGGAACATGAAAACTGGAAACTCCATATTAACTGAGGGCAAGAGCTGCAGAAAGACAGAAAGCAAAATGGCCGACGAAAAACTGAGTTTCAAGGAACATGTCAACAGAGACAAAGAACCTTACAGTGGAAGCAATTGAAGTCGATGCATTGGCTGCCATCCAACCAACAACGGCTTCAATTTGTTCTTCTCGCAGCAGGGGGTATGCTGAGCTCCTACAAAAGTGCGCATAAAGGAACGCTCACGGGGAAAACTGGTGGATGCTGTGTCACTGGGTGCGGCAGCAGCCACAGAATCCCCACGTCCTCTCCCTGCTGAAACTGCACGGCCACTACCACGTGCCTTACTCCCTGCCTTCTTCATCTTGGTAGATTGATAAAGAAAGTCAGAAAAGTTATAAGGCCTAAGTGTGGTTATTCCTCAGAGACTGCAGTGAACACTGCAGACAACTGTTCAGTAGCTGTGAAAGGCCCCTTTGTGTACTTCTATAGTGTTTGCAACCAATGTATTGTATACGGATGGAAGCGCGTCACACTAATAGATTAGATTTTTTTCAAATATAATGGAGCAGCACCAATTAGAGAAAAATGTGAAGAATGAGGCAGTGACACACGCTCAGCAGACTACAACCAGCAGTGGTTGAAGAACTAACTGGAGCGTAATCTGCACTCAAAAAATGAAAAGCTCACAGACTACAGTGAACACTGCAGACAACTGTTCAGTAGCTGTGAAAGGCCCTTTGTGTACTTCTATAGTGTTTGCAACCAATGTATTGTATACGGATGGAAGCGCATCACACTAATAGATTAGATTTTTTTCAAATATAATGGAGCAGCACCAATTAGAGAAAAATGTGAAGGATGAGGCAGTGACACACGCTCAGCAGACTACAACCAGCAGTAGTTGAAGAACTAACTGGAGCGTAATCTGCACTCAAAAAATGAAAAGCTCACAGACTACAGTGAACACTGCAGACAACTGTTCAGTAGCTGTGAAAGGCCCCTTTGTGTACTTCTATAGTGTTTGCAACCAATGTATTGTATACGGATGGAAGCGCGTCACACTAATAGATTAGAGTTTTTTCAATATAATGGAGCAGCACCAATTAGAGAAAAATGTGAAGGATGAGGCAGTGACACATGCTCAGCAGACTACAACCAGCAGTGGTTGAAGAACTAACTGGAGCATAATCTGCACTCAAAAAATGAAAAGCTCACAGACTACAGTGAACACTGCAGACAACTGTTCAGTAGCTGTGAAAGGCCCCTTTGTGTACTTCTATAGTGTTTGCAACCAATGTATTGTATACGGATGGAAGCTCGTCACACTAATAGATTAGATTTTTTTCAAATATAATGGAGCAGCACCAATTAGAGAAAAATGTGAAGGATGAGGCAGTGACACACGCTCAGCAGACTACAACCAGCAGTGGTTGAAGAACTAACTGGAGCGTGATCTGCACTCAAAAAATCAAAACCTCACAGACTGCAGTGAACACTGAAACACAACTGTTCACTATCTGTGAAAGGCTCCTTTCTGTACTTCTATAGTGTTTGCAACCAATGTATTGTATACGGATGGAAGCGCGTCACACTAATAGATTAGATTTTTTTCAAATATAATGGAGCACCACCAATTAGAGAAAAATGTGAAGGATGAGGCAGTGACACACGCTCAGCAGACTACAACCAGCAGTGGTTGAAGAACTAACTGGAGCGTAATCTGCACTCAAAAAATGAAAAGCTCACAGACTACAGTGAACACTGCAGACAACTGTTCAGTAGCTGTGAAAGGCCCCTTTGTGTACTTCTATAGTGTTTGCAACCAATGTATTGTATACAGATGGAAGCTCGTCACACTAATAGATTAGATTTTTTTCAAATATAATGGAGCAGCACCAATTAGAGAAAAATGTGAAGGATGAGGCAGTGACACACGCTCAGCAGACTACAACCAGCAGTGGTTGAAGAACTAACTGGAGCGTGATCTGCAGTCAAAAAATCAAAACCTCACAGACTGCAGTGAACACTGAAACACAACTGTTCACTATCTGTGAAAGGCTCCTTTCTGTACTTCTATAGTGTTTGCAACCAATGTATTGTATACGGATGGAAGCGCGTCACACTAATAGATTAGATTTTTTTCAAATATAATGGAGCAGCACCAATTAGAGAAAAATGTGAAGGATGAGGCAGTGACACACGCTCAGCAGACTACAACCAGCAGTGGTTGAAGAACTAACTGGAGCGTAATCTGCACTCAAAAAATGAAAAGCTCACAGACTACAGTGAACACTGCAGACAACTGTTCAGTAGCTGTGAAAGGCCCCTTTGTGTACTTCTATAGTGTTTGCAACCAATGTATTGTATACGGATGGAAGCGCGTCACACTAATAGATTAGATTTTTTTCAAATATAATGGAGCAGCACCGATTAGAGAAAAATGTGAAGGATGAGGCAGTGACACATGCTCAGCAGACTACAACCAGCAGTGGTTGAAGAACTAACTGGAGCGTGATCTGCACTCAAAAAATCAAAACCTCACAGACTGCAGTGAACACTGAAACACAACTGTTCACTATCTGTGAAAGGCTCCTTTCTGTACTTCTATAGTGTTTGCAACCAATGTATTGTATACGGATGGAAGCGCGTCACACTAATAGATTAAATTTTTTTCAAATATAATGAAGCTGCACCAATTCCACAAAATAAAAAAAAAAAAGAGTCAGTGAGTGACACGTGCAGATGCCTACAAACAGCGGTGGATGCAGAGCAAACTGCAGCGTCACCTGCACTCTCACACACACCTTGCACAGAGCTGTTAACCCCTTCACCCCCAAGGGTGGTTTGCACGTTAATGACCGGGACAATTTTTACAATTCTGACCACTGTCTCTTTATGAGGTTATAACTCCGGAACGCTTCAACGGATCTTCGCGATTCTGAGATTGTTTTCTCGTGACATATTGTACTTCATGTTAGTGGTAAAATTTCTTCCATATAACTTGCGTTTATTTTTGAAAAAAACGCAAATATGGCGAAAATTTTGAAAATTTAGCAATTTTCAAACTTTGAATTTTTATTCCCTTAAAACAGAGAAATATGTCACACAAAATAGTTAAGAAATAACATTTCCCACATGTCTACTTTACATCAGCACAATTTTGGAATCAAAATTTTTTTTTGTTAGGAAGTTATAAGGGTTAAAAGTTTGACCAGCGATTTCTCATTTTTACAACAAAATTTACAAAGCCATTTTTTTTAGGGACCACCTCTCATTTGAAGTCACTTTGAGGGGTCTACATGACAGAAAATACCCAAAAGTGACACCATTCTAAAAACTGCACCCCTCAAGGTACTCAAAACCACATTCAAGAAGTTTATTAACCCTTCAGGTGCTTCACAGGAACTAAAGCAACGTGGAAGGAAAAAATGAATATTTAACTTTTTAGCCACAAAAATGATCTTTTACAAACTTTTTTTTTATTTTCACAAGGGTAAAAGGAGAAAATGGACAGATAAGTTGTTTGCAATTTCTCCTGAGTACGCCAATACCCCATATGTGGGGGAAAACCACTGTTTGGGCACACGGCAGAGCTCGTAAGGGAAGGAGCGCCGTTTGACTTTTTCAAACTAAAATTGGCTGGAGTTGAGATTGGACGCCATGTCGCGCTTGGAGAACCTCTGATGCGCCTAAACAGTGGAAACCCCCCACAAGTGACACCATTTTGGAAACTAGACCCCCTAAGGTACTTATCTAGATCTGTTGTGAGCACTTTGAACCCCCAAGTGTTTCACAAAAGTTTATAATGCCTGGGTGTGAAAAAAAAAAAAAAATTTCCACAAAAATGATTTTTTAGTCCTAAATTTTTGAATTTTCCCAAGGAAATTGGACCCCAAAAGTTGTTGTCCAATTTGTCCTGAGTACGCTGATACCCCATATGTGGGGGTGGAAAACTGTTTGGGCGCACGGCAGGGCTTGGAAAGGAAGTAGTAACGTTTTGGAATGCAGACGTTGATGGGGGTCATGTTCCGTTTGCAGTGCCCCAGATGAGCCTAAACAGTGGAAATCCCCCACAAGTGACCCCATTTTGGAAACTAGACCCCCTAAGGAACTTATCTAGATCTTTGGTGAGCACTTTGAACCCCCAAGTGCTTCACACAAGTTTATAATGCCCGGGCATGAAAATAAAAAATCCTATTTTTTTCCCACAAAAATTATCTTTTAGTCACTAATTTATTTATTTTACCAAGGGTATCAGGAGAAATTGGACCACATAATTTGTTGTCCAATTTGTCCTGAGTACGCTGATGCCCCATATGTGGGGGGGAACCACTGTTTGGGCGCACGGCAGAGCTCGGAAGGAAAGGAGCACCATTTGACTTTTTCCAACCAAAATTGGCTGGAATTGAGATTGGATGCCATGTTGCATTTGGAGAGCCCCTGATGTGCCTAAACAGTGGAAACCCCCCACAAATGACCCCATTTGGGAAACTAGACCCCCTAAGGAACTTATCTAGATCTTTGGTGAGCAATTTGAACCCTCAAGTGCTTCACACAAGTTTATAACGTAGAGCCGTAAAATTTAAAAATCATATTTTTTCCACAAAAATGATCTTTTCACCCGAATTTTTATTTTTCCAAGGGTAACAAGACTCCAAAAGTTATTGTGCAATTTGTCCTGAGTACACTGATACCCCATATGTGGGGGTATACCACTGTTTGGGTGCATGGCAGAGTTTGGAAGGGAAGGAGCGCCGTCTCACTTTTTCAACGCAGAATTGGCTGGACGCCATGTCGTGTTTGGAGAGCTCCTGATCTGCCTAAACAGTGGAAACCCCCCACAAATGACACCATTTTGGAAACTAGACCCTCAAGGAACTTATCTAGATGTGTGGTGAGAACTTTGAACCCCCAGGTGTTTCACTAAAGTTTATAACGTACAGCCTTAAAATAAAAAATCCTTTTTTTTTTTTACAAAAATGATTTTTTCGCCCCCAATATTTATTTTCACAAGGGTAACAGAAGAAATTGGAACCCAAAAGTTGTTGTCCAATTTGTCCTGAGTACGCTGATACCCAATATGTAGGAGAAAACTACTGTATGGGTGCACGTCAGGGCTCGGAAGGGAAGTAGTGACGTTTTGGATTGCAGACTTTGATGGAATGGTCTGGGGGCGTCATGTCGCATTTGGAGAGCCCCTGATACGCCTAAACAGTGGAAACCCCCCACAAGTGACCCCATTTTGGAAAATAGACCCCACAAGGAACTTATCTAGATGTGTGGTGAGCACTTTGAACCCCGAAGTGCTTCACAGAAGTTTATAACGCACAGCCGTAAAAATAAAAAATCCTTTTTTTTTTACAAAAATGATTTTTTTCGCCCCCAATATTTTATTTTCACAAGGGTAACAGGAGAAATTGGACCCCAAAAGTTGTTGTCCAATTTGTCCTGAGTACGCTGATACCCAATATGTGGGAGAAAACTACTGTATGGGCGCATGTCAGGGCTCGGAAAGGGAAGTAGTGACGTTTTGGATTGCAGACTTTGATGGAATGGTCTGGGGGCGTCATGTCGCATTTGGAGAGCCCCTGATGCGCCTAAACAGTGGAAACCCCCCACAAGTGACCCCATTTTGGAAAATAGACCCCACTAGGAACTTACCTAGATGTGTGGTGAGCACTTTGAACCCCGAAGTGCTTCACAGAAGTTTATAACGCACAGCCGTAAAAATAAAAAATCCTTTTTTTTTTTACAAAAATGATTTTTTCGCCCCCAATATTTTATTTTCACAAGGGTAACAGGAGAAATTGGACCCCAAAAGTTGTTGTCCAATTTGTCCTGAGTACGCTGATACCCAATATGTGGGAGAAAACTACTGTATGGGCGCATGTCAGGGCTCGGAAAGGGAAGTAGTGACGTTTTGGATTGCAGACTTTGATGGAATGGTCTGGGGGCGTCATGTCGCATTTGGAGAGCCCCTGATGCGCCTAAACAGTGGAAATCCCCAACAAGTGACCCCATTTTGGAAAATAGACCCCACAAGGAACTTATTTAGATGTGTGGTGAGCGCTATGAAGCCCCAAGTGCTTCACAGAAGTTTATAATGTACAGCCGTAAAAACAAAAAAATCTTATTTTTTTACAAAAATAATATTTTCGCCCCCAGTTTTTTATTTTCCCAAGGGTAACAGAAGAAATAGGACAAATTTCACAATAACTCTTGGGTCCAGAGTACGCTGATACCCCATATGTGGGGATAAACTACTGTTTGGACGCATGGCAGAGCTCAGAAGTGAAGGAACACCGTTTGACTTTTTCAAAGCAGAATTGGCTGGAATGGAGATCAGACGCCATGTCACATTTGGAGAGCCCCTGATGTGCCTAAACAGCGGAAACCCCCCAATTCTAACTCCAACCCTAACCCCAACACACCCCTAACCCTAGTCCCAACCCTAATCCCAACCCTAACCCTAATCCAAACTCTAACCCTAATCCTAACTTTAGCGCCAACCCTAACCCTAACTTTAGCCGAAACCCTAACCCTAACCCTAATGGGAAAATGGAAATAAATACATTTTTTTTATTTTATTATTTTTCCCTAACTAAGGGGGTGATAAAGGGGGGTTTGATTTACTATTTATAGCGGTTTTTATGATTGGCAGCTGTCACGCTAAAAGACGCTTTTTATTGCAAAAAGTAGTTTTTTGCATCGCCACATTTTGAGAGCTATAATTTTTGCATATTTTGGCCCACAGAGTCATGTGAGGTCTTAATTTTTGCGGGACGAGGTGACGCTTTTATTGGTACCATTTTTGAGCACGTGACATTTTTTGATCGCTTTTTATTTCGATTTTTGGGAGGTTAGAATGAACAAAAATCAGCAATTCATGAATTTCTTTTGGGTGAGGCGTTTTTATTGTTCCGCGTGTGGTAAAATTGATAAAGCAGTTTTATTCTTCGGGTCAGTACGATTATGGCGATACCTCATTTATATCATTTTTTTATGTTTTCGCGCTTTTATAGAATAAAAACAATTTTTATATAAAAAATAATTATTTTTGCATCGCTTTATTCTGCGAGCTATAACTTTTTTATTTTTTTGCTGATGATGCTGTGTGATGGCTCGTTTTTTGCGGGACAAGATGACGTTTTCAGCGGTACCATGTTTATTTATATCCGTCTTTTTGATCGCGTGTTATTCCACTTTTTGTTCAGCGGTATGATGATAAAGCACTGATTTTTTGCTTCGTTTTTATTTTTTATTTTTAAGGGGTTCACAAAAGGGGTTAACTAGTGGGACATTTTTATAGGGGGGGTCGTTACGGACGCGGCGATACCATATATGTGTACTTTTATTGTTTTATTTTTTTTATTTACAATAAGTAATGAATTTATTGGGGAATATTTTTTTTTTTTTTTTTTGGATTTTTTTTACACATGTTTATTTTTACTTTTTTTACTTTTTTACTTTGTCCCAGGGTGGGACATCACTGTATTTCATCAGATCGCTGGTGTGACAGTGTGCACAGCACTCTGTCACACCAGCGATCGCTCAGGCAGTGCAGCAGGCTTCTCAGTGCCTGCTCTCGGCAGGCACTGAGGAAGCCGCCTCCCTCCAGGACCCCAGCGCCATCTTGGATCCGGGTCCTGGGAGGGAGGAAGCCCTCAGAGCAGCGCGATCACATCGCGCTGGTCTGAGGGTCTCAGGGGGGCGCGCAGGGAGCCCCCACACTGCGCGATCCTCCCCTGTGCCCCCAGTACACCGCGATCATGTTTGATCGCGGTGTGCAAGGGGTTAATGTGCCGGGAGCGGTCCGTGACCGCTCCTGACACACAGTCACGGGTGTCAGCTGTGATAATCAGCTGACACCCGGCGGCGATTAGCTGCGCTCCCTCGGGGAGCGCAGCTAATCGCCTATGACGTACTATCCCGTCCATGGTCAGAATGGCACGGGTTTTATGGACGGGATAGTACGTCTAATGTCAGAGAGGGGTTAAAACAACACTGGCAAATGGAAGCTTTACACAGCGGTTGGTGCTAGCCTGCCTAAAGCACAGTACACAAAATCGCAATGTCTAACTGTCCCTCAAAGTCAGCAGAACAGCGTTCTGTCCCTAACTGAGTTCACAGCACAGTGACGCTAAAATGGCGGCGGCGCCTTTTATAGTGCATTCTGACATCATTTCAGCATCCAATCACAGCCATGCCATTAGTTAACATGACCGCAGCATTACAGGATGTGCCCACACTTCATAAGATTCCTCATTGGCTGACTAAAATCACATTGCCTCGCAAAGAATTATGGGAACTTCCGATTCCGGTATACGATATATGGAAAATATCGGAACTAAGTATCGGAATTCCGATAAAGCGAATATCGGCCGATACCCGATACTTGCGGTATCGGAATGCTCAACACTACTGTACACAAAAGAACACAGGCCTTCTCACCTACCAGGTTCACAGTCTTGTAACTGGTTTATCTCATCAATAGAGTCCTGGAAATATTTAGCTCTCATAAATTCAATATAGAGTTCAGTGATTCCTATGATACATACATTGTCCATGTTGTCTTCCAACAATATCTATCAAATTTCTATGACAAAAATAGATAGATAATAGATAGATAGATAGAAATATAACATAGTCTTTCCTTTACTTCATAACAAAAAACTTTTCTGACAGTAAAGCAAAAAAAAAAGAGCTTGGAATAATCCCGACACTTTGTAGACCTTTTCCAGCTACGCTCCTTTACACTCCATTTAGCATTTTACTAATGTGCCGCCGTGTTAAGTGTTTTGTGCATTTCTTGCTTTTCAGACGGGTTTTCTAAAGAACATTATGATGAATGCAGTTCGGCATCTGCAGACACATTCTCGCCTGTGGTACTGGATGTCTAATGTGATGCGACACCTCCAGAACAGCACAAGAGCCCGAGTCTGCTTCATGTCACTGTGTATGCCAGCCGGGGCTTCATGAGGCTGCCAGGGACTACCAACTGGTGTGCTGCCAAATTCACATGTCACAGATGCTTTTTGGAAATGTCTTCTGCTTCACTTTACCTTTAGTCTTCTAAAAATTCATGTCAACAACAAGACGATTCACTGAAGATCCTCCGCTGCTGCCATATTTATAAGAAAGGAAAGATCAAACATTATAGTTATAGGATTGCTCCCGTTATCATCTGATCTGATGGGTCCTGTATTAGTGACTATCACCTAAAGTGAATCCATTCCCTGCGGACATGTCCATCAATCTACAGTATGTACCCTATTAGGGTATTGCACGTGGGGATCATCGAGCAGTGCCTCTCCTACCAGCTGGTGCCACAGAAACCTTCTGTATCGCAGTGCTTCTAGAAGGTTTCTTGTACCTGATGCTACATCATGAGATGGTGCCCCAAATCCAAATGCACAATGAAGGATCAATAGAGGGGTGTGGAATAGACAGGAGGAGAAGGCAGATCAATAAAGGAAAATTCTCAGCAACCTCCAAAAAGGACATACCTGAAAGCTGTCAATTATAAAGAGAAAAGTCCAGCTCCCCTATGTTCAATTCAGCTTGTGGACTTAATCTTGGGCAGTGCATGGAGTGCTGTGATTGCAGCAGTTGGACCTACTTCTATCAGGGTTTCCTCCTGCTCCTTTTCATCCTTCATCTCCGATTTGGTATTTCAGAGAACATCGTCCAAATCAGCCAAAAGCTTTGCAGCACTGCCTCAGCGAAGCAGCAACAGGCTCTGCTGAAGCTAATTTGTCTAGGAGACAAACCGCATACAATGGCCAAAATAATGAAAGGAATAATAGACCAGACAGATCTGTGGCTCTCACTGTTGAACCTCCATCGAGGCATGGTCTTGTGATAATGGCCATAACCTGGTGGTGGCTGTGGAACTTGACAAGCTCAACCACTTACCATGTTTGGCCCACATGCTAAACTTGATAGTTCAGTGGTTTCTGAAAACCTACCCAGATTTGCCAGAGAATCTGATCAAGTTATGCCACGTCAGCATCCATTTCCGCAAGTTGGCTACAGTTGCCGCCGCTCTGGCAGTACTGCAGCATTGCATGCAAGTGCCAGCTCACCGACTGGTGTGCAACATCATGACATGATGAAATTCCCCACTTCAAATGCTGGCAAGTCTTTGTGAGCAGCAGAGGCCAGTTGTTGAATACCAGCTCCAACACATCAGTTGGTATTCTAGGCATCCTCCACACATAACAACTGAAGAGTGGGCATGGATGTCTGAGATTTACGTAGTTCTCCAAGACTTTGAGGACTGCACAAAGATGGTGAGCAGCAATGACGCCATAATTAGCTCAACGATTCCACTTCTGTGACTACGAAGCAAAAGCTAGCTCTGACAATGAGTGCTAGTCAGGACTCAGTTTACATAGAAGATGGGATTGGCTAACAGTGCACAGCTGAATGCCATAGCTCCAGGAGCTCTCAACAGAGCAGGTTAATCCCTGCACTGCTCAAAGAAATTTACACCATTTAATAAGAAGGTGAAGTGCTTGTAATCCATGCAGTAGTAGGAGAAATCAGATGCTGTGTTCTTCTGGCTCTTCTCTGTCATGAAATTGGGTCTCAAAGAAGAACACTTGGCATGAACGTTCCCTATATGGCTTGAAGGAGTTTTGTTGCTTTGTCACTAGCGTCTTGTCTAGTTAGTTCTATATAGATAAACACGGCACTCATACAATATGAAGTATTGGTGTTCTAGTAGGGTATCCAGCCCATCTTATCCGCAGAGAGAAAACTTGGCAACTGCTAATGTTCTTTGTGATTTTTTGACATGTTTATGATGCATGTAAAGACTTTAATTATTTTATTTTTGTTCTATTATTCCATTTTCATTGTTTAATATATGATTTTTTTGTTTTTGTCTTGTCCATATTATATGTATGTTTTCTACCATCTGGACCAAATATATTTCTGATGAAGGTCCAATCTGGGACCGAAAACGTTTAACATAATTGTCACCTGGATGTTAATAAATGGAATCTTTTGCTGCAAAAAAACTTTGAGTGCCAAGTTTTCTCTCTGTGGATTTTTAGTTCTGCCGTATTGTCAACCGAAAATGATGATGACAGGCTCACTCTGATAAAAATAAACACAGTCTGGATTATCCACGACTTTTCCACACCACCAGATGACAGCAGCACATAAAGTGTTTTTAATCTTCAATATTTGAATGAGGTCAATAGTTGTTATCTTCCAGGGTCTATAGATGATTGGATGACCCTACTTATAATTTTTTCCTGGCTTTGCACTTTGTGAGTTTAGGATTACATCAATTACACTTTCAAAATATTTTAATGAGGCCCTCCAGTGGTTGCTTTCAAAGGTCTATGGATGACTCTTTTTATAATTTTTTTCTGGCTTAAAAAGTAGTTACATAATAAATAAAAAAGACACTGTCTATCCAAATTGTTATTATCCCCATCCCCATTGAAAAAAACGCATCTGACATATAAAAATAATTGATACAAAAATGGGAATAAATAGAAGTACATTTTAAAAACAGGCACATATTTCCAATTCTTTTCCCAACAATATATCCGGATATTGACCAAAAAATAAAAAATAAAAGAGAGCATGAAAATAACATTAAAATTGGGTCCCAAGTATCATAATAAAAAATATGAAAAAATCATTTGAATATCCGAAAGAGAAAAAAATTACAGCTCATTAAACCACATGTTCGCTAAAACCAAAAAATGTGCATGGTCAGGAATAGGAGTCAATGGCTCGGTCCTGATCTGATTAAACAGATTATTTCATACAATGATGATGCAATTAGTCTGGCACACTTTTACTTATTTTTTTAATTAAAAAATATTGCATTAATATTAACAAAAACTGTTAAATAAATTCAATGATTTCACTGTAATAATAACCCAGTGCTCCGCTACCACGCCATAATTTAACTTTCTCATGGAAACAAAAGGATGAGTGAATTATAATAAATAAATACATAAATAAATTATAACGTCTCCTTTATAAATTTAGAAATGACAGGAACACAATACTAAAATTAAACGTTTTTTTTTTTAAGACACCAACTAAAATATCCAGGGATTAACTAATTATTATTGATCTGACTTCATAAAACCCTGAGAATCAGCTTTTATTGAAGGTGAAGCTCTACCGATCCATAAATTGTACGTGCCACTCCAATTTCTCACTATGCAAATTCATTAAATCATTGCAACATGCTAGAAATACACCTGAATCATGGTAAGCTTCACATCTCAACTACTTAATGGACATGTATGGACACATACTGTATATCAAAAATATCTACAGACAAAATATGAAAAAATATATATTTTTTTCAAAGCTGGTGATCTTGTACCATCTATCATGAGATATGTCAAGCCAAGATGGAAGGTGAAGAAGGGGAACAAGGACACATTTGTATTAATACATGGCAATCTGGAAATCTAGCCAATAAACGACCACCCAGGAGCTCAACACTTTAGCGTCAATATGTTATTTGGTCAGTTTCCAGCTCCTTTTTGACCCTTACATTGTCTAAACCCCATCATTGTCACCTAGCTTTACTTTAGGATCCTCCACTGTACCACATCCTGATTATGTTTTTTGTGGCCCAGCTGCGCTTGGTGACACATGTTCCCTGGAGAATGCACAGAAAGGTAATTACGAAGCACCTGATATTCATTCACATCTCACACTTCCCTATAGTGCCACTAGAGGGAACCTTAGACTATTTAAGGGTGTGGGAGACGTAGCAGTGAAGACATTCTAGTCAGAGCTTTGTCTGATCCAGTGCGAGTTCAGACGTGTGGTGATTCCTGTCAGATGAGACAGAGGAAGAAGGATGAACTGTTACCTCAGAACAGTCTGACTGTTAGTTCCCAATGAATGTGGAAAGTGACTCTCGGAGCGAGCGTGAATTCAGTCTGACGGAAGGTCCTGAGAGCTGCTCTGGACAGAGTCTATGAAGGAGAAGAAGGAAGGGGACTACAGTTATTATAACAACGAGTCGACTGAGAAACGGTCAGTGAGCTGAGGAAGGAAGGAAGCTGACGACTACACCTACTGTTACCCGTGCTTATGTTAAGGGTGTGAGTAGGGCGACAGGCGAGTGGTGACAAAGGGAAAGAGTGACCGAGGAGATACAGCAACGATAGCTGCCTCCACTCTGCACAACCGGACACCGGGTCCAAAGCTTGCTAGAACCTTCACGGCTAGTGGGAGAAAACCGGAATCCCTGCTGGACTTCAGGTCGCAGAGGGGCCCTATAGTGCTGATACGTAACCGGGGTCAGGGAGAACAGGAGTCGGGCCTGATCAGCCATAGACTTAGTTCTTGCCAAAAGAAGGCTCCACCACAATGTCGGCCGGGCGTAGTTGTTCTATACAGAGTTGAACTTAGCTTCATGCAGGTTGGAAACTCACACATTGAGAAATAAGGAGGCCTTAAACCTACTCAGTGATTACCTGGATGTGCATCCTCCACCCTGAGCAGCTTCCCGGGACGTACCTGCAAATACCACCAGTAAAGGTATGGAAAGAGACTGACTTGTGTGTGACTGCCTTATTGCCCTGCACCCCTGCACCGCCATATACCTTGAGGGATCCAGTCTCGCCTGTGGGAGACTTAACACCTTGCTGCCTAATAAAAACCCCTCAGAGGATTCACCCTGCAGCGCTGGTCACCTTGATCAGAAACCACAGGTGGCGTCACGAACAATTCTTACAATCCCCTGTAAATATCCCCCTTTGAATGAGCGCCCAGGGCAACGGACCGAGCTGCGCTACCCGTGACCTCTCCCCCATTGAAGTGAACGAGCTCGGTGCCGAGTACCCCATAACCCTGGTGTTGTGCGACTCATCTTCATCCTTACCTAACTAGTCTCATGTTTGTGCTGGTTCTTCTTAGCTTTCATCATGTGTATAAATATATCTGTACACTATCCTGCCTGATACCTGTAATCAACCACAGCTCTTTGACTATGCTGCAAAATTTCCAGTTTTTCATGTAACTTATTCTGGTATTTTTAAAGTGACTGTTATTGTTACCTATAGTAAAGGTCCTAAATTTAACTACTTACATTGTGTTTTGGTTTGACTCTGGCTAGACATTAACCAAGTGATCAATTTCCATAGCAGCGGCTGCCACCTTCTGGAGCCATCACGGCTCCTCAATGCAAATCAAAGTGATGGTAAAATGGATAAGGCATTAAATATGCTGCCTAGTTGATTTTTTTTTTATTTATGTGATATTTTGTGATACACTATCTTGTGTATATATATATATATAGTAACATATTATCTATTAATCTTTTTTTCTGTGTTTTCTGTCTATTGTGGAGCTGCAGGTTCAGTGCTCAGTGGGCATTCCCCTTTTACAGCTCAATTGGCACTATGTGTGAGGCATGCACCTTTTCCATCCCCACTTAATGAGCTAGCCTTTTTTGCCTATATAATTTTTCCACATTACATGTATGAAATTGGTGATTCCCTAAGTAATTGTATCAAAAGTTGCCAATGCACCTTCAATATCTATGATCAAAAACTCGATTGGCCAACAATTATACTTCCTAACCTACTGTTATGCTATCTATGCCAGATCTGTGCTTTGCTTCCCTCACCCTGGTCCATTAGACTATTTTGTGCTCCACATCAGGCAAGTAGCCCGGCGTGCTCCCATGTGTTGCATTTACTAGGTCTTTATAAGGCCTCCCAAGACACACACATGCATCTTGGTATTATGACTTGTTAGTAATTATTTTAGTTGTCTTTGCACAGTACCTGTAAGTGGTTTCCTGGACTTCTCCTGTTTGTCTGCAGCTTCCAATAACCCCGCTACCTGTCAGTGGTTTCCAGGAATTCACCTGCTTTTCTGTGGCTTCCAGGAAACCCGCTACCATTCGGTGTTCTCCATGACTTAACAGGTCTGCAGCTTCCAATAACTCTGCTTGATATCCACCTGTGGCTTCCAGGATGTCTCCTGTCTGCTAGTAGCTTCCAAGACTTTATTAAGACTTTTAATTTGCTTTTGCTACTTGTCTGCCTGCAGCTTCCAGGATTTCTCCTGTCCGCATGCGGCTTTCAGAACTTTAATAAGGCTTTCAGTTTGCCTCTGATATGTGCTTGCCTGCGGCTACCAGGACATCTCCTGTAAGTTTGCGGCTTTCAGAACTGCATTAAAACTTTTTGTTTGCCTTTGCTCCGTGTTCACCTGCAGCTTCCAGGATGTCTCCTGTCTGCTTGCAGCTTCTAGGACTTTATTAAGACTTTTAGTTTGCTTTTACTACTTGCGACTTCCAGGAGGCATCCATCTGCTGCACTGATGCCCGTGAGTCTGCATTAAGTAATACCCACTATGCACATTGACACCTGGCTGGGCTGCACATTCATTTAAAGTGGGTAGAGGTAAATGCATTGTTATCAGACAATCCTGTTGATGTATCTACCATGAAATAAAGTATCAGGCATGCTGAAATTCAATACACCCAATCCTTATTTCCCCAACATCATAGATCCCTATAAGATGAGACCAAAATAATACAAGCTAAAGTATTAGGAAGGATGGTGGGGAGATAAATTGTGTGATCTAGCTGATTCTTTCGCTGGGTTTCATAGGAAAATATAGCAGATTTACCGTAGTCTCATTTTTTAAATCACAGACTTATATCCTGACTCTTCAAAGATGTTTAAACATGAAAAGGTTTCAGTGTGGTGAATAGTTTTTTTCCATCTCTTTAGAATTTCTTGCACTTTATCTTAAATAATTTCAACCTTTTTCTAAGGTTGTTTTGCCAACAGCACTTAGCCTGAGTTGAAAGGAGCCGCCATCTATTAGATGCGAAGAGGAACTCAATAAAGGGACGACTATTTGTCACACTCATGTACAAATTATAAACACTTTCGGCCGTTTGAAGGAAAGCCGCACAGCAGGACAGTACTTAACGTGCTATGCTGTCATCATTAAAAAAAATGTCTGCACAGCTCCGTCAGTGACCTTGTAATGGCTGAACGTTTACAGCCACGTTATGCAATTATCCTTAAAAGCCATAAACAAGGGAAATTTTCATAGCAACTTTTAATAAACATATTACTTCTTCAAATCGGTCAAAAGGTCAAAGATCGATCCAGAATGTCAGTTGTTTAATACAATTCTTTGACATTGACTACAATTGTTTATGACTGTAATACCAATTGTATCAATTTTGTAAGTTTTCTCATGTTGGCGGTGAGTGATTTTCCTTCACTTTCAAAAGAGTTTGTGCAACTTTGTCAAATATTTTGAGATATTTTTTAATACCTGAAGAAGATTTAACTTCACTATGCAGTTGGCTTATTTTTATATTGCTTCTCTCATATGTAAGACCTAGTTTCTGTGTTTCATATCTGCTTGTGGAGCTGCAGGTTCAGTGCTCAGTGGGCATTCCCTTCTTGTGCTCAGTGGGCATTCCCTTCTTGTGCTCAGTGGGCATTCCCTTCTTGTGCTCATGGGCATTCCCTTCTTGTGCTCAGTGGGCATTCCCTTCTTGTGCTCAGTGGGCATTCCCTTCTTGTGCTCAGTGGGCATTCCTTCTTGTGCTCAGTGGCATTCCCTTCTTGTGCTCAGTGGGCATTCCTTCTTGTGCTCAGTGGGCATTCCCTTCTTGTGCTCAGTGGGCATTCCCTTCTTGTGCTCAGTGGGCATTACCTGTGAATCGCGCTCACTCTTTTTCTCCTCCAGTCCTCAACATTTCTCAATGCTTTACCCTTGTGCATGTGTCATAAAGTCCTCTTTATATCTGTTGGAGCTGTGATTTTCATGAAAAAATGGTACACACACCTTAAATAGCTTTCAAACTAAACATAGGTTTACCCTTGCTATTCTTTCCAACCTCCAATACTAGACATAAGCAAATATTTTCATGTGGAATTGAATTCTACTTGGATTTTACAAAAATTCACATTTATTAAAATACTGATAATTTTTGTAATTTGCTTCCACCCTGTTTCAGCGTAATGGCGGCCAATAGGCACCATGTTGCTGAACCATAAAGGACAATCAATAGATTTTAAAAAAAGCAAAAAAAAAATAAAAAATAATAATTTAACTCACTTCTCTGGTCACTCTGTTCCTCATCGTCACCAGCCAATCCTCATTGCATTCTCTTATGACTGCCGCGTATGCTGAATCCCTGGCCCTCCTTACCCCAGACCTGGACCTCTGGCTCTAATAAGACATGGGACATTTCATAGCATGCACCAGAACATACGTTGTGACATCATGATGTCGTGACCTTACACTTCTTAGCACAGACCATCAAGGGTCTCATCAGAGCCAAAACTCCTGGCCTAGCTTGGTGGGGCCATGGATTCAGATTTCACGGTGATGATAAGAAGATGCAGTGAGGTCCAGACGGGTGACAGTGATGGGTTGAGGGGCCTGAATACACAGGCGGTGATTTTAATTACACCAGTTCCCTACTTTACCCATAAATGCAGGCATTACTGACAGAGGTGCATATTCACCCAGAAATTCAGATATCAGCCCAATAGAGGTATGTTCACATTAGGTCAGGGACTCACCAGAATTGAGACCACCTGACGATGGTTGGTGGGCTCTTAAAATGTTTGGCCAAATGTTTATACTAAGCGTCTCAAATTTTTCCTTATACTCCAAAGCCATATTGCTATTCAAAATTTAATGTATTCTATGTTGTCATGCTTCAGTATGCTTGAGTGCAGCCTTTTTTTGTATGTTTTACATGGGGTAGCTCCCTTTGGTTTGCACCTAGTTCACATTAGTCTGGAAGTGCCAGTCAGTTTTTTTGTCTTTGAATGTTAGCTTACTGACCGAGCAACCACGGACTCCGGTATCCTGCCCCTAACGCTCATCTCTGGGGCGAGTTTAATCACAGCTCCACTCCCCAGGTTCTGCTCGACTTCTCTCCTACTGACACCTGATAAGGGGACCCCTCCTTGCTTCTAGGCATGACATTCAATGTCACTGTGGCAACCGGACTCCTGGGGTGCTATATTTGCTTCTTATGAAAAGTTTTAATTTATAAAATAGGGGTTTTATTTTCTAACCTTGATCGTGAGCTAAAGGTGGACTTTCCTACCAGAAGTCCAATAATTTAAAACCATTTCCGAGCCCATGATATGGTTTTGAAAGCGAAACAAAAGAATTTTCATTTGTTATTCATTCTGCTTTTGAGATTTAAACAGAAGTTTGAGTATTGTGATCTCTTCAGTTATTTTTTTATCCTTGATGGCCCTTATCAGAATATTCTCACCCTCTTTTTCTATTTTAATTGTAACCATTAGATTATGACTCTTTCGTCTGTCATATTTGAAGTTCCAAAAGATTTTCCCAATGCCAATCACAAAGTTCATTAGAAAACTATTATTCTACAGGGGATTAATATTGCATTACATTTCAATCCAATTTCAAGTTTTGGAAGTTATGGATTTTTTTCATGCAATGAAATTTTTATAAATGCTTCATAATGCACACATTAAAAGAGGATGGAGACAGATCAGGTGATGACACACGTAGAATGCAAACAGTTATTTTCTGCAAAAATTAACCAATTGAATAATAAGAAATTATTTACAAATGTGAGTCTAAAATTACATGTACACAGCAATTTTCTCATACATGGAAAAATAAAAAAACAATTTTTTCACCTTCTCCATTGTGTTGCGATTGTACATGAAAATCGGATGTCACTCGGATGTCATCCGAGAGCGGTCCCATCTTTTCACTGACCCATTGACTTGCATTATTGATTTATGATCCGACCCACGGATCAAAATTGCGCATGGCATCTATATTTGCCTCTGATCACTTAGTCCAAGGAAAAAAATCAGTCCTATTCCTGAAAATCATGGCTAGCCCTCACATGCAAATTTCAGACGTCTGAATGAGGCCTAAAGGACTCACCAGTAATATAATCAAACCATGGTAGGGGATCCAGAAGTAGGATTCTTTTGGAGGCGATCCCATGGCAGGACTTAAATGTCAGACCTTTGAGCTTCAAAATATAGGTAATTATATAACTAAAGTAAGTACAATAAGATCAGGGTTAAAACACCAAAAATTTGCACTGAGGCCAAAGAACTGACAACTCAAATAGAGCAATAAGTGCTCAGATTAACTTGATATAGTAAAGATGTGTATCTTCATACAGATTAACTTGGTAATAATGTGCACCGATTGGCCAGAATATTTTTGCCAGTCATGCCTAGGCACTTCCCATGGTGGCAGTCTGGCACGAAAAGGAGACCTCCGAATTTGGTCTGTTACAACCTGTTAAAATCTAGTTTTGGGGCCTAGGAGTTTTGGAAGAAATGCTTCAAGGGGACACACATTATCCAATGTAGCATGCCTTGATTTTGCTTTAATCAGAGAGGCAAAACAGAAACTAAAGGTACTGCCACACTACACGATCCCTCTAACGATCTCGTTAGCGTCGCATACTAATGAGATCGCTAGCGGGATCGTTTTAATATCGCTAGTAGTGGCCTAATTTAGCGATGTCGTTAAGGACGCTATCGCGGTTAGCGATCTCCTTAACGACTTTGGCGGTACAAAATACCGCTAAATCGCTAAAAAAAAGGTGCCACACTCAGCGATATATACTTACCAGCGGGACGCCGACGATAAAAATAGGGTCCGGACCGATGTCAGCGACGAACGAGATCACAGCAGGATCTCAGCAGGGGCCACGTCGCTGGTAGATGCCACACATAACAACGTCACTAACGAGATCGCTAAATAGTGACGTTTTTTAGCGATCTTGTTAGCGACGTTGTTTAGTGTGGCATACCCTTAAAGCTAACCCTGAAGGAGCTGCAGAGTTCCCAAGCAGAATGAAGAGTCTGTTCATACAACCACAATAAGCTGTACACTCCATAGAGGTGGCCTTTGTGGAAGAGTGGACAGAAAGAAGCCTTTACTTACACACAAAAGTTGGAAGGCTCATTTTGAGTTTGCCAAAAGACATGTGGGAGACTCTCCAAATATGTGGAGGAAGGTGCTGTGGTCAGATGAGAACAACGTTGAACTTTTTGATCACCAAGGTAAACTTTATGTCTGGCATCAAACTTAAATAGCTCATCACCCCAAGAACACCAACCCCACAGTGAAACATGGTGGTGGCAGCATCATGCTGTATTGATGTTTTTCAGCAGCAGGGACAGGGAAAATGGTCTGAGTTGCGGGGAAGATGGATGGTGTGAAATACAGGAATATTCTTGGTCAAAACCTGTTTCAGTCTATCAGTGACTTGAGACTGGGACGGAGGTTCACCTTCCAACAAGACAATGGCCCAAAGCATACTGCTAAAGCAATAATGGTTTAAGGGAAAATGTCTAAATGCTTTGGAGTTGCCGAGTCAAATCCAAATCTGAATCTAATTGAGAATTTATGGTCAGATACAAAGATTGTTGTTCACCAGAAGAAACCATGTAACTTGAAGAAGCTGGAGCTGTTTTGCCTTGAGTAATGGGCAAAAATTCCAGTGGCAGGATGTAAAAAGCTCAGAGACTTATCCAAAGCGACTTTGTAGAGGAGGCTCTACAAAGTACTGACATTAGGAGGGTGAATAGTTATGCACACTGAAGTTTTCAGGAATTTTGTCCTATTTGTTGTTTGCTTCACAATAAAAAAAACATAAAGAAAATCAAATGTTCACAGTTTTTGGCATGCTCCTCACATGAACTAGTACAAACCTTAGAAAAAAAAAAGGAAATTCCATGTTGTGTAGTAGCAAAACACAAAATGCCAATAGTCGTGTTGAGCATTCCGATACTGCAAATAACGGGTATCGGCCGATATTCGCTGTATCGGAATTCCGATTCTGAGATCCGATATTTTTTGCATATCGGATACCGGAATCGGACGTTGGCAGTAAAGTCTATGGGAGTTCCTGTGTCACAGAACGAAGTACGTGACACAGGAACTTCCCAAAAGTGTCACTGTCAGTGTCTGTCGGGTCTGTCAGGAATCATCAGCACTTACCTGGCAGAAAATCCCCGGTGGTCACGTCCTGGACTCCCGGATGGCCGCCATTACCCTCTCCCTGGCGGTCACGTGCAGCTTCTCGCGATAACTGCACGTGCTGCCGGGTACTGGTTAATCTCGGCCAGCTGTACTTTCGTGACAGCTGGCCAGAAAGCAGTCCGATGACATAACCGCCGGGGATTCTCCTAGGTAAGCAGCTCTGCTGCGTCGGGATGTCAGGCTCAGCCTGTCATCCAGATGTTGCAGAGCTAGACTCGTCGTGGGACACTCGTGATTTTGGACTGCGTCGGACAGGGAGTATTTGTGTTGGCTTGTTATTTTTGTTTTTTTACAGGAGATCGATGGCATCGCAGGATGAGCGTGAAATAAAAATAATGAAAACTGTGTTGTGTTTTATGTCATTAAAAGACTTTTTTCTGGCTGTGTATTTTTTTAAAAAGTTACAATCTTTATGATTAATAATGGATCGGTGTCTTATTGACGCCTCTCCATTATTAACCGGGCTTATTGTCACCGTTCAATCAAAGGTGACATTAACCCCTTATTACCCCACTTGCCACCGCTACAGGGCAAGTGGGAAGAGCCAGGTAAAGTGCCACAATTGGCACATCTTTGGATGCGCCAATTGTGGGGCTGCTGCAGCCTGGTATTTTTAAGCTGTTGAGGGCCAAAATCCATGGGCCTTGACAGTCTTTTAATACCAGGCCACAGCAGTCTGCTTTTTTCTTGGTTGGTTAACAAAAATAGGGGGACCCCCACACCATTTTTTTTTTGAGGGGATCCCCCATTTTTGTTAACCAGCCAAGCTAAGCAGACTGCTGTGGCCTGGTATTATCAGGCTTGCAAGGTTCATGGATCTTGGATACTTATCAGCCTGAAAAACCAGGCCTCAGCAGTCTGCTTTATCTGGCTGGTTAACAAAAATAGGGGGGACCCCATGCCATTTTTTTTCGAGGAGATGCCCTATTTTTTTTAACCAGCCAAGATAAGCAGACTGCTGTGGCCTGGTATTATCAGGCTTGCAAGGTTCATGGATCTTGCATCCTTACCAGCCTGAAAAACCTGGCCTCAGCAGTCTGCTTCATCTGGCTGGTTAACAAAAATAGGGGTGACCCCACGCCATTTTTTTTTTAGGGGATCCCCTATTTTTTTTAACCAGCCAAGATAAGCAGACTGCTGTGGCCTGGTATTATTAGGCTTGCAAGGTCCATGGATATTGGCTCCTTACCAGCCTGAAAAACCAGGCCTCAGTAGTCTGCTTTATGAGGCTGGTTAACAAAAATAGGGGGGATCCCACGCCATTTTTTTTTTTTCGAGGGGATCCCCTATTTTTGTTAATCAGTTCACTTCAGGTCAGCCGGGATTCCCTCTGATGTCACTGATGCTGTGTGGTGTCCATGGCTGACTTGAAGTGAAAGTGGGAAGCAATCAATTATGCTAACCACTTCCTCTCCTGTCAGCCAGGAGAGGAGATGATTCAGTCAGGGGTTTGCTGTGAGGCTGTCAGCATTAGCTGCGGTCCCTGCAGTAAACGTTAACCCTTTATGAAGGATTACATCGGGGGATCTGACTGTGCATCGGATAGGTAAGAATAATATTGCTTAATTATTTTATTTTTATTTCAGGAGCACAAGGGAATTGAGGATTAACAGTACAATAAAAGATGGTAAAAATGTGTTTTTATTTCATTAAAATTATTTATTCTTAATGTGTGTGTGTTTTTTTATTTACTTCAATAGGATTAATAATTGATAGTTGTCTAATTGACAGCTCTCAATTATTAACCTGGCTTAAAGTCACCTTTCAATAGCAAGGTGGCTTTAACCCATTATTAACCCATTCGCCACCGCTACAGGGCAATGGGAATAGACGGGCTGAGTGCCAGAAAGGCCTAATCTAATTATAGATTTGCCTTTTCTGAGGTGTCTGGGGGCAGATGTTAGTAGCCAGGGGGGGCCAAAAATAATGGTCCCTCTCTGGGCTATTATTATCTGCCCCCACTCGCTGGCTTTGTCTGTCTGGTCGAGAAAACAGGGCGGGAGCCCACTCATTTTTTTTCAAGAATTTTACACCTCATATATATATATATATATATATATACATGTCATTGTGACACACATATATATATATATATATATATTTATAGTACATACACTTCTACATAGTATAATAGCCGCTAATTCAATTGCCGGCTTTTGTGAAATTACAGACCCGACATGAAATGACACATGGTTTACATAGAGTTAACCATGTCATTTCATGTAGTTTGATATATGGTTTTCACTAACAATTACATGAGTGTATGTGTGCAAAATTTCCGACATGTAACGAATTTACACCTTTAATTAACCCCTACATGTGTGAAATTTTGCACACATACACTCTTGTAATTGTTAGTGAGAACCAGATATCAAACTACATGAAATGACATGGTTAACGCTATGTAAACCATGTGTCATTTCATGTTGCGTGGCTCTGTAATTTCACAAAAGCCGGCATTGCCCGGCAATTGAATCAGCGGCTATTTTACTATGTAGAAGTGTATGAACTATAAATACAGTACAGACCAAAAGTTTGGACACACCTTCTCATTCAAAGATTTTTCTGTATTTTCATGACTATGAAAATTGTAAAATCACACTGAAGGCATCAAAACTATGAATTAACACATGTGGAATTATACATTACACTTTACAAAAAAGTGTGAAACAACTGAAAATATGTTTTATATTCTAGGTTCTTCAAAGTAGCCACCTTTTGCTTTTATTACTGCTTTGCACACAGAAAAGGTGAACGGCTGGACTCTACATGCCTGGTTCCCACCGTGAAGCATGGAGGAGGTGGTGTGATGGTGTGGGGGTGCTTTGCTGGTGACACTGTTGGGGATTTATTCAAAATTGAAGCGGTGAGCGGTCCAGCTCACCCCAAACCATCTCGATTGGGTTCAGGTCTGGTGACTGTGGAGGCCAGGTCATCTGGCGTAGCACCCCAACACTCTTAGTCTTGGTCAAATAGTCCTTACACAGTCTGAAGGTGTGTTTGGGGTCATTGTCCTGTTGAAAAATAAATGATGGTCCAACTAAACGCAAACCGGATGGAATAGCATGCCGCTGCAAGATGCTGTGGTAGCCATGCTGATTCACTATGCCTTCAATTTTGAATAAATCCCCAACAGTGTCACCAGTAAAGCACCCCCACACCATCACACCTCCTCCTCCATGCTTCACGGTGGGAACCAGGCATATAGAATCCATCTGTTCACCTTTTCTGCGTGCAAAGCAGTAATTAAAGCAAAAGGTGGCTACTTTGAAGAACCTAGAATATAAGACATATTTTCAGTTGTTTCACACTTTTTTGTAAAGTGTAATATATAATTCCACATGTGATAATTCATAGTTTTGATGCCTTCAGTGTGATTCTACAATTTTCATAGCCATGAAAATACAGAAGAATCTTTGAATGAGAAGGTGTGTCCAAACTTTTGGTCTGTACTGTATATGTATATATATATATGTCACAATGACATGTATATATATATATATATATATATATATATATATATATGTATTCTATGTGTGTATATCTAGTGTTTACAAGGAAAGAAAGGGTTTTTTTTTAATTACGATATTTCTGTCCCATTGACTTGCATTGGGTTTCCAGTATCGGAATCGGCGATACCCGATACTTTTTGAGTATCGGGCCGATCCAATCCGATCCGATATTTCTAGATATCGGGCAGTATCGCTCAACACTAGCCAAGAGAGTGAATACTTTCTCAAACAACTGCTTAAAGGTACAATATTTACCTGTGACTGAAATATCACATGGTCATAAGTAGAGTTGAGCGATACTTTCCGATATCCAAAAGTATCGGAATCGGAATGGTATCGCCGATACCATTAAAATATCGGCGATACCCGATACCGATACCGGAAATCCAATGTAAGTCTATGGGAACAAAATATCGCAACTAAAAAAACCTCTTTCTTTCCTTGTAAACACTAAATATACACACATAGAATACATATATATATATATATATATATATATACATGTCATTGTGACATATATATATACATATATTTATAGTTTATACACTTCTACATAGTAAAATAGCCTCTGATTCAATTGCCGGGTAAAGTCGGCTTTTGTGAACAGACAGAAGCACCCGACATGAAATGACACTTGGTTTACATAGAGTTAACAATGTCTTTTCATGTAGTTTGATATCTGATTTGCACAAACAATTACATGAGTGTAAGTGTGCAAAATTTCACACCTGTAGGGGTTAATTAAAGGTGTAAATTCGTTGTAAAAAAACGGACATTTTTGCTACGAATTTACACCTTTAATTAACCCCTACAGGTGTGAAATTTTGCACACTTACACTCATGTAATTGTTTGTGCAAATCAGATATCAAACTACATGAAAAGACATGGTTAACTCTATGTAAACCAAGTGTCATTTCATGTCGGGTTCTGCATTTTCACAAAAGCCGGCAATTGAATTAGCGGCTATTATACTATGTAGAAGTGTATGAACATGGGCAGCACGGTGGCTCAGTGGATAGCACTGCAGCCTTGCAGCGCTGGAGTCCTGGGTTCAAGTCCCACCAAGGACAATATCTGCAAGGAGTTTGTATGTTCTCCCCGTGTTTGCGTGGGTTTCCTCCGGGTACTCCGGTTTCCTCCCACACTCCAAAAAACATACTGATAGGGAATCTAGATTGTGAGCCCCTTCAGGGACAGCGACGATAATGTGTGCAAACTGTAAAGCGCTGCGGAATATGTTAGCGCTATATAAAAAAAAAAAAATATGTATAAAAAAAAATATATATAATATATATAAATATATATATAACTATAAATATATATATATGTGTCACAAACTCAATGACATGTATATATATATATATATATGAGGTGTAAAATTGCTGAAAAAAAATGCGTGGGCTCCCACCCTATTTTCGCAACCAGACAGACAAAGCCAGTGAGTGGGGGCAGATAATAATAGCCCAGAGAGGGACCATTATTTTTGGCCCCCCCCGGCTACTAACATCTGCCCCCAGACACCCCAGAAAGGGCAAATCTCTAATTAGATTTGCCCTTTCTGGCACTTTGCCCGTCTATTCCCATTGCCCTGTAGCGGTGGCGAATGGGTTAATAAGGGGTTAAAATGACCTTGCAATTGAAAGGTCACTTTAAGCCAGGTTAATAATTGAGAGCTGTCAATTAGACAACTATCAATTATTAATCCTATTGTATGAAAGAAAAATCAAACACACACACTTTAATAAAAAAGAAGTTTAATGAAATAATCACACAGTTTTTGACCATATTTTATTTAATGAAATAATCACACAGTTTTTGACCATATTTTATTTACCTGCTAAAACCATCTCCTGTAATAAAAATAAAATAATAAAGCAAAATTATTCTTACCTATCCCATGCACAGTCAGGTCCCACGGTGTAATCCTTCAGAAAGGGTTAATGTTTACTGCAGGGACCGCAGCTAATGCTGCAGCCTCACAGTAAACCCCCAAATGAATGAGCTCCTCTCCTGGCTGACAGGAGAGGAAGTGGAAAGCTTAATTGATTGCTTTCCACTTTCACTTCAGGTCAGCCAGGGACACCATCAGTGACGTCAGAGGGAACTGATTAACAAAAATAGGGGTTCCCTTCGAAAAAAAAATGGCGTGGGGTCCCCCCTATTTTTGTTAACCAGCCAGATGAAGCAGACCGCTGAGGCCTGGATTTTCAGGCTGTTAAGGAGCCAAGATCCATGGACCTTGCCAGCCTGATAATACCAGGCCACAGCAGTCTGCATATCTTGGCTGATTAACAAAAATAGGGGATCCACTCGAAAAAAATTGGCGTGGGGTCCCCCCTATTTTTGTTAACCAGCCAGATGAAGCAGACCGCTGAGGCCTGGATTTTCAGGCTGTTAAGGAGCCAAGATCCATGGACCTTGCCAGCCTGATAATACCAGGCCACAGCAGTCTGCATATCTTGGCTGATTAACAAAAATAGGGGATCCCCTCGAAAAAAATTGGCGTGGGGTCCCCCCTATTTTTGTTAACCAGCCAGATGAAGCAGACCGCTGAGGCCTGGTTTTTCAGGCTGGTAAGGATCCAATATCCATGGACCTTGCCAGCCTGATAATACCAGGCCACAGCAGTCTGCTTAGCTTGGCTGGTTAACAAAAATAGGGGATCCCCTCGAAAAAAATTGGCGTGGGGTCCTCCCTATTTTTGTTAACCAGCCAGATGAAGCAGACCGCTGAGGCTTGGATTTTCAGGCTGTTAAGGAGCCAAGATCCATGGACCTTGCCAGCCTGATAATACCAGGCCACAGCAGTCTGCTTAGCTTGGCTGATTAACAAAAATAGGGGATCCCCTCGAAAAAAATTGGCGTGGGGTCCCCCCTATTTTTGTTAACCAGCCAGATGAAGCAGACCGCTGAGGCCTGGTTTCTCAGGCTGGTAAGGATCCAATATCCATGGACCTTGCAAGCCTGATAATACCAGGCCACAGCAGTCTGCTTAGCTTGGCTGGTTAACAAAAATAGGGGATCCCCTCGAAAAAAAACGGCGTGGGGTCCCCCCTATTTTTGTTAACCAGCCAGATGAAGCAGACCGCTGAGGCCTGGTTTTTCAGGCTGGTAAGGATCCAATATCCATGGACCTTGCCAGCCTGATAATACCAGGCCACAGCAGTCTGCTTAGCTTGGCTGGTTAACAAAAATAGGGGATCCCCTCGAAAAAAATTGGCGTGGGTCCCCCCTATTTTTGTTAACCAGCCAGATGAAGCAGACCGCTGAGGCCTGGATTTTCAGGCTGTTAAGGAGCCAAGATCCATGGACCTTGCCAGCCTGATAATACCAGGCCACAGCAGTCTGCTTAGCTTGGCTGATTAACAAAAATAGGGGATCCCCTCGAAAAAAATTGGCGTGGGGTCCCCCCTATTTTTGTTAACCAGCCAGATGAAGCAGACCGCTGAGGCCTGGTTTCTCAGGCTGGTAAGGATCCAATATCCATGGACCTTGCAAGCCTGATAATACCAGGCCACAGCAGTCTGCTTAGCTTGGCTGGTTAACAAAAATAGGGGATCCCTCGAAAAAAAACGGCGTAGGGGTCCTCCTATTTTTGTTAACCAGCCAAGTAAAATGCAGACTGCTGCGGCCTGGTATTAAAAGACTGTCAAGGCCCATGGATTTTGGCCCTCAACAGCCTGATAATACCAGGCTACAGCAGCCCCACATTTGGCGCTTCAAAAGATGTGCCAATTGTGGCACTTTACCCGGCTCTTCCCACTGCCCTGTAGCGGTGGCAAGTGGGGTAATAAGGGGTTAATGTCACCGTTGATTGCACGGTGACAATAAGCCCGGTTAATAATGGAGAGGTGTCAATAAGACACCGATCCATTATTAATCCCAAAGTTATTAAATGTATAAAAAAAAGACAAAGCAAGAAAAAAGTCTTTTAATGAAATAAAAGAGACAACACAGTTTTCATTTCTTTTATTATACTCTCATTCCTGCGACGCCATCGATCTCCTGTAAAAAAAGAAAAAAAAAAAACCAACAGTATACCACCTGTTCGACGCAGTCCATAGTAACGACAGTCCCACGACGATCCAGCTCTGCTACATCGCAATGACAGGCAGAGCCTGACATCCCGGCGCAGCACAGCTGATTACCTGCTTCCCCGGGGGTGACGTCATCGGACTGACTGCTTTACGGCCGGGATTACCCAGCAGTCACTGCAGTTATCGCGAGAAACTGCATGTGACCGCCGGGGAGAAGAGGATGGCGGCCATGAAGCAGTCCAGGACGTGACCGCCGAGATCTTCTGCCGGGTAAGTGCCGCTGACTCCTGACAGACCCGACCGACGGACACTGACAGTGACAGTGACATTCCGATTCCGGTATCCGATATGACGAAAATATCGGAACTCGGAATCGGAATTCCGATACAGCTAATATCGGCCGATACCCGATATTTGCAGTATCGGAATGCTCAACCCTAGTCATAAGTATTCAGCCCCTTTGCTCAGTATTGAGGAGAAGCACCCTTTTAAGCTAGTACAGCCATAAGTCTTCTTGGAATGATGCAAGTTTTTCACACCTGGATTTGGGGATCCTCTGCCATTCTTCCTTGCAGATCCTCTCCAGTTCCCTCAGGTTGGATGGTGAACGTTGGTGAACAGCTAATTTTAGGTCTCTACAGAGATGCTCAGTTGGGTTTAGGTCAGGGCTCTGGCTGGGTCAGTCAAGAATGGTCACAGAGTTGTTCTGAAGCCACTTCTTTGTTATTTTAGCTGTGTGCTTAGGGTCATTGTCTTGTTGGAAGGTGAACCTTCGGCCAAGTCTGAGGTCCAGAGCACTCTGGAAGAGGTTTTCATTCAGGATATCTCTGTACTTGGCCACATTCATGTTTCCTTCAATTGCAACCAGTCGGCCTGTCCTGCAGCTGAAAAACACCCCCATAGCATGATGCTGCCACCACCATGTTTCACTTTTGAGATTGTATTGGGCAGGTGATGAGCAGTGCCTGGTTTTCTCCAAATACAGCTCTGGCAAAAATTAAGAGACCACTTTCAAATGTTCAGTTTGTCTGATTTTTCTCTTTATAGGTATATTTTTGAGTAAAATGTAAATTGTTCTTTTATTCTATAAACTTATGACAACATGTCTCTGAATTTCCAAGCAATAAATTTTGTGTTTTTTTTTCTGACAAAGAAAAATAGTCAAACTTTAATAATCCCAGTGCTTTCAGACCTCAAATAATGCAAAGAAAACAAGTTCATAATCATTTAGAAAAAACAATATTAATGTTTTCACTCAAGAAGAGTTCTGAAAACAATATTTTGTGGAATAACCATGATTTTTAAAAACAGCTTTCATGCGTCTTGGCATGCTTTCCACCAGTCTTTCACACTGCTTCTGGTGCAAAAATTTAAGCAGTTCTTCTTTGTTTGATGGCTTGTGACTATCCATCATCCTCCTGATTACATTCCAGAGGTTTTCAATGGGGTTCAGGTCTGGAGAATGGCTGCCCATGACAGGGTTTTGATGTGGTGGTCTCTTAATTTTTCCAGAGCTGTATACGGCTTAGAATTATCACCAAAAAGGCCTATCTTTGTCTCATCAGACCAGACAATCTTATTTCTCAGTCTGGGAGTCCTTCACGTGTTTTTTTAGCAAACTCTATGGGGGCTTTCAAATGTCTGGAACTGAGGAGAGGCTTCCGTCGGCGACTCTGCCATAAAGGCCCGACTGGTGGAGGGCTGCAGTGATAGTTGACTTTGTGGAACTATTTCCCATCTCCCTACTGCATCTGTGGAGCTCAATCATAGTGATCTTGGGGTTCTTCTTTACCTCTCTCACCAAGGCTCTTCTCCCACGATTACTCAGATTGACTGGACGGCCAGGTCTAGGAAGACTTCTGGTGGTCCCAAACTTCTTCCATTTCAGGATTATGGAGGCCACTGTGCTCTTAGGAACCTTGAGTACTGCAGAAATTCTTTTGGAACCTTGGCCAGATGTGTGCCTTGCCACAATGCTGTGTCTGAGCTCCTTGGCAAGTTCCTTTGACTTCATGATTCATTATATATACATATATATATATATATATATATATATATATATATATATACGGGTGTAGTGACTCATGCTGCAGCTAGGGGGCGCTGTATATGCTCCTTAAGTTATGCATGGAGGCGTGATATGGATGGGAAAATAGTCCCCGGCATGGTTGTAAATGGCAGGTATGTGTCGCAGAGCTCCTTTGCGCTGTAAACCAGGAATGTTGTTCTGGGACTTGTAGTCCTACAAGTGTTCTGTTTATTGTATAAGGTGGCTTACAGGGTTAGCTTGTGAGCTGGGTGGGACTGGCTATACACACATACACCGCCCCTGGGGGTGGTGTGAGTTTGTGAAGGACCTGTGATGAGGTTATGAACATGTGACCAGACCATGTGCTTCATACCTTGGCTGGGGGAGTGGCTACAGGTATGTAAGGAAGTGGTTGGCACATGGTGAGTGAGTGTAGTCTGTCTGAAACTGTGGAGAGTCTCTGATGTGTTGAGACTGAATCTGTGTGAAGAGTGTTAGGTCCTGGATGGCCGGTGTTGGAAAATCCTGGGAGTAGGATTGGATTCCTGGAGCACATGGAGAGACCATGGACCTGGAGACCTGTGTGTTGGACGGTCCTGGGATGGACGTCCTGAATAGCGCACGGAGAGGGAAGGTGTCTGCGACGGCACTGCGTGGGAGGAAGCTAACAACCTTCTGAGGGTCTGGACTGTCAGGTTGCCTGGTGGGCAAAGACGGTGATCCCAGTTAGGAAGCTTCCCCGGGAACCTAGGTCTGACGAGGAGTTAGTGTGAGGAGCAGGAGCTCCTGTAAGGTAACGCCACAGTCTGTTGGTGCCTGTCGTGTTCCATGGACATTAAGAAATATGGACTATGTGTGATGTGTATCCTGACGTTTATGATGCTAAAATAAACCAAAAGGACTGTGGTTTGAACCCTGAGTGTGCTAGTATCTGCCTCTAAGACCAGCTAAGCGAGTGATCCCCGTGTGAATGTATATACAGTACAGACCAAAAGTTTGGACAAACCTTCTCATTCAAAGATTTTTCTGTATTTTCATGACTATGAAAATTGTAGAATCACACTGAAGGCATCAAAACTATGAATTAACACATGTGGAATTATACATTACACTTTACAAGAAAGGTGAAACAACTGAAAATATGTCTTATATTCTAGGTTCTTCAAAGTAGCCACCTTTTGCTTTGATTACTGCTTTGCACGCAGAAAAGGTGAACGGATGGACTCTACATGCCTGGTTCCCACCGTGAAGCATGGAGGAGGAGGTGTGATGGTGTGGGGGTGCTTTACTGGTGACAATGTTGGGGATTTATTAAAAATTGAAGAGGTGAGCGGTCCAGCTCACCCCAAACCATCTGGATTGGGTTCAGGTCTGGTGATTGTGGAGGCCAGGTCATCTGGCGTAGCACCCCAACACTCTCCTTCTTGGTCAAATAGCCCTTACGCAGCCTGGAGGTGTGTTTGGGGTCATTGTCCTGTTGAAAAATAAATGATGTCCAACTAAACGCAAACCGGATGGAATAGCATGCCGCTGCAAGATGCTGTGGTAGCCATGCTGGTTCACTATGCCTTCAATTGTGAATAAATCCCCAACAGTGTCACCAGCAAAGCACCCCCACATCATCACACCTCCTCCTCCATGCTTCACGGTGGGAACCAGGCATGTAGAGGCCATCCGTTCACCTTTTCTGCATGCAAAGCTGTAATCAAAGCAAAAGGTGGCTACTTTGAAGAACCTAGAATATAAGACATATTTTCAGTTGTTTCACACTTTTTTGTAAAGTGTAATGTATAATTCCACATGTGTTAATTCATAGTTTTGATGCCTTCAGTGTGATTCTACAATTTTCATAGCCATGAAAATACAGAAAAATCTTTGAATGAGAAGGTGTGTCCAAACTTTTGGTCTGTACTGTATATATATATATATATATATATATATATATATATATATATATATATATATATTTATATATACACTATGTGAGACAGTGAGAGTATGTGTGTTGAATGGGGTGTACATTTCACCTAGATACTTTGCTGACTGGTATAAGGGAAATGTATGGCTTTGTAAACCTAGTGGTAGAGAAAGGTCACTACACCTTACATTCAGTACACACTTGCAGCTCAGGCCTGAAACCACTCAGCTGTTAATTAGGAGACCAGAAGTAGGTGTCTGCGAACACAGACAGAGAGCTCGCTTAGTCTGGACAAGGAGTCCAGGCACAAGAAGGAGTCTCCAGGAGTATGAGCTGTCTCAGTCTGGGTGCTCGATGTACCCCGGACACAGGAGTAGTCTCTGTGAGAATCCATGCGGATAGCTGCTGAATAGGAGGGGAGCTCTCTCAAGTCTGGACGTTGGATATGCCTTCAGACACAAGGAGGAGACTCTGTGAAACTCCATGCTGGTAAATGCTGAACATATGTGTTGTTTTGGCCCAGGCTGTTAGAGTCTGGTCCCGGATAGATAGGGAAATCTATCTAAGTGTAGTAAGTGGCTGGACAAGCCCAGGTCTTATGTTTATGATTTGGTTTTGATTATGTTCTGTTTGCTGTGGACTTTAATAAAACTGGTTGCGGCCAGTTTTTACCAGAACTGCTGTCTGTGAATGAACTGTTTCCGTGCCACTCCGTCTACCCGGACGGCGATCCCAGAGCTATATCCCCTGAAAAGCTTACAATTGGTGCTAGAATGTGCGTGCAGCACAGTGGCTAGAGACAGCAATAAAGTTGAAGTCTGTTGAAGCAGCAGCAGAGAAAAAAAAAAGTGTGTCAGAGAAAAAAAAAAAAAGAGAAACGTCTGTTGGAGCAGTCTTAAAGAGACAGTAGCCCTAATAGACTTTGCAAAGAAAAAAAAAAAAAAGTGTCTGCACAGCAAAGCTGAATTTTCTGTGGAAAAGACTGTGGAGTGTGTATGTCTTGAGTGAAGACTGCCGTTGTTGAGACAGAGAAGTCTGACAGCATGGAGGTGCTGTTTGAACAAATGGCGCAAGTTAATGTGCAACATAAGACTGCCGTGGTTGAGACAGATAAGTCCGGCAGTATGGAGGAACTCGTTGAGTACCTGGTCCAGGCCCAGCGGAGCATGCAGCAGAGCATGGAGCGGCAGCGCCTGCAGCACCAGCAGCACATGCAGCAGGCCCAGCAGCAATTCCTTCAGCAGCAGCAGGAGAATAACCGGTTGTTTTTTGAGCAGGTTGCAGCACTACAAAAGACTTGCAGCGCATCGTCCCAAAGTAATGTTGCAAAGTCACCTGCATTGTCCGCTGTAAAGAAGGCGGTAAGACGGTCCCTGAAAAAGATGACACCTCGTGACGATGTGGAGGTATATCTCACTAGGTTTGAGGGACTGGCAGAGAAGGAGAATCTGCCCCTATCTGAATGGGCCATGATGGTCGCACCCTATCTGATTGGAGAACCCCAAAGGGCCTATGCTGACCTGAGCGAGCAGGACAGCCAAGACTATGCCAAGCTGAAAGCGGAGATTCTTACCCGGCTGGGTGTTACGGTGACAGCCCGTGCCAGGGGAGTTCATGACTGGAGATGCAGTTGGGAGTCTGCAGTCAGCAAACCTGATTATGGAATTGAAAAGGTGATAGTGGACCGCTACACCCAAGCACGTCCTCCTGAGGTACAGCCAGAGGTCGGACAAGGAGACCACCAGGACGCCAATCGTCTGGTCAGCCTGATGGAGAGGGCCTTCACCACCAAAGACTGCCTCCGTGATCAGCCGTCTGAGAGGTCGTCACTTCAGAGTTCCTGGACGCCGAACTCTCCCGGTAAGAGCGTTCCAGCTGTTGGGGTCGTGTGGGTGGGAGAGTGTGATGGACAGTGTTGGAGATGTCGTGAAATTGCAGCCAACTGTCCAATAGAGGGGGAGCCTATGTGTTGTGATGTTGGCGGATCCCTCTCTCCCTGCGCAGAGCCTGTGTGTGTGTCCACCTCAGCCGAAGAGACTGGACCACAGGGGTCCCCGGTGGTTGTAAATGACTGCCCAGCACAGGCCCTCTTGGACTCAGAGAGTCCAGTGACTTCCGTATGGGACAGCCTGATTGATAGGGACTTTATCCCTGATAAACACCTGAGTGTGGTGTGCGTCCATGGAGACACCAAAGTCTACCCAGAGACTGTCGTGGACTTGATCCTCAAACGCGGGAGGTTTCATGTGAAGTGGGGGTAGTGAAGAACCTGGTGCCCCCCGTCATATTGGGTAATGACTTTCCCCGTCTAAGGATCTCTGGGGGAAAAATGTTTCTGATGGACAGTGTGATGAAGCTCCTATTGAGGGTGCGCAGTCCCGAGGGGCGGAACACAATGCTAGTGGGCCGTTAAACTTATGTGATAATGATGATGATGATAATGATAATGATGATGATGATCATGATAATGATGATGACCATGATAGTGATGATGATACTGATCATAATCATGATAATGATATTGATAATAATGATGACTGTGATAGTGATGAAATTCCTTTGCAGGTGATGTTGGGAGACGAGGATGGTGGTTCTCGGGAACCGAGTGTCCCTGACTTACCTGTGTCCTGTGACAATTTTGAGAGTGAGCAGTGGCGAGACCCCTCTCTTAAAACGGCCCAGGAAAATATAAATGTTCTAAATGAGGTTTCCCAAGAGCCTGGCTCTGAGGAGAGGTTTCCTCATGTTGCCATAAACACTCACCTGTTGTATAGGGACACTGAAGTCCAGGGAGAGGTCGTGAGCCAGCTCCTAGTACCTGAGCTATATGGAAGTATAGTGCTGGGGTTGTCACATAGTCACATACTTGAGGGACCACCTGAGGGAAACCAGGGACCAGATGGTGAAGTTAATGTTGTGGATGACATGTTAACTAAGGTTCCAGATCAAGATGTGAATGAGAATGAATTGTATAACCCTGACAGTGAGCAGGATGTGAATGAAAATGAAGTGTATAACCCTGAAAGTGAGCAGGATGTGAATGAGAATGAATTGTATAACCGTGACAGTGAGCAGGATGTGAATGAAAATGAAGTGTATAACCCTGAAAGTGAGCCAGATGTGGCTGAGAAAAAGGGGTCAGACAGGGATAGTGGTAGTGATAGTGAATCATCTGATGACAATCAAGCAACAAGTGCAAATGAGGAAGGCATGGTAGCAGAGGAGGTTGAGAGTCCTGAGAGGAAGGCTGATGCTGACCTTGCAGTCGGACAGAAGATGGCATCTGAAGATGTTTTACAGTTGGCCGGTTCCCTGGCGAAGACTAAGGTGAAAGGAGGAGAGCTGAGCTTTAAAGGCAGGACTCTGAAACTGAACACAGCCCAAGTAGATGCTGTTGGAAATGTGAAGTTACCAAGGTATGGTGTGGATATGTATCGTGCCAAGGACTCTGAGGGAGATGCTGCAGAGGTGGAAAAAGCCATAGAATGTGGTAGTCACCAAGCCAGATGCCTCATCAGAAGCTGAGGTCTCAAGTGAAGCTGTGAGGAACAAGACTGAAGATATGGGGACTGACTCTGTCCAGGAATCTGTTTCTGCCGAAGAAAGCGGCGTAGACGGGTTGCGGTTCGGATCAGTAGCTGCAACTCGTGAAGCTCAGGCTGGAAGTTCGGCGCCCGGAGCCCAGCGGTGTTCCCGAGTGACACCAAGGATCTGGATAAGTCACAAGATGAGATTTTGAGACATCAGGCTGGCGTTGGTGAGCTCAAGCGCACTTTCATGGAGTCTACATCGGAGCCACGTCCCAACAAATGGGAAAAGCGATGTGTCACTCCGTTGCCGCTGCAGACACACGGGAGCTCAGATGGGATGCAGAACGTGGTGGAAGAGAAGAATCCGGCGGGTTCTGAGTATACAGATGCAGCTATCAAGGAGAACTTGAAAGCCGGAATAAATGGAAATATTGGAGACCATAATGATGTGACTGAAGAGGTAGAATGTAAGACTGACAGTAGGGCTTCTGAGCATGTTCTACCAGAAGAGCCTGAAGAAGGGGCCGAAGACATAAAAGACGTCCAACAGGTACCAGATGAATTGATGACTTCTCAGAAAAAACTCCAAACTGTGATGAAGGAGTGTGATGAAAGCCATGAGCATCTTCGTGAGAAGGTCAATGAAGTAAAAGGAAGGATACAGGGAATCTCTTCGTTGCAAGAGCAAATGCTGCTCAATAAGTCTAAGGCTCTATATAAGAATGCTGTTGTTACGGTAGAACATTACAATTCAGCTGGAGACTTAGCGGATGAATTATGTGTACTGCAAAAGAAAAACAATCAGCTCCTTCTACAGTCCCAATCATTTGAACAGTGTAGCTTAAAATGGTCAGAGACCATGGCAGAGGAGCTTAAGGTCTGTGAAATAGACTTTATGAGTCAACCGATATTCAAGAAAATAGATGTGCTAAAGAGGGTTCAAGGGGAACTAGAGAAAAGTGAAAAACCCCCTATACCTTCTGTGATAGTTGGTGACACATGGTCAGTGCACCAAGGACAGGAGGTACGTGAGTTTCTGAGGAAGAGTCAGCAGAAGTGTTCTGATGTGCCGGGTCGTACTTCTCTGGCCAGGCACTATATCGAAACTGAGCCCGGCCCTAAGGTCAAGATGAAACCGTGCAGGATACCCGAGGCCCGCAGAGAGCATAGGCCTGGGAGGGTACAGGGTAGTGCGGATGCTTCAGATGAAGAGAAAGCTGATGTTGGCTATGGCTCAGGTGAAGATACAGATGACAGTAGTGAAGATGAAGCTGATGAGGGCCATGACTGGTCCAGAGTTCACTGTCTCTTTTGGATTGTTGACCAGCCCTCCGGTCTGGATGACCAGCCCTCCGGTCTGGAGAAGAGGGGGGGGATATGTGAGACAGTGAGAGTATGTGTGTTGAATGGGGTGTACATTTCACCTAGATACTTTGCTGACTGGTATAAGGGAAATGTATGGCTTTGTAAACCTAGTGGTAGAGAAAGGTCACTACACCTTACATTCAGTACACACTTGCAGCTCAGGCCTGAAACCACTCAGCTGTTAATTAGGAGACCAGAAGTAGGTGTCTGCGAACACAGACAGAGAGCTCGCTTAGTCTGGACAAGGAGTCCAGGCACAAGAAGGAGTCTCCAGGAGTATGAGCTGTCTCAGTCTGGGTGCTCGATGTACCCCGGACACAGGAGTAGTCTCTGTGAGAATCCATGCGGATAGCTGCTGAATAGGAGGGGAGCTCTCTCAAGTCTGGACGTTGGATATGCCTTCAGACACAAGGAGGAGACTCTGTGAAACTCCATGCTGGTAAATGCTGAACATATGTGTTGTTTTGGCCAGGCTGTTAGATCTGGTCCCGGATAGATAGGGAAATCTATCTAAGTGTAGTAAGTGGCTGGACAAGCCCAGGTCTTATGTTTATGATTTGGTTTTGATTATGTTCTGTTTGCTGTGGACTTTAATAAAACTAGTTGCGGCCAGTTTTTACCAGAACTGCTGTCTGTGAATGAACTGTTTCCGTGCCACTCCGTCTACCCGGACGGCGATCCAGAGCTATATCCCCTGAAAGCTTACAATACATACACACTCCTATGTATTGTGACAGGTTCATTGGCACTGTATGTGAGTGGAGATATGTGTCACGAAGATTGCTTTCTTCCGTGATGTGAAACACATATGTTTCTCTCCAGCATGCTATATACTGAAGGGGTTACCCAGCCAGAACAAGGATTTGGGTTTTTGTGAACAGATGAGAGATGGACGGGACGCTTACTCACCGATTCTGCACCTTAAGGGTGTGGTTGAGGAAGTTAAATGTCCGGCTACATGTTTTTTTTTTCTCTGTTGTGTGTTTGAAAAGCAAAGTCTCCAGATGGTGGCTTCAGGAGGAGCTGAAGAAATATAGTGGTCTGAGCGGGAGAATTCCACAAGGACTTTGCTATACTTTATCTTTTGTTTTGCCATTATGCCAGAAAGGCCATGTTTATTTTGTTAAAACCTGCCATGGTTTAAGCGGTCCTGTAATAAACCAGCAGGCGATTTACCCCAGAAGCGTTCCTGTGTCTACCTCTGGCGCTGGTACGTGTTACACTGATAACATGCAGATGTGATCCATGTGTCATCAGTGTGCACATGTGTGCGAGACATCAGTTTTTGAAGTATCCCAGTAGGGAGTATGAAGCCCTGGTGTTACTATTCACTTCTATCTGCTGCCAAAGTTGCTGATTGTTCATGGTTGTAAGTGTTGGACTCCCCCAGACCAAATACTGGTGCTCTGCGCTAAACATAGGCAAGTTGTGGACAACCCGTTTAAAATTTGATACATTTAAAACTAAAACATGGGGCCATAACATGATCCAATAGCTTAGGGTGCTGTATCTTCTAGAAGCAGGAATAAAAAGGCTATGGACAAAATATCTGGTGGTGGGGGCTCCATAGTTTTTAAGATCATTCCAGGCAATAGTAGCTCATTAACTGGACATGGATTATTTGCTACCTAGGGATATGACTATAAGAGAAGCCGTAAAATTATATATGCCCTATATAGATATCACATCTAAAACACATGCACACTTACACACACTGCTCTCTACACCCATATTGCACACTCTCAAGTAGTGCCAGGGTGCAGAACCTTTATCATGTTACCACATGATTATCAAAGGTCCTGCACCTTTTCCAGTTGTGGCTATGCTCCCGTCTTTAAAAAAACACACTTGTTTTGTCAGAATCCTCAGTAAATGATTGCCAAAGACATTACATAAATCTAACAGGTCTAAAGAAATGGTTCTTGCTGTAGTTGCCTCTCTCTGTCTAGAATTCTTTTTGCCGGGGCCATTGTAGACTCAATATTGTCCACTTTATATTCCTAAAAATGTATTTTCTTAGCACATGGAAGTTTGATTTGAAAGCTGACATTTGCTTTCCACTCTTAGCTATTTCTATAAAGCTGTTGCGGTAATAATTTGATGGTAACTGAACAGGATTGAAACATCTGTATGGGTGAGTCGATACAGACAGAAAATCATTCAAAACTAAAAAGTTCAAGGTCTGTGTGAAATGAGTTGCACATCCAATTAGCAGAAGTAACAGAAGAGGAGCTGTCAGAGGCATTTTTGACCAACACCACAATACAATGGGGTCTTTAAATAGCCATACTATATGATTTGGGATATCTCCATTGAAAATTAAGTATCATATATTATTAAAGCAGAATTGGTGTAAAAATAAAGGTCCATTTTGATTGTCCTGCCTGGCTCACAGAAGGTCCAATATGAATCACAGGCTACACCCAGATTAATCGTTTGTGATGATTATAAGGTTATGTGCACATGGTTTCTTTTTCAAGTAGATTCTATGCTTTCTTGAACCTTATTAGCACACAGAAAATACTTCTTGGTCAATCACAAGCAAAGAGGGTAACCTCTGAGGTCAGTAATGATATATGGACGTGTAGCAAGGTCCAACGCATTTCGACAGATAAGTCAGCTAAATGAGTTAAAGGATTATGCCAAACATTAATGGATAATCACTGAGAGATTGCTAGTAGGGATGGGTGGACCATTGGATTTATAAAAAAGTTTGTTTTGAGTACCTGAACTCGATGCTGAACCTGAACCGACGTCTCAAACAGACGGCATTTCCCACGCTGTCCTCGGTGTGACAGTGTGGAAAACAGCAGCTATGACTTGCGGTAACCTTACTGAATGCATCGCCAGTCACTATTACGGCGGTGAAAAGGTTACCACCAAGGCTCCCACTGATAACTACTGCTGTCATCAGCATAGCCTGCTATCACAGATGAGAGTATTCACCAGCCAGTGACTGTGAATAGCGGTAGCTTTACTGCTATCCACAGGAGCTGGAGGCAAAGAAGAAAATGGATGTGGCTTTGTGGGACAATATAATTAACGGGAGGGAGTACGAGGGCTGGTGTGTGGAAGTCTTGATTAAAAAAAAGAATTCTGTACATGTTTATTTATTTTTACTACTGACCCCCAAAATAATTACCCTGAATGTCACCACACCAGGGCAATGGGGAAGTGCTGAGGCTAAGCACCAGAATTGGTGCTTCAGATATGATGCACCACTTCTGGGGCTGCTGCAGGCTGATATTTGAAGGTTGGTAATGGCCCGATAACCATGGTCATCGCCAGCATAATAATATCAGGCCTAAGCGGTCTGCTGCCCCTTAGCTGGTTATTAAAAATACGGGGGACCACAAGCCATTTTTGGTAGGTCCCCTGGAAAAGCTTTTGATTCACTGCAGTGCAAACAGTAAACACAGACTTCCGGAGAAGTCCGTGTTCGATGTCCATGCATAGATGCTGGGCGTCTGGTAAGGACACCAAACTTACGGTTCGACTTCACCCATTACTAATTGCTAGTGGTCCACTGCTGTAGGCCCCACTAATCCCAAGAAAAGGGCTATAAAATGCTTTATCAGAGAGATAGCCAAAAAGCTGAACTTGACTATCTTCAACAGTTTGATAGATAATAGGCAATAAGTGGTGATCCATATATATGGCCACCTGTCTATTCGACAGGGCATTTAAAACTGCATGGAAGGAGCTCCACCTGTTTACAATTGTCACTGATCCCATGTATAGATGATATGTTACATCCATGTCTGGTCCTGCTCCAGCAACCTCTGCCTATATCACAAGGTTGAGCTGCGCTTGCTCTCTGGACAGCATTACTGAAGTGCTACTAGCATCATTTGGCAACATCGGCACAGTCCAGCCAAGTGTATTAGTGTAGCTGGTACGGACTTCTGGTGCCGCCCAGCCAAGAAGTGTGTGTGTTTCTGCAGGACAGCTAGTCAATTAGTGTAAATAGCTCTCTGTTATGACCTGTGGGGGAGAACCATATTTAATCTCTCAGCAGTCTGGTGAGAATTGCCAATTATAAGTACTAACCCTATTTCTCTGCTACCTGACCATGTTTGTCTGATACTTTTTTTTAATCTATAATTTCTACCTGAGACGTGCAAGCATTAGGGGTTTTCTTTTTTAATATGTGCACGTTCTCCCAGTTTTTTTTTACCCTATATGAATAAGGGATACATTTTAACTAATTTCCTTTGGTGCTGGAGAACATCCCCTTTTGGACCAGATTTACATTTGACATGGAAGCCAGACAAGTGCATACTCTGTTCTCCACACCCAAGTCACAGACTGCCTACCCTGGAGGTCTCCTGTGATACTTATCTCTAACATATAAGTGGTAAGGTGAATTTTCTTTTTTTCTAATTTTTTTCCGACTCTTGTCTGACGTGACCTTTTGCCTTTCTGACAATTCTATCTCTCACTTCATCCTCTTGATTTTGACCTTTACTATCTCCCTGACCTTTTGCCTATAACCTGATTTTATCTTATACCCTAGTTGACTAACCTCTGCCAGCTCACGATGCCAGTCAGCAGCTACTCTGTGGATGCAACCCAGAGTCCCAGTTTTAATACCACATCTCTATACAGGGTTCAAATGATGAGAGCAATGAAATATCTTGGACCTGCTAAGCAGAGTGGCTTGTACAAAATCTGTCCATTGAAGCCCTATTAAAAGATGCAAGATTTCCACATATACAGTGGGTTTGGAAAATATTCAGACCCCTTTAAATTTTTCACTCTTTGTTTCATTGCAGCCATTTGGTAAATGCAAAAAAGTTCATTTTTTTCTCATTAATGTACACTCTGCACCCCATCTTGACTGATAAAAGCCAGAAATGTAGAAATTTTAGCAAATTTATTAAAAAAGAAAAACTGAAATATCACATGGTCATAAGTATTCAGACCCCTTTGCTCACACACTCGTATTTACGTCACATGCTGTCCATTTCCTTGTGATCCTCCTTGAGATGGCTCTACTCCTTCATTGGAGTCCAGCTGTGTGTAATTAAACTGACAGGACTTGATTTGTAAAGGCGCACACCTGTCTATATAAGACCTCACAGCTCACAGTGCATGTCACACCAAATGAGAATCATGAGGTCAAAGGAACTGGCCAAGGAGCTCAGAGACAGAATTGTGGCAAGGCACAGATCTGGCCAAGGTTACAGAAGAATTTCTGAAGTACTCAAAGTTCCTAAGAGCACAGTGGCCTCCATAATCCTGAAATGGAAGAAGTTTGGGACCACCAGAAGTCTTCCTAGACTTGGCCATCCAGCCAATCTGAGCAATCATGGGAGAAGAGCCTCGGTGAGAAAGGTAAAGAAGAACCCCAAGATCGCTGTGGCTGAGCTCCACAGATGCAGTAGAGAGATGGGAGAAAGTTACACAAAATCAACTGTCACTGTAACCCTCCACTAGTCGAGCCTTTATGGCAGAGTGGCCCGATGGAGCCTCTGCTCAGTGCCAGACATATGAAAACCCGCATAGAGTTTGCTAAAAAAAAAACAAAAAAAAAAACACATGAAGGACTCCCAGACTATGAGAAATAAGATTCTCTGGTCTGATGAGACGAAGATAGAACTTTTTGGTGATAATTCTAAGCGGTTTGTGTGGAGTAAACCAGGCACTGCTCATCACCTGCCCAACACAATCCCAACAGTGAAACATGGTGGTGGCAGCATCATGCTATGGGGGTGTTACTCAGCTGCAAGGACACGACGACTGGTCGCAATTGAAGGAAACATGAATGCGGCCAAGTACAGAGATATTCTGGATGAAAACCTCTTCCAGAGTGCTCTGGACCTCAGACTTGGCCAAAGTTTCACCTTCCATCAAGACAATGACCCTAAGCACACAGCTAAAATAACAAAGGAGTGGCTTCAGAACAACTCTGTGACCATTCTTGACTGGCCCAGCCAGAGCCCTGACCTAAACCCAACTGAGCATCTCTGGAGCGACCTGAAAATGGCTGTCCACCAACGTTCACCATCCAACCTGACGGAACTGGAGAGGATCTGCCAGGAAGAATGGCAGAGGATCCCCAAATCCAGGGGTGAAAAACTTGTGGCATCATTCCCAAGAAGACTCATGGCTGTACTAGCTCAAAAGGTGCTTCTACTCAATACTGAGCAAAGGGTCTGAAGACTTATGACCATGTGATATTTCAGTTGTTCTTTTTTAATAAATTTGCAAACATTTCTACATTTCTGTTTCTTTCAGTCAAGATGGGGTGCAGAGTGTACATTAATGAGAAAAAATGAACTTTTTTTTGCATTTTCCAAATGGCTGCAATGAAACAAAGAGTGAAAAATTTAACCCCTTTATTCCATCAGACGTACTATTCCGTCCATGTGACCCTGGACCTAATTCCCATGGACGGGATAGTACGTCATGGGCGATCAGCTGCGCTCCCGGGGGGAGCACAGCTGATCGCCGCCGGGTGTCAGCTGATTATCACAGCTGACACCCGTGACTGTGTGTCAGGAGCGGTCACGGACCGCTCCCGGCACATTAACCCCTGGCACACCGCGATCAAACATGATCGCGCTGTACCCGGGGCACAGGGGAGGATCGCGAAGGCAGGGGGCTCCCTGCGTGCTCCCCTGAGACCCTCAGAGCAGCGCGATGTGTCGCGCTGTTCCGAGGGTCCATCCTCCCTCCAGGTCCCTGGATCCAAGATGGCGCCGGGGTCCTGCAGGGAGGCGGCTTCCTCAGTGCCTGCTGAGAGCAGGCGCTGAGGAAGCCTGCAGCGATGCCAGAGCGATCGCTGGTGTGACAGAGTGCTGTGCACACTGTCTCACCAGCGATCTGATAAAATACTGTGATGTCCCACCCTGGGACAAAGTAAAAAAGTAAAAAAAATAAAAATAAAAAGTGGTAAAAAAAATCATAAAAAAAAAAATATATATTCCCCAATAAATTCACTTTTTCCTGTAAATAAAAAAACAAAACAATAAAAGTACACATATTTAGTATCGCCGCGTCCATAACGACCCCCCCTATAAAACTGTCCCACTAGTTAACCCCTTTAGTGAACCCCTTAAAAAAAAAAAAAAAACGAACCAAAAAATCAATGCTTTATCATCATACCGCCGAACAAAAAGTGGAATAACACGCGATCAAAAAGACCGATATAAATAAACATGGTACCGCTGAAAACGTCATCTTGTCCCGCAAAAAAAAAAAAAATCATACAGCATCATCAGTGAAAAAATAAAAAAGTTATAGCTCACAGAATAAAGCGATGCAAAAATAACAATTTTTTATATAAAATTGCTTTTATTCTATAAAAGCGCCAAAACATAAAAAAATGATATAAATGAGGTATCACCGTAATCGTACTGACCCGAAGAATAAAACTGCTTTATCAATATTACCACACGCGGAACGGTAAAAACGCCTCCCCCAAAAGAAATTCATGAATTGCTGATTTTTGTTCATTCTAATCTCCCAAAAATCGAAATAAAAAGCGATCAAAAAATGTCATGTGCTCAAAAATGGTACCAATAAAAACACCACCTCGTCCCGCAAAAAATAAGACCTCACATGACTCTGTGGGCCAAAATATGCAAAAATTATAGCTCTCAAAATGTGGTGATGCAAAAAAACTATTTTTTGCAATAAAAAGCGTCTTTTAGCGTGACAGCTGCCAATCATAAAAACCCGCTAAAAATAGTAAATCAAACCCCCCTTTATCACCCCCTTAGTTAGGGAAAAATAATAAAATTAAAAAAATGTATTTATTTCCATTTTTCCGTTAGGGTTAGGGTTGGCGCTAAAGTTAGGATTAGGGTTGGGATTACGGTTAGGGGTGTGTTAGGGTTAGGTTTGTGGTTAGGGTTGGGACTAGGGTTAGGGGTGTGTTGGGGTTAGGGTTGGAGTTAGAATTGGGGGGTTTCTGCTGTTTAGGCACATCAGGGGCTCTCCAAATGTGACATGGCGTCTGATCTCAATTCCAGCCAATTCTGCGTTGAAAAAGTCAAATGGTGCTCCTTCACTTCTGAGCTCTGCCATGCGCCCAAACAGTAGTTTACCCCCGCATATGGGGTATCAGCGTACTCTGGACCACAAGAGTTATTGTGCAATTTGGCCTATTTCTCCTGTTACCCTTGGGAAAATAAAAAACTGGGGGCGACAAAATCATTTTTGTAAAAAAAAAATGATTTTTTTGTTTTTACGGCTGTATGTTATAAAACTTCTGTGAAGTACTTGGGGCTTCATAGCGCTCACCACACTTCTAGATAAGTTCCTTGTGGGGTCTATTTTCCAAAATGGGGTCACTTGTGGGGGGTTTCCACTGTTTAGGCGCATCAGGGGCTCTCCAAATGCGACATGACGCCCCCAGACCATTCCATCAAAGTCTGCAATCCAAAACATCACTACTTCCCTTCCGAGCCCAGACGTGCACCCATACAGTCGTTTTCTCCCACATATTGGGTATCAGCGTACTCAGGACAAATTGGACAACAACTTTTGGGGTCCAATTTCTCCTGTTACCCTTGTGAAAATAAAATATTGGGGGCGAAAAAAATAATTTTTGTTAAAAAAAAAGGATTTTTTATTTTTACGGCTGTACGTTATAAACTTCTGTGAAGCACTTCGGGGTTCAAAGTGCTCACCATACATCTAGATAAGTTCCTTGTGGGGTCTATTTTCCAAAATGTGGTCACTTGTGGGGGGTTTCCACTGTTTAGGCGCATCAGGGGCTCTCCAAATGCGACATGAAGCCCCAAGACCATTCCATCAAAGTCTGCAATCCAAAACGTCACTACTTCCCTTCCGAGCCCCGACGTGCGCCCATACAGTAGTTTACTCCCACATATTGGGTATCTGCGTACTCAGGACAAATTGGACAACAACTTTTGGGGTCCAATTTCTCCTGTTACCCTTGTGAAAATAAAATATTGGGGGCGAAAAAATCATTTTTGTTAAAAAAAAAAGGATTTTTTATTTTTACGGCTGTACGTTATAAAATTCTGTGAAGCACTTCGGGGTTCAAAGTGCTCACCACACATCTAGATAAGTTCCTTGAGGGGTCTAGTTTCCAAAATGGTGTCATTTGTGGGGGGTTTCCACTGTTTAGGCAGATCAGGAGCTCTCCAAACACGACATGGCATCCAGCCAATTCTGCGTTGAAAAAGTCAAACGGCGCTCCTTTCCTTCCAAACTCTGCCATGCACCCAAACAGTGGTTTACCCCCACATATGGGGTATCAGCGCACTCAGGACAAATTGCACAATAACTTTTGGAGTCTTGTTTCCCTTGGGAAAATAAAAATTGGGGTGAAAAGATCAATTTTGTGGAAAAAATATGATTTTTTAATTTTACGGCTCTACGTTATAAACTTGTGTGAAGCACTTGGGGGTTCAAATTGCTCACCAAAGGTCTAGATAAGTTCCTTAGGGGGTCTAGTTTCCCAAATGGGGTCACTTGTGGGGGGTTTCCACTGTTTAGGCACATCAGGGGCTCTCCAAATGCAACATAGCGTCCAATCTCAATTCCAGCCAATTTTGGTTGGAAAAAGTCAAATGGTGCTCCTTCCATTCCGAGCTCTGCCATGCGCCCAAACAGTGGTTCCCCCTCACATATGGGGTATCAGCGTACTCAGGACAAATTGGTCAACAAATTTTGTGTCCAATTTCTCCTGTTACCTATGGGAAAATAAAAAATTAGTGACTAAGAGATAATTTTTGTGGGAAAAAAATAGGATTTTTTATTTTCATGCCCGGGCATTATAAACTTGTGTGAAGCACTTGGGGGTTCAAAGTGCTCACCAAAGATCTAGATAAGTTCCTTAGGGGGTCTAGCTTCCAAAATGGGGTCACTTGTGGGGGGTTTCCACTGTTTAGGCTCATCTGGGGCACTACAAACGGAACATGACCCCCATCAATGTTTGCATTCCAAAACGTTACTGCTTCCTTTCCAAGCCCTGCCGTGCGCCCAAACAGTTTCCCCCCCCCACATATGGGGTATCAGCGTACTCAGGACAAATTGGACAACAACTTTTGGGGTCCAATTTCCTTGGGAAAAATCAAAAATTTGGGACTAAAAAATCATTTTTGTGGAAAATTGCTTTTTTTTTTTTCACACCCAGGCATTATAAACTTTTGTGAAACACTTTGGGGTTTAAAGTGCTCACAACAGATCTAGATAAGTTCCTTAGGGGGTCTAGTTTCCAAAATGGTGTCACTTGTGGGGGGTTTCCACTGTTTAGGCATATCAGGGGCTCTCCAAACACGACATGGCGTCCAATCTCAACTCCAGCCAATTTTAGTTTGAAAAAGTCAAACGGCGCTCCTTCCCTTACGAGCTCTGCCGTGTGCCCAAACAGTGGTTTTCCCCCACATATGGGGCATTGGCGTACTCAGGAGAAATTGCACAACAACTTTATCTGCCCATTTTCTCCTTTTACCCTTGTGAAAATAAAAAAAAGTTTGTAAAAGATCATTTTTGTGGCTAAAAAGTTAAATATTAATTTTTTCCATCCACGTTGCTTCAGCTCCTGTGAAGCACCTGAAGGGTTATTAAACTTCTTGAATGTAGTTTTGAGTAGCTTGAGGGGTGCAGTTTTTAGAATGGTGTCACTTTTGGGTATTTTCTGCTATATAGACCCGTCAAAGTGACTTCAAATGTGAGGTGGTCCCTAAAAATTGGCTTTGTAAATTTTGTTGTAAAAATGAGAAATCACTGGTCAACTTTTAACCCTTATAATTTCCTAACAAAGAAAAATTTTGGTTCCAAAATTGTGCTGATGTAAAGTAGACATGTGGGAAATGTTATTTCTTAACTATTTTGTGTGACATATTTCTCTGTTTTAAGGGAAAAAAAATTCAAAGTTTGAAAATTGCAAAATTTTAAAAATTTTCGCCATATTTGCGTTTTTTTAAAAAATAAACGCAAGGTATATCGAAGAAATTTTACCACTAACATGAAGTACAATATGTCACGAGAAAACAATCTCAGAATCGTGAAGATCCGTTGAAGCGTTCCAGAGTTATAACCTCATAAAGAGACAGTGGTCAGAATTGTAAAAATTGGCCCGGTCATTAACGTGCAAACCACCCTTGGGGGTAAAGGGGTTAAAGGGGTCGGACTCTGAATACTTTCCGAACCCACTGTAGTTCGCTCTTAGGCCACCTTAACACATTCAGTATTTGGTCAGTATTTGACATCAGTATTTGTAAACCAAAACCAGGAGTAGAACAATCAGAGGGAAAGTGTAATAGAAACATGTCACCGCTTCTATATTTTTCACCCACTTCTGGTTTTGGCTTGCAAATACTGACCAAATACTGAACGTGTGAATGTGGCTTTACATGAAACCTTTAAGTACTGTGAAAAAATTTTTAATACAGTGATCAGTACAGTTACTACCCTAACAAAATAGAGCTGCATTTCATCCATGAGCTCCAAAAGATAATAAGCAAGTGACAGTAAATTACTTCCTCATTACCTTTCCATGAAATATGTAGAGCTGTAAAATTAGTTTAAACACAGCTGCTTAACACAATTTAGACCCCCTTTACAGAAAACTGAAAAGTCAATGCAGCATGTGAACCGATATAGCGGGAGTTGCATGAATTAACACAATTGCTTCCTCATCAGGGAAATAACCCAAAAGTGTAACCCCCATTATTAACTTCACCAAAAGCATAAAACAAAAGCCTGTCCTCCTAGCAGACACCAGGCAACTTGTTCTGTTAGTTACTTATCTCCCAGATATATTTCAAGCAAATGTAAGCAATATTTGACATAGTCAGGCAGATGTGAATCAGCTGCACCTCCAGAAGCCTTGAAGCGGTGCCAGGGAAGGCAAATTAAAATATATAAATCTTCACCTTTCCTGGCAGAGCAAATTATTGGACGCCGCCATATATTATCAGCAGCGAGCTTGCATCTAGCAGAAAGCAAAGTAGGGCTTGTTACCTGCAGCGAGGTGTAGAGCAAAGTCCTGTGTATAAAGGGCACGCTAAAATTAGATAGAAAATATATGTAAAAAAATAATATATACAAAATATGAAAAAAAATCCATAAAAAAATGTAAAAAAATATAAAAAAATTAAAAGTGAAATGGAATGGCGTAATTGACTTAATTGAAAGGCATTGAAATGAAGACTAAAATGTACTTCTGACAGTCGGAACTGCCACTTACACGTAGCGGGAAAAGAGAAATCACTGTAATCCGAGGCCAGGCAAATCTTTGACATTTCAGATGTTCGAGAGCCTCGTATGGTCGTAATGTATACAATTAACTGACTACAAATGTCACATAAGTTCACAGAGCACCTAACCAAGGCACAAAAGGCACGGACATAGAGTTTATTTTCTTTTATGTGAACCTGAATGCAGCTACTGGAAGTGGGAAGAAGATAATAGGCCCCTTAATGGCCTTAACCCCTTCCCGACGTGAATAATTTACATTTTTGCGTTTTCATTTTTCCTCCCCGAGCCATAATTTTTTTTATTTTTCTGTCCACATAGACAAACGAGGGCTCGTTTTTTTTGCAGGATGACCTGCACTTTTGAATGACACCGTTCATTTTACCACATAGTGTACTGAAAAAGTGGAAAAATATTCAAAGAACGCACACGGATAAAGCTTTTATAGGGCACGATCACACAGGTACGTGTGATGCACAGTGTCTGACTTACAGACTATCGATGTCGCCCATACTATTAGATAAGGCGGATATATAAGTGCAACCCACAGGAACAGGCACCCCAATTAACCCAACCAACAACAGAGGGCTGGGCTGCATCCTGCATACAAATGGAAAAATGTGGAAAAAAATTGTAAAAAAAATTAATTCTGACAGTTTGGGAAAAAATGATCGTGGAATATGATTCTGATCATCAATATTACTACAGTGAAATCGAACGTTCGTAGTTTTTTTTATTCATTTAGTGTTGTAAAAAAAATCTTAATTTTGCAAAAAAAAAAAAATTTGGGGCTTGTGTCAACATTTTCTGAGACCAGTAAAGCTGTCATTTTATGTTCAATGGAGTTGTGTGCGTGAGGGAGAGAGACCCCTAGCACTTACTATGGCCATTTTCCGGCACCAAAGTCCGGGTCCCCATTGACTTCTGTGTGGTTTGGGTTCAAGTTCGGGTAGAGTACTGGTACCCGAACCAAAGTTTAGACTAAAGTTCGCTGGAACCTGACAATCCCGAACATCAACAGGTCCGCACATCCCTATTATCCACTTATCAATTAGAGCGTTCTGGGTCTAAATCACATGCAAATTTGCTCTCCTCCAACAAGGACACTATGTCTCCTCCAAGAAAGAGGCTGCGTCACTAGTGACATCTATAGGAGGTGGCTTCCCTAGGCCAGTGCAGACATTTTTAAAAGCCTTTCCATAGTATCCATTATTCACTGTGGTTTTGTCACACACTATTTGTACAGTTTATTCAAAGTTTTCTGGATTTTTCTCCTTATTTCTATTACTAAGTTGAAAGCTGTGACATCCTCTCACTAAACCAATTGACGCCAAAAAAAGTTGCTGTGCTGCATTCCCTGCCTCGACTTTTAAACAGGCTATAATAGTCAGTGCTTTCCTATGTTATGTGATAACTGAAAGGCATTATTGGCAAGCCTGTCCGGTCACCTCTGTGGTCGTGTGACTGATGCAGTCTCTTGTCTTGTGTAACTAGGCAGCAGGAATTTTTGGCGATTTGTGCAATTTCACTTTCAAATTGTTTGAATTTGCCTGATCCAATGAATTTCACATTCAATTTGCATTGTATTGATTCATTCATCTTTAGTGGACACCCAATGACAATGATGTGGGTTGGTGCCTACGAAGGTTTCACTGGCATGTCACTATACTATATTGAATTTATGAGAAACTTATGTCCTTAAAGTGGTTGTCCGATCACAACATGCAAGATTGACGGAAGTAGAACATGCAGCACCCCCACCGATCAGCTGCTATTTGCTCTGGTGGCAGCTAGATGCACAGCACAGTAGAAGAAAGCAGCTCTGCACAGCAGAACAGTTTCTATTAAATGAATGGCAGCTATTCTGCAGCACCTGGTAGTGGCCACGGCATGCTGTATATTACATGAAGTTGTGCTTTACATCTCTGCTGCTATGCTATGACCGGATAGTCTCTTTAAAGTCTTTGGAAAGCCAAGGGTAAACATACAGTTGTGTGAAAAAGTATTTCCCCCTTCCTGATTTCCTATTCTTTCTCATGTTTGTCACCAAATGTTTCCGATCACCAAACAAATGTAAATTTTATACAAAGATAACACAAGTAGCGCAAAATGCAGTTTTTCAATTAAGGTCTTTATTATTAAAGAAAAAGAAATCCAAACCTACAGGGCCCTGTGTGAAAAAGTGATTGCCCCTAAACCTAGTAACTGGTTGGGCCGCCCTTATCAGCAATAACTGCAATCAAGTGTTTGCGATAACTGGCAATGAGTCTTTTAAAATGCTCTGCAGGAATTTTGCCCTCTCATCTTTGCAGAATTGTTGCAATTCAGACAGGAGGGTTTCCAAGCATGAACTTCTTTTTTAAGGTCATACCACATCATCTCAATCGGATTAAGGTCAGGACCTTGATGGGCCTCGCCAAAATCTTAATTTTGTTTTTCTTAACCCTTATTGACCGCCGATACGCCTTTTAACAGCGGCAGTTAAGGGTACTTATGCCACAGTGCCGCTTCTTAACGGCCTGACAAATAAGTATATAGTGCCCCCAGAGTTAGAATTTCTACTGGGTCTTCTACCGGGGGTAGCTGAGACTCCAGAGAACATGATTCGGGTCGGTTTTATTAGCGGTATAACGGCGACCCAAAACAAAGTCAGATTTTCCATTTAATTTCTCTCTCTGATGTGATCGCACATCAGAGGAGAGAGGTTTGGGGTCCCCTGATCCTCCCCCGGTACCTATGGTGTCCCTGCACCCCCCTGTGAAGTCCCCCAGGCCACGGCGTCTTTTTCTGGGAGAAAATGGCAGGTGCATGCACAGTGCGCCCGCTGAGATCTGCCGGCTGGCACCCGGCAACGGTAGGAAATTTTTCTATTGGTTCATTTTGTCATTTTGATCACTGTGATAGGATCTATCACAGTGATAAAAATAAAAAAATAGTAAATCAAACTCCCTTTATCACCCCCTAAGTTAGATAAAAATAATAAAATAAATTTTTTTATTTATTTCCATTTTTCCATTACGGTTAGAGTTGGGCTAAAGTAAGTTGGGCTAAAGTTAGGGTTGGGATAGGGTTAGGGTTGTGGTTGTGGTTGGGATTATGGTTAGGGTTGGGATTAGGGTTAGGGTTGGAATTAGGGTTAGGGGTGTGTTGGAGTTAGGGTTGGAGTTAGAATTGGGAGGTTCCACTGTTTAGGTACATCAGGGGGTCTCCAAACACAACATGGTGCCACCATTGATTTCAGCCAATTTTGCGTTCAAAAAGTCAAATGGTGCTCCCTCCCTTCTGAGCCCTGCCATGCATCCAAACAGTGGTTTTTCCTCACATACAGGGTATCGTGTATTCAGGAGAAATTTAAAAACAAATTTTGTGGTCCATTTTCTCCTGATACCCTTGTGAAAATAAAAAAAAATTGGTTCCAAATTAATTTTTCTGTGAAAAAAGTTAAATGTTCATTTTTTTTATTCCACATTGCTTTAGTTCTCGTGAAGCACCTGAAGGTTTAATTAACTTCTTGAATGTGGTTTTGTGCACCTTGAGGGGTGCAGTTTTTAGAGAGTTGTCACTTTTGGGTATTTTCTGTTATATTGACCCCAAACTCACTTCAAATGTAGAGTGGTCCCTAAAAAAAATGGTTTTGTAAATTTTGTTGAAATTGAGAAATCGCTGGTCAAATTTTAACCCTTATAATGTCCTAGCAAAAAAAATATGTTTACAAAATTGTGCTGATGTAAAGTAGACATGTGAGAAATGTTATTTATTAACTATTTTGTGTGACACCACTCTCTGATTTAAGTGTACAAAATTAAAAGTTTGAAAATTTCAAAATGTTAAAATTTTTGCCAAATTTCCATTTTTCCATAAGTAAATGTTAGTTATATCGAAGAAATTTTACCACTATCATGAAGTACAATATGTCATGAAAAAACATTCTCAGAATCAGTGGTATATGTTGAAGTGTTCCAGAGTTATAACCTTACAAAGTGACAGTGGTCAGAATTGTAAAAATCAGCTTGGTTATAAAGTACCAAATTGTCTCTCCCACTAAGGGGCTAAGCCATTCAGAGGTGGACTTGCAGGTGTGTTTTGGATCAATAATCTGCTGTATAACCCAAGTGTCCTTCAGCTTAAGGTCACAAACAGATGGCCGGACATTCTTCCTCAGTATTTTTTGGTAGACAGCAAAATTTATGGTTCCATTTACCACAGCAAGTCTTCAGGTCCCGAAGCAGCAAAACAGACCCAGACCATCACACTACCACCACCTATTTTACTGTTGGTATGATGTTCCTTTTCTTAAATGCTGTGCTACTTCTATGCCAAATGTAATGGGGTGTACACCTTCCAAGAAACTGATGATGAAAAGAACCTGATGGCAGACAGAACCTGAAGGTGGACAGAAGCTGAAAGATGATGTGGACAGAAGCTGATGGAGGACAGAACCTGATGGTGAAAAGAAGCTTATGCTAGACAGAAGTTGATGGTGGGCAAAAGCTGATCATAGAAAATAGCTCATGGACAAAATATGATGATGAAAAAAAGCTGATGGTGGACACAAGCTGATGTTGAGCAGAAGCTGAAGGTGGATAGAAGTTAATGGTGGACAGATGATGATGAACAGAGCTTGATGGTGAAAAGGAGCAAATTGTGTACACAAGCTGTTGCTGGGCAGAATTTGTTAATCGAAAAAAGCTGATGGTGGACAGAAGCTGAAGATCAAATGAAGCCGATTGTTGGAAAAATGTCGAGAAAGTTTAAGACTACTTGGGTGAAATGTTATCACATAGTTATATTGTAAAGAAATTTCAGAAGTGGCTAGGATCATTTCATGAGTCTGCTCGAGAATCCTTTAAAGCATTTATAATTTCATTATATCAGAAAATCTTCACTATTTTTTCGATCTCCTTTAATCAATATTTATTTTTCTTTAATTGCAAATATTTCAACTGAAAAATTTGAAAAAGTTACAAATTTTAAACAAATTCTTGTTCTGTAAATCAACATTCCGCCTACACATTTCCAAATGCATTATGGAATTGCTCACAAGTTAGGAATGGGATTTGGTGAATATAACCTGTCTTTCCTTTTCCATTTTTCTTCAGTAGCACAGGCCAATTCATAACATGACAAATACACAGCTAAAGCATAATTGACGTATGAATAAAAACTCCCAGCACAGGGATTTCATGCTACAATTACCTCAATGCACGTGCAAGCTGAATCAAAAAATGAAAGCATCCTAAGTAGTAATTTGCATATAATTACTTAAAACCCCTGACTTCATCGAAAAGAATGTACTCTACACAAATACTCAAGGCAGACACATTGGCACATTTCTGGACTCCGCTAAATCACAATGTCTGGTTCTACTTTGTATAATTATACATAGTTAGAGATAAATTAAAAAAATAAAATAAAAAAAAACAATAAAAATTAAAAAATTCTCCATAATTCCAACCATGTGGCAAAACATTTCCAATTATAACAATAATACATCAATTAAAGACAATTAAACACAAAATAAGCTGTAATTCTCCAATTTTATATTTTTGGATTATACGAAGGTCTTGGCAATTTCTTCCAATTTCTGGACAGATATGTAAATAAGATGTATTTATACTTTTGCAACCATTTTTTATGTTCTAATGCAACTATAATATATACAGTATACATTTAATAATTTTTAAGGTAATTAATTATAATTAATTAATCCCTGTAGACTGTGAGCCCTCACGGGCAGGGTCCTCTCTCCTTCTGTACTTGTGTGTCCCTTGTCTAGCACATGTTTATTGTACCTGTCTATATTTTTCCCTTTTCATATGTAAAGCGCCATGGAATAAATGGCGCTATATAAATGTATAATAATAATAATAATAATAATAATTAAGCTACTGTATTTAACATATGTCCTCATAAAGAAATGTGTTCAAAGTAGGCTTAAAACTTTATAGAAACCCTATTAGTCTCCATGGTTACAGACTACAAACTCCGTGCGTAGTCGGATTCTAAAATTTTGTCTTCCTAACTTCCATCAACCTCCTCTTCTGCTTTCTATAGATAACCAAGAAAATGTATGTATATATCTGTTTTTTTCCCCCAAGGCCTTGGTCACATGACTAATGTATAATGCATTGTCATAAATTATTATGATATTTGAATAATAAACTGTATTAGCTATACTTTCTCTATTGCAGAGAACATTTCATAGGGATTTCATAGTATCTTAACGAGTGCAAAACATAATTTTTTTAAAAAAAATCTCATTTTTGTGATACTTGGAGTGTAATTTTTATGTCATTTTTATACTTATATTTTTTTAATTTCAGGTGGAAATTTAAAGATAAAAAAGAAAAGTGGTGTGTCTATTTTTCACGTTTTCTAAAAAAAAATTTTCGATAAGAAAAATATGTTTTTTTTTTCTATTTTGTCTTCATTTGGAGACCATTGAAGGGCATTTCAAGATTACATTTTATTTGCAATTACTAGTTTCCCCTGTAACTAAGCCAGCCATGTTAGCATCAGTTACAGGACAATCAAGTCTACTTCTTCAAAATTAGTGTTTACCTGGGTCTGCTCAATGCTTGCAAGATTCTAGCATCTCTTAAAAACATGATCCCTGGGACGGGAGCACTAGTTATACTTACTGAATTGTATACACAGTGTTTTTTCAGTGTTGTGCACACAGTGACCGGAAAGTAGAGATGATAATAAACTGCCATTATCTTTTCTTTGGGACATCCGGTTGTCTTTGACAGCTGACTCACTCACCGCTCTTGCAGCTGCATAACCTCCATTGTAGCTGCACATTCTAGATTCTAAGATGTCCTCGCAGAGTTATATTTGGACCATCCAGACATTTTAAAACATGACATGGTCAAAAACATGGCTTGGTCAACAAGAGTTAATTATTTGGAGAAAACATTGAATGAAAGCCCCCGATAGCTCAACACTAAGGAAGTTCAGATAAGCTAAGGCATAATAATGGATGAGTGGGACACTTCAAAGACTGTATATTTTGAGGACAGAAATTAGGATTTGGCAAAAGATTTTTTTTTCTAATATGGAATCTGGGACAACCAAAAAGTTTCATAAACACTCCTCAACATTGAAATTGCAACATCAAGAAGGAAAAGTCAAGAAATTATAAAAATCACAGCATTGATAGACATGTTAATGGTTTAAGAAATGGAGGGAAACATTTTTCAAAGTTTTTGATTTATTTGGTATTAAGTATGCCACATGCAGAAATACTTGGACTTGCCATTTCGGCTGCTAACAATGCGGTTATTAATGGTTGCTTGAGAAATGTTCTGCAGCACTGAATGCACATGAGAATTAAAATCATCAAGGTCGGCTGATGGCAGCTCCTGTGCAATTGTTGTCCAATGACAAGTGATGGACGAACTCCTTGATGTACGAGTCTTACGGAATCGGCCGAACATTTAAAAAAACTTCGGTTTGGGTACCAGAACAGTAGCTGAACCTGGGCCCTATTCAGATGAATGGGGTGCCCGAAAATCCATTGTTTTCTATGCTGTCATCTGCATCACAGTTCGGCAAATACTGCCTCTGATCGGCAGTAAGGGCATTACTGCTGGTCAGAGAGTTTTGGTTCGTCAGCCAGCAGCTGTGGCTGGTGGTAAAAAGTTTACCGCTGGTCACAGAGGCATTGGCTGATTTGAGAACTACTACTTCGCTAATGCCAGCGAGAGTGGGCTATTGGAATATTGCTCCCCCAGCCTAAAAATAGCAGCAGGTAGCTGCCCAAGAAAAGGCGCATCTATTAGATGCGCCAATTCTGGCTCTTTGCCCAGCTCTTCCCAATCGCCCTGTGGCGGTTTCAAGTGGGGTAATATTTGTGGGGCTGATGTCACCCCTGTATTGTGAGGTGACATCAAGCCCAGGGGTTAGAAACAGTGAGGTGCCTATCCATTACTAACCGCATAGTCATATTGTAAATAAAAAAAACACACAGAATAAAGTTCTTTATAAGAAATAAAAATCCACACCCTGTTTTACAAATTTATTTAAAAATAACAAAGTTATACTTGCCTTATGCCCATTGCTTTGAAGACCTTGTCACCTGTAAAAAAAAAACAGAAAATGATAAACAGCCATGATACTCACCTTATACCCATTCCATTGAAGCCCATGTCTCCTGTAAAATAAAGAAAAATAATAAACAATCATATCACTTATCTGTCCGACGTGAAGATAATACATAATGTCCATGACGAGCTGGATGATTTGGAGAGCGGTCACATCAGTGACCGCTCTCCCTGTCATCTGGCTTACATGACAGAAGCATGATCGCTCCTGTCAGTGACTAATGCTGAGCTCCTGTGAGAAAGTTAACTGGAGTTCATAGCTGAATCCTGGTGAACTTACTTATGGCAACACTTTTGTGTGAGAAAGTCCTTATGCAGCGGTGCGATAAGTGAGTTCACCAGGGTTCAGCTATGAACTTCGGTGAACTTTCTCATGAGAGGTCAGCACTAGACATTGACAGAAGAGATTATGCTCCTGTAAGTGTAAGCCAGATGATGGGGAGAGCAGTCACTGATGTGACCGCTCTCTAGCGCTCAGCTCCATTGAGAAAGTTCACCGGAGTTCATAGCTGAACCCTGGTGAACTCACTTACGGCACCACTCGCTGTGTGAGAAAGTTCTCACTCAGTGGTGCCGTAATTGAGTTCACTGGGATTCAGCTATTAACTCCGGTGAACTTTCTCATGGGAGCTCAATGCCAGACACAGACAAGAGCAATTACACTCCCGTCAATGTAAGCCAGATGATGGGGAGATGCAGTCACTAATGTGACCACTCTACAAATCATCCGGATCGTTGTGATATGATTGATTATTATTTTTCTTTTCTTATAAGGGACACGGGCTGCAATGGAATGGGCGCAAGCCGAGTGTAACTTTATTATTTATAAGTAAATTTGTAAAACAGTGGATGGATTTTTATTTCAAATAAAGGATTTCATTCTGAGTGTTTTTTTACTTACAAGATGACAATGGGATTAGTAATGCCATTACTAACCCCGGGATTGATGTCACCTGACAATACCACATTTTCCACTGCCACAAAGTGCGGAAAAGTGCCAGAATTGGTGCATCCAATACATGCGTCTTTTCTGGGGTGGCTGCGGGCTGCTATATTTAGGCGGGGGGCAATATCCATGGCTCCGTCCATCCAGCATGAGAATAACAGCCCCCAGCTGGGAAGGGGAAGTTGATGTACTGCTGATAGTGCATGCAGAGAATGAGGAGTCGAGCCAGGTGAAGTTGTGCCTTCTGCGGGAGCACAACAAACACGCTCATCCTCGAGACCTAACTTCCTGTCTAACTTTGCAGGGGGGCGCGGAACACTACCCTTGAAACCAGAACAGTGCAAAAAGGTGGTCGGTTGGATAGCAGATAATTCTTCTAGTATGTTTCCCGGTAATACGCTTTCTTCCACCCTATACAGTCTCAATTGCCAAGAGTCTGGACCACATAATACTTACCCTCTCTCCCACCATGGACACTCAAAGGAGGAGAAACTCCGAGGAGCTCTTTGTATTTCATTTTATTTATTTTGGCCTCTCGCCATGCATGTTTCAAGGGGGACATGAGGAGATCACGTGTAGTGATGCTTAAATATTTGTACAACCATGCTCAGAGGAAGACAATGCTGGAGAATGGCAACTAGTGTCTCAAAAGGTAGATAATGATGAGACACAGTTTCCAGCAAGTGATGTTGTTAAGTCAACTGTTATTCCTGTGTAGAAAGTCACTCAAGAATAATAGGTTAAACAAAAAAATCCAAATTGACCCTGACTGCTCCTGTACAGACTATATATCCTGACTCAGCAGTCTATAGTGGTGCCTTCGGGTACAGAGATAGCATTAACCACAGACTAGGAGATGGCAACTTGAACCTAACTGCCTAAAAGGCCATTTAATTGCCTCAACTTCCTCCGAAAGAACCTAAGGGCAGAACAGAGGGTGAATTACCTAAAAGAGGAGAAGTGTACTGAATAAATTACAGGTCCCAGAGTGAGTAAAGTAAATGACAAAATACCAAACAAAGAATAAAAGTAAGTACTATATTACTATATTACCTACTTTCTGAAGATAAACAGAGGATAGTTGCAAAGTATAGCAAAAGTATAGCAAAGAAACAGCAAAGGGAAAATCCTTTACAGGAAACACACAGACTTGCTCTAAATATCAATAGATTGTCAGATCATCCAAAAGAATCTATCACCAGCAGGAAACGCCAGCAGGGGGACAAAATAAAAAGCTGATCCCAAAAGGTGGTAGGCAGATAAATGAAAACACCTGTGTTAAGCTGAGCAGTCTGCAGCTAGAATAGAAAAACCCAAAAACTTTTAGAAAAGGTATGTCTTCTGTTGCTCGGCTGAAAGAGAAGTCAACCAAAGAACACAAACTCAAGAGATCGAATCCCGGAGCATGACATCAACAAGTCATGGGGACCAGAGTGCAAAAGTGGAAGACAAGTGGACGATGAAATCACTGACCAAACCTGGCAAGGTGCAATTCAGAGCAAGGCCAGCAGCGCAGAGGGGAAGAGATCCACAGCATTGCAACAGGCAGGAAGAGGCAGTGGGGTGACTAGAGGGAGAAGGCAGGAACTGTTATTCAAAGCACCGAAACATGGCAAGCTCCCAAGTCAAGGATTACGTTTTTCTTTTTTCTGGTGTATTCCCATGCATCCCTTACCATCCAAAAAGGGTATACAGTTCATGGTTTCTTCTTTTTGTTGTCCTTCTCCTCCACCATATCAACAGGGTCATCGTGCGGCCCTCGCTCATAATTTTTAGAGGGTCATAAGGCAGCCCTCATTAGAGCATGGGGTCCCCAACCTACCAAGAGTAGAACTCCAGATGGTGACTTTTGTGTGTATCCCTGCACAGAAGATCAGATCTCAGTAGGGGTAAGATAGGAAACCCAGGAGCTTGGCATACAAACTTGGAGTCATTTCAGTGGAAAAGCTTTGAATGTCATTATACTGATAATAGTGGGCTCTGGGTGTGACTACTGAGAATGGGGCAGGAGCTAGACGAGGCTCAAGCCCTTCTGTCAGAGTTAAATGTGGCTTGCGACCCTCTTTCATAGCTGAATATTGCTCTCACGGTCAGAAAGTTTGGTGATTTCTGCTATAGAAGGACTTTAAGGCAATAAACCCTGCCTATATGCCTCTAATCCAAAATTATCCCTCCTCCAGTAGCTAGCCCTACACTGAATGCAGGTAACAGTGGTATAACAGGGAAAATAATAGATGTAGCTCTGAAAGCTACATTTATTATTTTCCCTATTATACCACTGGTACCTGCATTCAGTGTAGGGCTAGCTACTGGAGGACTTTTGTTTTTAGATTACAGCAGCAGTATACCTATAGAAGGACTGTAAAGCTATAAACCCTGCCTGTAAGTCTGTAACACACTACTAGCCCTTCTTCAGCAGCTATCCCTACTATTAATTGTACATTGGCATTGAATACTATATATGGAGCCCTGATAGGGACCGTTGGTTTTAGGTTTCTTCAGCAAAGCCTGTAATACAATACAGACCATGACTAGGCCTGCAATTCTAACTTTCCCTTCTGCAGCAACTATCTCTACTCTTTTTCTGGGGTACAGCGTGCCGAGCATCACGCTACCGGCTCTTTGATAGACCCAATGACGTGATGCGGCTAGTCACAGTATTACCAGTAGACAACATAACTACAGTATTACCATGATTGGCAGGCAATCCCCGCATATTTAGTGGCTGAAAAACAGGCGCGAAACATGCGTGGCGGGGAGTCGAACATGTGCATGAGCACCAGGGATACTCGAGTACTGAGCAGTGCCAAGCATGCTCGCTCATCACTATTTTTTACATAAAAGCTTTTCGGTTTGTCTTTATGACAATGTTTTCTTATTTACTGCTGCCGTATGTGTTGTTTTGTGTCAACTTCTCTCCAAATTGTGTAGAAAAACTAGAGGAAAGTTTATGCCTCAGACATGCAGTCATTAAGAAAGCCAATTAACTAATTGCCACATTGTGTCAGCTATTTAAAAATTCACAATATAAAATCACAAAGAAGGAACAAAAATAAAGCTTGTATAGCTGCATGTGAAGGGAAATTAATCACTACTCTGAAATAAATGAATGTTAGCACATAGAGCCTGGTTGTGTCTAGAAGGATGTATTAGACAATTCTGTATTTTATTAAACAATTTTTTTTCAAAAATTGTCCATTTACAAGGTTTGTTTCACAATCCAATTTGAATTATTACAAAGACATATTTGACCTTTGAGTCTGGTGTTCTTATATTGAAAATATATGTGAAAATGACTGTATAATCATAGAGAGTGAATTCCAAGTGTATTCAGTCTCCGATCAAGCCAACATTCACCTATCCAGCGTGACTGGCATCTCCAGTGAGCACTGAGCAGTGTGAGATTTCAGCTTCAAGGATTAGGAGCAAATATGAGCGGACGATCAGGATAGATGAGCAGAGATTTAGCAGCAGGGAGGAGGTGCACTGAGGAGCTGTCAATGAGGTTAGGTGGACTTCAGATTCAGCAATAGAAGGGACATTAACATTTCAAACACATTTGTTGCATCCTATTGACTAAAATCAAGGCAGTAATATTTTGGACAGTGGTCATCATGTTTCCCCTGAAATGTATGAATTAATGACTATTGGATTTTGGGCTATGTTAATGTAGGGGAGGGAGCCCCTGCTATGTTCCCAGGCCAGAACCAAGGGGGCTGTCATTTAGGTTCCCAGGGGAACCGTTCCAGGGGGAAGAAATGACAGGATGCCTGGGAGATGTTCCTAGAAGAAAAGGGGGTGGGGTGACTAGAGGTGGAGCGAGAGTGAGACTGCGTAGGAGGAAGCGGGACCTCGCTGACAAGGACTATAGAGGCAGGAGAGTTCTGTCAGTTCCGGCCACGACTGCCACACTCGAGCCCGCAGTTGCGGCCTTCCCACCCGCAGCTGCGACCGCCATTGTCTCACCTGAGCCTGCGGCTGCGGCCTGTGGTCGCTAGGGTTCCGCTCCAGTCCGTGGTTGCGGCATAACCGACAGCTGCCGCCATCCCGCCTCTTGGAGGGGCGAACTCTACGCCGGAGGATTGCTCCAGTGCCTGTTGTGCCCCATCTGCGCCTGAGCGCGGGAACGCTCGAGGCTTAAGTCAGCTCCTCATCAGCTGGGCCCAGCGGCTGCAACAACAGCTGAACAACAGCCGGATCTAAACTCCACAGAACGTCCGAGAAGCTAAGTGACACTCTGTTACCGTTGTTTATTACCTGAGGGCATTGGACGGCCATACCGCGGTCCTAGAGGCCGTGACTTTCCTCGAGCATTCGTCAGTTCTCTATATTGTGTTTGTGTACGGTTTCCCTGCGTGGAGAACCAATTTTCTGCCTGTTTTCCATATAAAAACTCCACTTATAAATTTATAGTTAAAGCTTGCCCCTTCTCCGACTCGTCACTGCATCCCGCGTACCTGCAATTACCACATTTGGCATAGTCGGCAGGATACAGTATCCGAGCGCGAGCGGGGAAGCCGCAGATCAGGGGGCTGATAGTGACCCCCTGCCAGTCTGTCGTTGGGGCCATGCTGAACAACTTGCCCAAGTTCACCGGCAGTAATACCATGCTGTGGAGCTGGACAGAGCGGATGCGGGGGTTATTCAGGATGCACCCGATGAACCCCGATCTGGAGGCAGAGGTGGCCACCATGGCATTGGAGGAGAGGCCCTGGACTCTTTGATGTTAAGGCCCCCGGGGCAACAGAATACTTTTTTCTGGGGATTGCAAATTTTAGAAGAAACCCACAGGGACACGACTGATGTTGGGGAACTGAGAACCGACTGTTCAGCCACATGCAGGGAGTGGGGGAGACGGTCACTCATTATATGAATGTGCTGCAGGAACTCTATATGGCCATCGAGCGAAAGGATGGGGTAGGCGTGGGGCCCCTTGACATTACCCTGTGAGACCTCTTGGTGACTGGAATGCGCGACCCCCTGACTAAGCAAGCCTTGCAAGAACTGATACGGGTAGACCCGCATTTAACCTTCTCCAGGTAGGGAGTGAGGCCCGCACGCGAGAACAGGAGCAGAATGTGACAGCCCCCATGGGGAAGGTCCAGAGCATTGAAGCCTCTCTGAATGCCATCAGTGAGCCCCCGTGGGTGAAGGAAATGCAACAGGAGCTGGAGAATATCAGAGGTGAACTAGCTGGAATGAAAAAAAAAAGGCCTACCAGGGCCGAACATGTCAAATTGGAGGCCCCGTAACGCTCGAGGTGGCCGGCCTCCACGGCCCGCCGCTTGTTTTAACTGTGGAGAGATGGGCCACTTCACCCCAGGGAGTTCCCTTGGCTAGGGGGAACTCGCCCAGGCGGCAGTTAAGCTAGAGGGCTCTGAACCGGGGGGATGCCGCTCGGAGCCAGAACGCATCTCACGGGGTGGTGGAAGTCCTGAGGACCTGGTCGCAAAGTGTCTGCTGGTTTAGGAGGAATTTGAAGGCTGTGCCGTGCGCTGCATGGTAGACACGGGTTCACAAGTGACCACTACGCCTGAGATTTCAGGCAACATTCTCCAGAAGCCACAAGACCCCAGTGGGAACCGTGATAAAAATGGTGGCTGCCAATCAACTGCATATTCCCTTCACTGGAGTAGCATGGATGCAGATCTCGATGTGCGGCAAGCCATTGGGCCGGTGAGGCATGGTCCTGACTCAGGGAGGCGAGACTGATGGATATGTCGTCACCTTATGCATGAATGTGTTAAAAGAATTTGGCAGTCTCCTTCTCCATGAACCGGCCCAAGAGACGTTAAATCAATAGGGCCTCCGCACTTCGCAGGGGCAGGTCTTTCAGCAGTTGGTGCGGGGTGCGTGAGTCCGGGAGGTTTGCCAGGAGGGAGAGGTGCTGGGGAGAGTGACTGCACCTGCGACTCCTCAGCTCGTGCTGCTGCCAGGACAGACAGTTGTTGCGCTGCCGGTCCCCGCCCATGTACCGCTGGAAGGAGCAGAGGTGCAGGTGGAGCCATGTTTCCTCGAGCATCTACCCTCCGGGCTCCTGGTGGCTCGAGCCCTGGCTACCGTACGAAAGGGGAGCGAGAGTGAGATGCAGGAGAGACAGGACGCAGAGACTGCGTAGGAGGAAGCGGGACCTCGCTGACAAGGACTATAGAGGTAGGAGAGTTCTGTCAGCTGTGGCCGCCACTGCCACATGAGCCCGCAGTTGTGGCCTGCCCACCCGCAGCCGCAACCGCCATTGTCTCACCTGAGCATGTAGCTGCAGCCTGTGTCCCATCTCCTGTGGTCGTTAGGGTCCGGCTCCAGTCCGTGATTGCAGCATATCCGACAGCTGCCACCATCCCGACCCTTGGAGGGGCGAACTCTATGCCGGAGGATTAGTTCAGGGCCTGTTGTGCCCCATATGCGCCTGAGCGTGGGAACGCTCGAGGCTTACGTCAGCTCCTCATCGGCTGGGCCCAGCTGCTGCGACAACAGCCGAACATCAACCAGATCTCAACTCCACAGAACGTCCGAGAAGCTAAGTGACACTCTGTTACCGTTGTTTATTATTGGGCTGCCATACCACGGCTCTAAAATTGTCCTTGGGGATCCTTCGCAAGTCAGTGGCAGGCACTTTCCTTTTTTATACCAGGCATTTTCAAAACATCTTTTGGGGAAAACAAAGGCTAAAAAGCCCTCCTTATATAATCTGCAAAGTTCACATTCCACAGATGTCATTTGGAAGAGTTTTGAAGCAAATTTGGAGGAGCATTTTGGTGAGAATGTGCTCCAGAAAACTCATTGTGAACATACCCTTACCGTTTTGCTTCACAATCCCAAATCGATCGTGGCTGATTGGACAGTGTCAGTCCCTAGAGGGACACAACCACAACTGGTAGCACTCAATGATCAATAACAGAGAAGAATTCAGAGATCTAAGAAAAGAAGAAGCTTCTGAATTGTTACATTATGTGGAATATCACGGAGCTATCAGTCAGGCCAGGTGGAGTGAGAGATGCTAAGGAGTCGTCAATCAGGCTAGATTAATAGAGATTGAACTTAACCTTTTAAAAAGGATTATGAATCTTTTCTAACATGTATTTATTTTTGGGAGAATAAGCAAAAACGGCAATACACCAGAGAGGCTGGAACCTATTGGATTGCAGTAACCTGAACTAACCACACAACTAGAGGTAGCCGTGGAGCGTTCCTACGTTGATCCTAGACGCCTCGTCACAGCCTGAGAAATAACTACACCTAAAGGTAGAAAGATGAAAGCTATCTGCCCGGAGCAGATCCCTAAAGAAAATAGGAAGCCCCCAAACATGTAATGGCGGTTAGACAAGAAGAAGCACGGACACAGACAGAAAATAGAATGAGCAAACGCTGGGGCCCAATCTGTCTAGACAGAAAAGTACAGGAAAGGATACTCACTGCAATCCAAAAAAAACCCTAAAAAGTACCAACTCTTCTGATTGCAAAAACACCTGAGATCATACGATCTCTACCACCTAAATCAGATCTCTGTTGTAACAAAATTAAGCCGCAGCCACTGAAAAAACAGGAAAAAGCAAATGAACAAATAACAGTGGCTTCAGATACACTGAGAGGAGCACAAGCCCCCAGGAGGGGACCTGGCTGACCTCCACAGAAGTGCAGAGAACAATGCAAAAAGCAAGCACAAAAATAAAAGCAGAAAATATCTTATCTGATAGCAGAAGATGCAGGCAAGACTCAGCAAACTTCCAAATGAACCAGGAACCACAATTGAGACAAGAACAATTGATCACCGGCAACCATCATGGGAGGGAACCTCCCTTATATCAGACCAGTCTGTGATCTCAGATTGCCATTCCTCACTGAAAGGTTCAGTACTGTCTGTAACCACCAGAGGGAGCCTCTGCTCAGAAACCATCTCTAGCACATTCATAACAGAGGAAAAAAAATTTCTGACAACTCCCTTTTTTCTTTTTCCTTTTACTATTTTTTCCTTCTGTTGAGTACCACACAATTTTCAGTTTGGCCGGTAATACTGTTATGTTTCGGTAGCTGAAGAGATTGCAAAAATAGCCAAAAAAGCAATACACCAGAGAGGCTGGAAACTATTGGATTGCAGGACCCTAAACTAACCGCCACACTAAAAGTAGACGTGGAGCATACCTACGGTGATCCTAGACGCCTCGTCACAGCCGGAGAGATAGCTACACCTAAAGGAAGAAAGATGAATGCTATCTGCCCCGTAGTAGAATCCCCAAAGAAATAGGAAGCCCCCAAACATGTAATGGCGGTTAGACCAGAAGAAAATATGAACACAGACAGAAAATAGAATGAGCAAACGCTGGGGCCCAATCTGTCTAGATAGAAAAGTATAGGAAAGAATTCTGACTGCAACCCAAAAAAACCCTGACAAAAATACCAACACTTTGATTAACAAAAAAACCTGAGATCACATGATCTCTACCACCTAAATCAGATCTCTGGTGTAACACACAGCAATTCAGCAAATAAAAAGTGATATAGGAACAGAGCAAAAGTGCAAAGACAAACTGAGCACAATTGCAGAACCAGGCCCCAAAAGGGGCCAGGCTGAAGTCTACTGCTAAGCAGCAAACCAACAAGAAAATCCAACCAGAGAAAAAAAACAGCAAATCACTTATCTGAATGAGAGCGGGAATGCAAGCTGAGCTCCAAGCAAGACGTGGAAGAACAATTGATTACCGGCAAGGCTGAAGGGAGTTCAGTTCACTTATATCAGACCATTCAGAGCCAGCTGAAGGCCATTCAGCAATTAGTTCATTACCCTCAGCAACCACCGAGGGAGCCCTAGAAGTCTCCTCCAGAGTATTCACAACACTCAGTATGGATTTGACCAGAATACAAAAAGCAGAAAAAAGGTACTGTATCAGAAGATACCAGTTGTACATAGTATAAGGTAAAATTTAAATCTCTGTATATATTTCTGGAGTAACACACAAATGCTCACTCGGTATGGATTTGACCAGAATACAAAAAGCAGAAACACGGTACTGTATCAGAAACGTACAGCTGTATACAGTGTAGGGGAAATTTTAAATCTCCGTATATATTTCCGGAGTCACACACAAATAGTCAGCATGTATTTGTCCGTGATACCAGCCGTACACGGTAGTGTGTGAGGAGCGTACAGCTCTATACTGTGTGGGAAAAAATGAACGGTCGGTAACTGTGCAGAAAAAAAGAACAAAAGTATCAGTGCTGTGTAAAAAGCAGTCTGCACAGCAGTGTACACACAGCAATACAGCTATCAGGCAGCCTAATAACCAGCGCTGCTGCACACAAGAAAATCCTCCCCTGTCACTGCACACTAACTGTACAGCATAATTGCTATCAGCACAAGCACAGAAGAACTTCTCTTTCCAGCCCTAACTCTCTCCCTACTGATAAACAGTCAGCAACCTCTCCCTACTGTTAAGATCTGCAGAAGTAAAATGGAGGTCGGCGCTCAGGGCTTTTATAGACACTATGACGCCCCAAAGCAAGTCAATAACTGCAATGCCCTTCTGTAAGATGGTGGTGGACGCTGCACATGTCATCTCGTTGCCCACAGTGTACGTCCTTGCTCATTGGCTGATAAAAAGGCGCCTTCAAGCATTATGGGAAAACCGACTTTGGCGCTCGGGTCGACGACCGCATGGCCGACTTCACGCTATGGTCGGGTTTCACTCAGCGATACCCGACTTTGGCGAAAGTCGGCGACTAATGAATCTGACCGACCTGTTTCGCTCAACCCTCCTGATTCCTATTATCATAAAAATCCTGATTAAATTATTTCCATTTACTGTTATTACATAATAAAATTAAAAAAAAAAAGTTAAAAAGGGATTGAAAACTGGATATTTCTACTCCGGTGAGAAATCACATAAGGATGGAACTTGAGAATGCAAGCAATAAAAATCCACTCTGACTTCATATTTACTGCAAATTATGCATTCAGCTATTCCCTGGTTGGAGTATCATGCTGATTAGTTTTAGATCTCTATGTTCGTTGGGATTTACATTTCCATCTCTTTTCCTTGGAGATTCACTACTGGTGAATGAAAATAAAAAAAGACACATGTTTTTCCTTAATGATTAACTAAAAGGCTAATTAGTATTAATTAATCATTAGGAGAATATATTTCATTGTTGAATTTTTCATGCCGGTAAGTGTTTAATTCTTTAGTTTGCAACGTGTAACATAAATCAATGCATGCTTAAGTATGTTTCTACTGAGCAATAAATATAGAAAAGAAATGTCTCTCGGGGGGGAGAGAACCAAGATGGTGGATCTCTAATGAGTACCTGCCAGGATGCGAGGATTGTGAAGCACTCGTGAAGGGAATATCTAATGCGCTTTCTGTAGTTTTTAACTTGATCCCCATACAGAAGTTTTACGAGTCAGGATATGAGGGATCATATTATAATATTGGTATGTGAAAGTACGTTAATTTAGATACTGAAACTTGGTGCTACAAATATAAATAAAATATAGACTAAAATTGTGGTCCTGGTTATTGAGTTTTGTTCCTTTGGGTTGTCCACTACAATTTTTTTTTATTTTTTTTTTTACTATTAGTGGACGTAATTTAATAAAAATAATCTATACTCAACTATATGACTTCCAAACCATTGATTATGTTCCTCACTGATCTTCTCACTCCATCTTTCGGTAGGGAAAATCAAATGACCACTGTAACCAACCGGTGGCCAACGATTGGCTGCGCAATCTGTGGCCAATGACTGGCTGCGCAATCTGTGGCCAACGATTGGCTGCACAATCTGTGGCCACGACTGGCGCACAATCTGTGCAACGACTGGCTGCACAATCTGTGGCCAACGACTGGCTGCACAATCGTGCCAACGACTGTGCAATCTGTGGCCAACGACTGGCTGCGCAATCGGTGGCCAACGACTGGCTGCGCAATCGGTGGCCAACGATTGGCTGCAGCCTTGATATTTCATTTGAACCAGAAAAGGGAGAAAGTACATTGTTTTTTCCCATGAAGTTCTAGAAAATAAAGTAAAGCCAGTAAACCGATGGGGAAAATAGCCAGTAGAGTAACGCGAGGATCAGGGAGATAAATATATGTTTTTTTTTCCAAGACTACCAAATATTCTAGTAAACCAATTAAAGTGTACTTATCATTTATTTATTTCATTTTCTAAGTATCTAAGGCTTTGTTCACATGTCCAGTGTGCATTTCCATTTCTGCATCCGTATGGAAAATGCAAAAACAGAAATTAAAGGATTCAATACTGGATCCCGTCAGTGAAGTTGGGACGGAAATGTCCCAAATTGTCATCAATTAGGGGCAAAACCAAAACTGTCAGCAATCTGTATTTTTTGCCGAATGAGGCTTTGTTCATATGTCCAATAATCATCCGTTAGAACGGATCCAGCAGTAATCGTTTGAATATAAAGCTGCGCAGATACAACTTTTTTTGTCCAGCTAAAAAAAAAAAAAAAAGATTTCAACCGGATGGTTTTTTTTTAAAAAAAACAAACAAACAGATCCATTAAATAGTCATCCGTTTTTATTTCATTTGGAAAAGATCCAATGAAACCAGATGGCTAATTAACAAATCTGTTTCCATAGACTCCAACGTTACAAAAATTGATCAATTTGAAATCACTTTTTTTTAACCCCTTCATGACCCAGCCTATTTTGACCTAAATGACCTGGCCATTTTTTGCAATTCTGACCAGTGTCCCTTTATGAGGTAATAACTCAGGAACGCTTCAACGGATCCTAGAAATTCTGAGACTGTTTTTTCGTGACATATTGGGCTCCATGTTAATTGTATATTTAGGTCGATAATTTTTGCGTTTATTTGTGAAAAAAATGGAAATTTGGAGAAAATTTTGAAAATTTTGCAATTTTCAAATTTTGAATTTTTATTCTGTTAAACCAGAGAGTTATGTGACACAAAATAGTTAATAAATAACATTTCCTACATGTCTACTTTACATCAGCACAATTTTGGAAACTAAATTTTTTTTGTTAGGAAATTATAAGGGTTAAAAGTTGACCAGCGATTTCTCATTTTTACAGCAAAATTTGCAAAACCATTTTTTTAGGGACCACCTCACATTTGAAGTCACTTTGAGGGGTCTATATGGCAGAAAATACCCAAAAGTGACACCATTATAAAAACTGCACACCTCAAGCTACTCAAAACTACATTCAAGAAGATTATTAACCCTTTAGGTGCTTCACAGGAACTAAAGCAACATGGAAGGAAAAAATGGACATTTTAATTTTTCCAGCAAAAATTTTCTTTTAGCCTCAGTTTTTTCATTTTCACATGGGCAACAGGATAAAATGGATCCTAAAATTTGTTGGGCAATTTCTCCTGAGTACACAGATACCTCATATGTGGTCATAAACCACTGTTTGGGCGCACGGAAGGGCTCAGGGAAGGAGCGCCATTTGACTTTTTGAATGGAAAATATGCTGGAATATTTAGTGGTTGCCATGTCGCATTTGGAGAGTCCCTGTGTGCCTAAACATTGGAGCTCCCCACAAGTGACCCCATTTTGGAAACTAGATCTCCCAAGGAACCCCTCTAGATGTGTGGTGAGCACTTTGAATCTCCAAGTTCATACAGAAGTTTATAACGCAAAGCCGTGAAAATAAAAAATCTTTTTTTTTTCCACAAAAATAATTTTTTTAGTCCCCAATTTTTTTTCCCAAGAGTAAAAGGAGAAATTAGACCCACAAAGTTGTTGTGCAATTTTTCCTGAGTATTCTGATACCCCATATGTGGGAGTAAACCACTGTTTGGGCACACGTCGGGGCTCGGAATAAAGGGAGCACTGTTTGACTTTTTGAACGCAAAATTTGCAGCAATCAATGGTGGCGCAATGTGGCATATGGAGACCCCATGATGTGCCTAAATAGTGGAAATCCCTCAATTCTAACTCCAACCCTAACCCCAACACACCCCTAACCCCAACCCTAACCCCTACACACCCCTAACCCTAATCCTAACCATAATCCTAACCCCAACACCCCTAACCCTAATCCTAACTCTAACCATAACCCTAACTACAAGCCTAACCCTAATCCCAACCCTAACCCCAAAACACCCCTAACACTTATCCTAACTCTAACCCTAACCACAAACCTAACCCAAATTCCAACCCTAACCTAACCCTAATTCTATCCCTAACCCAAATTCCAACCCTAACCCTAATTCCAACCCTAACCCTAATTCTAACCCTAACCCAAATTCTAACCGTAATCCTAATTCTAACCCTAATGCTAACCCTAAGGCTAACCCTAACCTTAGTTCTAACTCTAACCCTAAGGCTAGGTTCATATTGCGTTTTACGAGCTGGTAACGGTATAGCATATTCGATCGCGTTATGCTATACCCGCTAGCGCAGATGAATTAGCAGATGATTCATCTGCGCTAGCGGTGACGGAGCCCAGACGCTGCAGCCCACATCTGAGGCTCCGTCACTGAATGACGGCACTTCGCGAATGCATGCCGCTTTACGGCATGCGTCGCGATGCGCCCGACAATGGGGGTGAAGGGCAGCGTTAACGGACTGCATTACACCGCGTTATACCGCAGTGTAACGCAGTCTGTCTAACGGACTGCCATAACGCAATATGAACCCAGCCTAACCCTAACTCTAAGGCCCCGTGCACACATTGCGGATTCACTTGCCGATTTTTCCGTGCGGATTTTACTAAATCTGTAGGTAAAATTACCTGCATTTTACCTGAGGATTTAGCGCGGATTAAGGGCCTGTGCACACGTTGCGGATTTACTGCTGTTTTGGAATAGGTGTAAAAACGCTGCGGAATCCGCACAAAGAATTGACATGCTGCGGATTTAAAACCGCACCAAATCTGCGTGGAAAAATCTGCAGCATGTGCACAGCATTTTATTTTTACAATTTATTTACATTGTACTGTACATGTTTCCGGATCTTCTGCGGATCCGCAGCGCCAAAATCCGCAAAGTGTGCACAGAAAAAAAAAAATCCTTTATTTTATTATTTGTCCCTACCTTTAGGGGTGATAAAGGGGGCGTTTATTTACTGTTTTTTTTATTTTGATCACTGTGAGAGAGTATCACAGTGATCAAAATTTTCCAAGATGGCGGCGCCCATGAAGAATCCAGGACCGATGCCGGGACGGTCCCAGGGACATCGGAGGACCGGGACAGGTGAGTAGTGGGGGTCGGAAGGTAAGGGGGGGGGATTGGAAGGTGGGGGCAGCGGAGGCAAGAAGGAGGGGAGCATTTAATGACGGCGGTGACCGATCGCCGCCATTTATCGGTGGTGGCGGCTGATCGCCCCCGTCACTCAGTGTGGGGGGGTCAGATCTCGATGTCCAGCCATGGCAGATGCTATTGCAGCATCAGCCATGGCTGAATTGTAATATTTCACCAAATTTCATTGGTGAAATATTACAAATCGGTCTGATTGGCTGTTTCACTTTTAACAGCCAATCAGAGCGATCGTAGCCACGTGGGGGTTAAGCCACCCCCACTGTGGTGATGCACAAAGGGTCTTGTGCCTGTGGATTGGGTGACCTTTCAGTGACCCCGGTCACCCGATCCGCAGGAACATGATTTATACCATGACGCATACGTAGGCGTCATGGGTCGGGAAGGGGTTAGAACAGCTAAAAAAGTTGTGTCTGCGCAGCATTTTGTTAATGGATCGCTGCCGGATCCTTTCTACCGGATGACTACTGGAAATGTGATCATAAGCCTTATTGATTTTTTTATTTCATTTTTACAATTTTTATTAACTTTTTTTTTACTATTTTACATTGTCCCAAGATGGGACATCAACTTTATATTGACAGATCGCTGTCAGCAGCATCTAACAAGCAGGTAGGAGGCATATTAGCTCGTGCTCTGAGCGAGAGCTGACAAGCCATCATCCCTGGTTGACCCCGTGACTATCTTTTCCCCCCCGGGGTCATCATGGGTATTAACAGACTAACACAATGGCATTGTGTTGTGCCGATAAGAGTACAGAGGGAGCTCCCTCCTTCGGCGATGTCCTGTGATGTTTCAGTCACTATTGACAGCAGCATCACAAGGGTAAAGACGCTTGCGAACGGTGCTGACCATGGATGTGCTCATCTTGGATGTCGCTGCAGGATGTAAGCTCTTACATAGAGCTATCACCTGCACTCAATCACGTTGGCGCTCAGAGTGAGTGTGTGTGATCACAGCATCGTATATATACTTTGCATGTCAGGAAGGGGTTATTGTAAAATATGATAGTGCATCCTAATTGGCTGTGATGTACCATGTGATGAGATAGCTGTAAGGTACTATGGGGAAGTTTCCCGGCTGCTCCTGAGGTCACATGAGTCTTCTCTGGCTTTGCAATCTACATTGTGCAAAATG